>OX381715.1:9733623-10465266 GCA_947462335.1 Harmothoe impar | reverse complement strand
ATATAGTATTTCCTGTAGAGTATTGTACATGGGCCTATATGCAAAAGTACTAAGAGACATAGTGCATGTATATGGCCCTCGTCGGCTTCCATACTATGGTTGTCAATTTTGGTATTGTCAAAATGACGACCCTGAGGTTTTCAGTGTAGATGGCCTATACCATGTGTTTGGCCATAAACAGGTGGCACCATCTGAAGTCTAAAGATAATGGTGGACTAAGCAGTTTACATACTGCTAACTAGATGGCTCCCCAGCTAACAAAAAATGATATTTTATGTCAAAATAACGTTTTAAAACTTCATATAACGTAATGCCATAGTGAGGAGCCTTAGAGAAACGTTATTGACTGAGTAATATACATTGCCTGGACCAAGGATTAAGACGTTTTTGTTACATGGGAGAATTCATGTCATTCAGTGTGTATGGGCATAGACATGAGATGACAAAAGGGATGGATAGGCAAGATCAGGGGACACATGTCTCCTTCGAAAAAAAATTAAAAATGTCTTTCCTTCCATGCTATATTGACCTCCGATCTTCAGGTACTGATTTCTCTCTTTTTGGTAAACTCTTAACTACTGTTAAATTGCTACCCTCTAATTGAACTCTGGAAAGGACTCAATGTTAAAAGTCAAGTACACAAAGATAGAAATCATATTTCAGGCTAAAGTGGCTCCTATGTCTCCCTTTTCATTTAAAAATACCATCAACCTTATTTTAATTAGCTTTTTAGTTCTCTCTCCACACATCAAAGATATGGTGGGGCCACTACCAGTTCTTGTACTCTGCAAGAAGTCAATGAGACAGCACGAGAGTCCCACAACGGCAGCATAAAAGGAGTGCAGAGCGAAATTGTACCACCCATATCTTCGCCGTTTATGGTCCGACCGACTCGCTTTTTGACAGGGTCAGAAGGCGGTACATGCCCGCAGCCTGCAACTGTGCCCACACCCACCTGCTCACCCACACCCACCTGCTGGCCTGAAATGTAATAACAAGGAATTCATTTCTGATACCAGAATTGACCAACGAATCAAGCTTACCCTGAGTCACATATGAGGTCACTCACATGCTCAATCTAATAAAATTATATAAAATATTGTATAACTTTTACTGGGTCTACTGTAAACGTATATATTTCCGCGCTGTACATATTTTTGCGCAATATTTACAGAGCGAAAATTTATCCAGTGTAGACCATACTAATACCACCCCCAAAATGCGCGAATTGAAATACACGCGAAAATGTATTTTATGGCAAATGCGCGAAAATTTATACATGCGTAAATATATACGTTTACAGTACCCTCTATGGCCAAACACATCACATGGTAGGGCCATCTAGGGTTGAAAGATGATGGCTGTCTAGCTCTGTCATACTTGTGCTATATACACAGGTATTTTCAGTTATCAACTCTAAGCATTTAAAAGCGTGCCACTCAGTTTAAGCCTGTGGACACGGGGGTCAGGTTAGGAGGTGTTAACCTTATCCAGCACTGCATGATGCAAGGTTCATGATTCCTTTTGTCACACTGACTCCAAGTAACCCAGTTAAAGGGGATCAATAACGGTGCAACGCTGCACAGCTGCATTCATAATCATGACAACAAAGAGGGCACAGAGCACTCTGCAATCTTATAAGCCTCGTATAGGCTACTATTACTGGGTGCATTCCAGATTATATTATAGAGTCAGGGCCTGATAATTCTAGAAGGGCTAGATATTCAATGCCCAGTTGGGGGTATTGGGAAAATTGTTATCACTGTGATAGGCATCTCTCCCAGTATACTAAAATAAATAGTCTTACTTAAACATACTCACTGAATATGCACCTCTCGCTGTCTCATACCCCCTCTCATACCCGTATGGTGGCCTAGAATCTAATCTAATATTACAAGATATACAGTTGCGATTGAAGTCTCATCAGGTGATAAGGCAAATAGCCAAAAGAGTCTGAGAATGGACTCTTCTATTGTGACCTAGAACCCATTCTCACTGTGACCTCAATACCTGCTGGTAATGGGGTCATAGACTGGTGGCCTGTGTAGGAGGTGGGTTGAGAACAGGTGGTCCAATGGGTGCCTTCGTAGTAGGTCACGTGGAAGTAATTATTTTTCCTCTGTATTTCTATATAGCATAATGCATTATATAGAATCAGCCATCCACAATGTTTGTTGACCATATTCTTAGCCATAGCCTGACTAAACCATCCCTCCCACACACTGTATCAGAATATTGGATACACTGTAAGAAGTAAGTACTGTACACCTACAGCAAAAGTTGCTGGCAACTTTTGTTCCAGTAGATTTTGCTGTAGGTGTACAGCAACTACCTTGCTGTACATGTACAGCAACTTCTACTGTAAATTTACAGCAACTTCTACTGTAAATTTACAGCAACATCTACTGTACATCTACAGCAAAAGTTGCTGGCAACTTTTGTTCCAGTAGATTTTGCTGTACATGTACAGCGACTGGGTTTCATGTTATTGTTATCATCAATTTACATCATTTAATGTGCATGCATGGAGAGTACTTTTCCCACCTTAGTTAAATTTGAGCTAGGACAATACACACTACACAATTTAGTGGTTTAATCCTGCTGTAGTACAGCTGAATCGTTTGTGATACCAGCTTTTATAGCAAGTCCATGCACTTAAGGATTTAACTTTTCCCACCAATGTGGTGTCTAGTCTATAGTTTTGCTGGTTTTTGTATTATTCAACACAATTATGCAAATATCAATACACTTTATGATAACTGCATTCAGTCCCTTTCACCCATTCTTATTCTACAATGTCTTGAGAGTTTGTGAGGCTTTATTTGACTCAGGAGAGGGTTGGATGGAATAATAACTACGAAAATTGTATACTGCTGCCACCTAGTGGCAGAAATCTACAGCAGAACATTGCTGTAGACCCAATTTACAGTACATAATGCTGTAATCATACGGCAAATAGTTCTGTAATACCAACTACAGCAAAAAGTGGTGTAAATGTACAGCACATTGTGCTGTTTAAATACAGTAACTTTTTACAGTGTAGGGCTGACTATGAACACCTTGATTAAGGCACCTTTGTATAATGGTAGGCTAATTTGCCCTGTTTTGGACCTTCTAGATGTTCTTATGTCTAATCCCAGAGGGAGACACATCCCAGGAAACTGGGGTGAGGCTAGAGCATGCTAGTGCCAGCTGGGGCGAACTACTTTTGTGCCTAGCTCAAGGGGTGAGGTAGTGTGAGCTTTGGGTGAGGTGCCCAAGCCCTTCCACATGCCCACCCAATCCCACCCAGTGGCTAGCTGGTGGTGGGGGAACTTGGGTGAGAGGTGGGTGAGGGCTTGCACAAAGTGTGGGGTTGTCCAATGTGCAGTATATATCAGTTACTTATATGTCAACACCTCACATCCCCACTGTAGTATAGTGGTCAGCACCGTCGCCTTGTACCCCAAAGGTCCACGGTTCGTGACTCGGTCATGTCAGCCTACCCACCATTTTTTCTTCATAAAAATAGAAAATTGAAGATAAAATGGTGGGAAGGTTGACATGGCTGAGTCATGAACCCTGGACCTTTGGTATACAAGGTGACTGTGATGACCACTAGACTACCATGTGGGTACAAGGTTGGCATATCTAAGGAACCTATATGTACTGTACATTGGAATGTTTTAACCTTTTGTTCCTAGCATTGTCCTCACACAAGCCTGAATCTTGTGCTAGCCCTATCTAACTCTCTGCCATGTTGCCCAAATCCAGGCTTGATGGCTGGGACTGTGTGTCACTGTGGAAGAGTTGCAACAGGGGCTTGCAGTAGCATAAGGAACGCCCTTATGCAGCTATGATGTGAGTTCTCTCAGTTGCCCCTTGTTTTAAGAACAATAGAGCAGTGAGATGTATTTTGTGGACAATTGTAAAGTTACATTAGTAAAAATAAGAAAAAATGATGGGTAGGTTGACATGGCCGAGTCTTGAACCCTGGACCTTTCACATACATAGCGCCAGTGATGACCACTATACTATCGGATCTGTGTTGGGTGGCCATACATAAAGGAACCTCTATTTATCCACCATGGCAATACACAACCTACTAAATACTGGTGTGCATGCTTGGGGGACCTTGGGTAAGGTGTTGTGCCAGCACAGAGACCAGAGCAGTGTGGGTTTGGGCAGAGGAGGCTATAGGCACAAGGCTTGCCCAGTCTAGCACATAGGGTGAGCTTCTTCACACAGGGCTCACCCTACCTTGCCCTATGGGCAATGCTCGCACTAGTCTCACCCTATCTCACCCCAGTTTCCTGGGATATAGTGTGGCCTACGATAGATAGGTGGCCTGGTTTATGAGAGGATTTTTCTGGAGAGTGTGGGCCATTAAAGTGGAGTATACATGTAGAAATATAGGGTAATTCTCAAATAATCTGTATGTATGACAATGTAACAATACAAATTCATAAAAGGTTTGACAAAATCCCCTGATCACTTGCTAATATTCAGAGGAAAGTAGGTGTATTCATGAACACAAACACTTTTTCTGTGGTAATATACCATACATATATCCCCACTACTGCAAACTCTGCCTTGTAATAATCCTATAGAGTGAAACCTTATGTATCAGCTATGGCAAATCGTCAGTTAGGCTTATAGGAGCATGACAAAGTCAAGGCATGGCTTATCAAAAGTCTCTAGATGTATACTACAGAAACAAAATTGCCATATTCAGACCACCTGTGAGGCTCATATGATATTCCTAAAGTCTAGGTGCGGCTAATAAGGGAGTTAGACTTATATGCAAGGTTTTACAGTATCGACACTATGAAACAGTGACTGCTGTAAACTAAAATGCTGAGTCACTGTAATAACACTGGGAAAAACGCTGAATCACTGTATGTGTACACATTGGAATGGTGATTCTAGGTAAAGATTAACAGTGACTGTCACTGTTACAAGAACAGTGAAAGTCATGTCCTGAAAGTTGCCAGTGAATCACCATTATTTTGACGAAAAGCGTGCATAGGCAAAATATTTGGATTTGAGCCCCCTCCTTCTTTTAATTATATACCCCATGTATCCAGAATTCTCCCGCTGGCAATAAATGACTCGTGCTTAAAAATGTAAGGTTGTATACAATAAAAATACATGTATACATACAACATATATGATTTAAGCGTGTGGGTTTGAAGTGGTTCGATTTCTATTTTTCAATAACAACGAGGAAAAAGAATAATTATAGATGTTTTCTATCTCTATTTTTATCAGGATTATGATGGACGGTGAGGGAACTATACAATCAACATAATGATAATACTTTTTACATATTATGATAGTTAATACACCTATGAATGTGAAGGGTTATATGCAGTTATTCTGTACTAAGAAATGCTCCCAGTGCACCGTACATCCCACCGCTTCTCACAAACTTCAACTCATACTGGCCATCCTGTAAAAGAAGAAAAGAAAACGAATAAGTAAAATGGTACAAGACTAAGTACTGCCTCCTGTTCACATTAAGTTTAATGATATCATATTCTGCGAAATATTCAAAAAAGAAAAAAACTATTAAGTAATAGTATTCGTAAGTCCTATTTCATATCATGTTTTTTTTCTAAAATGCTGAGGGAATCATGCAAAGCACACAGTACTGGGTCCACTAGGAATCAGGACCCCAAAAGCTTTTGTTAATATTCTGCCTACCATGTGTTTTTTGTCTAGAAAATATGCCTTGATTATTTTTTTAGGTTAAGAATTGTCCTGCCTATAAGCCAAACAGTGCCCTTCAATGTGGCACCTACATGAGATATATATATAAGAATTTATTCAAGATACCATTTCAGTGTTTATGACAATTAGTTTCAACACTCCTGCACTTTTGGCAGTTATGCGCTCTCATGATACCCGGCATTAAATAGCAAAGGTACCGAAAATGTGAATCTTACTGGAGGTAGGACCATGCTTTGATGTGACTTTATCCTACAGAGCAGCAGCCTCATGAACTCAGTGTTGAAGACGTTACCACACACATACACCTCTTTGGCCCTACTCAGACGCACACTGGTACTCATCAACTGTGCATGGATCTCAGCTGTTGTGTTAAACACGCTGAATGCAAGGTCTCCCTTCTTCATCTTGTCTGCAATATAGATTGACGATAAGAAATTAGAGAGTAGTCTTAAAAAGCATTAAAAATACTAATAACTTAATAAATATCTATAGAAATATGCGAAGTGGATTAGAAATGTAATCAAAAATATGTAAAAGTATAAAAGTATTAAAGCCCCTCACTACAAGGAAGTTGGGACAGGCACACAACGCCATTTATAGGTGGTGCCAAAAAGAAAAAACTTCAATTAATTCACAGGCAAAATGTATGAAGGGTGATTACATAGAAATGGTTACATAGAAATGTGTTGAGGAAATATGTAAAATTCATAAGAAATAGACCTGATTCAGGATAGGAAATCAAATCTTGCATTTTTGTAATTTCATTCTTGCCCTACTTTCAGGCTGGGCAACCATGAACATTGATAGTGGTGACCTTAGAATACCTATTGGGGTGGTCACTCCCTTTCCAAAGGGGAAGCACCGTCTGTCATCCTTCTTCTCACGACCCACCATTTCATAAACATTGTCCTTGGGCCCAGCCATACTTGGATCTCCGAGTAGGTCGGACAGTGAGAGGTCAACTGTCTTGCCATCAGAGGTTTCAGCCATCTCTACAAGCTTCTCAAAGTCCTGAAACACAGTGTGCTTATTGTACATGGGGTCTGCAAGGTGTGTGCAACGGTTGATCTTTTAGCGACATATGTGTGCCTCTACATGGGTAAAAATCGACACAGGCGACACGGCCCTTTTAGGCCATTTTAAAAATCAACGGACACAGGAAACTCAGGGATAAACATCGACCCATAGACATTCTTCTCAAAGTTCTTATATACATAAAAATTGACATGATTTCATGACCCTTTTGCTAAAGATCGACACGGCGACACGGTCAAAATTGTGAGGACCCATGTAGAGGCACATATGTCCTTAAAGAAAAAAGCACTAGTTTCTGGATAGAGACATTGTAAAACAACACTGTGAATGACTGTATTTGAAATAAATGTGATATGCCTGTAAATCAGAGGATAGAACCATGAAGCATTGTGTTTTTGTTCTCTCTAGGTAGTTTCAGAGAGCACCATACCATATCAACATTATTCAGATTTTTTTGGCAGTTATTATGATTTAAATGGCAAGATATATTTTCCACTAGTTTCTGATCCCCTTATGCACCCAATTTATTTTGATTATGATTGTGTCAGGGTAACCAAGCTGTTACTTACATTTTCTCCTGTCAGGATGCAAGCCAGACCGTACATGTAGCGCCCTCCTGTGAACACTCCATCCAACATGCCAAACGTACCATCACTGTTTATCTGGGAGAAAACGAGAATATTTTTCTAATTAGACAAATTGAAATTCATAAACCACTAGTGGTATCTTCTATAAATGTGTGCCTGCTTGACCATGATATTGTAGTTCTTAACCTGGAGTAGTATTGTATGTATCGGAACGGGACTATAGTTAAGTACTGTTTATTACTCAATCGACCTGCAGCCAATCAGAGGCCTCCCTTTTGGCGGGAAATTCAAAAGCAGCCAATGAGAGGCCTCCCTTTTGGCGGGAAATTCAAATAGGTCACGTGACCGGAAGTGACCTACTTCCGGTCACGTGACCTTTGGGCGGGAAATTCAAATAGGTCACGTGACCGGAAGTGACCTACTTAAGAGGGTCACGTGACCACCATGTTGGCGGGAAATTCAAATAGGTCACGTGACGGGAAGTGACCTACTTAAGGGGGTCACGTGACTACTAGGTTGGCTTTTCAAAATAAGTCACTTGAGATTTTGATGGATAAATAAATTTAAAAAAAGAAAAAAAAAGCAAGCTGAAAAAAGCTTGCTAAAAAATAATTTAAAAATGTGGCTCTTTTTTTCTAGGGGGAGAGGGGCACTCTGGGGGGCACTCTTTAAGATGCATGGGGGGGGGAGGGGGGGAGGGGGGGGGGGAGGGGCAGGGTTTTTTAAGAGTGAGACTCGCTTCTCTGCCCTCTCTAAAAGAGAGGGCAGAGAGGCGAGTCTACTTACTATGAAAGGTATCATGATCGCGTTTATGATGATGTGCATCTCTTGCTGGCTAGACTTTCAAGCAAATTTGCCAAAGTCCAGCCCGTTATTGAATGTCCAGCCTAGCCTGACCCATCTATTATAGTCTAGCAGCGCCTGACCTTTGTATGAGAGTAGTATTGGCGACATTGGCTGACTCTGATATTTACCTGTGTGTACGGAGAGAGGAGAGGGTTCACAGCCACAGCTCTCTTAAGGCAAAGCTTGCGCTTATAGAGCGCTACTAGTGGAGGTCTGGATAAGAAAGCTATGGCGGTTGTCTTCAAAAAAAATAAAAAATAGTCATGGCGCATGTCGATGTCGCTTAATTATGCTCATATCTCATGTCGATTTTAAGAATTGCTCATGTCACCTGTCACTATGTTTTTCAAGCTTCATGTCAAATGTCACTAGACCTCATGTCGAATGTCGATTCTAAGAAACAGATATGTCACCATCTCGAATTTAGCGGTCCACATTGCCGCTGCTGCTGCTGCTGCTGCTGCTGCTGCTGCTGCTGTTGCTGCTGCTGATTTGCTGTTGCTGCTGCTGTCGGTGCTGCTGCTTGTGCTGCTCGTGCAGCTGCTGCAGCTGCTGACAGCTGCTGCTGCTTGTACTGCTCGTGCAGCTGCTGCAGTTGCTGACGATGTCACGGATGCTGTTGACAGATGCTGCTGCTTGTGCTACTCGTGCAGCTGCTGCTGCTGCTGCTGCTGCTGCTGCTGACGATGTCACGGATGCTGCTGACAGATGCTGCTGCTTGTGCTGCTTGTGCAGCTGCTGCAGCAGCTGCTGCTTGTGCTGATCGTGCTGCTGCTGCAGCAGCTGCTGCTGACAGATGCTGCTGCTTGTGCTGCACGAGACCGAGTAGCCGCTATTACTAATGCTACTAATACTAGTATGAGAAAATACATTTAGTCAGTCGACTAAATCAAGGATGTTTTCTGACTTCAGTGGATCGTTTAGCCATCGGCCACAGGCAAAACTTGAAACCATTTTATACATGGGACAATTGGCAGAGTCGAAACATGTTGGTACGACGGGGTCGATCATGTTCATCATCAGTTCAGGCAAAGGAAGTGTGTCGACAGCCCGCGAAAACTTCATGTCCGGATGTTTCAACACAACACTTTTTATCACACTCACACAGCTGCTTTGAAGAGTGAATCCTTGACCAAACTTGAGCTTTTCCAACACAGCTTTGGCCTCCTTCTGTGCAGTAAGGGATCTCTCTTTCGGGGTCATCGCAGTGCTGGCTAGCATGTCCTCAAAGTCTTTAACATAATGTTCCAACGGGCTACAAATGATGTACTCCAGATCATCGTCCGCATATGTCGTCTCCTCGCACCATACTTCTTTTGTTTCGAATTCCGTCATTTTCTGAACAATCTCCTCGTGAGTGCGTTGCATATATCGAAGCTTCTTCAAAGACCAGATAACTTGTATGCCGAACGCTGAAAAACCTGAAGGAATTTCACCACTACAGTCACGCCAACTATACGGAGCTAAGAAAAATAGCTCCAACAAAATTTTCTCCCTCTGTCCAAATGAAACTACTTCCGTTCCGATGAAGTTGAAGCATGCTTCTATCCATTGCTCCTTGGTGACGTCCTTCCAATGTTTCTTTACCTCACATGCATCATAGGGCACTGTTTCTCTTCTTGCTTCTAGTGGGAGTTGCTTTTTCTTTCTTGGACTCATTTGGAGAGTTTCGATGCTCTGTAGCGTCGACACTTCGATAAGAAAAGAAGCTGTAAAGGTAGAAATAACCCTCATAACATGCTGAGCGAGCGTGGAGTGGACAATGCTACGATGAGTGAGAGCAGCGTTTCACTCCTTATATACCCTGTCCTAGATAATCCTCTTAAACAGCTGAAAAGACTCTCTCAGTACAGAGTCTCTACTCAATTAAGTGATCTGTTAAGTAAGTTTTCACATGCTACTTGACTACTGCAGGAGGGTTTAGACTTAAGCAGCTTAGTGCACACACGTGTCTGTTAGAAAGCTACCTGCACACCTGTCTTCCTTTTTCACTAGTATTTACCCCTTGCCGACTAATAAGGCACCTATACACGTGTCAGCCTCCTTATATACGTCATTCTTCCTCTCGAGAGGAAGAAGTGTGTCTCTTCGTTTTTTTGTTTAAGAAGTGAGGGTCTTTAAGATCACGTGCCTGGAAGCGACTTGATGAAGCAAGTGACTAGAAGCGACGACGTCACATGCTTTTTAATGAGGTGATCAGCTGTGACTGGCGGCGGCGGCGGCGGTGGCAGCGACGGTGGTGCTGGTGGTGGTGGTAGTAGACGTTACTGTGGTCAAAGGTGTTATGGTTTTTTTTCCAACAGAAATCAGAGCTTTTATACAGAGGGAGTTTAATCCTATTTCCAACAGCACCCCAGCTGTCCAGCAGCCGCTCCGCTCCGTAAGAGCTTCTTAAGAGCTTAGATGACGAGGAGCGTGTCATCATCATCTTTGGTGGCCAGCTGAAAATGGTGTTTTTTCTTTATCCATTAGCCTTACCTCCTACCCCCTACCTGAGGACGACTCTCTCCCCCTTTAGCATTCATTGTAACAAACGTCAGAGGTCAGGTGAAAATCTGATTTTCATGCACAGCCTTAGTCAGCTGTCACTCCTATTGAACTAGCTAGCCGCCGCCGACCTGTCTACTCACCCCAGCTGTCCAGCAGCCGCTCCGCTCCGTGAGAGCTTCTTAAGAGCTTAGATGCCGAGGAGTATGTCATCGCCGTCTGTGGTGGCCAGCTGAAAATGGTGTTTTTTTTCCTTAGCCATTAGCCTTACCTCCTACCCCCTACCTGAGGACAACTCTCTCCCCCTTTGGCATTCATTGTAACAAACGTCAGAGGTCAGGTGAAAATCGGATTTTCATGCACAGCCTTAGTCAGCTGTCACCCCTATTGAACTAGCCGGCCGCCGCCGGCCAGTCTACTCACCACGGCAGGAGGCGGTGATTTTTTTTGTTTTACACTTAAGTCGCTCACCACATGCACACGACTCTACTCACAGACAGACACTCCCGTCTTAGGGGGTCCTGCTTCACACTACACGCCTCCTGTAGTTTTTTGTATACACACTCTAAGCTCATGACTGCTTAATCCTTTATACAGCTAATGCGCGTTGAATTAGTACAGTCGGTACACCGCCCGCTCATGGCAGTCCATCTCTCAAAAAAAAGAGGGAGGGGGGAAAGAGATCCAGCTGAAAACGTCATGACTTATGTCTTTTGTTTCTCTTTGGGAATGTCCGCCGGTCAGCTGGCGGCAGCAACTGCTTAATCCTTTATACAGCTAACTCACGTTGAATTGCTGAACAAGGTAGTAAGTAGCTTAGCTCGTGTCAGTCGATCTCTCAAAGGGGAGGGGGAAAGGGGTCCAGCTGAAAACGTCATGCCTTATGACTTTTTGTTTCTCTTTGTGAATGGTCACCGGTCAGCCGGCGGGCAGCTGAAGAGAGCTGTAAGTAGCTTAGCTCTAGAAGCGAGAAGGAGTATATAAGAGGCCTGGAAACACCCGTTCAATCACTCAGTCTTTTGCTGCTCTCTACAGGCACCACCATGAGCAAAACACAACAACTACTGTCGTCCAAGGATCTAATCGAGTTCGAGTTCAAGAACAAGAAGAATACGCAGAACGGTGATCGTTTACTGTCAGCGTCTCCTCTTGCTACTGAAATTGAGACTACCGCCGCAACCGCTTGGGCTTATCACCCTCCCGCTGTAGCGAGCGCACACAGCAGTAGTAGCGACGTTGTTACACTCGCGACGGTTGTTGCTGCTGAGCACACTGCTGCCGCTACTGCTGCGCCTGCTGCGGCTGCTAGTGATCCTCGTGCTGCTAGTGCTGCTGCTACTGCTGCTGCTGCTGCTGTTGCTGCTGCCGCGCCTGTTACTGCTGTGCCTGCTGCTGCTGCTGCTGCTGCTGCTGCCACGCCTGTTACTGCTGCGCTTGCTGAGGCGGCTGTGCCTGCTGCTGCTGTGCCTGCTACTGCTGCGCCTGCTACTGCTGCACTTGCTAGCGCTGCGCTTGCTCCTGCTGCTACTGCTGCTGCTGCTGCTGCTGCTGCTGCTGCTACTACTGCTGCTGCTGCTACACCTCTTGCTGCGACTACCGCTACTAGTACTGACACGCAGTACGTTGCACAGAACTTCTCCACCGCTTCATCAACCGACGCCATCAACGCTGCTCGCGCTGAGACTTACAGCTATTCGGACACTCAGCCTCAGCAGCGCGTAGTAGACATACATGTCCTAAAGCAACAGGGTGAAACAGAGAACGACGCTGACGACGAGGCGTACGAGGAACCCGAAGGGTCACGGGCGCACAGTCCGTTTTTCGACCTCATTTCCACTGGTAGTGCGTCCGGTCCGTGTCGCCTGCCCTCACCAATACCTTACGAAGTCATGTGGTTGCCCTGTTCCGACAACGAGTCGTCTGATACCAGCGCAGACGCTGCTCCTGTTATTGGTTCTGCTGCAGCGGTACCTGTATCATCATACTTCAAAGCAGAGCCGTTAGGATACTTGTCAGACGCTATGCTACTGAAAATAAGTGGTAAGTTGCCGACATCAGATTACATACGGTTAGGTTCATTCCTTGAAGTGAACTTGAAGGATATGGGATATCTCAGTTGTGAGACAAGTGTCATAACTCAAGCTAGAGAAATGTTCACTACTTGGTACCAGAAAAGTTGTACTAGTAGGTGGAAGGACCTAGCCACCGCCTTGGAAGAATCTTACCGTATGGACCTCATCAAATTCTCACGTGAGTACATGGACAAGCATGACATGTGGGATGGCTTAGAGAGTGGAGACATGGAGTGGAAAGTGCAGAAATATTTCTCTCTTTTAGCTGAGCTCTGCCCTAGAGACTGGAAGACCATAGGGATCTACTTAGGGTTGACTTCTCATGAAGTAACTTCCATCTCTCAACCTGTGCCTTCTGACAGGACTGTGAAGAACCCTGTGTATGAAGTGCTGAAAGCTTGGAAGTACAACGAGACGTCTGAGCCTATGGCTCTGATGAAAGTGTTGGAAGACTACATGGGACGCGGCGACGTCGCAATGTATGTTCAAGGGTTGTATGCAGCTGTACCCAAAGAAATAAAAGTGAGCTGTGACACTCCAGTGTTGACGACTCTCGTCTGATCCCTGCAGTAAGATGGACATCTGTTGAAATCGATCCTACACTACAGACGTCTTTCACTATGCTAATAGCATCGTGTGGTAAGAAGCGTCTAGTATTCGAAGTGATAAACAACGTTTATTTTTTTAATATTTGGTAAATAAGTGAAAAAACAAAAAAAAGAAAAACATGCCGCAGGACGTTTGCGAAAAGTGTTTCAAAATTTTTAAAAGACCGTACAATAGAGGAAGCGACATTCACCCCTTCTCCAGGCGGCTTCGCTGCAGCTCACACCAGACAACCGTTAGTTCAACTGAAGAAGCGGCTTCTGAGATACATCCGTCAAGCTCCAGTCGTACGCTTCAACTCGGAGAGTTACGACTTGAACCTGATCAAAAAATACGCCTTCACTCGTTATTTGCCTCCGGAGACCGAAGAAACCAACAATTCAGCGTCATAAAGAGAAGCAATCAATAGTTGACGTAGTAGTCAACTTTTTTAGCACTTAGTTACAGCTACGCGAATTATTTGCGAGCTTTCACTACAAACGAAGAGAAAGGTTGCTTTACTTACGAATGGATGACGTATACCAAGAAACTAGTAAACAAAAAACCCCTGCCACCGAGATCGACTTTTTGACAGCGACCTGACGGGCGTCAAAATGGCCGAAATCCGACTACGTCACATGTCAGAAAGTTTAGTATGACAAGAAGAAGCAAACTATGACAGATTACTCGATCCACTACAACAACGAAGACGTCAAATCTTTCATAGAAGCTTTTTGAAAAAATCACGCTATTTTTTTCCAACATAGCAGCATTGTCATTGTCATGTTGAAAGACGCCATCTCTCTCGCCAGTTTGACTTTACAAGACCTCTTCCAAAAAACCTATAAGCTGTGTTCACAACGTTCCCTCCGTTCGACGCCGTCCTCCACGCTCTGATCAAAGAAAATGTAGTCAGTAGTCCTTCCATCATCTTCCATAGATTTCACGAGAAAGAGTGTATAGGTGTCTTATAAGTCGGCAGAAGGTGAATACTAGTGAAAAAAAAAAGAAAAGCGCGTGTGCAAGTAGCTTTTTCTAACAGACACGTGTGTGAACTAAGCTGCTTAAGTCTAAACCCACCTGCGGTAGAAGCTCTGTACTTAGAGAGTCTTTTCAGCCGTTTAAGAGGCTTATCTAGGCCAGGGTACATAAGGAGTGAAACACCCCTGTCACCAGTCACACTTTCTCCACCCGCCCTTCATCTTCGTAGCATCGTCCACTCTACGCTCGCTCAGCACGTTACGATGGTTAGTTCTGCTATTTTCTTTGTTTATGAAAGTGTTGACGCTACAGAGCATCGAAACCCTCTCGAAATGAGTCCAAGAAAGAAAAAGCAACTCCCAGTTGAAGCAAGAAGAGAAACGGTGCCCTATGATGCCTGTGAGGTAAAGAAACATTGGAAGGACGTCACCAAGGAGCAATGGATAGAAGCATGCTTCAACTTCATCGGAACAGTAGTTTCATTTGGACAGAGGGAGAAGATTTTGTTGGAGCTATTTTTCTTAGCTCCGTATACTTGGCCTGACTGTGGTGAAATTCCTTCAAGTTTGTCAGTCTTCGCCATACAAGTTATCAACTCCTTGAAGGAGCTTCGATATATGCAAGGCACTCAGGAGGAGATTGTCAAGAAAATGACGGAATTCGAAACAGGCGAAGACACAATATGGTGCGAGGAGACGACATATGCGGACGATGATCTGGAGTCCATCATTTGTAGTCCGTTGGAACATTATGTTAAAGACTTTGAGGACATGCTAGACAGCACTGAGATGAACCCGAAAGAGAGATCCCTTACTGCACAGAAAGAGGCCAAAGCTGTGTTGGAAAAGCACAAGTTTGGTCAAGGATTCACTCTTCAAAGCAGCTGTGTGAGTGTGATAAAAAGTCTTGTGTTGAAACATTCAGACATGAAGTTTTCGCATGCTGTCGACACACTTCCTTTGCCTGAACTGATGATGAACATGATCGACCCTATGGTACCAACACGTTTCGAGTCTGCCAATTGTCCCATGTATAAAATGGTTTCAAGTTTTGCCCGTGGCCGATGGCTAAACGATCCACTGAAGTCAGAAAACCTCCTTGATTTAATCAATTGACTAAATGTATTTTCTCATACTAGTATTAGTAGCATTAGTAATAGCGGCTACTCAGTCTCGTGCAGCACAAGCAGCAGTATCTGTCAGCGGCATCCGTGACATCGTCAGCAGCAGCAGCAGCAGCAGCTGCACAAGCAAAAGACAAACACCGTAGTCTCCTCATCCAGACCTCCGCTAGTAGCGCTCTATAAGCGCAAGCAGTGGCTGTGAACCCCCTCCTCCCGCCGTACACACGGGTAAATATCAGAGTCGGCCAATGTCGCCAATACTACTCTCATACAAGGGTCAGGCGCTGCTGACCTATAATAGATGAGTCAAGGACTATTCTACTGAGGGTCAGGCTACGCCGGAAATTCAATAACAAGCTGGACTTTGGCAAATTTGCTTGAAAGTCTGGCCAGCAAGAGTCCGGCATACTCTCCCAAGAGTTCAGCATTGCCAGACTATGGCATGAGGATCCCGCATGGTCAGACTTTCAAAAGCAAGTTTGCCAAACTCCAGCTTTTTATTGAATGTCCTGCGTAGCCTGACCCTCACTAGAATAGCCCTTGACCCGTCTATTATAGGCCAGCCGTGCCTGACCTTTGTCTGAAGGTAGAATTAGCGCTATTGGGTGCCTCTGATGTTTGCCTGTGTGTAGTCAAACCTCGCCTGAGAGAGACATACTTCAGAAAGAAAAGAAAAAGCAGCGTGAGAAAGTGACGGGGACGGGATCCCAAGTGTCAACCCTAAGACTTACATTTGCTACGATCAAATCAGCGGAACCGGTGAAAGAAAATCTTAAAAAAAGTGTACAGAAGTAGTCGTCTTCTTAAATGTTTTCGAAAACAAAAAACTCTCCTTGCGGTAAATATAAATTTCAAAAGTGGTACGAACCAAAAATGGCCACTTACACCATAGAGAAAGATGACGTGCGCTACTTGTATTATAAGCGTCGCGTGCATTCTAACGGTGTGACAACGAGTCCTTTAAAATATGAAAAAAGTGTGTTATTGATTGATTGAGCGCATCTTTTCAAAAATAGAGTGTTATTAGAATTGAAAAAAATAAAATAAAAAAATAAAATAAAATTATTGTTGTGTTTATTTTCATACGTCTTCTTTTATTAGTAAGTAAAACAATTATAACAATTAACTAGCGTGTCCTCTTAAAGTGACACTTCCTCCGGTCGCTGCTGAATCGTCTAATTAAGGTATGTGTCGTCGTCACTTCTAGTCACGTGACTCATCAGGTCACTTCCGGTCGCGTGATCCTAAAATCGATCACTTCCTAAACAAAATTAAATTAAGAGACACATTTCTTCATGACCCAACCAATCAGAGGTCTCCATTTGACCAGAAGTAGGCCCCTCATTTGCATAAATGGGTCACTTCCGGTGTACCAGCCAATCAGAAGCCTCTAACTAAGTCAAGGTCGCTTGACGTCACTTCCGGTATGCCCTTATATGTACATGTGAAGGTCACATGACGTCACTTCCGGTATGCCCTTATATGGGCGTGTGACGTCACATGACGTCACTTCCGGTATGCCCTTATATGGGCGTGTGACATCACTTCCGGGCAAATGGAAGCCTCTGATTGGCTGAGTCATGACCTTGACCTCTAACTAGGTCAAGGTCACGTGACGTCACTTCCGGTATGCCCTTATATGGGCATGTGACGTCACTTCCGGTCAAATGGAGGCCTCTGATTGGCTGCATGTCGATTGAGTAATAAACAGTACTTAACTATAGTCCCGTTCCGATACATACTATACTACTACCTGGCCACCTGGAGGCCCTGCTGGTAGTCTCTTATAGGATCTCAACAGTGAGTTGTCAATCGTCTTAAGTATTAAGACCGTATATATACATGACACCAGGGCTCACTATACTCTCACATGATCAGTCTTAAAGGCGCATACCTTGGTACCCCTCCAGCGACAGTCAGAGTGGAGTCAGGACAGGTACTCAGCCCTATATTTAGGGGCGCTGGGAGTTTAGGAGTGGCAGCCATCTTGGTAAGTGTTCACCCAACATCACACATATTGTGCACACCCCTTACAAGACATGCAGTGACACTGCAGAGTACACGAGGCTCTCTCAACCTAGATACCTGATAGAAAAAGGTCTATTTAGGGCAGATGAAGATATAAATGGGCTTAATGGATGATATAACACTTTAAAGAAGTAATTAGTAACCCATTTATATCTTCATCTGCCCTAAATAGACAGTTTTTTTGGGTGCCGGTCAAAGATGGCACCCAGTCAAAGATGGCACCTGGTCAAAGACGTTCACATTGCCCCGATCCCATAAGACTCAGCCTGAAGGAGTGGATCAATTTGATTATCAACCGACTACTGTTGCTCCCTAAGCTGCTTAGCTGATTACAAATAATATATAATACAGTCTTTGTCAAATCCTGCCAGACAGTGGGAATGTCCACCTAAAATGGCTCTGGTCTAGCATAATGACTGGTGTTGCAGGACCTGATGTCCTTCACATTCTAGGCTTTCCAAAACTGAAAGACTTTTTCAAATATTCTGAATAGAGCTGAAGTTACAAGTTCTAGAGTGCACTCTAATATTCTAGGCAAATTAAAGCAAGTTTTGATATTATTTTCTTTTATAAATATTATTCTATATATTCTAAATATTATGCAAAACTTTGATTTTGGTATCCGGTCCTGCAGAAATGTATCTGGTCCTGCAATATTGGCTTGCTGCATGACCGACTGTCCTGCATGCCAAAAATGTTTTCGCATAGACTATATATAAACTCCCCACCTGCATCATCGCAGACCCAGACCCGGCCATCATCATAAGTCGTGGCCTGTCCTCCTCCTTCATCTCCTGACGACCCGTGTCCATGAACCCAAACTTCATCTGAGACTTCAGCTGCATTTTCTCCATCGCTTCCTAAATTGAAGACGGCACATTCAAAAATGAATTGGCAAATTCTTATTCCAAATAAAGGACCATGAGGATGTCATAGGTACCCAGGCAAAGAAAACTTGTCATCCCCCAAAACAACATTAGGTATTACTCCAGTGCTAATATGTGCATTTTATATAATATTTTTGATTTGAGATAGGTGATATGAAATTGTGGAGACCAAAATCCTTTGTTTTGGCTAAAATCTACCAATTAGAGCAAATTTTTGACTCTAAGTTGTTGGAAATGGGAATAAGTGGAACATGAAGCAAAGAAAGCAGTTATTTTCAAATTTTGAGTACTAACTTTAAAGTGTGCCTTGTGTTGCGCTGTCTCTGCGTCCACTAAGGCCTGGTTCTCAGGTGACAGGGGCATGAAGAGTTCCTCAGGTGGTGTTGTCTTCTCTACTGCCACGAACGCCTTGCAGAAACAGTCAAACTCTGGATGAATAACCATCCTGAATAATGTACAAAAATAGAAACAATCAAACTCTGGTAGTATCATTATCCTGATCTTTTCCTTTAAAACATAAACAGCCACATTGTAGGATAATCTGTCCTGAATATTCTGATAATAGCTCACAACCATCGGAACTGTTGACGTTAATGTTCATAACCGCCTCACAAGTTCATTCCACTACGTATTCAATGAATCTTTGCAAGGTCGGTAGGGCCTACTCATGGGGAAACGCACAACGGGAGACTATTCTGAGACACAGGCAGTCACGGACGCTATCTAATTTTTAACTTATATGATGATCATCAGATATAATTCTAAAATTTTTGGACATACTTTTACTTATGCATATTCAATAATAAAAAGACTATTGTAGAATCTTCATCCTGAATTTTCATCCTGAACAATAGCTGGTTTGCTAGAACCCCCACCCCCCACCCTCCTGTTAGAAAATGGACAACTCCTTATCACTAATTGGAGACTTACTTGCAGTCTAGTCCAGCTTCTATCTGCAACCTGAAGGCGGCACCACCCGTACCGGCAGACATCACCATCACCTCACCTGACGCATTAGCCTGAAGTTAAGCACAAAGAAAGATATGGATGTGGACCATCACATTTGACATGGCGGCATGGCTTTTTTCTTAGAATTGACAATCGACAGGAGGCCTAGTGACATTCAACATGAGGCTTGAAAGACATAGTGACAGGCGACATGAGCAGTTCTTGGAATTGACATGGGACAGTGGCATTTTTAAGCAACATTGACATGTGACATGGCCACTTTTCAAGATTGACAATAGACATGGGGGACCCCCAACCAGACCCCTAAAGATGTAGCTCTATGTTCTGCACTGTGCAACAATGTGCCCCCTCACTGCACGAGAAATGGGGTTTACAAAGTCTAAAATTATGTGAATGTTTGTAAAGATTGATGGCATTCTGTGCCCAGATCATGATGGAGATTTACCCCAATTTATCTTGCCTTTAAAAACATTAGTTGAGATTTACTATGTTTCTACTTTCTGAGTGTGAGTGATGTAAATCAGTCTAATTAACGTTGTAATTCTCTGAAAATATAGTCCTTAAATTCACACAAATTTACTTAGCTTATAAATCCATTGATATTTATATGCAAACTGTCAAAATTTCTCAATAATCACTGAAAACAATTAACGTTAGTTTTACAAAATAGGGATAGGTTAACCCAAAACACTTCTTTTATCTCAGGGGGCTGACTTACCACCAAGTCACAGTTGTCTTTGATGTAGTCAATGATACCTGTAACATCTGCCCGCGGGAACATGGCGCAGTGAACCTGGCCTCTGGTGGCATCATCCTAAAACGGATTTGGGATTAGTATCAGCAAAGGATTACTTTTACACTATTCTGCTGGACATCTCCTAGCATTCCATGGTCCATGCAATATGGTGATCACACCACTATTCAAAGGCTTATAATTATTTTAGTCACTGAAATCCCCTACTAATTGAATGAACATGAATCTTTTATAACAGGGTTGGAGGTACATAAGTAGTATAGTATGTATCGGAACGGGACTATAGTTAAGTACTGTTTATTACTCAATCGACATGCAGCCAATCAGAGGCCTCCATTTGGTCACGTGACCGGAAGTGACCTACTTAGGGGATTAGTGGTGACGTCACGTGACCTAGTTAGCCAATCAGAGGCCTCCATTTGGTCACGTGACCGGAAGTGACCTACTTAGGGGATTAGCGGTGCATTCTGGGTAACCCTGAAGCCAATCAGAGGCCTCCATTGGGTGACCGGAAGTGACCTACTTAGGGGATGGTGCATTCTGGGTAACCTACTGACCTACTTAGGGGACCGGAAGTGACGTCACATGACCTAATGGCCAACCGGAAGTGACCTCATTGAGGATCACGTGACCGGAAGTGACCTGATTGATCACGTGACCGGAAGAAGAAGAAGAAGAAGAAGAAGAAGAAGAAGAAGAAGAAGAAGTGACGTCACGCGACTTAATGAAGAGATGAGCGTCTTTAAGGGGTCACGGGCTTTAAAATGTGATATCTTTTTTTTTGGAGGAGGAGGCGAGTCTCTTATTTTTTTTCGGTAAACTAATAAAAAACACTACGATATAAGTTTTTTTTTTCTTTTTTTTTCATTTTTTATTGTTTTACGAGCGACTGGAAGTGACTTATTGAACTAGGTAGAAGCGTTCTTTAGAGTGTATAAGGGGGGGGAGGGGAGGGGAGGGGGGGAGGGGGGCTTCTTTAAGATGCATGGGGAGGGGGGCGCTTTTAGGATGCATGGGGCGGGTGGTGGGGGGGAGGGGGGGAGGGGGGAGGGGGGCACTCTAGGGGGGTGGGGGAGCACTCTAAGGGGCGTTTGTCTCTTTTAAGAAAAAAAGAAAAGAAAAAGATTTCAATCGAGAGACACGCTTCTTCCTCTCGAGAGGAAGAAGCGTGTCTCTTCGTTTTTTTTTTTGTTTATCACGTGCTGCGATGAGGCGATCAGCTGCGACTGGAGGAAGTGACACTTTAAGAGATCGCGCGTCTTAATTGTTATGATATTTTTTTTTTTACTTACTAATAAAGAAGACGTATGAAAATAAAACACAACAATTCACATGTCCGTCGTTCTCGTTGTTTCTTGCTTGATAAAGTCAAGTAATATCGCGATGCCGAGGCCAAACTTTCCCATGTCCTCAGTCAACACTCGAAGGAGTTCAAAAGGCGTACCGCCGGCGCCGTCAGCTTCATCTTGCCACATTTTCAACACTCGGAAGGCCCACTCAGCGGGACTTCCTCCGTATTCGCATTCTTCAGCGATCTTATCTAACCTCTCAGGCGACAATTTTAAATGGTCCCCCACCTCTTTCCACCTGCTACCCAGACGTCTGCCGAGGGTGCCCAAGTGCTTGTGCATCGCGCGCGAGTCGGGGTTTTCGAAATCCAACCCCTGTCTGTGGAGAAGGGCCATCCACTGAGCCAACAGTTCCATGCGTCTTATGCGGGTGAAGACGCGACCGAGCTCGCCCCATCTATGACGATGCGGGGTTTCACCCCACCACACTCGGAACATCGCCGTACACAGCTCCTCCGGTGTCTTGACACTGCGCTCTACTAGAGCATCCATACGGGCGGCGCTGACTTTTAAGCTACTGCCCAACTCTCTCCAACAGCCGCTCAACTCTTTACCTAGTTGACGAAGCAAGGCGTCGCTATAGGCTAACCGTCGCTGTCCTACCTGTCGGGTCTCCCCATCATCGGTCTGCTGCCTCGCGCCGCGTCTCACGTCGTCAAGCCGCATTAACTTTTTTTCAGGCGCACCGGGCGGTGAAGGCGAGCTTGAAAGTGGAATAGCTTGAGCCATCTCGTCTCGTCTTGGCGGCGGCGGCAGCGGCGGCGGCGGCGGCGGCGGCGGTGGCGGCGGTGGTGGTGGTGGCGGTGGTGGTGGTAGTAGCCGTTACTGGGGTCAGAGGTGATATGTTTTTTTTCCAACAGAAATGAGAGCTTTTTATACAGAGGGAGTTTAATCCCATTTCCAACAGCGCTCCAGCTGTCTAGCACCCTGTCCGCATGACGCTTTTTCAGCCGCTCCGCTCCTTAAGAGCTTAGATGACGAGGGGGTGTGGCATCGCTATCCGTGGAGACCAGCTGAAAACGGTGTTTTTTCCTCACTCATAGCCTTAATACCTCCTACCCCCTACCCGAGGACGTCTCCCTCCCTCTGACATTCATTGTAACAAACGTCAGAGGTCAGGTGAAAATCGGATTTTTTTTCATGCACAGCCTTAGGCAGCTGTCACCCCTCCCTATTGAACTAGCCGGCCGCCCGCCCGCCTGGCCGGCCCGGTCTACTCACCACGGCAGGAGGTGGCGATTTTTGTCTTACACTTAAGTCGCTCACCACATGCACACGCCTCTACTCACAGACAGGCACGTTCGTCTTAGGGGGGTCCTGCTTCACGCCACACGCCTCCTGTAGTTTTTTTTTGTATACACACTGTAAGCTCATCACCGTTACCGTTAATCTTTTATACAGCTAACGCGCGCTGAATGGCTGAACAGGGTGGTAAGCGGCTTAGCTCACCACAGTGGATCCCTCAAAAAGGGATCCAGCTGAAAACGTCATACCTTATGTCTTTGTGAATGGCCGCCGCCGGTCAGTCGACGGCAGGCAGCAACCGCTTAACCCTTTATACAGCTAATGCGCGTTGAATTGCTGAACAGGGTGGTAAGCGGCTTAGCTCATCATCACAGTCGATCTCTCAAAAGAGGGGGGGGAAAGGGATCCAGCTGAAAACGTCATGCCTTATGTCTTTTTGTTTCTCTTTGTGAATGGCCGCCGGCCAGCCGGCGGCAGCTGAACAGGGTCGGTAAGTAGCTTAGCTCTAGAAGCGAGAAGGCGTATATAAGGGGCTTGGAAACCTCCATTCACTCACTCATTTTTTTTTGCTGCTCTCTACAGTCACCACCATGAGCAAAAGACAACAGCTAGCGGCGTTCAAGAACAAGAAGACTACGCGGAACAGCGTTCGTTTAGCGTCAGTGCCTGCTCTTGCTACTGAACATGAGACTACCGCCGCAGCCGGTTGGTCTTATCACCCTCCTGCTGTAGCGAGCGCTCGCGGCAGTAGTAGTAGTAGTAGTAGTAGCAGTAGCACTAGTAGTAGCAGTAGTAGTAGTAGTGGTAGTAGTACTAGTAGTACTACTGGTAGCAGTCGTCGTGCTAGCGACGTTGTTACACTCGCGACGGTACACGTTGCTGCTAAGCGCGCTGCCGCTGCTACCGCCGTCCCGCCTGCCGCTGCTGCTGCTGCTGCTGCTGCTGCTGCGCCTGCTACTGCTGCGCTTGCTACGGCTGCGCCTGCTGAGGCTGCTGCTGCGCCTGCTACTGTTGCGTCTGCTGCGGCTGCGCCTGCTGCGGCTGCTTCTGCTGCACTTGCTGCTACTGCTACTACTACTGACGACAACGCTCCTGGCACAGCGCAGTACTGGCAACCGGGTTTTTACCTCCCCACTACTGTTGATGACTTTGATGACCTGCCGCACGTTGCACAGCCCCTCTCCTCCACCACTACATCGACGGACGCCCTCGACGCCGCTCGCGCTGAGAGTTACAGCTATTCGGACACTCAGCCCCTGAACCGAGAAGAAGAGGAGGAGGAGGAGCAGCAACAGGGTGAGACAGAGAACGACGCTGACGACGAGGCGTACGAAGAACCCGAAGGGCAAGGGGTGAGCGGTACGTTTTTCGGCTTCCCTCTTCGACCTTTCGACCTCACTTCCTCCACTGCTAGCGCCCCCCCGTCCGGTCCGTGGCGACTGCCCTCACCGCCACCTTACGAGGGCGGCGGCGGCGCTTCATCTTCTACCGCTACACACAGCACGGACGGCGTGTGGCTGCGCTGTTCCAACAACGAGACCTCCGATACCACCAGCGCTGACGCTGCTCCTGCTATCGGTTCTGCTGCTGATTCAGCTCACGCTGATGGTGTTACTCATCCTGCGGGTGTGAAACGTTCTAAGGTGAGTTCCAGAACAACAAGGCCCACTAAGAAGAGAAAAATACAAGAAAAAGAAGGAGATGGACGAGAAGAAGCAGAGAAAACACTCGGGTTAGAGTTCTGCTTAGACGGAGCTTTGACGCTGGAGATCTGGGAGGACGTGGCTAGACTGTCTAGGAGGCCGCGCTACACAAAAGACGGCCAGGTGAAAGAGGCGTCTCTGACCAGAAGCAAGCGAGTGCACTTCACGGCCGACGCGCTGCGCGAGCTCATAGCACGCATCGCCGATATCCGCGCAGTGGTGCGCATACGCGACACAGCGGCCGCGCAAGGAAAACCTAATCACACCCCCTGGTTCGCAGTGCTGGATGAGGCGGGCGAAGTGTACGCAGCTGTGAGCTACTACAGCGGTAAGAACCTCGTCCACGTGCGCAAGTACGAAGGTCCTGACAAAAAACCCACACAGCAGGGGGTGACGCTGTCCGCCAGAGCGCTCAAAGAGTTGGATGACAAAACAGAGATCATTCTGAAATATCTCGGCATAGATTCGGAATGAGAGACGCTCAACGCTCACGCGCGCACACACACACACACAGCGTTTGACGTACGCTGTATGAGACAGACAGACAGACAGACAGACAGACGGATACACAGACAGCAGACAGAAAGATAGTTACATAGACGACAGATTGATAGATGGCTAGATAGATAGATAGATAGTTAGACGGCTAAGTAGTTGGTAACCGAGTGAAAAAAAACATGACACAGTACGTATGCGAAAAGTGTTTCAAAATGTTTAAAAGAGCGTACAACCACGAGAGACACGTAGAAAATTGTAGAGTAGTAGCTAAGTTTTGCCCTCTATGCGGCGAAGGGGATTGCCGAAAGAGCGCTTGTCGACGCGAATCTCTGGACGGGGTGACCGTCCCTCCGCGCATATGTGCTGTACCGAACGGGGAGGAAACGTTCACGGCGAATTGGCCTGCGATACAAACGGGCGTCAGGATGCACGGGACTCGCGTGAGTGTAACAAACTTCAGGCTACCAACCGGCGAGTTGAATGACGCTGTAGATACTATGCGTCGCATTCACTTGACACAAAGATTCAGATACAAAGTGGGTTTCTCGGTAGGCTTACTGTTACAACACAGAGAAGACAAGAGCAAACTGCGCTACTTCCACGCCTCCCAGAACAACGCAACTCTCATACAACCGCTCCCTACTGTAACTAATTCAGAAACTTTGGAAGAGCTCCTCTCAAAGATGCAAAACACCGTCGCTTGCGAGGAGGTACGGAAACTTTGCGACGCTGACACCAAGTGGCACGTTCTTTTTCCTACCAATTTGAACATCTGCGTTTACATGGGACCGGGGGAATTCCCCATAGGCGGTAGGATCACTCAGGCCGGTCGAGTTGGAAAGAGAAGCGGCGTGTTAGATTTTCCCAACAAGGACAACCTCTGCATCTTCCGCTGCATTTCCTTTCACTTATACAACACCAGCAAGCGCGCTTCAGATTTGTTACGTCAGTTCTGTCCCGCTGCCACACCTGAATCCTTTCCGGGTCTGAACATCCGCGACTTACCCGCGTTAGAGAACTTGTTTGACGTACAAATAGCGGTTTACACCGCGTCGCGTCAAGTGCCGGGGCGGAAGTTGAGAAGACGCGTTACTCTGATCAGACCGCCTTCCAGAACTGTGGCCGCCCGAGGTAAAGTCAACCTACACCTGACGGCGAAAGGCGGTTTGCACGTCTCTCTCGTCACGGACTTCAACGCGTACGCGGGCATATACGAATGTTGCAAGTGTAAGGCGGCGTTCACCACCGAGTTCTTGCTGAAGAGACACAGGAACCAGCTTTCCTCTTGCCGACAAGTCAAGTTGCGCTACGTAGGTGGCATCTACCAAAATTCGAGAACGATTTTCGAAGCGCTAGCAGACTTCTCCATTTTTCCCCCCGACGGACATTCCGGAATCTACCCTTACAAGATCGCCTTCGATTTCGAGGCTTTCTTCAGACCGTGCAAAGAACCGTCGACGGAGCACGTGTCCCTGCTGTGGGATCACGTCCCTTTGTCGGCTAGCGTCGCATCCGACTTTCCGGGGTGGGAGGGGCCCGTCTGCTTCGTCAGAGCGTCCGACGCAGATTCCGACCCCTTGTTGGACCGAGTTTTAAATCACATAAACGAGAACGCCAAAGCGATCGGGGAAGCTGTGCTAGAACTTTACCGACCGACGTTAGCGAAGTTAGATGCGGCGATAGGTGAAGCTCTCCTGCTGGAGGAGGCGACGTTCACCACCCCTTCTCCAGGCGGCTTCGCTGCGGCTCAGACCAGACACCCGTTAGTTCAACTGAAGAAGCGTCTTCTGAGATACATCCGTCAAGCTCCAGTGGTGGGCTTCAACTCGGGGCGTTACGACTTGAACCTGATCAAAATACGCCTTCACTCGTTCTTCGCCTCCGGAGACCGAAGAAACCAAGAATTCAGCGTCATAAAGAGAAGCAATCAATACTTGGCGGTTTACACACAGCACACGGTTTTCTTGGACGTAGTCAACTATTTGGCACCCGGTTACAACTACGCGACCTATTTGCGAGCTTTCACCAGGAACGAAGAGAAAGGTCACTTTCCTTACGAATGGATGACGTCTACCAGGAAACTGGCAAACAGAACGCTGCCGCCGAGATCGGCTTTCGACAGCGAGCTGACGGGCGTCAAAATGTCCGAATCCGACTACGCCGCATGTCAGAAAGTTTGGTCCGACGAGAAGATGCAAACTATGGAAGACTACTTGATCCACTACAACAACAAAGACGTGAAACCTTTCATAGAAGCTCTGAAAAATCACGCTAAATTTTTCCAAGATCGCGGCATCGACATGTTGAAAGACGGAGTTTCTCTCGCCGGTTTGACTTTACGCTTCCTCTTCCAAAACCTAGAAGACGCGTTCACAACGTTTCCCCAGTTCGACGCCGTCCTCCACGCTCTGATCAAAGAGAATCTAGTCGGCGGTCCTTCCATCATCTTCCATAGATTTCACGAGAAGGGCACCACGCGGATAAGGGAGCACAAGTACGGCGAAGAAGCGAGACCGTGCCAACACATCCTAGGACTAGACGCTAACTCTCTGTACTTGCGCTGCATGAGCGAAGCGCACTGCACGGGCTATTACGCGGTGAGACGGCCCGAGACCGAGTTCAAGCCCGAAATCAGGCAAAGAAACTCTCACAGCGCTTTGGAGTGGTTACGCTTCGTAGAGCACGACCGCGACGTGAAACTGCGCCACGCTCTGAACGGCGGCGAGATGGCGGTAGGCTGTCGGAGAATTCGCGTGGACGGATTTCACGCGGCCTCTAATACGGTTTTCCAGTTTCACGGGTGTTGGTTCCACGCTCACGAGTGCATACCGTCGCACCGATATCAGTGCGCTTCACTGAGAGAGGAGAGACGCGACAGAACGACCAGAGTAAGCGCTTACTTGAAAGCGTTAGGTTACAAGCTGGTCGTCGTGTGGGAGTGCGAATGGCGAGAGATGAAGCGTCGAGATGAGCGGGTCAAGGCCTCCCAACAACGCTGGAAGGTTGACGCTTTGAAAGTGTCTCGAAACGCGATGAGCGAGAGCGACATCCTTTCCGCTGTGAAAGAGGAGAAAATGTTCGGTTTAGTTCAAGTGGACATCACTACGCCGCCTCACCTACGAGAGTACTTCGAAGAAATGACCCCCGTTTTCAAGAACGCGACCGTTTCAAAATCGGACATAGGCCCTCACATGTCAGACTTTGCGCAGGAAGAAAAGCTGTTGAGCACGCCTCAGAGATGTCTGATAGGGAGTTACCACGGAAAAAATATTCTCTTGGGAACGCCGCTTCTCAAGTGGTATTTAGAGCACGGTTTGATAGTCACCAAAGTGCAGCTGGTGGTAGAATACCTACCTAAACGCTCCTTTGCCGGTTTCGCGGACGAAGTGACGGCGGCGCGAAGACGTGGCGACGTGAACGAGAACGAGAAAATTCTGTCAGACTGTTACAAGTTAATGGGAAACGCTACGTACGGTAAAACAATCTGCAACAAAGAAAAACACACGGCGGTGAGATACACTGACAGTCGGAAGTTCGAACTATTGGCCAATTCGTGGCGCTTCAAAAAGGCGTCCGAGTTGACTTCCGATCTGTTTGAAGTCGAACTACAACCGAAAACGGTCAAGAACAACCTCCCTATTCAGATAGGGTTCATGGTATACCAGTACGCGAAGTTGAAAATGTTAGAGTTCACATACGACTTCTTGGATAGATTCGTCGATCGGCGCGATTATGCCCTTTGTCAAATGGACACCGACAGTCTTTACATGGCTCTCAGCGGTGCCACGTTGGATGACCTAGTGAAACCTCGCCTGAGAGAGACGTACTTCAGAGAGAAACGAAAGTGGCTTCCGACAGCGGTGTGCGACGAGCACTTAGAGCTTTTCGTGAAGACAAAAACGGAAAGAGTGCGAGAATGGTGTGCGCCGCCCGGCGGATGTTGTGAGAGACGGTACCTTCACGATCTGAGAACTTCGGGGCTCATGAAAGCGGAGTGGGAAGGTGACGGGATCCTAAGTCTCAACCCTAAGACTTACATTTGCTACGATCGAGTCAGCGACACCGGTGAAAGAAAATCCAAAAAATGGAGTGCAAAAGGCGTACAGAAGAAACAAAACCCCCAGGAACCAGACGCCTTCTTGGATGTTCTTCGCCAACGAAAAACTCTCATTGCTGTAAATAGAAATTTCAAAGTGGTGCGAAACAAAATGGTCACCTACACCATAGAGAAAGACGGCGTGCGCTACTTGTATTATAAGCGTCGCGTGCATTCTGACGGTGTGACAACGAGTCCTTTAGAGATATGAAAAAAAAAAAAAAAAAAAATAAGCGTGTGCATCTTTTCAAAAATAGAGTGTTTATCAAGATTGAAAAAAAAAAATAAAAAAAAATTAAAAGAAAATATTGTTGTGTTTTTATTATCATACGGCTTCTTTTACTAGTAAGTCGCGCAGTCTCTTAAAGCGTCACTCATGTGACGACGTCGCTTCCAGTCACGGGATCCTAAACAAAAAAAAAACTTCTTCTTCTTCCGGTCACGTGATCAATCAGGTCGCTTCCGATTGGCCATTAAGTCGTGTGACGTCACTTCCGGTCACGTGACTCATCAGGTCACTTCCGATCACGTGATCCTAAATTAGGTCATATGACGTCACTTCCGGTCCCCTAAGTAGGTCAGTAGGTTACCCAGAATGCACCATCCCCTAAGTAGGTCACTTCCGGTCACCCAATGGAAGCCTCTGATTGGCTGCAGGGTTACCCAGAATGCACCGCTAATCCCCTAAGTAGGTCACTTCCGGTCACGTGACCAAATGGAGGCCTCTGATTGGCTAACTAGGTCACGTGACGTCACCACTAATCCCCTAAGTAGGTCACTTCCGGTCACGTGACCAAATGGAGGCCTCTGATTGGCTGCATGTCGATTGAGTAATAAACAGTACTTAACTATAGTCCCGTTCCGATACATACTATACTACTTACATAGAAATATGTGGATACTTAAAATGCAACTATGTGAGATTGTTCAACCCTACACTTATAAGTTTTCTCTCTCACATCTGTCAAATTATCCAGTTTCCTACCTCAGGATTTATTGGCTTCCCATTCTTGTACTCCTTGTTGGACCGGTATACAATTTTACCAACCGTGGACCCTAAAAGAATTATGGTTGGAAATGTTATTACCAGATAATCAAGTACACTGTCATGTAACTTGTGTAAATCCATGGAATAGTCTCACATTCTCAACCCCAGTAGGGTCGGCATCATGCTGACGTACTCAGGTTGATACACTCCCAAAGGTTCGGCTTGATGCATCATGGTAGTGTTGGTGATTTGCAAAGTCTTGGGGCATAATATACTGCTCTCTAAGAATGTTGGGAAGCGTAGTTGGTAACTCTTACATTGCACGATCATAAGAGATAGAGGGCTTAGCTTGTTTGAATAAATACAAATTAAAGGGTCAGATTCAAGGTTTGTGGTCTTCGTAGGTGAACCTATACTATGTCAATCATCTATTGGTTGTAGTGGTTTAGGTAGTGGACTGATTAAATACAAAACTGACCTATATCCAGGGCTACACCACAGGACCGTTGTACGTCCTCAGCTGGCAGGGAGAGCACTGTGTCTGATATCAGACCCGTCAAACTGGTAATTGGCATGCTGGTGATCTACTGATGGCCTTCTAGCTGACTACTGTAAATGTAGATATATTCACATGTATAGTAATTTTGCAAATTCCCTAAAAAGTGCAATTTTATATGTATATAAAGTTACAGATTTATTTGTCACAGTGTATAAGTATTTGGGCTGTACATATTTATCAAATTATCATTTCCGCAAAATTTACAAAGATGTTTACAGCCCGAAATAAAATATGCTTACAGTAAAATTATACAAAATAGAGCATTTGCAACACATTCACAAGCAGTTCCCAAGTCAGGGTCATTTCTGGGGATGCCCCCCTCTCCATTTTTATATGATAACCCTATTGAATTCCCATCCCTCTCTACCTCTCTTGCCTCGTGAACAATCAGATCGATCCATAAATGCCCCCAAAATGACCTGAAATATAAATATCTTTTTCAAAATTGGATACAAATTTCTTGGATCAGGCCTGTCTTGCTAGGTAGGGTCAGATTTTTTTAATCTGGGCTAAGTAAAAAGACACAAGCAAATAAAGTTTAAAATTCAGTTTTCTCAACTGATAAAATTCATGTACCAAGGTTCTTCTAAATCATACTAGAGTACAACCTAGTTCTACTGAGGAATAGCTCTTTTTTCTCATTTATGTCGACTGCAAACTACCCCAAAATTCTAACATCTTCACATTATACATTACATGGGATAGGCTTTTCCTAAAAAAATAAGTAGCCCTTTAAATATGAAGTACAATGTAAAACGGTATAAGAGCTAAATCTGACTGAGCATTGGAGGACCAACATCAACCAGTTGAAGTGGGATACAGACATATTTTCAATCCAAAATACAGCGTTGTTTTAGTACAAGTATAAAAAGTACAAGATGTGAAGTAGAAGATAACCTACCTGCCCCTGTATGTACCTGGGTACTGACACCTGGTCCCTGCTCCCATTCATCCTTATAGTACCTGACCAGGGTACAGGCATTCTGTGTCACATGGGGGGGGGGGGGTTAAGGTAAGTAGGTGAGTCACCTAGATATGGCAGCAGTGGTTGTTAAAACCCTTTAGAGACTGCATTATTCCTAAGGGTTCATGTGCATTCGTCTTCACGATTTACCATTGCAGCGCGGGCAAGTACACTCAAGAAGTAAACTTGTCTCCAGACTCTTCCAAGTGACGGTCATAAAATAAACGAGTCAAAAACTTGTCTAAGTGACAAGAAAGCGGGTCTTCTAGCTGCAGATAGAAGACCCACTTGGCATGTGCTAACCCAAAACCCGACATTTGCCAGCTCCAGATTATATTTGTGGGATGGCAACCTGATAGGTTAGACAACTTTTGACTTGTTTATTTTATGATAGTCACTTCAATGAGTCTGGGGCAAGTTTACTTTTTCAGTGTAAGTCGCTGGCACTACATTAGTAAACAATGCTAACCTCTCAAGAATTACCGATAGAATTACAGTCCATTTTCTCTTTTTTGAGTTTACACATCATTTTTCTACCTACCACCACTAAGCCCCCCCCCCATGGAGCCAAAAATAGCTGGGCCCTTGTCTCTGATTGTCACACAGACCTCCTCCCATCCCTGTCTATAACCCTTAAAGGACAACATAGCGCTTTATTGCACAATGGTATTTTGTCGTCATCATGTGTGCCTCCAAAGCATTCAAGCATCATGCTGACCCTACAGGGCTAATACTACCCAAAAGGGGCATCACGATGCCTAGATGCGCTACCGGAAGGTTACTCAACACATTAGTACATAATGATGACGAATAAATATCTTGCTGTCCTTAAAGGGTTCACCACTACACCCACCACACTGCCATATCTCACACAGAGATAAACCCAGTCACTACTATAAGACACTCATTGTAGACATCTGATAACAGGATATAGGCCTATAGGGTTAACCATTTAAAGATGGCACATATATGCCTCAAGGATTTATAGGCATTTGCCACTATGATACTCAGCACCGATGAATGACACACTGGTGCTGCATAAGTAGATCATTCTGAGCTTTTGGGAGTCAGCGCTGCATTAATGTATCATGTCGACCACAGGTATTTATGAAGTGCATTGAGCACCATAAGCAAAATAAAAATAAATCTCAACTCAAATCAAATTATACCGTCCATAACTCTTCAAGGACAGATGCCATTTGTCGTCATAATGCACTAATGCAGCCACGGCGAGTAACTCGCCAGTGCTGCATTAGTGCCTCATACCGACCCTACATGAGTGTCTCAACCCTGGAGGGTTAGCATGATGCTTGAATGCAGCCCCGGCGAGTTACTCGCCATAGCTACATTCATGCATCACAACGACCAAGGGAATGATGCATTCAGGTACCATGCCGTCCTTAAACTAGCAGTGTATACCTTTTGGGCACTAGGGGGAACTGCTGTAGTTACCATTTGATAAGGCCCCGCTGCCCCTCCCCCTTTGGCTCTGGTTAGCATATAAAGGCATAGGTGCTTGGGGTTCACCTTCCGCTAATTATATCTGGAAGTCTGCCCCTGGTACTACACACATTATAATTACTTACCCTATAAGGGGATGTTACATATAATTGATTGCTTCTATTTATATGTGAGGTGCGGTGGGCAAACAATTCAATGGACTGTGACCCCCAGGTATATGCACCATGAATCAGCCAGTTATGCCATATATGAAGAGCCAAAATGAGTCCACAAGGGGGCAGACACTGTCATACATGGCACATGTTTTAGTATAACAAAATCTGCATATAAATACAACATACAGGTAATTAGAAATACACTTTACAGTAATTATCCTGGTGTGTGGCTATCATGGTGAGGTTACCTAACCATGTGTAGCTTGTGTTTGCCCACATTGTGATGTAGCAAAACTCTATAGCAGAGGTTAGAGTTGTAGATTGCACCCAATAATAGAACTGTGGGGGGCAAACAAACGCCACGTGGGTAATACTTTATAGGGTATATGAACCATATCTCACATAGTGATAGTCACATAAATACATTTTAAATAATTATAAGATAAATATATGTTTCTGCACTGTCATATATATCATATGTATAACCATAGTAAAATCTGCAGACTATACTACGACCCAGGTAAGTAAATATAATGAGGTTTGGTCTAATGATCTTAGGGAGTGCTCATTTTTTAACAACAGGGGGGGGTGGTGGATTTGGGGGGGGGGGTAAAAAATTTGGACCCCTTGACCGGGGGGGGGGTAAAAAATTCAGACCCCTCTTGGGGGGGGGGGGCAAAAAAATTCAACCTGTTTTGAGGGGAAAAGCCCGCGCGTTACTATGCTACAAAGGGGCGCGAACGCGCACGATTTTCGGCCTGCCGGGGGGGGGGGGGTAAAAAATTTCGACCCCTCTAGAGGGGGGGGTGAAAAAAATGTGCGCGCTCCGCGCGAAATCTCACCGCCCCCCCCCTGTTGTTAAAAAATGAGCACTCCCTTATCATGGTACAACTACCTAACCACGTGGAGAGCTTTGTTTGCCCCCCAATCACCACCCTGTGACGTAGTAGAAGAGGAAACTCTAACCTCTGCTATATGTAACCTTACCTAGGGTATGGGACAGCTTGCGGGACCGTCTTGGTCACAGGGAGAAGTCATTCTTTGGAAGGGGGAGGGGGGGGGCTTTATACACGCTATCTGCTGATTATTCATGTACGCCCCCTCTGTTCTGCATGTAAGTTTGTTGTCGATGGGGGTCCTTCTTTTGGTCATGTTTCATTGTCGTTTTTTAGCTAAGGTGTCTTGTCACCGTGTCAATTTTTATCCTATACATTCTGACCTATAATTTTGTGTCCGACGCTTTTCAAACCCCCTTGTCGATGTGTCAATTTTAACAGCCCCCGTGTCGCCATGTCGCATGTGTCTATTTTTACCCATGTATAGTCACAATGATCACTCCCGTATAACTTCAGTGAGGAGAGAGGGACAGGCCTAAGCCACTATAGCCTGATAATTACCCCCTCCACACACTAACTGGTACTACAGTTGTAGCAGTGTGAGGCTGCTCTGGGGTCGTTATGGTAAGGATACTAGTGGGTGGGAGGTGCATAAGACAACCTGTGGGCGGGTCCTGGTGGTTGGCAATCATAGCATAGGGCACAAGATGGATGCACTCTGACGGGGACAGACCCCCTTTAAATGGATAACCAACAACATAGTGGTCTATTATACTGAGATCACCAGATGATACTGTAGGCCTATAGGGCAGAAGGTGGGACAGTGGGGCAGGAGGAGGGTGGGGGATTTATTTCCTTGTTGTGTAAATATCAAATGGTTTAACCCTTTTAAGGACGGCATGTCGCTAAAAGATGACATTTAACCTGCATGAATGCAGCCCTGGCCAGTTATGCATTTAGGAATCATGCCGTCCTTAGGGAGTGGTCATTTTTTAACAACAGGGGGGGGTCGGTGGATTTTCGCGCGAGCGGGTCGAAATTTTTTTGGTCCCCCCCGCGGAAGGGGTCACAAATTTTTCAGTCCCCCCCCCAAGGCAGGTTGAAAATGAGCGCGGACGACCCCTTTGAGCTATAGTAACGCGCGGGCTTTTTCGCTAAAAAGGGGTGTAATTTTTTTGGTCCCCCCCTCAAGAGGGGTCCACATTTTTTTGGTCCCCCCCCTTCAAGGGGTCCAAATTTTTTTGGTCCCCCCCCCTAATCCACCAACCCCCCCCTGTTGTTAAAAAATGACCACTCCCTTAGATGATTACCTTACAACAAAGTGGTATATTATAACACCACATGATTCTGCACAGGGCAGAAGGTAGGAAACTGGGCCAGGAGGAGGGTGAGGGATTTATGTCCTTGTGTAAATATTACATGGCATAAACAGGTCAGGTGTATGTGATAGGGGCAAACAGAGGGAGTGCTGTATGTTACTCTACATTACATAGGACCAGTCTTTAATAGTTTCTCCAACTGTTGAAATTGAATTATTGTAAGATTGATTATTTTTTATAGAATCACAATTATTAAGGCCAATTTTATAAATCTAGATATATATGATATTTCCTAAGCTATTTAGATTCTGTAAATGGTGTAGGCAGTTCTGGGTGGATATTTACCTTTAGGTTATCCACCGCTATTTAACCAATATTGTATGGCTAACGGGTTCACGAGGGGTTGTATGGCTCAATATCGGCACGAGTGCGTAGCATGAGTGACGATATTGAGCCATACAACCCTGAGTGAGCCCGTTAGCCATACAATATTAGGTTTATTATACGATTTTTCGATTCATATGTCCTTATTTACCTTTAAAATGTCCTAATTTCGCCATTTTGAACGATATCTAAGTCTTCTTGTACAGAGGGTGCAGTCGCCATGTTGTGGAAATCTTCAGTAGGGGAGGTGAGGAAGAAGGAGCTAGGCGCGGGGATCGGTCATTATTTCAAATGCAACATACCACCATCACTAGATATCAGCACAGGGATATCACAGAAAAAGCACGATGAGTGGCCCGATCGTATAATAAACACATGTGACATACAGTGCTAGTACCACGACCCCAATGAAGTACCATAAATTCCCGTGTACTTCCCATTGATTGTACGCGAATAAAACTCAGTTTTGATTTGATATAGGGTGCGGGCTATATAAGGGTTTTCATATGTACACTACAGTATTACATCCCCAAAAATTTGGTTCGCAGATTATTATACATTATCCCTCCGAAGGATAAAGATGGCTGAACCTATACAGAGAGGTTATTTGCCTTGGCTGCATGGTGGCACCATCTCTATTCTCGTGACAGAATAGCAGTGCTTTGACCTGGGACACATTTTCCTACATTCTACGGCAGAAGATGGCGCCAAACAGCTGCAGTCATCTCCATACGTCCATGGCCATCTTCAGTCCTGGGTTGCTCGTCTTTACTTGGTTACTTAGTCAAGTGCTAAAACTGTCCTAGGAGAGTGATGCCTTTCAATCTGTAAAGACTCATCCAAATTACATAGATGACCTTGAGGCTCCAGAACTTAGTCAATAGCAGCAAACCTGGTTAGTCATGTTTTTGGCTCCCTATACGACCAACCATGCTTAGTTAATACTATCAGGTATAGTCAGCATTGACCAACCCACCATATTCAACAACAACCACCACTACAATGCCAAGCTTCCTATGAGCATGAGGCTAAGCTTTTTGGGGTTGCCTCAGTCATTTTTGAATATCAGTTCGTAATTCTAACCAATATCCCTATGACTAACCTGGGATAGCCAATACAGACTAAGGCTCGGAGCATTTAGACTATCAGTGCAGCTGTGTCTCATAAGAATGACTTTCATGTTGGTCTTCAGATTCGGATATGGATTTAACATTGGGGGAACTTCAAAACTTTTGATTGATCCACCAATAAATTTTCAGAAGACAGACAATGTACCATGTATCATAGTACAACGCAAATAATGTTATCATGTTGAGGTCCAATATATCACACAAAACCAAACACGGTAAATTGTAGGTAATGATATCTTTATGACTGAGAGTCTACAGTAGGCTTGGTGTGGAGGAATATTTCGACCCGTTTTATAAATGTAGCTCCTCGTCATGTTGCTCTACGTTGTATTGTCATATTATTTTGATGTATTAACGACTTGTTATATCATAGATTTGTAACCCAAGAGATAGTCTTCATAAGAAATATGACAATCTCTCAGGTATCTGATAGTCGTTAACAAAGCTTAAGGGGCCTAGAATCTACCGAAATTTGTCATTCGTCCATTATAATCCCTTTTATTGCATATTGGAGAAAGGCTTATCACCTGCAATATTCAACCTCTTCAGTCATGGGGGGGGGTATATTTGAGGAACTGTCCATAAATAAACTGGTTGAAAAGTCATATAAAATTGCGCCAATAATGCCAATGCATTGTTGGGATATATTCCCCCAGTTGGAGTACAATGCATAACCTAGTCCACCACCTGCCCACCTGGGGGAGGTTGGTCTCTGGTGGTCTTTGTGTTGGGAACCAGAAGGCTGGTTACTGGAAACATCATACATCTATACAAACTGATTTCTTTTTTATTGTTTATTGACTATTGGTTACTATGTGATAAGTATGTGAACAAATATGGCCTCCTGACCGATGTTTGGCAGGGGCAAGAGTACACTCGGGTACACTCTGGAATATATAGGACCCTTCTATAATACATAACCAATATATATCAAAAGAATTGAAATTCATGAACCAATATTGTGAACTGATGATCAGATTAGAAAGGATAAGACAGTAGACAGATATGCATGCATAGATATATGTATTTTCTTTATTTCATTATAGCAGACAAAACATGTACAGGTTATTAATAAATACAAGCTCTGTTATACAAAGAGCAGTTTACACAGACGTATATGTATATACTTTATTACTGTCTGTATCTATTATAATAATGATATAACTTTCATGTTTGTCTCAGGTCTTTCACTCATTCGTCTCCGGTATTTATTCGTCATGTGTTAAATCGGATTAGATTACTCGTTGATGTTGGTGGCGATGGTGGGGACGTGCTTGTTGGTGGGAGCGAAGGGGTTGTACTGGCAGGCCTCGCAGGCACACGCCTCGATCTGTACAAACTCATGCATCACTACCTTGTCATCAGCTGCAGGTAGAGACAAGGGGATCAGTTTAGTTGAGAAATAAGAGAAATGTGTTTTGATTATACAGGTGCTCTATTATCATGACTGCGTAAACTATGAGTGGGGTCTACTACGATGGCACTGTAGTCCCTCATATTACTTCATGTATTTTAGGTTAACATTCTAAGCTATGTTATCTATTAGGGAGTGAATTTATCTTGGATGATTAAGATAAATACTGTTTGGTCATGTAAAAGTTTCCTAAATTTTATCAAAATATACATGAATTAGGCACATAACAAAAAGAAAATCTGACACCCTAACATACCAGCAGTAGATGATACAAAGAAATTATCAAAAATCCGTAAAACATTTTTTCTAGAAAGACACTCCCTCCCCCTTTTGGCTTGATGCATGCCTACCGCGGTAAAACATGGGTGAGAAACTCTCACCAAAAGAGTGATACCACAAATCATCAAGGACTGATTGCACTTACCACATGTGAGTGGGATCTGGACCTTCTTCATCTTGGTTGGCTTACAACACTTGCAGTCAGTCTTCATGTATGGAGCACTGAACATGGCCATGGCGTTGGAGTCACAGGTTCCCTGGCAGCTAGTCTTCATGACAGGGCCGTCAGACACACAGCCGTCAATGTTGACAGTCACGTTCTTAGACTTCTGTACGCAGGTGGAGTTCTTGGGCTCTGCAAGAGGAATAAGTTTTGTTCAACTTATGCTGGATTATGTAAAAATATGGCAAATGTGTTTGGGCTATTAAATCAAACTGATTTTGTGATGTAGTCTTGATATCAGAAGATATGAAGGTAAAGCCTTGTAGATACAGGTTAACTATTAATTTAGAAATAATCTGAAGAATATTTTAGGATGGTTAAAATAAGACAATACTTTTACTACAGTTACCCACAAAAAGAGATGAGATCCTGCCTTAATCTTTGAGAACTGTATTTTTTCAAAATTTGATATTATAAAAAGTGTTTCAGGTCCCCCTACCTTTCTCTTCATTGTTCATTCCCAAATTATGTTAACTATATCGGGGAAATAAATGGAGGAAATCTTATACTTTTGATCCATGATAGACATCCACCTTATCATGTCAAAGCTGGACATTAAATCGCATGCATTTGACCCATGATAGACATCCACCTTATCATGTTAAAGCTGTTACTTACTGCAGACAGGGCAGCAGGTACCAGGCTCCTTGACCAGTTCTCCGTCACACTCCTTGGTCACACAGAAGTCAGCCTCATCGTTACATGTCATCTTACCCTCCATGCTGCACTTACACTTCACACACAGGGACACACTCCATGTCTCTCCAGGGGTGTAAATGGTACCATTGTACTCGCCTAGGATATAAAATCCGTAAAACATTAGGAAAAATTTGCATAGAGGTGGCATCCACTAGTTTCTTGCACTGTATGTTAGCATCCTAGAAAAAGGTTTAAGATATGTCAGAGGAAGTCTATGATTTTGCTTAGGCGTTAAGTTTTACAAATATATTGATAATAATCCCTAAATATCCTTAAATATATTAAGTGGGTATTCATAATTTTCTGACTTTCAGAATGTTCAAATGAAAGACTTACAGTATGTCTTGGTTGTTGTCATAACTGTTGTTGTGGTTGTTGGCATTGTTGTTGTTGTGGTTGTTGGCATTTCTGTTGTTGTTGTGGGCATGATTGTTGTTGTTGTTGGCATTGGTGTGGTTGTTGGCATTTCTGTTGTTGATGTTGTTGGCATTGGTGTTGTTGATGTGGTTGGCATGGTTGTTGTTGTTGTTGGCATGGTTGTTGTTGTTGTTGGCATTTTTGTGGTTGTTGTTGGCATGGTTGTCTTTGTGGTTGTTGGCATGGTTGTCTTTGTGGTAGTTGGCATGGTTGTCTTTGTGGTAGTTGGCATTTCTGTAGTTGTGGTTGTTGGTGGCATTGTGGTTGTTGGCATGGTTGTTGTGGTGGTTGTTGGCATCTCAGTTGTTGTTGTTGTTGTTGGTGGCATTGTAGTAGTTGGCTTTGTGGTTGTTGGCATTGTTGTCTTTGTGGTTGTTGGCATTTCTGTTGTGGTTGTTGGCATGGTCGTCTTTGTGGTTGTTGGCATCTTGGTTGTGGTTGTTGGCATAGTTGTCTTTGTGGTTGTTGGCATTTTTGTTGTGGTTGTTGGCATTGTTGTCTTGGTGGTTGTTGGCATCTTGGTTGTGGTTGTTGGCATAGTTGTCTTGGTTGTTGTTGGCATTTCTGTTGTGGTTGTTGGCATTTTGGTAGTTGTTGGCATAGTTGTCTTTGTGGTTGTTGGCATTTCTGTAGTTGTGGTTGTTGGTGGCATTGTTGTGGTTGGCATTGTTGTGGTTGTTGTGGTTGGCATTTCTGTTGTGGTGGTGGTTGGCATTTCTGTTGTGGTTGTTGTTGTGGTTGGCATAGTTGTCTTTGTGGTTGTTGGCATTTCTGTTGTGGTTGTTGGTGGCATTGTTGTTGTTGGCATGGATGTTGTTGTGGTTGTTGGCATTTCTGTAGTTGTGGTTGTTGGTGGCATTGTTGTGGTTGGCATTGTTGTTGTTGTTGTGGTTGGCATTTCTGTTGTGGTGGTGGTTGGCATTTCGGTTGTGGTTGTTGTTGGCATCTCAGTTGTGGTTGTGGTTGGCATTTCGGTTGTGGTTGTTGTTGGCATTTCAGTTGTTGTTGTGGTTGGCATTTCAGTTGTTGTTGTTCTTGTTGTTGGCATTTCAGTGGTTGTTGTTGTAGTTGTGGTGTGAGATGGTTTGCATGTTCCACAGCATCTAGTTAATAGAAATAGTAAATATGTATTGGCTGTACATAAATCTAATATTCTCAAATCTTATCACCATATATAGTGAACATTTTAGACATACAGAGAAGGTCTAGCTTATGTGCGTCCCTCCCATGTGAATGGCGTTTGACAAAGTATATCTTTCTTTTGTACTACACTCACAAAGATAAGTTCATCTTTTGCAAAAAAAAAAAAAATCCACTTGACTTCAGTTTTGAATCCCACAAAGTAATTTTGATCTTAGTGATATCATGGCACAAAGATTTGTTCAAATACAGTAAAAATAAAAAGTAAATAAAGATAAATTCAGCTAGACTTACTTGTTTGGCACCTTGACATAGGTGTAGCCTTCTAGACAATCTACGACAGGACACTCAGTCTTCTCGTGCTCGATGGTCCAGGTTGGCACATCTGGTGGGCACCTACATGTGTAGGAATCGCATGGACCTTCGCTCCAGATCTCATCACACTGTGAAAGGATGAGTCATTCATTAGTAGGGAAGTTATTGACAAAGGGAAGTATGTTGCAGGTATTCTATGAGATTGAAACTCAGTGGTACACCAGGAATACTACAAGGCAACTCAAAAAAACTTGTTTCTCATAACCAAGCTATGGTTGACGGTGACTTGAAATCTATTAGTGCAGGTACATGTCGGTAAACAGTTAACCCTCCCATCCTCAAACATTTACTACCTCAAATCCCTCACTTCCTCAGACAGAACCCCTGCAACTGGTTAAATGTTCGATTATATTTGGATATAATTTATTTTTTCAAATAATTTGCTCCTTCAGACATTATTCCCTGCACAGCTACCGTACCATCGGGTTTAGGCGCCCCAACGGTTATAACGTTGAAGGGCTGGTTACCCCCAGTGCTTATACAAGATAGGCGCATATAATTCAAGACCCATTTTTAGTGGTTAAGAGTTATTTCAACACCTCCATACAACTCCCCCCCCCCCATCCACCCCTCAGACAAGACAGGTGCTTATTCAAAACCAGGCGCTTAAATGCAACTCCCAGCGTTCATAAGAAAAGGGCTGCATATTTTATCAATTGATGATTAAAGTGTGACTTACAGCGTGTGTGACTCCCTTGTCGGTACAGCCGACGTCGCAGCACTTGCAGCACTCGCCGTCATCCTGCTCCTGCTTGCACAGCTGCTTACCCTGGCTGCGGCACTCGTCCTCTGTGATGTTACAGAACTCAACCCGCTTCATCTCTCCTGACTTGGTGCGCTCACATGTGGTGCAGTTATCCTCCACACAATCACACTTCTCTGGTCCTGTGTGACAAAGGTGGAGGTTAGTAGGAGATTACATTGCATGCATATTTGCATTTAAGCACATTTAAAGTTCCTTTAGGGCCATTTTATATTAGCTGATTTCGACATGTTGTTGGCCACTAATCGGTAGAGACGGCCATAATAACTACACTACATTACACAGAGTATGCAACCGGTGGTATGTAGTGGGTCTACCTGCCGACAGCGTGTTCAAATCGGCTAATGGAAAATGGACGTAAAGGAACACTTTAAGTGGCTTTAAGTATAGTAAACATGCTTTAATATGCTTTAGTTTTCTACAACATATCACTAAAAGATAACATTAGAATGTTTGATTAATTTGTGGTGTGAAAAATAGATAGCTGTGCTGTACTTACTGGGAACGTTGTCGATGATCTGGATGGACTTGTCACTGCAGATACCGTGCTGGCACTTGTCCCTGAAGACCTCGTCTCCGAACTGCCGACACAACATGCACATTACTTTAATACTCTATTAGAACCATATTACTATTACAAGATTTTATAAAAGGTTGCTCTAGAAATGTTTGAAGAGAAATAAAAGGGAAATACGTAAGGAAAACAGGAACTTCTAAATAGAAGGGCTCTATATATAATAACAATAGATTCCAGGCATGTCAGCCCCTTGTAGGTTACTAGGTATGCCCCTTGTTAATATAAGAGCAGTCAAAATAATAGGTAACCCCTACAGCATAAATATGTATGTCCCCTGTAAGTGGTAGATATGATACAAGTGAGTTCCTGTATGGGTGTTAAACTCCAAGGACAGAGTAATTGTCCAAGGTATCAGTCGAGGATAATTACCACTGTCCAAGGCTTATAAGCCTTCTGTAGCTACTCATAAATATCCATGTTTGATGTTTGATGTTTGACTCACAACATGAGAGTGTGCTTAATGGACCACATCAATATACAGCTATGTATATAATACATAGTCAGGCCATATCATTTCCTGTCTCAGTCAATGTGGTGTAAAGGGGATATAGGACACACTATAAATGTAACACGTACGGCGTAGGTATGACCCTTGTAGGTGCAGGGGCATTTCTCCTCCTGAATACAAACACCGTCCTGGAGCACCATGGTGGGGGGACACTGGCAGCCCTTGACGCAGTCGTCGTCTCCGGGCTGTGGGCACTTGGTGTCCATGTTGTCACATGTCTTGTTGCACAGGCAGTGGGTCTCCAGCATGGGGGGTCTGCACACTACAACAAGCAAGGGTCAAGTGTTATTTGGGTTAACAGGAGAGACTACCAAACTGTCATCTATTTGGTGTATTGGGTTGGACAGCAGACTGTGCCAGAGGCAAATAACTATATATATAATGTGATTAATATGATTAAGAAAGGGATGTCATGAGATTAAGTTATATACTAGACTCCATCATAATGAGATATGGGGATAAGCTGCATTGGCGATCTGACTCGCGTATTGGCCGCGGCTACGATGCAAGAATTCACAGTACTCTGACCCTCTTTGTGTTATTTACCATATTCAACCTAATAACCACCATTTGGTTTCCCAGATCGTTTTGTGTACCCCCAATTTTGTTACTGTTTTTGACACCTTTGTGTGACATGGAGCACTTCACACTTATGCAGGTGTTAGGCTAAAGTCAAGTGTGAAAGTATAAGTGTGAGTAAAAGCCTTGTAGAGGTCAGTGAGGCATATTGAAGTACCTGGTGTTGTTGGCATTGTTGTTGTGGTTGTTGTTGGTGGTGTTGTTGTTGGTGGGAACTTGAAGCATCCGTAGATGTCGATAGAGAAATCGAAGTAATCAGCGTCATATCGGTTTGGTGTAACTGGGGTAATCTTCACCTTGGCCAATTTGCTGCAATACATAACATACAGGTTTGAGATGAAACATGGTTGATATTGATTTGAGGTAGGAGGAGCCTAAAATATGCACAAGCTGTATACACAAGATAGACAGGGGAGATTCTCAAAAATGGTGAACGTTCCTAGTGACATATATTCAATGGTAATGTGTTTTACTCATGCAAATAACCAGAAATTCCACAAGTAGAACGAAGGTGTGTATTTCCCTACAAGAAATGACAGGGAATATGACACAAGAACATTAAAAAAAAACGTTCTAAAAATATTCCAAAACTTTCTGTAATTCTCAAGATATGACAAGAGAGTTCCGCCTCAGATTTTGTTTGTTTTCTGATGAGAACTAACAGCCTACCTGCTTGATCTTGGGATGATGATACTCTTGGTGGCGTCAATGTTGTAAATCATCTCCCATGGGCCGGAGTCATCATCCAGCTTGAAAGCGAGGTCGACGATTTCAACGTTTCCGGCAAGACGGATGGAGATTACATCAACATGGCCATTCTGGTCATCGAATGGATCCAAGTCGATGGTTACGGTGGCCTGTAGGGAAAATACAACAACGCTACTGAGTGACTTTGATAGTATGCAATGAGCAGGAGGAACTCGATACTGACATTGTGGGATATCATGAACAATAATCCTAACTAATGTAATCTAGCTCAGGCAAGGGCTCCATGGTTTTAGGAATTTTAGCTGGTATTATATTTGGTCTAAAAATTGTCTTTGTTCTGAAAATTGTGTAGTCTAGTAAGTTCCAGGTATTGCGTTGGTACATTACGCTAACCCTTTTGGAGTGTATCAATCCCATAGGTTCAACATGATTATATGAATATGAGTTCAAGACATCAAAATATCATAGTTCATAATATTCCTTGTTAAATGTATGTATATGTTTTAATACTGGAAAATGTTATGCAATTCAAACACACACAAATTCAGTATCTGTTTTCTACCACCATTCGAATCCTTGTGACAATGTGCTAAAGTGGCATTCTCACTGAGCGTTTCCCACTCAAAATTCTAGTACTGTTCTAGTCTGCTATGTGGTAAGTGCAAGTAGTGAGAATGCCCCTTTAATGCAATTAAACATATCCTAACAGAATAAAGGTGAAAAGCACTTACTGGTGTGAAACCAGTTCGCTGCAGAGGCAGGATGAGTCCGGAACCACCGGGGCGGATGTCGCTGGGCTCGAAGTCTCTGTCGGAGTTCTCGATGAGGATGTGGCTGTCTGGGATGAGGACGGAGTGCCTCATGCCCCACAGAGGATCCTCACAGGGAGCTGCAGCAACAAGCACTCAACATGAATAGGGGGACCACTGCACCAGGGATATATCCAGGGTCAACAGATGGCTTGCCACAATAATCACAGGTCACTTTGGATAATCAACATGTTTTTTTTTTAATAGTTCTCCCATGCTGTTTTATGTAATAAACTACAGGGCAGTCTATGGAATCAACATGTTTTATTACTAAAATAGGGTTGAATGTAACATCAGCTATGCTGAAATCCCATCTTTACTTGTTTGGCGCAGTATGTAAATACCAATCTTCAGATGTCTATTTGTAAGGAAAAAAATTGTACCGGTAATCCGTAAAAATGTATTATAAACTTTCCTATGTAACAATTTATGACGAAAACAAACTATGTATTCTGGATAATTATCATGTGACTTTCATTTTAGGGTAGATCGACCATGGGTCAACCACGTGCCCTGAGATGTCCACCCTAATTATGTAATTATCCATATATGGTACTGCCTCTATTTGTCTTTTGCCGGAAAGAGTAACACTTAAAGTGTACTGTGATACACAAAAAAGGGCTGATCATGCATGAATGAATATAACATAGGGGTGGACATGTCAAGGGAAATGCTTGACTCTAGGTCAATCTACCCTATCGAGGGTGAACAAATGGCTTGCCACAATAATCACAGGTCACATAGAAGTAGGCTATACACCTTGTTGACTAGTAGAGTGGCAGCAAGGGCGACCTCAAAAGTAACTTAAAGCATACCCCCCTAACAGCACCCTGGAATTGAACATTCTTAAATTCTTACGTGAGTAGGATGTTGTTGTTGGCATTGTTGTTGTGGTTGTTGTTGGCATGGTGGTTGTTTTGGTTGTTGTTGGCATGGTAGTTGTTGTTGTTGGTGGCATTGTTGTTGTGGTTGTTGGTGGCATTGTTGTTGTTGACATGGTTGTGGTTGTTGGCATCTTGGTTGTTGTTGTTGGTGGCATGTATGTTGTTGATGTTGGCATCTCTGTGGTTGTTGGCATTTCTGTGGTTGTGGTTGTTGGCATTGTGGTTGTTGTTGTTGTTGGTGGCATGGTTGTGGTGGTTGTTGGCATTGGGGTGGTTGTGGCTAGAAGGTAAAATGTCAAACGTTGATTTCATCATCAATTAATGACCTGTCATGAAGTCATGAATTCATGAATTAGAGAGCCGAATAGTGGCCATCTTAGACATTTATTGCTGTGCCTGCCCTAACGCCAATGCTGATGGGATCCAATGCTATTATACCTGGACACTGAGACATAATGCACTAGCCTATGGTACTAACAGTATGTATACACTAGATGGCGCCATACAGGCTCAGGTACAGTCTATGGGCCAGCGCTAGGTATCAGCCTTCTGGATGTGACATCACAGATACACTGGCCATCCTTGCATACCCTTCAAAGACCTGCAGTGATTCAGAGGGAAATGGAGCTATCCCAGCCTGTAATATATACCGGGGACTAAAAGCTTGTGTATTTATTAGCTACACCCTGAATTTATCCTAATCCCATAAGCCACACTGGCAATCTGACTTGCATACCGGCCAACTTCTACGCGAGAATTTAAGGTAGTTAAAGTTAGTACCCCAACTGTTGCGGTCACTAATTTCCACTTTTAGCATGAGGATGCAATATTTATATACAAGAATGCCTGTATACTAAGCCAAATGATTATTGACTGTCCTGTCACAAATAGCGAAATTAACATGCTTCTCTTACAACACACAAGGTGGCAGCATATATCAGATGATCACTCATGGTTGTGTTTTCTCAAACAAAGCTGTGGATAATTATGTACATTATTACACTATCTTACATTCAAACACTTAAGACTGTTAGTAGCAGTAATTATGTACCCATTTCGAAAGAGAAGCATGTATTCAGGAGTTTCAGCTAATCATCAATGGAGGTCACCCTAGTTGAGACATAAACTTTAAGACTAATAGTGTACTCACTGCTTGGTGTTGGTGTGGGTGTGCCAGTTACTGGGGGTGTAGTGGTAGATACAAACCAGGTGGTGGCTGAAAGTGGAAGCAGTACACACTGATTAAACAAGCCATTGATCATTTACTCAGGACTCAGTAGGACACTCTGTGTAATTGACTCAATTTGTGGGAATCCTGGAGATTCTCAATGAAAAATTCGTTAAACAAAATCTTACATACTTAAACAGTATGCAAAAAAGCAACAACATGGATTAATATCTTCCTTTTTCAGAGAAAAGAAAGACTACATACTTGGCATTGTAGTAGTGGTTGTTGTTGGCATTTCAGTTGTTGTCGTTGTTGTTGTTGTTGTTGGCATTTCAGTTGTGGTAGTGGTTGGCATGTATGTTGTTGTGGTTGTTGGCATTTCAGTTGTTGTTGTTGTTGGCATTTCAGTTGTGGTAGTGGTTGGCATTTCAGTTGTTGTGGTTGTTGGCATTTCAGTTGTTGTTGTTGTTGGCATTTCAGTTGTGGTAGTGGTTGGCATGTATGTTGTTGTGGTTGTTGGCATGGTTGTCGTTGTGGTTGTTGGTGGCATTGTGGTTGTTGGCATGGTTGTCTTTGTGGTTGTTGGCATTTCTGTTGTGGTTGTTGTTGGCATAGTTGTTGTTGTTGGCATGGTAGTCTTTGTGGTTGTTGGCATTTTGGTGGTGGTTGTTGGCATGGTTGTCTTTGTGGTTGTTGGCATTTCGGTGGTGGTTGTTGGCATTGTTGTCTTGGTTGTTGTTGGCATTTCAGTTGTGGTTGTTGTTGGCATGTATGTTGTTGTGGTTGTTAGCATAGTTGTTGTGGTTGGCATGGTTGTCTTTGTGGTTGTAGGCATTTCTGTTGTGGTTGTTGGTGGCATTGTAGTTGTTGGCATGGATGTGGTGGTTGTTGTTGGCATCTCTGTTGTGGTTGTTGGCGTGGTTGTCTTTGTGGTTGTTGGCATCTTGGTTGTGGTTGTTGGCATGGTTGTCTTTGTGGTTGTTGGCATCTCTGTTGTGGTTGTTGGCATGGTTGTCTTTGTGGTTGTTGGCATTTTTGTAGTTGTGCTAGGTTCTGTTAAAGATTAAAAAAATTGTATTCTCATTATTTGCTTGGCATAGGGAAAGGTTATCACAAATCACATTGTTATATTTCCAACTTTCATATTTACATTAGCTTACAATCATATAGAACACCTATGCAGTTAGCTTTTTGACTCTAGACTCGAACTGTGTCAGACAGCCATCTACTATATTCCTGAAATTTGCAAATGTAACGGAGAATGACTTACCGTAGGTTCCATATCCACAGACGAGGACGTCAAAGTTGAAGATGTAAAGTTCGGGCTCGTCAGTCTCACTGCCAGTGTTTGGCTCCACCTTGATCATACCCATCTGCACTCCTTCAGGCATCCAGATGGTGCCATCTGATGGGATGGTTCCATTGTAAACCCTGGTCCAATCCTCCAGATCGTCAAACTCCTTCTTATAGATGCTGATTGTCTCCAGGTTCTCATTGTAGATCTTGACTGCAAACACAGTAGCATAGGTGTGTGGCATTCCTGTCTGGTCAATGTCGACTGTGACGTATGGCTTGACGTCGTCAGAGTATCTGGCAAACTCAAGCATGTCGTTGATTGGACGAGCATTGTTGACGTCGTGTGTGATCTCTGGTTCAGGGTCGTAGACGTTGATCTTGTCCTCTGGTACAGTCTTGGTGAAGTTCATGATCCACGAAGTATGCTGACCATTTGGACAAGTCCCTATTTAACAAAACAAATCATATATAATTCATAGGTGTGAAGTAATGGAGTGTATTTCCATACAAAATATGGGTATATGATGGCAAAGAAGAAGTTGCTCTAGAGAGCATGTACTAAGCACACCATTATTGTAACTATTGGAGTATTCATATGAAGAGCAGCATAGTAATTTTATTCGCTACAAATCATCATCATAAGCATCAGCATCAGCATCAGCATCATGTATGTGAGTGTGTTGTTTGAATTGTATTGGGAGAAAGCTGTCACTTTGCCTATGCTGCATTTATAAAACCACTTGCAGGCACCTTCTTGCCTGGGAAGTGAACTCTGTTTCACCAATGACTCCAGACTGACACAAAATATGACTCAATCTGACAAAAGTCAATCGCTGATTTGAAAGGAAGGCTGAATCGTTACCATATTTATCTTTCAATACCATTAACCATTCCGTGATGCTTAAAACTACAATATATGTTAATGCTGATGTTTAACCAAATGTTAATGCATGTGCAAAGAATGCAATGTGAATTACATTTACCCTCTCAAATCAAATCACTTACATGATGTGGTTGTTGGCATCTCTGTTGTTGTTGTGGTGGTGGTGGTGGTGGTGGTTGTTGGCATTGTTGTTGTGGTTGTGGGTATTGTTGTTGTGGTTGTTGGCATAACAGTTGTTGTTGGCATTGTTGTCTTTGTGGTTGTTGGCATTTCTGTTGTGGTTGTTGGTGGCATTGTGGTTGTTGGCATTGTTGTCTTTGTGGTTGTTGGTATTTCAGTTGTGGTTGTTGGCATGGTTGTCTTTGTGGTTGTTGGCATTTCAGTTGTCGTTGTTGGCATGGTTGTCTTTGTGGTTGTTGGCATGGTTGTCTTTGTGGTTGTTGGCATTTCTGTTGTGGTTGTTGGCATGGTTGTTGTTGTGGTTGTTGGTGGCATTGTGGTTGTTGGCATGGTTGTTTTTGTGGTTGTTGGCATTTCTGTTGTGGTTGTTGTTGGCATTGTTGTTGTGGTTGGCATGGTAGTCTTTGTGGTTGTTGGCATTTTGGTTGTGGTTGTTGGCATGGTTGTCTTTGTGGTTGTTGGCATTTCGGTGGTGGTTGTTGGCATAGTTGTCTTTGTGGTTGTTGGCATGGTTGTCTTTGTGGTTGTTGGCATGGTCGTCTTGGTTGTTGTTGGCATTTCTGTTGTGGTTGTTGGTGGCATTGTGGTTGTTGGCATGGTTGTCTTGGTTGTTGTTGGCATTTCTGTTGTTGTTGTTGGCATCATTGTTGTTGTTGGCATGGTGGTCTTTGTGGTTGTTGGCATTTCTGTGGTGGTTGTTGGCATGGTTGTCTTTGTGGTAGTTGGCATTTCAGTGGTGGTTGTTGGCATTGTTGTCTTTGTGGTTGTTGGCATTTCTGTTGTTGTTGGCATAGTTGTCTTTGTGGTTGTTGGCATGGTTGTCTTTGTGGTTGTTGGCATTTTTGTTGTTGTTGGCATGGTTGTCTTGGTTGTTGTTGGCATCTCAGTTGTGGTTGTTGTTGGTGGCATTGTTGTTGTTGGCATGGTAGTCTTTGTGGTTGTTGGCATTTCGGTGGTGGTTGTTGGCATAGTTGTCTTTGTGGTTGTTGGCATGGTTGTCTTTGTGGTTGTTGGCATTTCTGTTGTGGTTGTTGGCATAGTTGTCTTGGTGGTTGTTGGCATTTCTGTTGTGGTTGTTGGCATAGTTGTCTTTGTGGTTGTTGGCATCTCTGTAGTGGTTGTTGGCATTGTGGTCTTTGTGGTTGTTGGCATTTCTGTTGTTGTTGGCATTGTTGTCTTGGTTGTTGTTGGCATCTCTGTTGTGGTTGTTGTTGGTGGCATTGTTGTTGTTGGCATGGTTGTCTTTGTTGTTGTTGGCATTTCTGTTGTAGTTGTTGGCATGGTGGTCTTTGTGGTTGTTGGCATTTCTGTAGTTGTGGTTGTTGGCATAGTTGTCTTTGTGGTTGTTGGCATCTCTGTAGTTGTTGTTGGCATTGTTGTCTTTGTTGTTGTTGGCATGGTTGTTGTTGTTGGCATGGTTGTCTTGGTTGTTGTTGGCATCTCAGTTGTGGTTGTTGGTGGCATTGTGGTTGTTGGCATGGTTGTTTTTGTGGTTGTTGGCATCTCAGTTGTTGTTGTTGTTGGCATTTCTGTTGTTGATACTGTGGATAAGAATTCACATAATTTTATAGTGAGTGAATTTGATTAAACATTGTTATATTTCAATACCGATAATATCCTAAATTATTTAATTAGACCAGTATATTTCCATTGTCATACTGTCTGTAACATATCTCGTAGCAGTAGGGATGGAGTTTGCACTAGTTGGCTAGAACTGTTTAGTCCCTATGCTTAGTCATCCATGTTATTTGAGTCTACTGGTGACATCTCAACCTATTTCTCTTTTTAGTGTTAACCACGTTAAATCCGAGGAAAAATGTGTTGCTAGAAGCATAATACCTGTTAACACAAGCATAGCTTAGAAGGGACATTTGTAAATTTAGAACTCAGGGGCCGATCCAGGAATTTGGTAAAAAGAATGGGTTGTGGGGTTGCATAATACCTGCAGTGTTGTGGGGTTTGAATAATTTACATTAAAATTCTAGTAACCACAATCCTAAGATCTGCCTTAACCTCCCCAACGCACTGAGGGAAACCTAGTTAAGACTACAGATGTTGCTACTGAGCTTGTGCTGTTTGATCAGTCTCAACTATGCAACTCTGTAAACAGTAGGCTCTGACGGTACTCGTTCATGCTGCCTTCGGCACATTGCCGCACTGTTAAACAAATTTTGTACCCTGCTGAGTGAGGGCTGACCGAAATAGAACAATGGTCAATGTAGGATTTTAACATTGACCTGTCACTCTGAACGATGTGATCCCCCCTCAATCTCTATCCCTATATTCTTGTGTAGTGAGTTGGTGTCATTGTTTTTACCCAGGGACAATGAAGATTGGCTGGTTGCTGGTGATCTGATCAAACAATCATTAGATACCCATCTTCCCGGTGCTCTACTTAGCGTGCCCTCATTGGAGTCAACTGGGGTTCGAGACTGCTGATTTAAGTGAATAGAGTTCCTCAAGCAATCTATTTTCCATTGTCAGTTTCCCTGGATTTATCCTAGTTAAAACTTACAAAAGACATTGACATTTAGTTGTTTCTTACATCTGTCCTTTAAGGGTTAACATCAGACAGGAATCATGGTTGTAACTGATCATCAGATACTGGGGTTTACCTTTATACTTATATGCTACTCACCAGATCCATATGCACAGATGGCTACATCAAAGTTGAAGACGAGGAACTCATTGTCCACTATCTCACTGCCAGTTTCTGGCACAATCTTGATCTTGCCCATCTGCACTGGGCTATCGAGCATGATCATTCCATCGGATGGGACCTTTCCTTTGTAAACCTTGGTCCACTTCTTAACATCATCAGTCTCCTTATAGAGGATTTTGACTGTTTCCAGGTTCCCATTGTAGATCTTGACAGCAATTACAGTAGCATAGCTATGATCAATTCCTTCATCATCAATGTCAACAACGACTGATGGCTTGCCACCTGGGAATCTGGCAAACCTGAGCTTGTTCTCCTGTGGACGAGCATTGTCAGCATCATGTTCTGCTCCTGGTTCAGGGTCGTTGATCTTGATGTGGCTCGTTGGAACTAACTTTGTGGAGTCCATGATCCATTGAGCAGGTTCACCGCTTGGACAAGTCCCTGAAAAATAATTTATCTATCTTAGTAACTAACTTAGTTTAGAATACTGTCTGGCATCTATTCCCATCTCCCAAATGGATTCTGGCAGACTCACTAGTGTCAATGAGATATTTCCCTTGGAGAGATCACCTGAGAATGGACCATGTAAAACGTTGCTCAACACAAGATTATCCAGATAAAGTCCAAAATTCTGATACGCCACTATCAGTTGATGCACATGGTGAGGTTCTAGATTTATTCTCCCAATTGTCTTCAGTATATTAAACTAGACAGTATAGGATTTGGTTAATGCTTCACGATCTTCACTTGTAATGGGTAAAACCTACTACCCCAGTTGTATGTTTTAAGATGAAATAAGTGAGATTCAAATAATTGATAGCTAGCATGGATAATTACAAAAAGTTTGATGTAGCAGGTATAAAGTAATTGTGATGAGTTTTGGATATTGATAGCTGTCAGATATTGAGTATATTGCTGTATTGCTTGTCATTAGTTAGGCCTGCCACACCAAGAAATAAGAATATATGATACTTGAAATGCTAAAGTCAATTGTTGGTGTGTTAATGTGTTAACTAATATGCAAAGTTTCAACACATGAGATATCTTCAACGTTTTTTAGATGAATTTAGTAAAGGGTTTAACAAATAGGAGCAGGCGGCTTATGGCCAAGGTTGTGTGGTATGAATACTCAAGCATTATCTGAAACATACATGTTGTTGTAGTTGGCATTTGTGTTGTTGTTGTTGTTGTAGTTGTTGGCATTGTTGTAGTTGTTGTAGTGGGCATTTCTGTAGTGGTTGTTGGCATGGTTGTCTTTGTGGTTGTTGGCATAGTTGTTGTTGTTGGCATTGTTGTCTTGGTTGTTGTTGGCATCTTCGTTGTTGTTGTTGGTGGCATTGTTGTTGTTGGCATTGTTGTCTTTGTGGTTGTTGGCATTTCTGTTGTGGTTGTTGGCATGGTTGTCTTGGTGGTTGTTGGCATTTCAGTTGTGGTTGTTGGCATGGTTGTCTTTGTGGTTGTTGGCATGGTTGTTGTTGTTGGCATTGTTGTCTTAGTTGTTGTTGGCATCTTTGTTGTGGTTGTTGGTGGCATTGTGGTTGTTGGCATGGTTGTCTTCGTGGTTGTTGGCATTTCTGTTGTGGTTGTTGGCATAGTTGTCTTTGTGGTTGTTGGCATTTCTGTTGTTGTCGTTGGCATGGTTGTCTTTGTGGTTGTTGGCATTTCTGTTGTGGTTGTTGGCATGGTTGTCTTGGTTGTTGTTGGCATTTCAGTTGTGGTTGTTGGCATGGTTGTCTTTGTTGTTGTTGGCATGGTTGTTGTTGTTGGCATTGTTGTCTTTGTGGTTGTTGGCATCTTTGTTGTGGTTGTTGGTGGCATTGTGGTTGTTGGCATGGTTGTCTTTGTGGTTGTTGGCATTTCTGTTGTGGTTGTTGGCATAGTTGTCTTTGTGGTTGTTGGCATTTCTGTTGTGGTTGTTGGCATAGTTGTCTTTGTGGTTGTTGGCATTTCGGTAGTGGTTGTTGGCATGGTTGTTTTTGTGGTTGTTGGCATTTCTGTTGTTGTTGTTGGCATGGTGGTCTTTGTGGTTGTTGGCATGGTTGTTGTTGTCGGCATTGTTGTCTTTGTTGTTGTTGGCATCTTTGTTGTGGTTGTTGGTGGCATTGTGGTTGTTGGCATGGTTGTGGTTGTAGTTGTTGGCATCTTGGTTGTTGTTGTTGGGGGCATGTATGTAGTGGTTGTTGTTGGCATCACTGTTGTTGATACTGTTGGTAAGAAACAACAATATATTTCAGTTAGGGACATGTCTTTATATTTTTTAACAGTATACCAGCAGCTTCGCTGCTGTCGACATAGGCTAGGCTACTATGAACATTTGGTGCCATGAGAAGAAACTTGCAACAACATGGCGGTGGGCAGGAACATGACTGCCGACCAGGACCCAGCAAAATCGCAATGCATCATGGGAGCATCATTGATAAATATGGTCCTAATAAACCTGACCTGTTATCACTGTTTCTATGCTGTCCTGTGCTAGGTCCTTAAGAAATAGTCACTTGCACAATTTAGGAACTCGGGTTTTCAGGTCCACAAGACTAACTTTTTAGTAATCTGGTCCAAGCATGTCCTAGACCTTATGATCCTGGTGTCCCTACACCTGTTAGACACAGTACGGCTACTCTGACAACAAGGCTATCAGCATGGGGCCCTGTCACGGAGAACAGCAATCATTTCTCAAAAGGTCCTCAACATTCGGGTTATCTAAACTTAGTATCTATCAGTGCCAGAGCTGCTAGCGGAATCGTACACCAACCCCAACATATGGTTTCCTGATGGGCAGGTAGCCGCTACCTTACCATTGGAATACACAAATTATTCATTGTATTTAGAGTTAAAGATGGGTTAGGAGTTAACTCTTGCGGGTATAAATATCACTATAGATAGTATATAACTACTCATAAGGCATCTAATAATCATCCACTTTTTTCTTTTTTAATTTTGTAAAAATTAAATCCCCAGAAGAGCGTGAAATAGTGGTACATATGGGTCTCACTGGTGGCATGACCGACCCAGTATAAAAAATCTCCATAGACTATAACATTATGTAACCCCATCTGGGCTGCAGGGTAAATAGTGTCGGTTGCCTGAGATGTCTTTATCATGGGTTTCTCTGTATTTTATCCATGTACATGCATCACAATAGTTTGAAAAGTGACATATACATTTAGATAGCCATTATGGACACGATTAATTTGAAAATAGAAAATCGACCCCTAACCCATCTTTAAAGTGGTATATCGATGGCAAATACCAATACAATTCCACAGATCTGCTTGCTCAGTTTGTTCGGTCTATATTAAAGCTTATAGACCCCAAAAATTAGAGAGACCCCATTGGTTAGCACTCCCGATGCCCCAGGAAAATGAGCAATAACATTAAGTAATACATAGTGCCCCGTCTGGTGGTTAGCACGAGCATTGTCGGTAGTTAACAAGTGGAAAGGTATGTTGCCATTTCTAGAGATTAATGTTTGAATGATATGCATGATGACTTTTTTATTCTATCAAAGTGTATTCAGAAACTTGGCTGAGTATGATAGCTTTAATAGGCAAGACTATAGTTGAAGCATCAGAATGTGACTAAGGGAGTGGTCATTTTTTAACAACAGGGGGGGGTGGTGGATTTGGGGAGGGACCAAAAAAATTTGGACCCCTTGAAGGGGGAGGGACCAAAAAAATTTGGACCCCTTTTGAGGGGGGGGACCAAAAAAAAATTACCCCTTTTTAGCAAAAAAGGCTGCGTGTTACTATAGCTCAAAGGGGTTGGCCGCACTCAATTTCAACTTGCCTGAGGGGGGGAACCAAAAAAATTTTGACCCCTCCCTTGGGGGGGACCAAAACAATTTTGACCCCCTCGCAAAAAAAATCCAGCAACCCCCCCTGTTGTTAAAAAATGACCACTCCCTAACCGGTCCCTGAATTGGAGCTCACATTTAAGCAGTGTGTCAGCACTGCGATGGTCAAAATTGAAAGTGATACTGGAAGTTTGAAAAGCGATTGATGCAGAACCTATGCTTTACGTGTACACTGACATACTTAAAATCCATAAATGTGTCGCTATGGCATAGGAAAATATGCAGGAAGGAAGCATTTGACGGATTTAATCTTTAGCTAGAAGTCTTTGATCATGAGATTTCTATCAAAGTGTACTTACCAGAGCCATATGCACAGATGGCTACATCAAAGTTGAAGACGAGGAACTCATTGTCCACTATCTCACTGCCAGTTTCTGGCACAATCTTGATCTTGCCCATCTGCACTGGGCTATCGAGCATGATGAGTCCATCGGATGGGACGATTCCTTTGTAAACCTTGGTCCACTTCTTAACATCATCAGTCTCCTTATAGAGGATTTTGACTGTTTCCAGGTTCCCATTGTAGATCTTGACAGCAATTACAGTAGCATAGCTATGATCAATTCCTTCATCATCAATGTCAACTACGACAGATGGCTTGCCACCTGGGAATCTGGCAAACCTGAGCTTGTTCTCCTGTGGACGAGCATTGTCAGCATCATGTTCTGCTCCTGGTTCAGGGTCGTTGATCTTGATGTGGCTCGTTGGAACTAACTTTGTGGAGTCCATGATCCATTCAGCTGGAGCACCACTTGGACATGTCCCTGTTCAGGAAGTACAGAAATGGTTACATTGTACTCTTTTATTCTAAATGATATACCCCCCGAAAAGGGACAAAAACAAAATCAAGATCAAGACAGGCAGAAGAGAAAAGGGAGACCTTGATATTTAAATGAACTGATACGTTACAAAACAGAACCACATGCACATTCAAAGATTGTGCTTCTCATCAGATTCCATGCAGACAGATATTGAGACAGACAACAGGGGAAAGGTTAAAGTTAAGAACTAGATTAACAAGTCAGGAAAAAATGCTACTTACATGTAGTTGTTGTGGGCATTGGTGTGGTTGTTGTTGTTGGCATTTTTGTGGTGGTAGTTGTTGGCATGGATGTTGTGGTTGTTGTCGGCATCCTGGTTGTTGTTGTTGGTGGCATTGTGGTTGTTGTTATGGTTGTGGTTGTTGGCATCTTGGTGGTGGTGGTTGGCATAGTTGTCTTTGTGGTTGTTGGCATCTTGGTGGTGGTTGTTGGCATAGTTGTCTTTGTGGTTGTTGGCATCTCAGTGGTGGTTGTTGGCATGGTTGTCTTTGTGGTTGTTGGCATTTTGGTTGTTGTTGGCATGGTTGTCTTGGTTGTTGTTGGCATCTCAGTTGTGGTTGTTGTTGGTGGCATTGTGGTTGTTGGCATGGTTGTCTTTGTTGTGGTTGGCATCTCAGTGGTAGTTGTTGGCATGGTTGTCTTTGTGGTTGTGGGCATTTCTGTTGTGGTTGTTGGCATGGTTGTCTTTGTGCTTGTTGGCATTTCTGTTGTGGTTGTTGGCATAGTTGTCTTTGTGGTTGTTGGCATCTCTGTAGTGGTTGTTGGCATTGTTGTCTTTGTGGTTGTTGGCATTTTGGTTGTTGTTGGCATGGTTGTCTTGGTTGTTGTTGGCATCTCAGTTGTGGTTGTTGTTGGTGGCATTGTGGTTGTTGGCATGGTTGTCTTTGTTGTGGATGGCATCTCAGTGGTAGTTGTTGGCATGGTTGTCTTTGTGGTTGTTGGCATTTCTGTTGTGGTTGTTGGCATGGTTGTCTTTGTGGTCGTTGGCATCTTGGTTGTGGTTGTTGGCATGGTTGTCTTTGTGGTTGTTGGCATTTCCGTTGTGGTTGTTGGCATGGTTGTCTTTGTGGTTGTTGGCATCTTGGTTGTGGTTGTTGGTGGCATTGTTGTTGTTGGCATGGTTGTGGTTTTAGTTGTGGTTGTAGGCATCTTGGTTGTTGTTGTTGGTGGCATGTATGTTGTTGTTGTTGTTGGCATTACTGTTGTTGATACTGTGAATAGGAATGAGTGACATGGGTAAGTTGGCAAGTGTAAAGTGTCAATTTTGATCTACTCAACTGATAGTCTAAATGCTTTGAGAAGACTACCTGATTCTATGAAAGCAAGGGCCTTTGTACAAGATACTTTTACAAATACCCCTGCCATGCAATTTTGCCATCTAGAGGTCCAAACACCCTTAAGGTGATTACTTTGAGATGGATGATTCTTAAATTCATCACAAAGAAAACATTGTATTTTGTTTAGCTAGAACTGTTCTACCTTCAGATCAGTGCCAATGTGTACTCACCAGATCCATATGCACAGATGGCTACATCAAAGTTGAAGACGAGGAACTCATTGTCCACTATCTCACTGCCAGTTTCTGGCACAATCTTGATCTTGCCCATCTGCACTGGGCTATCGAGCATGATGAGTCCATCGGATGGGACGATTCCTTTGTAAACCTTGGTCCACTTCTTAACATCATCAGTCTCCTTATAGAGGATTTTGACTGTTTCCAGGTTCCCATTGTAGATCTTGACAGCAATTACAGTAGCATAGCTATGATCAATTCCTTCATCATCAATGTCAACTACGACAGATGGCTTGCCACCTGGGAATCTGGCAAACCTGAGCTTGTTCTCCTGTGGACGAGCATTGTCAGCATCATGTTCTGCTCCTGGTTCAGGGTCGTTGATCTTGATGTGGCTCGTTGGAACTAACTTTGTGGAGTCCATGATCCATTCAGCTGGAGCACCACTTGGACATGTCCCTGTTCAGGAAGTACAGAAATGGTTACATTGTACTCTTTTATTCTAAATGATATACCCCCCGAAAAGGGACAAAAACAAAATCAAGATCAAGACAGGCAGAAGAGAAAAGGGAGACCTTGATATTTAAATGAACTGATACGTTACAAAACAGAACCACATGCACATTCAAAGATTGTGCTTCTCATCAGATTCCATGCAGACAGATATTGAGACGGACAACAGGGGAAAGGTTAAAGTTAAGAACTAGATTAACAAGTCAGGAAAGAATGCTACTTACATGTAGTTGTTGTGGGCATTGGTGTGGTTGTTGTTGTTGGCATTTTTGTGGTGGTAGTTGTTGGCATGGATGTTGTGGTTGTTGTCGGCATCCTGGTTGTTGTTGTTGGTGGCATTGTGGTTGTTGTTATGGTTGTGGTTGTTGGCATCTTGGTGGTGGTGGTTGGCATAGTTGTCTTTGTGGTTGTTGGCATCTTGGTGGTGGTGGTTGGCATGGTTGTCTTTGTGGTTGTTGGCATTTCTGTTGTGGTTGTTGGCATAGTTGTCTTTGTGGTTGATGGCATCTCTGTAGTGGTTGTTGGCATGGTTGTCTTTGTGGTTGTTGGCATTTTGGTTGTTGTTGGCATGGTTGTCTTGGTGGTTGTTGGCATCTCAGTTGTGGTTGTTGTTGGTGGCATTGTGGTTGTTGGCATGGTTGTCTTTGTTGTGGTTGGCATCTCAGTGGTAGTTGTTGGCATGGTTGTCTTTGTGGTTGTGGGCATTTCTGTTGTGGTTGTTGGCATGGTTGTCTTTGTGGTTGTTGGCATCTTGGTTGTGGTTGTTGGCATAGTTGTCTTTGTGGTTGTTGGCATCTCTGTAGTGGTTGTTGGCATTGTTGTCTTTGTGGTTGTTGGCATTTTGGTTGTTGTTGGCATGGTTGTCTTGGTTGTTGTTGGCATCTCGGTTGTGGTTGTTGTTGGTGGCATTGTGGTTGTTGGCATGGTTGTCTTGGTTGTGGTTGGCATCTCAGTGGTAGTTGTTGGCATGGTTGTCTTTGTGGTTGTTGGCATCTTAGTTGTGGTTGTTGGCATGGTTGTCTTTGTGGTTGTTGGCATTTCTGTTGTGGTTGTTGGCATAGTTGTCTTTGTGGTTGTTGGCATCTCTGTAGTGGTTGTTGGCATTGTTGTCTTTGTGGTTGTTGGCATTTTGGTTGTTGTTGGCATGGTTGTCTTGGTCGTTGTTGGCATCTCGGTTGTGGTTGTTGTTGGTGGCATTGTGGTTGTTGGCATGGTTGTCTTTGTTGTGGTTGGCATCTCAGTGGTAGTTGTTGGCATGGTTGTCTTTGTGGTTGTTGGCATCTTGGTTGTGGTTGTTGGCATGGTTGTCTTTGTGGTTGTTGGCATCTTGGTTGTGGTTGTTGGCATGGTTGTCTTTGTGGTTGTTGGCATTTCCGTTGTGGTTGTTGGCATGGTTGTCTTTGTGGTTGTTGGCATCTTGGTTGTGGTTGTTGGTGGCATTGTTGTTGTTGGCATGGTTGTGGTTTTAGTTGTGGTTGTAGGCATCTTGGTTGTTGTTGTTGGTGGCATGTATGTTGTTGTTGTTGTCGGCATTACTGTTGTTGATACTGTGAATAGGAATGAGTGACATGGGTAAGTTGACAAGTGTAAAGTGTCAATTTTGATCTACTCAACTGATAGCCTAAATGCTTTGAGAAGACTACCTGATTCTATGAAAGCAAGAGCCTTTGTACAAGATACTTTTACAAATACCCCTGCCATGCAATTTTGCCATCTAGAGGTCCAAACACCCTTAAAGTGATTACTTTGAGATGGATGATTCCTAAATTCATCACAGAGAAAACATTGTATTTTGTTTAGCTAGAACTGTTCTACCTTCAGATCAGTGCCAATGTGTACTCACCAGATCCATATGCACAGATGGCTACATCAAAGTTGAAGACGAGGAACTCATTGTCCACTATCTCACTGCCAGTTTCTGGCACAATCTTGATCTTGCCCATCTGCACTGGGCTATCGAGCATGATGAGTCCATCGGATGGGACGATTCCTTTGTAAACCTTGGTCCACTTCTTAACATCATCAGTCTCCTTATAGAGGATTTTGACTGTTTCCAGGTTCCCATTGTAGATCTTGACAGCAATTACAGTAGCATAGCTATGATCAATTCCTTCATCATCAATGTCAACTACGACAGATGGCTTGCCACCTGGGAATCTGGCAAACCTGAGCTTGTTCTCCTGTGGACGAGCATTGTCAGCATCATGTTCTGCTCCTGGTTCAGGGTCGTTGATCTTGATGTGGCTCGTTGGAACTAACTTTGTGGAGTCCATGATCCATTCAGCTGGAGCACCACTTGGACATGTCCCTGTTCAGGAAGTACAGAAATGGTTACATTGTACTCTTTTATTCTAAATGATATACCCCCCGAAAAGGGACAAAAACAAAATCAAGATCAAGACAGGCAGAAGAGAAAAGGGAGACCTTGATATTTAAATGAACTGATACGTTACAAAACAGAACCACATGCACATTCAAAGATTGTGCTTCTCATCAGATTCCATGCAGACAGATATTGAGACGGACAACAGGGGAAAGGTTAAAGTTAAGAACTAGATTAACAAGTCAGGAAAGAATGCTACTTACATGTAGTTGTTGTGGGCATTGGTGTGGTTGTTGTTGTTGGCATTTTTGTGGTGGTAGTTGTTGGCATGGATGTTGTGGTTGTTGTCGGCATCCTGGTTGTTGTTGTTGGTGGCATTGTGGTTGTTGTTATGGTTGTGGTTGTTGGCATCTTGGTGGTGGTGGTTGGCATAGTTGTCTTTGTGGTTGTTGGCATCTCAGTCGTGGTTGTAGGCATAGTTGTCTTTGTGGTTGATGGCATCTCTGTAGTGGTTGTTGGCATGGTTGTCTTTGTGGTTGTTGGCATTTTGGTTGTTGTTGGCATGGTTGTCTTGGTGGTTGTTGGCATCTCAGTTGTGGTTGTTGTTGGTGGCATTGTGGTTGTTGGCATGGTTGTCTTGGTTGTGGTTGGCATCTCAGTGGTAGTTGTTGGCATGGTTGTCTTTGTGGTTGTTGGCATCTTGGTTGTGGTTGTTGGCATGGTTGTCTTTGTGGTTGTTGGCATTTCTGTTGTGGTTGTTGGCATAGTTGTCTTTGTGGTTGTTGGCATCTCTGTAGTGGTTGTTGGCATTGTTGTCTTTGTGGTTGTTGGCATTTTGGTTGTTGTTGGCATGGTTGTCTTGGTTGTTGTTGGCATCTCGGTTGTGGTTGTTGTTGGTGGCATTGTGGTTGTTGGCATGGTTGTCTTTGTGGTTGTTGGCATCTTGGTTGTGGTTGTTGGCATGGTTGTCTTTGTGGTGGTTGGCATTTCTGTTGTGCTAGTTGGCATGGTTGTCTTTGTTGTTGTTGGCATGGTGGTCTTTGTCGTTGTTGGCATTTCTGTTGTGGTTGTTGGTGGCATTGTGGTCGTTGGCATGGTTGTCTTTGTGGTTGTTGGCATCTTGGTAGTTGTTGTTGGTGGCATGTTTGTTGTTGTTGTTGGCATGACTGTGGTTGACACTGTGTAAAAGATAAAAAATATTTTCTCATGAGAAATGTGTTGTTCATATTCATCCCCAAGCAAAGAAACAAAATGGATCAAACACATCTGCCCCTCCCACAGTTCTTGATCACAATTCCCTGCCATGCTAGCAACAGCGTTTTTATTATCAGATATCATTTGTCATTGAGACCAGCTGTCAATTCCCAGTAGATCTCTGGAATCCTGGATATTATATTTCATTTGAAGAGTGTCAGCTTTCTTGGAATGACACAATTTCAATATGTATTCAGAGATTTGACAGTTGTAGTAACATAACATCCCAGCCTCTTATCTTGAGAATTAGTCATGGCATTAGATTTCAAGCTCGAGGAGTATGTCTGCACTGCTCTGGTTGTAATTAAAAGCTACCACAGCTGTCAGGTTAGTCATTTTAGCAATATCTGCAATATTGGTAGTCCTTAGATCGAACAGAATGACTGCATTTGGTTTTCTTTAGCTATAAGTTGTTTTTACCTTCAGATTTCTATCAAAGCCTACTCACCAGATCCATATGCACAGATGGCTACATCAAAGTTGAAGACAAGGAACTCATTGTCCTCTGTCTCACTGCCGGTTTCTGGCCTAATCTTGATTTTGCCCATCTGCACTGGGCTATCGAGCATGATCATTCCATCGGATGGGACCTTTCCTTTGTAAACCCTGGTCCACTTCTTAACATCATCAGTCTCCTTCTTGAGGATGCTGATTGTTTCCAGGTTCTCATTGTAGATCTTGACAGCAATTACAGTAGCATAGCTATGATCAATTCCTTCATCATCAATGTCAACAACGACAGATGGCTTGCCACCTGGGAATCTGGCAAACCTGAGCTTGTTCTCCTGTGGACGAGCATTGTCAGCATCATGTTCTGCTCCTGGTTCAGGGTCGTTGATCTTGATGTGGCTCGTTGGAACTAACTTTGTGGAGTTCATGATCCATTCAGCAGGAGAACCGCTTGGACATGTCCCTGTAAAACACAAAATACTAAATATTCATATGCACGTTATGACTTAACTTAGACAGTTTACTAACAAAGTTTGTCTGCCACATTATTATAAAATGTATTAAAAAAATGTACAGCAAACATTTCTTGGGATAATGATAATGATCCCTTATGTGTAAAGGAGATCTATCCCCATAGCATGAAAAAGTACAAGGACTTCTATACCCTTTCTTCAGATATAGGCCTGATGAAGGCTCGCCATGGCCGAAACTGTTTATCATCCTTAATCACGGATCATTGTTCATGTCAATCATCATACTCATCTACCATCCTTCGTTGTACATATCAACTCTCGCAATAAATTTGACTGAAAACCTAAAAGAAGGGACTGTGTCTGGTTTTGTGTGACATATTATCTTCAGTATTGTTTAGATACACAAGAAACCATGCTCCAACCCCAGTGATCAAAATCGGTCATGCCCAATGAAATATTCACCTCAGTTATAATGCGTGCAAATTCAGTGAACCATGTAAAATTGAGACATTTCATATAATATTATTAATGGTGGCAATAGCAGAGTACTTTGTTGGGATGGACCCATATTTAGTGGGTGAGCATTTAATATGATTTGTACTTTATTTACCAAAACCTCACTACTTGAAATGTCTGTTCTATGGTTGTAAAACAATTCAAATTCAAAAGATTAATAGATAACAAATAAGCTCTGACTCTACTAGATATTAGCAAATCTACATGCAAAACAGAGTAATCTAAAGCATACATGTTGTTGTAGTTGGCATTGGTGTTGTTGTTGTTGTTGGCATTGTTGTTGTTGTTGTTGTTGGCATTGGTGTTGTTGTAGTTGTTGGCATGGTTGTAGTTGTTGTTGGCATTTTTGTAGTGGTTGTTGGCATGGTTGTCTTTGTGGTTGTTGGCATTTCTGTGGTTGTTGTTGGCATGGTTGTCTTGGTGGTTGTTGGCATTTTTGTAGTTGTTGTTGGCATAGTTGTCTTTGTGGTTGTTGGCATCTTGGTGGTTGTAGTTGGCATTGTTGTCGTTGTTGTTGTTGGAGGCATTGTGGTTGTGGTGGTTGGCATGTATGTTGTAGTAGTTGTTGGCATTACTGTGGTTGTTGGCATGGTGGTCTTTGTGGTTGTTGGCATCTTTGTTGTTGTTGTTGGCATGGTTGTCTTTGTGGTGGTTGGCATAACAGTTGTGGTTGGCATGGTTGTCTTAGTTGTTGTTGGCATCTCTGTTGTGGTTGTTGGTGGCATTGTGGTTGTTGGCATTGTTGTCTTTGTGGTTGTTGGCATCTTTGTTGATGTTGTTGGCATGGTGGTCTTTGTTGTTGTTGGCATGGTAGTTGTTGTTGGCATGGTTGTCTTTGTTGTTGTTGGCATCTTTGTTGTGGTTGTTGGTGGCATTGTGGTTGTTGGCATAGTTGTCTTTGTGGTTGTTGGCATCTTTGTCGTTGTTGTTGGCATAGTTGTCTTTGTGGTTGTTGGCATCTTGGTAGTTGTTGTTGGCGGCATTGTGGTTGTTGTTGTTGGCATTGTTGTCTTTGTTGTTGTTGGCATAGTTGTTGTTGTTGGCATGGTAGTCTTTGTGGTTGTTGGCATTTCTGTTGTGGTTGTTGGCATGGTTGTCTTTGTGGTTGTTGGCATTTCTGTTGTGGTTGTTGGCATGGTTGTCTTTGTGGTTGTTGGCATCTTGGTTGTGGTTGTTGGTGGCATGTAAGTTGTTGTGGTTGGTGTTGTTGTTGGCATTGTGGTTGTGGTTGTCATTGTTGTTGTTGTTGGTGTAGTTGTTGATACTGGCACTGCAAACATAAATCAGATACAATGTATTTAACAACGTAACAAATGAACATATTATACACACGATTGTGAGCAATGACACAATGTGTTAAAAAAACGAATACAGCAAAGTTAACAGTATATTCTAAACTCAGGATTATATATATGAAAAAATTACCATATTCGAAGCAGCCATAGATCTCAATAGTGACATTGTAGTTCTTTGGCCTAACTCCGGACTGCGCAATAACGGGGGAGTCGAGGACGACCTGGACATACAGAGCATCCTCCACAGGGTCAATGATGATTGGTTCCTTGGCGTCGACGGAGTTGTAAAGCTCTTGGTTTAAGAACTCCTCCTTCTCAGTGTCCTTGAAGCGCAGGGTGGCTACAGCAACATTGCCATTGATGACCACCTTCAAGACCTCCTTCTGTAAATGTGTAAGAAGCAGTGGCGCATCATTAGCATGAGCGACTTTTGCAGTAGATGTTTACTTTTACCTGCATACAGGCCTAAAACGCATATAAACCCTAACTTGGGAGAATCCTATACTATAAGACACACAGGCGATCTGAAACGGCTAATTTGGTACTGTATTATTTCAGCAAACACCACCATTTAGGCCCCACCCTCACCGTGGGAGGATCCTATTTGGGTACTGACTTTCGTACAAGCTGTTGCTTGTATACTAGAATTTATGGTAATTTTTTTCCGTTTCTTTTTGGAATTTCCAGGGTGTTTCGCTATGCTGCCTAGAGTCTCAGTGATTACTTACAGTTTTGAACTCGCCCGCTGGAGCCAGTCTGAAGGTAATGGCAGGATATTCAGCGTTGATGTCGGTAGGTACAGCCACCACGAAGCCCTTACCACCAGCACGGATCTCAGAGATGTCGGTCTCACCGTTCACGTTGGAGGTGATGTGGTGATGGGGGATGTAGCCCTCGTTACTCACACCATCAACAATCTTACAGGGAGCTGTCAGGGAAGGCAGGTTTAACAACCGGGTTAAGTATTTGTCTCTTTTTACACATCAGTTAAAGGGGCATTCTCACCAATCACACTTAATTGTAACATTTTAGACTAGAACAGTACTAGAACTGTGAGTGGGATAGGCTATGTGGTTATGCCACTTTAAGGGCTGTTTCAATTATTGGCAATCACTTACAAAATGTTGATAACACTAGAGAGTGTATCATGTATGTGAGTGTGTATGTAATTTATTTTTTTCATCTGAAGAAGAGTTGCCTCCAAGCCTGTGTTTGGATCTCCTTCAGAGTGCATGTAGTGCTGCTTATTTGTACCATATGTTCATGTATAAGCTCAACCATATATCATCTTTATAATGATTGATACATGACTGCAGCCATGGTGAGTTACTCAGCATCTCTGCAGCGATGCATCATGACCAGTAAACAAGTGTAGATTAAGTCGCTATGCTCTCCTACAGGCCCTGTCTAAAAACAGTTCAACTCTTACCATCAGGCAACAAGATCTGGACCTTAACCCTTCAACTACCATCCCGGTGTATTTCTTTTGTGAATAAATGTCACATGAAGGGTCCTAGTATAGACAATACGTCAAGGCAATTTACAACACACTCATAGCGCCGGATGCATCTGTGTTGATTTTAACTAAAATATAAACACTTAATTAAAAAGAGTTGAATGAGTTGTACATACTTGTTGTTGTTGTTGGCATGTAAGGTGTTGTTGTCTCAGTGTATACTACAGTCGTGGGGGTTGGGGCTGAAACATAACAAACGCAGTACTGTAAATGATGTAGACTGTTTAGCTGTCAATATCAGGCCATGAGATGACCTATCCTATTAAAGTGGCATAGTCCGATGATTGAGGTTCAAAAGTTGATTTTGCTAAAATTGAGCCGGAATGTTCAATATGGCCATACTTCATGCCCTACCTACTTTATTAAACATTATTCCCAAGAATTCAGCTTAAATTTCAGCTAATAATCAGGTTGTTGCTCAAGTTAACAATTTTGGAGTGCATTCTATAATTCCACCCATTGATAATACACTGTAAAAAGCTATACCTGTGTTCATGGGACCATTTTAATTGCCCCCTATTGCCCAAAATAGGGGGATATATCATTGTATCCCAACCTCCAAATATGATATTGCACTGCCATTTTTCCATATTTAGATAGAAATCAAAATATGAAAAAAATCGAACCATGCCACTTCAAGCCTTTTCTTTCATGTTGTTAATTACGATATTTACTCCTTTCACCACAGGGGCCTTATTGATATTATTTAAGGTTAATTTGTTGATATGGGGAGTTTTTAGACTGTCTAGAGGAGTAAAATGACATTTACTGCCTGGGGGCATTCTCCCCTCAAGCAATTCCTAATGTTTGAGGATAACATTTAGTTGAAGTAAGTTTGATAAGGTGAGAATTATTCATACTTAGGGAGTGTTCACCAGGCATAGTTATACAGGGTTGTTGACAGAGTGGATCAAAGACTCATCAATGGAGACTCCACATCTATTGTGTTTACAGTAGTTATTTACATATTGAAGGTCTAGCCCCATTAGATCAATGTGGAGAAACATCCTCAAAATAAATTCTGAAATGCAACAGAAAATCAAAAAAGGAAAATAATTGAAGATGACATTGAGGGTTGCACTGTTTAACCCCTTTCTTTGGTGTGAATTACAATTGTTACTTCTTTCAATACTTTTTGCTCACATTGATGAAGTAGACCCCTGGGGTAACATGACGGTAGGTAAGAATGTAACACTCACTCATTTCATGTTCGTACTTATCGAACCCTTCTCCACATGCCAACAGGTCGAACCTGAGGCCCGTGACACGCTTGGCGTTGTTTGTGAGTGTCCTTATCTAAAAACAATCAAAACAGTAGAAATTAAAGCATGTGGTTGTTACTGAAATATAGCCAGTATTCTGTAGTTAATGTTATCAAAATAAAAGGAAAGATTTGTTTGTTTGAGTGTATGGGAATATTCCAACCAAGCTATTTAAAACAGCTTTAATTTACAGAAGTGATTCTAGGTAAAATATATTATTAATATTATCTATATGTTTTTGCCCATTTTGTAAATAAATACGTTTTGCTAACTATTGAATTTGGTTCTTGTTGTTGTTCTCTCATTGTGGCTTATGGACTTCTGATGAGAGTCTGAACCAAATTGTTTAGTCTTCACAATACCTTTTCATCCTAGAGGGTATCTGGTCCCGCAGTTTTTCAAGATGATTTTGGAAGATCAGATACATTCATCTATGTATGTTTTAACTTATGCATCTATAGTGTTAGTGTTCCAATGTTAAAGTGGCATTCTCACCGAGTGTTTCCCACTCAAAATGCTAGTACTGTTCTAGTCTGCTATGTGGTAAGTGCGAGTGGTGAGAATGCCCCTTTAAAATGGGGGTTGTTATAGTAATAATGCTGAGGCCTACCTTGAAATTGAAGTTGTAGATAAGTGCTGGTGGATCGAAACTAATGATGCCTCCCTCTGGCACGGGCTGCTTCTTGAGGACCTTCACCTTCTTCTCGTCAGTCGTCATGTAAGTCAGATCGATCTTGCCGAGGTTGGTGCCGGTGATCTTCAGTGCATGGACCTCAGCCTACAGGAGATATGCAGTAAATAAGTTACACAGCATCCACACATGGATCCAATATTTGTGGTCAATGAATGATAAAAGTATTATTAATAACATTTATTGACCAAAAGCGTCTGCAGAAAAAAACTGAACCACTGATGAAAAAATGTGCAAAAAAATAACGTTGATTTCTTGTGTCGGTTTGTATATAACATTATGGAAATCGTAACATGTGAAGCCTCTAGTGATGACGTCACTTCAAAAATAGCTTCTATGTATAATCACAATGATTGGCTTCAGCTTCAATATCTCTTGTGTTGCTTCCTGGATGTGTTTGCTCATTACAATTTCGAAAAGAAATTCAAACCGTATTACAGCCACTTGTTTAATTAGGATAATAACTGGACATCTATCCAGTTATTATCCTAATTCTATGAGCGACTCTTTTGTTGTGAAAGATGTCACCACCCATCATAGTCAAGGTCAAGGATACAGTCATCTTTATCCACCCTTAGACAATGTATGTTGACTTATAAATGCAATTGGATCCAAGTCTGGTGTATGAAGCTGTTGGGAGAGCGATCGCTCTGTTAGGTGAACTCAACCATTTAGGGATCACTCTACCTTAGATGTGGCTCATAACCCTTTAAGGGCTGCACAGTGGTTTAATCTACTAAGCCCAATCAGCAATAGTCTGAATCAAGATCTATGCACCATGTCAACCCTTGGGGGATGTATGGGCCCTTCACGGTTAGCCTGAATGCAGCACAGATAAGTTACTCCTCAATATCACATTCACGCATCATGATGACATAGGTTAGAATGCATTATAGAACTATGCAGTCCTTATCTTCTATTTGATGACTAGGGTAGAATAAATTGGTAATGTGTTGTGTGTAAATTGTTCATGAGATGTAAAACAATGTTGTATGGCTTAATCTTCATAGCGGATGGGGAGGAATATACAAGAATATAAATCTCACCAGTTCAGTGCGGTTGAAGCGAGAAAGACCCATGATGCCAAACTTGTCGTTCTTCTTCGCTTCGATTCCCTCGCCGTTGGGAAGCAGGCTGTCCCAGGCCTCCTCCAGTTCAGGATCGGAGAGTGGCTTGCCGAGCACCTTAGCAGGGTAGAGCTGTCCGTACCAGAATCCATTGTTCTCTGTATCCTGGAGCAGCCACGCCAGCTCACAAGGACCTGTGCAAGTGGTTAGGACATGCAGGTTATGTTTGTATGAGATACAAAAGGACCTGTACGAGTGGTTAGGACATGCAGGTTATGTTTGTATGAGATACAAAAGGACCTTTACGAGTGGTTAGGACATGCAGGTTATGTTTGTATGAGATACAAAAGGACCTGTACGAGTGGTTAGGACATGCAGGTTATGTTTGTATGAGATACAAAAGGACCTTTACGAGTGGTTAGGACATGCAGGTTATGTTTGTACGAGATACAAAAGGACCTGTGCAAGTGGTTAGGACATGCAGGTTATGTTTGTATGAGATACAAAAGGACCTGTACGAGTGGCTAGGACATGCAGGTTATGTTTGTATGAGATACAAAAGGACCTTTACGAGTGGTTAGGACATGCAGGTTATGTTTGTATGAGATACAAAAGGACCTGTACGAGTGGTTAGGACATGCAGGTTATGTTTGTATGAGATACAAAAGGACCTGTACGAGTGGTTAGGACATGCAGGTTATGTTTGTATGAGATACAAAAGGACCTGTACGAGTGGTTAGGACATGCAGGTTATGTTTATATGAGATACAAAAGGACCTGTACGAGTGGTTAGGACATGCAGGTTATGTTTGTATGAGATACAAAAGGACCTGTACGAGTGGTTAGGACACTTGCTGCAACTATATCTAGGCCTGATTTTTATGGTCCAAGGTGGAGGGGGACAGCTGGGAAGAGATTAGGAAGCTCTGAGGGCATTGTCATGTTGCCCATGCGTTCAGTGAGGGCCTTTATGTGACCCTTGAAGACCACCTTTGTTGTTTTTCTTCTGGAAATTTTTATCAAGCATCTACGGCAAAGCAACACTAGCGTCTTGAGTCAACCCTAGATATGAGGATGAGCATGAGCACCGAGTGAGAGGGACGCGTCAGTGCCGGGCTCCGTGTTTTTCTAAGATTTAGCAGGGATTAAGCATTTTTAGTGGACCAATCTAGGATCCATAAGGACTATAAACCTGCAAGGATCATTCCAGGCATGATTTAGAGAAAATTATGTCAAAGGATCAAGCCAAGAGGAGTACTTTAAATTCTCGTCGTGCACTCCAGCCTCTAGTGGGCACGGACAAAGGAAACATGGCCGCTGCCGCTGCCTCTGCTTCTAGCCTGCCGCCGGCTAATCATATCAAGGTAACCACTCCACTACCCTCAGAGCCAGAAACTGAATCTTTCTTTGGGAAAATTTCTAAATTTGTACTTTCCCCCCCCAAGGCTGATGGTGGAAGATGTACCAATATTATTGAACTTGAGACATATTTCGCCCAGAAAATGAGAGAGGTAGCGGACACTCTAGGTGGGGTCACTGACCAGCTGCATAGGGCCTCTACCGCTGCGGCCAATAATGCTCAACAAATTGACCGTCTCATCGGTCAGGTAGCGGGCCATGAGGACACCATTAACAGCCAAAAAAACAAAATTGAAATTCTTGAGTACCGGGTGGACGATTTCAATCCTCAAAAAATTGCTGATCTTGAAAAAAAATTGGACAAAATTGATGATGAGAGATTGTCTGAAATCGAGGCCAAACTGGACAGGTTTCGAGAAATCGAAGACAAGTTTGACGATCTGTTTGATTTAAATGAAAAGTTTGAAAGGGTTGAAAAGATGGCCTCCATAAATGAGATGCACATTTCCACCATTAATTACCAACTTGAAGAGGCTAATATTGATGGGAGGAAGTGTGGCATGATTTTCAAAGGTCTCAAGGAGTCTGATCACCCCAACCCGCGCACTGCAATCATCAAATTGTTGAGTGACCTTGGTACCAATCTGACTCATGCTGACCTAGTCTCAGTACACAGGCAAGGTCCTAGGCCCCCGACGGATCCCAAAAGGCCAATTAAAGTGGTTTTCAATCACCCCGGGTGTAAGGGCACCATGTACAATCACATAAAGAAACTGAGAGACTTACCACAATGGAACGGGCTACAGGTCACAGATGACTACACCCCGGCTCAAGAAAATCAACAAAGGGATTTTAGAATTGTTGCAGCAAGGGCAAAAGCACTTAATATCCCGGCTCAATTGAAGGGTAAAGGGGTAATTGTGGAGGGTACACACTATAATGCAGACAATATTGATGAGATCCCTGCGAAAGTACTACCAGCCACTGCTAAGACATTGGAGTTTAAATGTGGGATAGGGTTTCAATCGCACCATAGCCCCCTCTCAAACATGTTCCCCGCATACTTTAAGTATGAACAACAGTGGTACCACTCAGCTGAACAGGCGTATCACCACCAGATGTGTCTACAAATAGAATGCCCTTCTCTGGCGGCAAGGGTCATGGCTCAAGCAGACGGGTACGACGTGAAGCGTGTCTGTCGTAAAGTGAGTAAAGACCCTAAATGGGTTGCTGGTCAAGAAGACATGTTGTACAACGTCCAGCTAGAAAAATTCAAGCAGGTTGATGTTTGCAAGCAGGCCCTACTTCAAACAGGTGACAAAAATCTGTATGAATGCGTAAAAGATGACGTATTTGGTACCGGTTGCCTTCTGACAGATGGTGAACTGAACGGAGCTGCAAGTCGCACCGGAAAAAATGTGTGTGGTGCGCTGCTTGAGAAGGTGAGAGGGGTCATACTACAGGCGGACTGAGCTGAGTCACTGTGTATAGCACGACAACTGACCATGGCCGCTCACATTAACCCTCTGCCGCTATTTAACATTCTAGTTCCTGCAGACAGTAGAGGCAAAGGGCTACAGCCATTAGTGAATAATATCCTGGAGGATAAGGCACCCAATATTAGGGTCATTATTGAACCACTGAAGGGGGCTACTATAGCCACTCTACTGGAGGAGACCGAGAGACTGTTAAATATTCTCCCCTACGACGTGGTAATACCTATTATGGGTGTGAACGATACCACGGCCCTGCACCACCTGCCAGACGGTACTAGACGGATATCACCAGTCTTCACGGAGGTAGGAAACTTTATGGAGGTAATGGTACCTAAATATGAGTCGTTCAAAATTGGCATGCAGAACAGAAATCAACTGACACTGTTCTCAACCCTGTCAGGGCCTAATTTCAGCCAATTTAATAACAAGCCTGGCGACTACGCTTATGAGCAGAAGGTAATTGACAAATCGGTCCTACTCCTAAATGAAATCCTCCAAGACTTTAATAAGGAAGTTGGCTGTCCTGGCCCTATGCTAGGGGACGTGATTCATGTTTGGAAAAGGAACAAGTATGTACATAAACATAAGAAGCATACTGATGGCCTCCACCCTGACCATACATCTAAACAGGAATGGGCTACTATTCTGGCCAACAATGCCATTATGGTGAGGGACGTCTTCGCTCCACTCCCGATGCAGCCTCTACATGTGCTCCCACCACCACCTCCGCCACAGATGCCTGTTGTACAGTTCAACCCACTCAACCTCTTGTAATAAGAGAATCAGGTTATACTTTCACATACCCTCCCTTAAAATAATAATATATTTTCAAATTATAACTTACAGTAAATATTAATGGCTAGTGCATTGTTGGTGTATATCTGTGTGCAGATACTGAGATTATTCAGTGATAGGCCTTTTGTCATGGTATTTGAGGTGGGTCAGTCAGACGACAACCTGAAGAAATATTGTGAAATGGTATAGGGATGAGACGGTCTCAAATGGGTTTATATACGGGTCAGTCAGATGACAGTTATGTTAGAGCCTCTTTTATAGCCTGTCCTACCTATATCGCCATGCTCAGTCGCCCACAACCATGGGCAGGTACTGAAAGCAATGACTGTGTGCGACTGATGTAGATCTCTGGTGGTCTTAGCCTGCACTTGACTTATTCGAACAATGTTGCTAAATAAAGAACTTTAATTTTTCCGTTATACCTTTCAGATGCAGACCTGAACTGTGCACCGGGCAGGTAAAGATTGCGGGTCAACACAGTTTGGGATCTTCCAAATTCACTCACCCCTGCACTAGATTGAATGCCCTTAAGGCGTTGACTATGACTATGATTATAGTTATGACTATACAAAGTCAAAACAGTACCAGCTCCTAGGCAGTTAACTAATAACGGCCGGGTAGGTACTTAAGCATAAAGACACTGATTAAGTACTGGACTCTATCATGGCCTCAGTCTATGGCCTTTAATTCATGTTGTTAGCATATAACTGCCATAGTGATTCTAATTGTGTGTGTTGCATAACTGTACCCTATGATATCAATAAATTGTTCACGCTGTTAACTTTGATACCTATTTTGTTACAGCTATGTATTATAATTAGACTACTAACCTGATGTACCGGAGTGATACGAAAACCCAACGTGGCGCCACCTGCTAGCATGGGACTGAACTTTATCCTGGTTGTCAACACTACATTCTACTAACCTTTGCCACTGTCCTACCTGTACAAGACATGGTAAGACTGTTCCATTTACTTATATTACTCGTGATCATAAAATGTCCTTTTGTAATATTGTGTATAACATTGACTGTGAAATTCCCTGTTATATATTACAATTTGATATATAAATGCTAAGCAAGCATGGGGTCCGGCCCCCATCTGTACAAATCCCTCCTCTCGATAGATATGAGATACCATTTGATGTTTTCAGGCTGCGAGAAATGCAGTTGCCTGTCTACCATTTTTGGAGTCAGAAGGTGTGTGGTGGGAGGGAGACATGCTCCAAAGGGGCATTCTGAGTGGTGTAGTCCTAGGGTGAAACTCATCCAAAGCTTCTTCGCTTGATCTGAGAGGGGTCAAGGGTCTACATTTTGGTCATTTAAATATAAGAAGTTTACAGGCAAATAATAACATGGACCTTTTCAGACAATATCTTATTGACTCTGGCTTCCATTACTTCTGTATTGGTGAATCATGGCTCACTGAGAAAATCCCGAATAATCATATTGACATTCCGGGATATAATATCACCAGGCTTGACAGGCAAGTGGCGGGGCGAGGTGGTGGTCTAGTCACATATATTAAGCATGGTATTACTTATTCAGATGCTGAACTCTCACAATATAACATCAGTAATGATGACATTGAGCTGCAATGGGTGGTCATTTCTAATCCAAACATGAGACGTCTTGTTATTGCTAATGTATACAGACCCCCATCTAGTAATCTGTTAAATGCAATTAATCAGCTCTCTGATGCCTTCAATAATATTGACTCGGATAAATATCCAGAGTCTTACATCATGGGTGACTTTAATACTGACTTTGCCAGGTTTAACCCCAGTAAGGTCAAGGTTAGGAACATGTGTGCCCATCTAGGTCTCAGGCAACTAATTAACCAAATCACTCGCTTTAACATAAATGGAAACCACACTACAATAGACCTCATTATGACCAATTCTATCCACATCTTTCATAGCGGCACTGCCACTATGAACCTTTCTGACCATGAAATGATTTATTTCACTCGTAAGCACACAAAACTACCTCAAGAAAAACTCTGTTTCATTGGCAGATCGTACAAGGATTATTCACCAATAGCTTTCACAAATGAATTAAGAAACCAAGACTGGAATAATTTTACCACTAGTACTGAGCCTGAGACTGCCTGGGATATGTTTACCGCCACTATCACTAGACTCCTGGACATAAGCTGTCCCATCAAGCAATTCAATATTGGCCACGCAAAAGCCAAATGGATGGATGCTGGTCTATTAGCTTTAATAAAAGATAAAAATCTAGCTATGAAAAAATACAAACGCACTTTAAACACTGATGATTATAATATCGCCATCTATTTAAGAAATTATACTAAAAATCAATGCAAAATTGCCAAAAACAGATTTCATAAAAATTTAATAGATAACAATATCAATGATGCCAGAAAGTATTGGAAAGCTGTAAACTCTGTAATTAATCCCAAGCCTGCCTCTTGCAGCTTCAGCCTAATAGACCAGGCCTCATCCAACCCCATCCCAAATGGTGAAATTGCTGACTATATAAACACATACTTTGCCACCATTGGTGAAAACCTTGCTGTTAATCAAAATACCCCCTGGTCTTTCGATGGCAACCCTGTCGAAAAAAGTTACAATTTAACTCCGGTAGAGCCTGATGATGTGGTTAAGCTAGCTAAAAAAATCAATACTTCTAAGTCTTCCGGTGTATCCAATATCTCCTCACAAGTATTTAAAGACTGTCTCTTAACTATCCCTGAGAAGTTTGCTCATATTCTGAACCTGGTGATATCCACCTCAGTTTATCCTGAAGCCTGGAAAAAGGCTACAGTTAAGCCACTTCCAAAAGGGGGAGACCCCTCGGATGTCAACAATCTCAGGCCCATATCAATTCTGCCACTCCCTACCAAGCTAATGGAAAAGGTCATTCATAAGCAGCTATCTGTTCACCTGGTGCAAGAAAATATTCTAACTGATTCACAAGACGGTTTTAGAAGCCAGAGGTCCACTCTAGACAGCCTCACCAAATTCACTAATTCCATTAGAAATTCAGTAAACAGGGAACTAACAACTACAGCAGTATTCTTAGACTTCAGAAAAGCATTTGACACAATAAACCATTCAATTCTTTTGGAAAAACTCTCAAAATTAGGCTTACATCCATCATTTGTAAATCTCATAAAGAGCTACCTGTCTGAAAGGGTTCAATCCACATTCGCCAATGGCATTCTGTCTCCCCCCCATGTCGTACCCTGTGGAGTTCCTCAGGGTTCAGTTTTGGGTCCCCTGTTATTTATCATTTATATAAATGATCTGCATAGGGTCTTGAAAAGCATGTCTTGTCAACATTATGCTGACGACACGGTATTGTACATAGAGCAAAACCTTCTTACCCCAAACCTACAAGCTACTATAAATGAGGATTTGCAACGTGTCCATATCTGGTGTGAAAGCAACAAGTTGTCTCTTAATACTAAAAAGACTAAGGTCATGCACTTTGCCACAGTTGCTGTTTCTAGGAAATCCCAGAAACCAGTGCTAAAAATTGCTGACTCAACACTTTCTACTACTAACTCTTACAGATACCTGGGAATGACTCTGGATTGTCTGTTAAACTTCAAGGAACACCTGAAAATCCTTCTCAAAAGTGTCAACTTTAAGACATATCTGTTTAGGCGCTCCAGGTTATCTCTCAGTGACGAGTCAGCACTTAAGGTGGTAATAAGCATGGTTCTCCCGGTCATAGACTATGGAGATATTATCTATGGTACAACTAACAAGACATTGCTGGACCAGCTGCAAAATGCATTTGACAGGGGGCTCAAAACAGCCTATTATATGGATGAGGACAGGGGTGACATAGCCAAACTGTCCTCTAAGGCTAAGGTAAATAAGCTAAGTGACAGGAGAAAGATGCACTTAAATACTGCAGCTTTCAAGCTCTCTCTAGATGATAACCAAGTTGATCGCAGAGATATTAATACAAGAGCCCATGATGGTAAGCTGTTAAAAATGACCTGGCCCAAAGACCCCTTCTACAGAAAAAGCCTTGAATATAGAATACCCGATGCCTGGAACAATCTGGATATAGGTACTAGAAATCTGGATACCTTTGCCAAGTTCCAGGGTTGGAATAAACAGTTTTACCTGGACAAATGCACCATCCAGATATAAAACCCCCAGTACATGACATCAGTACTGGATCGTGTCTCCCTCTCCTCACACACAATGTAACAAGAAGTTTACATCTCATAATTGCTCAACAAGTGACATGTGCTATATACATCTTAGCACAAAGTCACTGACACTTGTATAAGTGTCACGACACAACATCATCGTGTCTGGACCTATACCATCTGGTCCATTACCAACAACTGTAGTAAATTCTAAGTATTAAAAGTAGTAATATTCTCATAAATTGCCATTTAGTGCATCTGGGATTATATCCCAATTAAGTATTTAATGCATTACTGCATGTACCATAAAGTCAACAGTGGTACTGTCCTAATTACAGGGCACATTTTCATGTTTAATATGTTTACCAACTTAGCTTTAAGATTTCTCTCGGTGAGTCCTCCCCAAATCAGGGCATTCCCTATCTGGGCAGCACTCACCTGAGTAGAGCCATATAACTCTCCTTTAAGGAAGCTGTATGTATGTTTCTCTATTACATCTGAGATCCTGCTCTACAAAAACACTGTATGTAGCAAACAGGCCCTGGGCCTACCTTATACAGTATAAATAAAAGAAAATTCAGTTCAGTTCAGTTCAGTTCAGTACTCCGCCATGTGGTTGGCAATAGACAGGTAGCACCAACAATGGTTGAAAAATGATGGTGGAATAGGAAGTCTGTACATTGCAACCCAGATGGTGCTACTGTCTTTGTCCAAACATATTGTACAGCAGGGCCATCTAGGGTTGAAAGATGATGGTAGTTTTGCTCTGTCATACCTTATGGTATATATGGGCATCTTCCCAAACTATTTACTGTAAACATATATATTTTCGCGCTGTACATATTTTCGAGGATTTCGCAGTTTTTAAAATCCACGAAAATATGTACAACGCGAATATTTATACACTGTAGTTACACTACTAACATATGTCAAAATCCGCGAATTCAAATCCCAGCGAAATTGTACTTTACAGCAAATCCGCGGAAAATGTATACACGTGAAAATATCTACGTTTACAGTAAGCATGCTGCTCAGTTTAAGTCTGTGCTACTCATAGATTAATCATAAACTCTGTGAGGCAGGTGCCACACATTGACAGATCACGGCACAGTTATAGTGGCCACCTGACAAGCTAAGGCAGGCAGTTTTAGTTTTGCTAGGTACCCTTTAACCGTTTAATATTTCTTGTGTTGCAATAAAGTGGGTAGATCCATTAGTCTAAAAGCAATCAAATTTTGTCAAGATTTTCACCATTAGGCCCACATTATAAGTACTAAGGATCCCTAGCTAGTTTCTGAGATATGTGACTTAAATCTGCAATAGGATCTTGTAGTATATAGTCATATATGCAGAAAATACCATCTTAAAGTAGTTTACTTTCTCTCAGACTATAGGCTACACTGTACTACATCCAGGAACAATATTTGGAACTTAGGGTCCCATGCATATCTTAAAGGATTTTAGTGTTTGAAATTCGAAAAGTAAACATACGGGCCAGACAATCTTAATGTGGTAATCTGTTAGCAGGGTTACTACCAGGTCCGTCGTAGAATAGGGTTAACGGCATTAATCTCACATGCAGGAGATCCTAGATTCAACCCCAAGAAGGTCTTGGAGAGTGCCTTGGACCACACATGAAAATATAGCCCTTAAAGCCAAATCCTTTAAGCCATCTAGGACCAGTGCAGTGCATGTGTTTAGCATGGGGTGTCGCCACATTAAACCAACTTATTTATCACAAAAAGCATCTGTTGCTAGTATCCAACAGGCCTTCATCCTTGGAGAACCAAGTGCTACATTTGAATGAATTACCATGAAAGAAGAAAGTATAAAATGGCTTACTAGTTGTTGTGGGCATCTCTGTGGTTGTTGTTGGCATCTCAGTTGTGGTTGTTGTTGTTGGCATCTTGGTTGTGGTTGTTGGTGGCATTGTTGTTGTTGGCATGGTTGTGGTTGTTGGCATCTTTGTTGTTGTTGTTGGTGGCATGTATGTTGTTGTTGTTGTCTTGGTTGTTGTTGGCATCTCGGTTGTGGTTGTTGTTGGTGGCATTGTGGTTGTTGGCATGGTTGTCTTTGTTGTGGTTGGCATCTCAGTGGTAGTTGTTGGCATGGTTGTCTTTGTGGTTGTTGGCATCTTGGTTGTGGTTGTTGGCATGGTTGTCTTTGTGGTCGTTGGCATCTTGGTTGTGGTTGTTGGCATGGTTGTCTTTGTGGTTGTTGGCATTTCCGTTGTGGTTGTTGGCATGGTTGTCTTTGTGGTTGTTGGCATCTTGGTTGTGGTTGTTGGTGGCATTGTTGTTGTTGGCATGGTTGTGGTTTTAGTTGTGGTTGTAGGCATCTTGGTTGTTGTTGTTGGTGGCATGTATGTTGTTGTGGTTGTTGGCATTACTGTTGTTGATACTGTGAATAGGAATGAGTGACATGGGTAAGTTGACAAGTGTAAAGTGTCAATTTTGATCTACTCAACTGATAGCCCAACTGCTTTGAGAAGACTATCTGATTCTATGAAAGCAAGAGCCCTTGTACACGATACTTTAACAAATACCCCTGCCATGCAATTTTGCCATCTAGAGGTCCAAACACCCTTAAAGTGATTACTTTGAGATGGATGATTCTTAAATTCATCACAGAGAAAACATTGTATTTTGTTTAGCTAGAACTGTCCTACGAGTGTCAATGTGTACTCACCAGATCCATATGCACAGACGGCTACATCAAAGTTGAAGACGAGGAACTCATTGTCCACTATCTCACTGCCAGTTTCTGGCACAATCTTGATCTTGCCCATCTGCACTGGGCTATCGAGCATGATGAGTCCATCGGATGGGACGATTCCTTTGTAAGCCTTGGTCCACTTCTTAACATCATCAGTCTCCTTATAGAGGATTTTGACTGTTTCCAGGTTCCCATTGTAGATCTTGACAGCAATTACAGTAGCATAGCTATGATCAATTCCTTCATCATCAATGTCAACAACAACTGATGGCTTGCCACCTGGGAATCTGGCAAACCTGAGCTTGTTCTCCTGTGGACGAGCACTGTCAGCATCATGTTCTGCGCCTGGTTCAGGGTCGTTGATTTTGATGTGGCTTTTTGGAACTAACTTTGTGGAGTCCATGATCCATTCAGCCGGAGCACCACTTGGACATGTCCCTGTTCAGGAAATACAGTAATGGTTACATTACACTCTTTTATTCTCAATGATATACCGCCCGAAAAGGGACAAAAACAAGATCAAGATAGACTGGCAAAAGAGAAATGGGATGTCTTGATATTTAAATGAACTGAAACATTACAAAACACAACCACATGCTCATTCTAAGACTGTACTTCTCATATCAGTCCACCCTTTTGGCAATGAGTTCAACTAGGATATCACCAGATTTGATTTTTCCTCCATTACTTCTAGTATAAGATGTTTAGGATATGATCATGGAAATTCACACAGGCTAATTGTTTTCTACGATTTTTGTTGAATGGATTGCAGTTCTAGACATGTTATAGAACCATATTAGTATATGAGAATGTCTACACTCTCAAAGAAAACACCCTAATTCAGTGTCATTGATTCCATGAAAGAAAACGATTCCATGCAGACACATATTGAGACAGACAACAGGGGAAAGGCTTAAGCTGAGAACTAGATTGACATGTCAGGAAAAATGCTACTTACATGTAGTTGTTGTGGGCATTGGTGTGGTTGTTGTTGTTGGCATTTTTGTGGTGGTAGTTGTTGGCATTGGTGTTGTGGTTGTTGTTGGCATCTCGGTTGTGGTTGTTGTTGGTGGCATTGTGGTTGTTGGCATGGTTGTCTTTGTTGTGGTTGGCATCTCAGTGGTAGTTGTTGGCATGGTTGTCTTTGTGGTTGTGGGCATTTCTGTTGTGGTTGTTGGCATGGTTGTCTTTGTGGTTGTTGGCATTTCTGTTGTGGTTGTTGGCATTTCTGTTGTGGTTGTTGGCATAGTTGTCTTTGTGGTTGTTGGCATCTCTGTAGTGGTTGTTGGCATTGTTGTCTTTGTGGTTGTTGGCATTTTGGTTGTTGTTGGCATGGTTGTCTTGGTTGTTGTTGGCATCTCGGTTGTGGTTGTTGTTGGTGGCATTGTGGTTGTTGGCATGGTTGTCTTTGTTGTGGTTGGCATCTCAGTGGTAGTTGTTGGCATGGTTGTCTTTGTGGTTGTGGGCATTTCTGTTGTGGTTGTTGGCATGGTTGTTTTTGTGGTTGTTGGCATTTCTGTTGTGGTTGTTGGCATTTCTGTTGTGGTTGTTGGCATAGTTGTCTTTGTGGTTGTTGGCATCTCTGTAGTGGTTGTTGGCATTGTTGTCTTTGTGGTTGTTGGCATTTTGGTTGTTGTTGGCATGGTTGTCTTGGTTGTTGTTGGCATCTCAGTTGTGGTTGTTGTTGGTGGCATTGTGGTTGTTGGCATGGTTGTCTTTGTTGTGGTTGGCATCTCAGTGGTAGTTGTTGGCATGGTTGTCTTTGTGGTTGTTGGCATCTTGGTTGTGGTTGTTGGCATGGTTGTCTTTGTGGTTGTTGGCATCTTGGTTGTGGTTGTTGGCATGGTTGTCTTTGTGGTTGTTGGCATTTCCGTTGTGGTTGTTGGCATGGTTGTCTTTGTGGTTGTTGGCATCTTGGTTGTGGTTGTTGGTGGCATTGTTGTTGTTGGCATGGTTGTGGTTTTAGTTGTGGTTGTAGGCATCTTGGTTGTTGTTGTTGGTGGCATGTATGTTGTTGTTGTTGTTGGCATTACTGTTGTTGATACTGTGAATAGGAATGAGTGACATGGGTAAGTTGACAAGTGTAAAGTGTCAATTTTAATCTACTCAACTGATAGCCCGAATGCTTTGAGAAGACTATCTGATTCTATGAAAGCAAGAGCCCTTGTACACAATACTTTAACAAATACCCCTGCCATGCAATTTTGCCATCTAGAGGTCCAAACACCCTTAAAGTGATTACTTTGAGATGGATGATTCTTAAATTCAACACAGAGAAAACATTGTATTTTGTTTAGCTAGAACTGTCCTACGAGTGTCAATGTGTACTCACCAGATCCATATGCACAGACGGCTACATCAAAGTTGAAGACGAGGAACTCATTGTCCACTATCTCACTGCCAGTTTCTGGCACAATCTTGATCTTGCCCATCTGCACTGGACTATCGAGCATGATGAGTCCATCGGATGGGACGATTCCTTTGTAAGCCTTGGTCCACTTCTTAACATCATCAGTCTCCTTATAGAGGATTTTGACTGTTTCCAGGTTCCCATTGTAGATCTTGACAGCAATTACAGTAGCATAGCTATGATCAATTCCTTCATCATCAATGTCAACAACAACTGATGGCTTGCCACCTGGGAATCTGGCAAACCTGAGCTTGTTCTCCTGTGGACGAGCACTGTCAGCATCATGTTCTGCGCCTGGTTCAGGGTCGTTGATTTTGATGTGGCTTTTTGGAACTAACTTTGTGGAGTCCATGATCCATTCAGCCGGAGCACCACTTGGACATGTCCCTGTTCAGGAAATACAGTAATGGTTACATTACATTCTTTTATTCTCAATCATATACCGCCCGAAAAGGGACAAAAACAAGATCAAGATAGACTGGCAAAAGAGAAATGGGATGTCTTGATATTTAAATGAACTGAAACATTACAAAACACAACCACATGCTCATTCTAAGACTGTACTTCTCATATCAGTCCACCCTTTTGGCAATGAATTCAACTAAGATATCACCAGATTTGATTTTTCCTCCATTACTTCTAGTATAAGATGTTTAGGATATGATCATGGAAATTCACACAGGCTAATTGTTTTCTACGATTTTTGTTGAATGGATTGCAGTTCTAGACATGTTATAGAACCATATTAGTATATGAGAATGTCTACACTCTCAAAGAAAACACCCTAATTCAGTGTCATTGATTCCATGAAAGAAAATGATTCCATGCAGACACATATTGAGACAGACAACAGGGGAAAGGCTTAAGTTGAGAACTAGATTGACATGTCAGGAAAAATGCTACTTACATGTAGTTGTTGTGGGCATTGGTGTGGTTGTTGTTGTTGGCATTTTTGTGGTGGTAGTTGTTGGCATTGGTGTTGTGGTTGTTGTTGGCATCTCGGTTGTGGTTGTTGTTGGTGGCATTGTGGTTGTTGGCATGGTTGTCTTTGTTGTGGTTGGCATCTCAGTGGTAGTTGTTGGCATGGTTGTCTTTGTGGTTGTGGGCATTTCTGTTGTGGTTGTTGGCATGGTTGTCTTTGTGGTTGTTGGCATTTCTGTTGTGGTTGTTGGCATTTCTGTTGTGGTTGTTGGCATAGTTGTCTTTGTGGTTGTTGGCATCTCTGTAGTGGTTGTTGGCATTGTTGTCTTTGTGGTTGTTGGCATTTTGGTTGTTGTTGGCATGGTTGTCTTGGTTGTTGTTGGCATCTCGGTTGTGGTTGTTGTTGGTGGCATTGTGGTTGTTGGCATGGTTGTCTTTGTTGTGGTTGGCATCTCAGTGGTAGTTGTTGGCATGGTTGTCTTTGTGGTTGTGGGCATTTCTGTTGTGGTTGTTGGCATGGTTGTCTTTGTGGTTGTTGGCATTTCTGTTGTGGTTGTTGGCATTTCTGTTGTGGTTGTTGGCATAGTTGTCTTTGTGGTTGTTGGCATCTCTGTAGTGGTTGTTGGCATTGTTGTCTTTGTGGTTGTTGGCATTTTGGTTGTTGTTGGCATGGTTGTCTTGGTTGTTGTTGGCATCTCAGTTGTGGTTGTTGTTGGTGGCATTGTGGTTGTTGGCATGGTTGTCTTTGTTGTGGTTGGCATCTCAGTGGTAGTTGTTGGCATGGTTGTCTTTGTGGTTGTGGGCATTTCTGTTGTGGTTGTTGGCATGGTTGTCTTTGTGGTTGTTGGCATCTTGGTTGTGGTTGTTGGCATGGTTGTCTTTGTGGTTGTTGGCATTTCTGTTGTGGTTGTTGGCATGGTTGTCTTTGTGGTTGTTGGCATCTTGGTTGTGGTTGTTGGTGGCATTGTTGTTGTTGGCATGGTTGTGGTTTTAGTTGTGGTTGTAGGCATCTTGGTTGTTGTTGTTGGTGGCATGTATGTTGTTGTTGTTGTTGGCATTACTGTTGTTGATACTGTGAATAGGAATGAGTGACATGGGTAAGTTGACAAGTGTAAAGTGTCAATTTTGATCTACTCAACTGATAGCCCAAATGCTTTGAGAAGACTATCTGATTCTATGAAAGCAAGATCCCTTGTACACGATACTTTAACAAATACCCCTGCCATGCAATTTTGCCATCTAGAGGTCCAAACACCCTTAAAGTGATTACTTTGAGATGGATGATTCTTAAATTCATCACAGAGAAAACATTGTATTTTGTTTAGCTAGAACTGTCCTACGAGTGTCAATGTGTACTCACCAGATCCATATGCACAGACGGCTATATCAAAGTTGAAGACGAGGAACTCATTGTCCACTATCTCACTGCCAGTTTCTGGCACAATCTTGATCTTGCCCATCTGCACTGGGCTATCGAGCATGATGAGTCCATCGGATGGGACGATTCCTTTGTAAGCCTTGGTCCACTTCTTAACATCATCAGTCTCCTTATAGAGGATTTTGACTGTTTCCAGGTTCCCATTGTAGATCTTGACAGCAATTACAGTAGCATAGCTATGATCAATTCCTTCATCATCAATGTCAACAACGACTGATGGCTTGCCACCTGGGAATCTGGCAAACCTGAGCTTGTTCTCCTGTGGACGAGCACTGTCAGCATCATGTTCTGCGCCTGGTTCAGGGTCGTTGATTTTGATGTGGCTTTTTGGAACTAACTTTGTGGAGTCCATGATCCATTCAGCCGGAGCACCACTTGGACATGTCCCTGTTCAGGAAATACAGTAATGGTTACATTACACTCTTTTATTCTCAATCATATACCGCCCGAAAAGGGACAAAAACAAGATCAAGATAGACTGGCAAAAGAGAAATGGGATGTCTTGATATTTAAATGAACTGAAACATTACAAAACACAACCACATGCTCATTCTAAGACTGTACTTCTCATATCATTCCACCCTTTAGGCAATGAATTCAACTAAGATATCACCAGATTTGATTTTACCTCCATTACTTCTAGTATAAGATGTTTAGGATATGATCATGGAAATTCACACAGGCTAATTGTTTTCTACGATTTTTGTTGAATGGATTGCAGTTCTAGACATGTTATAGAACCATATTAGTATATGAGAATGTCTACACTCTCAAAGAAAACACCCTAATTCAGTGTCATTGATTCCATGTAAGAAAACGATTCCATGCAGACACATATTGAGACAGACAACAGGGGAAAGGCTTAAGTTGAGAACTAGATTGACATGTCAGGAAAAATGCTACTTACATGTAGTTGTTGTGGGCATTGGTGTGGTTGTTGTTGTTGGCATTTTTGTGGTGGTAGTTGTTGGCATTGGTGTTGTGGTTGTTGTTGGCATCTCGGTTGTGGTTGTTGTTGGTGGCATTGTGGTTGTTGGCATGGTTGTCTTTGTTGTGGTTGGCATCTCAGTGGTAGTTGTTGGCATGGTTGTCTTTGTGGTTGTGGGCATTTCTGTTGTGGTTGTTGGCATGGTTGTCTTTGTGGTTGTTGGCATTTGTGTTGTGGTTGTTGGCATTTCTGTTGTGGTTGTTGGCATAGTTGTCTTTGTGGTTGTTGGCATCTCTGTAGTGGTTGTTGGCATTGTTGTCTTTGTGGTTGTTGGCATTTTGGTTGTTGTTGGCATGGTTGTCTTGGTTGTTGTTGGCATCTCAGTTGTGGTTGTTGTTGGTGGCATTGTGGTTGTTGGCATGGTTGTCTTTGTTGTGGTTGGCATCTCAGTGGTAGTTGTTGGCATGGTTGTCTTTGTGGTTGTGGGCATTTCTGTTGTGGTTGTTGGCATGGTTGTCTTTGTGGTTGTTGGCATCTTGGTTGTGGTTGTTGGCATGGTTGTCTTTGTGGTTGTTGGCATTTCTGTTGTGGTTGTTGGCATGGTTGTCTTTGTGGTTGTTGGCATCTTGGTTGTGGTTGTTGGTGGCATTGTTGTTGTTGGCATGGTTGTGGTTTTAGTTGTGGTTGTAGGCATCTTGGTTGTTGTTGTTGGTGGCATGTATGTTGTTGTTGTTGTTGGCATTACTGTTGTTGATACTGTGAATAGGAATGAGTGACATGGGTAAGTTGACAAGTGTAAAGTGTCAATTTTGATCTACTCAACTGATAGCCCAAATGCTTTGAGAAGACTATCTGATTCTATGAAAGCAAGATCCCTTGTACACGATACTTTAACAAATACCCCTGCCATGCAATTTTGCCATCTAGAGGTCCAAACACCCTTAAAGTGATTACTTTGAGATGGATGATTCTTAAATTCATCACAGAGAAAACATTGTATTTTGTTTAGCTAGAACTGTCCTACGAGTGTCAATGTGTACTCACCAGATCCATATGCACAGACGGCTATATCAAAGTTGAAGACGAGGAACTCATTGTCCACTATCTCACTGCCAGTTTCTGGCACAATCTTGATCTTGCCCATCTGCACTGGGCTATCGAGCATGATGAGTCCATCGGATGGGACGATTCCTTTGTAAGCCTTGGTCCACTTCTTAACATCATCAGTCTCCTTATAGAGGATTTTGACTGTTTCCAGGTTCCCATTGTAGATCTTGACAGCAATTACAGTAGCATAGCTATGATCAATTCCTTCATCATCAATGTCAACAACGACTGATGGCTTGCCACCTGGGAATCTGGCAAACCTGAGCTTGTTCTCCTGTGGACGAGCACTGTCAGCATCATGTTCTGCGCCTGGTTCAGGGTCGTTGATTTTGATGTGGCTTTTTGGAACTAACTTTGTGGAGTCCATGATCCATTCAGCCGGAGCACCACTTGGACATGTCCCTGTTCAGGAAATACAGTAATGGTTACATTACACTCTTTTATTCTCAATCATATACCGCCCGAAAAGGGACAAAAACAAGATCAAGATAGACTGGCAAAAGAGAAATGGGATGTCTTGATATTTAAATGAACTGAAACATTACAAAACACAACCACATGCTCATTCTAAGACTGTACTTCTCATATCATTCCACCCTTTAGGCAATGAATTCAACTAAGATATCACCATATTTGATTTTACCTCCATTACTTCTAGTATAAGATGTTTAGGATATGATCATGGAAATTCACACAGGCTAATTGTTTTCTACGATTTTTGTTGAATGGATTGCAGTTCTAGACATGTTATAGAACCATATTAGTATATGAGAATGTCTACACTCTCAAAGAAAACACCCTAATTCAGTGTCATTGATTCCATGTAAGAAAACGATTCCATGCAGACACATATTGAGACAGACAACAGGGGAAAGGCTTAAGTTGAGAACTAGATTGACATGTCAGGAAAAATGCTACTTACATGTAGTTGTTGTGGGCATTGGTGTGGTTGTTGTTGTTGGCATTTTTGTGGTGGTAGTTGTTGGCATTGGTGTTGTGGTTGTTGTTGGCATCTCGGTTGTGGTTGTTGTTGGTGGCATTGTGGTTGTTGGCATGGTTGTCTTTGTTGTGGTTGGCATCTCAGTGGTAGTTGTTGGCATGGTTGTCTTTGTGGTTGTGGGCATTTCTGTTGTGGTTGTTGGCATGGTTGTCTTTGTGGTTGTTGGCATTTCTGTTGTGGTTGTTGGCATTTCTGTTGTGGTTGTTGGCATAGTTGTCTTTGTGGTTGTTGGCATCTCTGTAGTGGTTGTTGGCATTGTTGTCTTTGTGGTTGTTGGCATTTTGGTTGTTGTTGGCATGGTTGTCTTGGTTGTTGTTGGCATCTCAGTTGTGGTTGTTGTTGGTGGCATTGTGGTTGTTGGCATGGTTGTCTTTGTTGTGGTTGGCATCTCAGTGGTAGTTGTTGGCATGGTTGTCTTTGTGGTTGTGGGCATTTCTGTTGTGGTTGTTGGCATGGTTGTCTTTGTGGTTGTTGGCATCTTGGTTGTGGTTGTTGGCATGGTTGTCTTTGTGGTTGTTGGCATTTCTGTTGTGGTTGTTGGCATGGTTGTCTTTGTGGTTGTTGGCATCTTGGTTGTGGTTGTTGGTGGCATTGTTGTTGTTGGCATGGTTGTGGTTTTAGTTGTGGTTGTAGGCATCTTGGTTGTTGTTGTTGGTGGCATGTATGTTGTTGTTGTTGTTGTTGGCATTACTGTTGTTGATACTGTGAATAGGAATGAGTGACATGGGTAAGTTGACAAGTGTAAAGTGTCAATTTTGATCTACTCAACTGATAGCCCAAATGCTTTGAGAAGACTATCTGATTCTATGAAAGCAAGATCCCTTGTACACGATACTTTAACAAATACCCCTGCCATGCAATTTTGCCATCTAGAGGTCCAAACACCCTTAAAGTGATTACTTTGAGATGGATGATTCTTAAATTCATCACAGAGAAAACATTGTATTTTGTTTAGCTAGAACTGTCCTACGAGTGTCAATGTGTACTCACCAGATCCATATGCACAGACGGCTATATCAAAGTTGAAGACGAGGAACTCATTGTCCACTATCTCACTGCCAGTTTCTGGCACAATCTTGATCTTGCCCATCTGCACTGGGCTATCGAGCATGATGAGTCCATCGGATGGGACGATTCCTTTGTAAGCCTTGGTCCACTTCTTAACATCATCAGTCTCCTTATAGAGGATTTTGACTGTTTCCAGGTTCCCATTGTAGATCTTGACAGCAATTACAGTAGCATAGCTATGATCAATTCCTTCATCATCAATGTCAACAACGACTGATGGCTTGCCACCTGGGAATCTGGCAAACCTGAGCTTGTTCTCCTGTGGACGAGCACTGTCAGCATCATGTTCTGCGCCTGGTTCAGGGTCGTTGATTTTGATGTGGCTTTTTGGAACTAACTTTGTGGAGTCCATGATCCATTCAGCCGGAGCACCACTTGGACATGTCCCTGTTCAGGAAATACAGTAATGGTTACATTACACTCTTTTATTCTCAATCATATACCGCCCGAAAAGGGACAAAAACAAGATCAAGATAGACTGGCAAAAGAGAAATGGGATGTCTTGATATTTAAATGAACTGAAACATTACAAAACACAACCACATGCTCATTCTAAGACTGTACTTCTCATATCATTCCACCCTTTAGGCAATGAATTCAACTAAGATATCACCAGATTTGATTTTACCTCCATTACTTCTAGTATAAGATGTTTAGGATATGATCATGGAAATTCACACAGGCTAATTGTTTTCTACGATTTTTGTTGAATGGATTGCAGTTCTAGACATGTTATAGAACCATATTAGTATATGAGAATGTCTACACTCTCAAAGAAAACACCCTAATTCAGTGTCATTGATTCCATGTAAGAAAACGATTCCATGCAGACACATATTGAGACAGACAACAGGGGAAAGGCTTAAGTTGAGAACTAGATTGACATGTCAGGAAAAATGCTACTTACATGTAGTTGTTGTGGGCATTGGTGTGGTTGTTGTTGTTGGCATTTTTGTGGTGGTAGTTGTTGGCATTGGTGTTGTGGTTGTTGTTGGCATCTCGGTTGTGGTTGTTGTTGGTGGCATTGTGGTTGTTGGCATGGTTGTCTTTGTTGTGGTTGGCATCTCAGTGGTAGTTGTTGGCATGGTTGTCTTTGTGGTTGTGGGCATTTCTGTTGTGGTTGTTGGCATGGTTGTCTTTGTGGTTGTTGGCATTTGTGTTGTGGTTGTTGGCATTTCTGTTGTGGTTGTTGGCATAGTTGTCTTTGTGGTTGTTGGCATCTCTGTAGTGGTTGTTGGCATTGTTGTCTTTGTGGTTGTTGGCATTTTGGTTGTTGTTGGCATGGTTGTCTTGGTTGTTGTTGGCATCTCAGTTGTGGTTGTTGTTGGTGGCATTGTGGTTGTTGGCATGGTTGTCTTTGTTGTGGTTGGCATCTCAGTGGTAGTTGTTGGCATGGTTGTCTTTGTGGTTGTGGGCATTTCTGTTGTGGTTGTTGGCATGGTTGTCTTTGTGGTTGTTGGCATCTTGGTTGTGGTTGTTGGCATGGTTGTCTTTGTGGTTGTTGGCATTTCTGTTGTGGTTGTTGGCATGGTTGTCTTTGTGGTTGTTGGCATCTTGGTTGTGGTTGTTGGTGGCATTGTTGTTGTTGGCATGGTTGTGGTTTTAGTTGTGGTTGTAGGCATCTTGGTTGTTGTTGTTGGTGGCATGTATGTTGTTGTTGTTGTTGGCATTACTGTTGTTGATACTGTGAATAGGAATGAGTGACATGGGTAAGTTGACAAGTGTAAAGTGTCAATTTTGATCTACTCAACTGATAGCCCAAATGCTTTGAGAAGACTATCTGATTCTATGAAAGCAAGATCCCTTGTACACGATACTTTAACAAATACCCCTGCCATGCAATTTTGCCATCTAGAGGTCCAAACACCCTTAAAGTGATTACTTTGAGATGGATGATTCTTAAATTCATCACAGAGAAAACATTGTATTTTGTTTAGCTAGAACTGTCCTACGAGTGTCAATGTGTACTCACCAGATCCATATGCACAGACGGCTATATCAAAGTTGAAGACGAGGAACTCATTGTCCACTATCTCACTGCCAGTTTCTGGCACAATCTTGATCTTGCCCATCTGCACTGGGCTATCGAGCATGATGAGTCCATCGGATGGGACGATTCCTTTGTAAGCCTTGGTCCACTTCTTAACATCATCAGTCTCCTTATAGAGGATTTTGACTGTTTCCAGGTTCCCATTGTAGATCTTGACAGCAATTACAGTAGCATAGCTATGATCAATTCCTTCATCATCAATGTCAACAACGACTGATGGCTTGCCACCTGGGAATCTGGCAAACCTGAGCTTGTTCTCCTGTGGACGAGCACTGTCAGCATCATGTTCTGCGCCTGGCTCAGGGTCGTTGATTTTGATGTGGCTTTTTGGAACTAACTTTGTGGAGTCCATGATCCATTCAGCCGGAGCACCACTTGGACATGTCCCTGTTTAGGAAATACAGTAATGGTTACATTACACTCTTTTATTCTCAATCATATACCGCCCGAAAAGGGACGAAAACAAGATCAAGATAGACTGGCAAAAGAGAAATGGGATGTCTTGATATTTAAATGAACTGAAACATTACAAAACACAACCACATGCTCATTCTAAGACTGTACTTCTCATATCATTCCACCCTTTAGGCAATGAATTCAACTAAGATATCACCATATTTGATTTTTCCTCCATTACTTCTAGTATAAGATGTTTAGGATATGATCATGGAAATTCACACAGGCTAATTGTTTTCTACGATTTTTGTTGAATGGATTGCAGTTCTAGACATGTTATAGAACCATATTAGTATATGAGAATGTCTACACTCTCAAAGAAAACACCCTAATTCAGTGTCATTGATTCCATGTAAGAAAACGATTCCATGCAGACACATATTGAGACAGACAACAGGGGAAAGGCTTAAGTTGAGAACTAGATTGACATGTCAGGAAAAATGCTACTTACATGTAGTTGTTGTGGGCATTGGTGTGGTTGTTGTTGTTGGCATTTTTGTGGTGGTAGTTGTTGGCATTGGTGTTGTGGTTGTTGTTGGCATCTCGGTTGTGGTTGTTGTTGGTGGCATTGTGGTTGTTGGCATGGTTGTCTTTGTTGTGGTTGGCATCTCAGTGGTAGTTGTTGGCATGGTTGTCTTTGTGGTTGTGGGCATTTCTGTTGTGGTTGTTGGCATGGTTGTCTTTGTGGTTGTTGGCATTTGTGTTGTGGTTGTTGGCATTTCTGTTGTGGTTGTTGGCATAGTTGTCTTTGTGGTTGTTGGCATCTCTGTAGTGGTTGTTGGCATTGTTGTCTTTGTGGTTGTTGGCATTTTGGTTGTTGTTGGCATGGTTGTCTTGGTTGTTGTTGGCATCTCGGTTGTGGTTGTTGTTGGTGGCATTGTGGTTGTTGGCATGGTTGTCTTTGTTGTGGTTGGCATCTCAGTGGTAGTTGTTGGCATGGTTGTCTTTGTGGTTGTGGGCATTTCTGTTGTGGTTGTTGGCATGGTTGTCTTTGTGGTTGTTGGCATCTTGGTTGTGGTTGTTGGCATGGTTGTCTTTGTGGTTGTTGGCATTTCCGTTGTGGTTGTTGGCATGGTTGTCTTTGTGGTTGTTGGCATCTTGGTTGTGGTTGTTGGTGGCATTGTTGTTGTTGGCATGGTTGTGGTTTTAGTTGTGGTTGTAGGCATCTTGGTTGTTGTTGTTGGTGGCATATATGTTGTTGTTGTTGTTGGCATTACTGTTGTTGATACTGTGAATAGGAATGAGTGACATGGGTAAGTTGACAAGTGTAAAGTGTCAATTTTGATCTACTCAACTGATAGCCCAAATGCTTTGAGAAGACTATCTGATTCTATGAAAGCAAGAGCCTTTGTACACGATACTTTAACAAATACCCCTGCCATGCAATTTTGCCATCTAGAGGTCCAAACACCCTTAAAGTGATTACTTTGAGATGGATGATTCTTAAATTCATCACAGAGAAAACATTGTATTTTGTTTAGCTAGAACTGTCCTACGAGTGTCAATGTGTACTCACCAGATCCATATGCACAGACGGCTATATCAAAGTTGAAGACGAGGAACTCATTGTCCACTATCTCACTGCCAGTTTCTGGCACAATCTTGATCTTGCCCATCTGCACTGGGCTATCGAGCATGATGAGTCCATCGGATGGGACGATTCCTTTGTAAGCCTTGGTCCACTTCTTAACATCATCAGTCTCCTTATAGAGGATTTTGAATGTTTCCAGGTTCCCATTGTAGATCTTGACAGCAATTACAGTAGCATAGCTATGATCAATTCCTTCATCATCAATGTCAACAACGACTGATGGCTTGCCACCTGGGAATCTGGCAAACCTGAGCTTGTTCTCCTGTGGACGAGCACTGTCAGCATCATGTTCTGCGCCTGGTTCAGGGTCGTTGATTTTGATGTGGCTTTTTGGAACTAACTTTGTGGAGTCCATGATCCATTCAGCCGGAGCGCCACTTGGACATGTCCCTGTTCAGGAAATACAGTAATGGTTACATTACACTCTTTTATTCTCAATCATATACCGCCCGAAAAGGGACAAAAACAAGATCAAGATAGACTGGCAAAAGAGAAATGGGATGTCTTGATATTTAAATGAACTGAAACATTACAAAACACAACCACATGCTCATTCTAAGACTGTACTTCTCATATCATTCCACCCTTTTGGCAATGAATTCAACTAAGATATCACCAGATTTGATTTTTCCTCCATTACTTCTAGTATAAGATGTTTAGGATATGATCATGGAAATTCACAAAGGCTAATTGTTTTCTAAGATTTTTGTTGAATGGATTGCAGTTCTAGACATGTTATAGAACCATATTAGTATATGAGAATGTCTACACTCTCAAAGAAAACACCCTAATTCAGTGTCATTGATTCCATGAAAGAAAACGATTCCATGCAGACACATATTGAGACAGACAACAGGGGAAGGCTTAAGCTGAGAACTAGATTGACATGTCAGGAAAAATGCTACTTACATGTAGTTGTTGTGGGCATTGGTGTGGTTGTTGTTGTTGGCATTTTTGTGGTGGTAGTTGTTGGCATTGGTGTTGTGGTTGTTGTTGGCATCTCGGTTGTGGTTGTTGTTGGTGGCATTGTGGTTGTTGGCATGGTTGTCTTTGTTGTGGTTGGCATCTCAGTGGTAGTTGTTGGCATTGTTGTCTTTGTGGTTGTGGGCATTTCTGTTGTGGTTGTTGGCATGGTTGTCTTTGTGGTCGTTGGCATCTTGGTTGTGGTTGTTGGCATGGTTGTCTTTGTGGTTGTTGGCATTTCCGTTGTGGTTGTTGGCATGGTTGTCTTTGTGGTTGTTGGCATCTTGGTTGTGGTTGTTGGTGGCATCGTTGTTGTTGGCATGGTTGTGGTTTTAGTTGTGGTTGTAGGCATCTTGGTTGTTGTTGTTGGTGGCATATATGTTGTTGTTGTTGTTGTTGGCATTACTGTTGTTGATACTGTGAATAGGAATGAGTGACATGGGTAAGTTGACAAGTGTAAAGTGTCAATTTTGGTCTACTCAACTGATAGCCCAAATGCTTTGAAAAGACTACCTGATTCTATGAAAGCAAGAGCCTTTGTACAAGATACTTTTACAAATACCCCTGCCATTCAATTTTGCCATCTAGAGGTCCAAACACCCTTAAAGTGATTACTTTGAGATGGATGATTCTTAAATTCATCACAGAGAAAACATTGTATTTTGTATAGCTAGAACTGTTCTACGAGTGTCAATGTGTACTCACCAGATCCATATGCACAGATGGCTATATCAAAGTTAAAGACGAGGAACTCATTGTCCACTATCTCACTGCCAGTTTCTGGCACAATCTTGATCTTGCCCATCTGCACTGGGCTATCGAGCATGATGAGTCCATCGGATGGGACGATTCCTTTGTAAGCCTTGGTCCACTTCTTAACATCATCAGTCTCCTTATAGAGGATTTTGACTGTTTCCAGGTTCCCATTGTAGATCTTGACAGCAATTACAGTAGCATAGCTATGATCAATTCCTTCATCATCAATGTCAACAACGACTGATGGCTTGCCACCTGGGAATCTGGCAAACCTGAGCTTGTTCTCCTGTGGACGAGCACTGTCAGCATCATGTTCTGCGCCTGGTTCAGGGTCGTTGATTTTGATGTGGCTTTTTGGAACTAACTTTGTGGAGTCCATGATCCATTCCGCTGGAGCACCACTTGGACATGTCCCTGTTCAGGAAATACAGTAATAGTTACATTACACTCTTTTATTCTCAATGATATACCGCCCGAAAAGGGACAAAAACAAGATCAAGATAGACTGGCAAAAGAGAAATGGGATGTCTTGATATTTAAATGAACTGAAACATTACAAAACACAACCACATGCTCATTCTAAGACTGTACTTCTCATATCAGTCCACCCTTTTGGCAATGAATTCAACTAAGATATCACCAGATTTGATTTTACCTCCATTACTTCTAGTATAAAATGTTTAGGATATGATCATGGAAATTCACACAGGCTAATTGTTTTCTTAGATCTTTGTTGAATGGATTGCAGTTCTAGACATGTTATAGAATCATATTAGTATATGAGAATGTCTACACTCTCAAAGAAAACACCCTAATTCAGTGTCATTGATTCCATGTTAGAAAACAATTCCATGCAAACACATATTGAGACAGACAACAGGGGAAAGGCTTAAGTTGAGAACTAGATTGACATGTCAGGAAAAATGCTACTTACATGTAGTTGTTGTGGGCATTAGTGTGGTTGTTGTTGTTGTTGGCATTTTTGTGGTGGTGGTTGTTGGCATGGTTGTTGTGGTTGTTGTTGGCATCCTTGTGGTTGTTGTTGGTGGCATTGTGGTTGTTGGCATGGTTGTGGTTGTTGGCATTTCAGTGGTGGTTGTAGGCATTGTTGTCTTTGTGGTTGTTGGCATTTTGGTTGTTGTTGGCATGGTTGTCTTGGTTGTGGTTGGCATCTTGGTGGTGGTTGTTGGCATAGTTGTCTTGGTGGTTGTTGGCATCTTGGTTGTGGTTGTAGGTGGCATTGTTGTTGTGGTTGTTGGCAAGTAAGTTGTGGTAGTTGTTGGCATTTTGGTAGTTGTAGTTGGCATTTTGGTTGTTGTTGGCATTGTTGTCTTTGTGGTTGTTGGCATTTCTGTTGTGGTTGTTGGCATGGTTGTCTTTGTGGTTGTCGGCATTTCTGTTGTGGTTGTTGGCGGCATAACTGTTGTGCTTCTCACTAAATTTGGGATTGAAAAAAATATTAACATCCAAATTTCAACATATGAATTCAACATACAATACTGCTTGTTTTTGTACTTGGGCAATATCAATTCTGAAAGGTTATTTTTTGTAGAATTAGTCAGGGCATATCACGCCGGCTATAGCTGGTGTCCGGCAGGTGGTTTTCATATAGACTGCATATGATACTCAGATCAAGCACAACTTCTTTCATGAGTAGAGGTATTTGAAAACTTAGTCAATGGATCGGCCAGGAATCGAACCAAAGACCTCTCGCACCAGTGACAAGGTTGCTAACCGTTACCAACCCATGTCTGTCTGTTCTCCGCCCCCCTACATTAATTACTGGATCAGTTCGGGAGGGTAGCAGCGACTTTCCAAGCAATCCACCCCTGTGGGCCTAAGAGTCAGACACTAAGATCTCACTCATCCCCTAATCATGTATAGACAGTAAGGGCATGTTATAAATATAATATCCAACACAAAAGTTTCAAGGTAGACATGATACAAGTCAGTAGCTCTTTTATCATTGTGTTATCATTAACCAAGGTCAGTGAATTGTCCAAGGTGCCAGGCGAGGATAGTTACCATTGTCCCAGTCTTTTCACACCTATGCAGGTTCTCAAGTGTATCATATCTGATTTACACTCACAGTATGAGAGGCTGCTCTATAGATGGCACCCACACACAGCCATATATGTAATTTACAGTCAGACTATATCTTTTGTTCTCTCAGCCAGCTGTGGTGTATTCAACGCTTACATAAGCATTGTAATTCACTCTGGACTCTGGATATTGCTTTTCTTTCTATAACTAGGACTGCCACCTTGTTTATTTATGGTATTGAACAAGATATCAAATATAGATATAAAACATTATATTGAAATGAAACTCACAAGAACCACAAATAGCGATGTCCAAATCGATGAGGAACTTCTCATTTTCATAAGTATCGCTTCCACTTAGGAGTTCGATCTTGATCATGCCGACTGTCTCTCCGTCTGTGAAGAGCACAACCTTGTCAGTGACCAGTTCTAGATCCTCCTGTACCAGCGTCCATTCCTCGTCGGAGTCCTCTTCTTTCTTGTACACATTGACCTTGTTCACGTTACCCTTCGTCATCTTAAAATTAGTACATATGGAAATTATATTTTGTAAATCCTTCTTAAATGTGTTCAACACACTGTGACAATGTCACATCGAAAAGAAAGTGGATAATCAAACACATTCTAATGGCAGTAATGGTTCATGGTCAGAACAGGGGTGCGATGGTACCTAGCTATACGCCTATTTAGTATATATATAAAGAGTGTCCACCATTTAAGCCATGCACTTGGGAGGGATTTGAGCTTAGGTCTTTTGAACAATGTGTCCACTACACTATACTGGACAGGTGACAAAACTAGTGTCCAGGTTCAACCCACTCACAATACCCACAGATTATGACCCCTAAAACTTCCGATTTTGCACATGGCAGGCACCAGCTTCAGCTAGTTCTAGTTACATATTCCTCTATCAGGCGGAGCCACTGTATCCCGCAGATGCGTAATACCATAGGAAGTATGGTCTATCTGAACATTCTCATTTTTAAGAAAATTGATTTTAGTGCTCCCAATCGTCAGAACAATTTATACTAACCTTAATGGCGTGAACCTCCAGGCTGCTCTCGGGGTACCCGGGCTCGTTGAGGTCGATGATGATCTCTGGGTTGCCGAATGGTACACGGTAGAAGGTGGTGAGTTCACCCCCAGGCCTGATGGAGTCTTTGGGGGGCTCCTCCGCACCAGGCTCAGCGTCTACGTAGCTGATGTCAGAGTCGGGGACAATGTTCTTGTTCTCCATGATCCAGCGCAGTGGCTTGTTGTCAGCACATTTCCCTGTTATTAAATTGATTTGAATTAAAATTTAATTTATACTGAAAAAGCAGGTGAGTTTAACAGCTGTGATTCATGTCTGTCCAGTCGAGGGTACATGACATATTTATGGACCCAGGTCCCAAAAATATGATGATAATGTGTGCTATGCTGTAAGGAGATTACTTGAGGTATACTGTGTACCACAAACAGAGGCCTTATCATGCATTAATGACTACAATATCGAGCGAGGTAAATGATTGACTATAGGTGAAGCTACCATGTATCATGAGGCTTTGTCCATGTATTAGGCCTGTGTCCACTAGGATTTAATACACTGTTTTGTGACTGAAAAACATGTTTTAGTGGCAACAAAATGGTTTGTCGGCACCAAAACTGGTTCGTCGGCGCCAAAATGGGGTTCTCGGTAACAAAACAGTGTAATAAATTCTAGCGGACACATGCCTATTGTTAGGATAGGCTGAATAACTTACATGCTGTGGTGGTGGTTGGCATGGTGGTAGTGGTGGTTGGCATGGTTGTGGTGGTAGTGGTAGTTGTCATGGTTGTGGTGGTAGTGGGGGGCATGGTGGTGGTGGTGGTTGGTGGCATGTAGCTGGTAGTGGTAGTGGGTGGCATGGTTGTTGTTGAAGTTGTAGTTGGCATAGCTGTGGTTGTAGCTAAATAGAAAAGACATTTAGATTATTAGTCATTGCTTGCATAATGAACGGTGATTAAAACTCTTTGATCAGAGCATAGTCTTTCAAAGTCCTACAACAGTTGTTGTCATGAACAAAGCAGCGCTGCTGAGTTACTCACCGGTGCAGCATTACAGCTAATCATTAAAGGATTCATGACAACCTCTAAACAGGATCGATTTGTTTTGTTTTTATTAAGTTGTAAGTTTTAACTCCACTTGTCACACTTTCTGTAATGACTTGTATTGCCTATGTTTAAATCATAAATCCTAGTCTAAGGCTAAATTGGTGTAGCCATATTAGCTTAGAGATTTTCCAAATAGAAACAACTTAGAAAATATTTTTTATATGAGTAATTAACATTCCAAAGAATCATGTATTTAAAAATTGTAGATTTCACTTGAATGAACTTACTTGGCTGCTTGTAACAACCAATCATCTCGAAGTTGACAATTGCGTTGGAGATTCCGGTGGTGTCGAGGATCTTCAGCTTGACCCACTCGTACTCTACGGTTGGCATGAACCAGCCCTCAGTCCACACCTGGTTACCCTTTGCAGTCCATGTCTGAAAACAGAGAGAAAGGTTAAGTCCTCCAAACTAAATTTCTGAACAACACAATCTAGTATCTTGCGTATTCCTCAGAAAAATCAGAAACTGACTGTGGTGTATACACAAGATAATGTGGGAAGATTAACAAGGATAGTGAAATTCCTAGTGACATCTTCAATTATGACGTGTATTTCCTGAATTTTATTCGTGCATGTAACGAGAAATAATGTGTATTTTTCAAACTTGCCTCCATCAAATAGTGAAACCTTTATTTACAACTTTAGTGTCATAGCAGCTGAAGAGCATCAAGGTGCAGAAAGGCAGTGAATCTTTTTTTTTAAAAGATGAATAAATAAAATAAAGTTTGAAAATTTGAATTAATAAAACTATAAATTCCTTACCCATGGATAGCGCTCCCAGGTCTGACCGTCCTGGCTGAAGAGGAACTTGAAGTGCACAACGTTAGAGGTGAAGGTCCTGAAGCCGGTGATGTTGAGGCGGCGACTGAGCTGCATCGTCAGCTCCTTCTTCTGGTCTTCTGCAGCCGGCACCCAACCCAGGCGGTTAAGCTGTAACAATATGGGGTAAGGTTAATAAACAGTATATCAGGAGACCCAACCCAGGCGGTTAAGCTGTAACAATATGGGGTAAGGTTAATACACAGTATACCAGGAGACCCAACCCAGACGGTTAAGCTGTAACAATATGGGGTAAGGTTAATAAACAGTATACCAGGAGACCCAAACCCAGGCGGTTAAGCTGTAAGTATAATAGAATAAGGGGTAGAGTTAGGGGGCACCCAACCCAGGCGGTTAAGCTGTAACAATATGGGGTGAAGTTAATACATAGTATACCAGGAGACCCAAACCCAGGCGGTTAAGCTGTAACAATATGGGGTAAGGTTAATAAACAGTATATCAGGAGACCCAAACCCAGGCGGTTAAGCTGTAACAATATGGGGTAAGGTTAATAAACAGTATATCAGGAGACCCAAACCCAGGCGGTTAAGCTGTAACAATAAGGGGTAAGGTTAATAAACAGTATACCAGCAGGCCCGACCGGCCCAGGCGTTTAAGTTTTTTTAGAATAAGAAGTAGAGTTAAGGGGAATTCTCACCACTCACACTTAACCACACAGTAGACTAGAACAGTACTAGAATTGTGAGTGGGATACGCTTGGTAATTATGCTACAGTATACCAGGGGACCCAACCCAAGCGGTTCAGCTGTTAGAATAAGGTATGAAGTTAGGGGTGTACAAGAGTATAGGGCACTAGCGGGATGCAGTAATTCTACCTTGTGAGACCTTTAGCTGAAGCTGGTTCCTGACATGTCCAAAATCGGAGTTTTAGGGGTCATAAACCTTTCAGTTATAGCCCTCTATTGTGGGTCCTTAGGTCATCTGTTTGGATTGGGGGAGTGGTTAGGACTCTGGCCTACCAATCAATGGGTCATGAGTTCAAATCCATTTCAAGGCCTTTTTGTTCACACATAATTTTAACATGTATTTTTGGTAGGTCAAAAATTGTGATAGTATACAATTCAGTTTTAAAGATCCTTTACACAAGATAGATATTTATAGTGTAATCTAAAATGGTATTGAATCAGTTGTATTTGAATATTCCTCATGTCACCTGTCTGGATTGGGGGAGTGGTTAGGACACTGGCCAATCAATCCAGGGGTAATAAGTTCAAATCCATGCCAAGGCAACATATCTTTTTTTATAGTTGGTAAGAAATAGTATTATTATTTACAAAAGAAAACCCAATGCAACAATACAAAACCATTTTAGATTACACTCTTAATATCTATTCTGGTGTTAAGGATCTTTACAACTGAGTTGTATATTATCATACTTTCTGACCTACCAAAATACATTTTAAAACTGTGTTTGAACAACATAGCATTGACATGGATTTGAACCCATGATACATGGATTGGTAGGCCAGAGTCCTAACCACTCCCCCAATCTGAACAGATGGCCTAAGGACCCACAATAGAGGCCTATAGCTGAAAGGTTTATGACCCCTAAAACACCAAATTTCTGTAGACAGGAACCAGCTTCAGCTAATCAGCAGGCTTCTATAGTTAGCAGAGGAAAGTGCACTGGTACCAGACAAGATGGCGCTCTACAGTGATCATCTAGCTAATGCGGAATAGACTGTAACCCTCCCCAGCGGCAACCTAACCCAGAGGGTTCAGCTGTACAAATCCATAAGGGATAGAGCTAAGTGCTATGGGGGCTTCCATAAAGTATGTACGCACTTTTTCTCCAGAAATAGACCCCCCCACCCCCCTAAAGTTCTTGTATGCATTAAAATAAAGGGTTTATGTACGCAAAACTCTAGACCCCCCACCCCCACCATATGTACATACTTTATGGAAGCCCTGTATCGCAATGCCTCCTTACCTTGGCTTCCCAGGCGCCGTAGACTCCCTGCATGTCATCAAACTCAGACGTAGCGGTCATGTCCTTGACGAGGTCGGTACCACTCATCAAGATGTCGGTACACGGGGCTGTAACACACAACATGCACATGTAAATATGATGTGAACCTTTTCATCTATTTACTCATCACTTCATCATTTATATGCTCATCATATACCCTGGTCGATATTGATAATGTTGTAATATTGAAAATGAGTCTATGAAAACTAGTGCAAGTTGATCTTACACACAATGTCGAATTATCATGAATTTAAATGGAACAAGTGTTTTTTTGTGTTTTTTTACAAATTTGAACTGCTCTGACATCAGACTTACCAATGTATGGAGTGGTTGTTGGTGGCATGGTGGTTGCTGGAAATGGAAAAGTTACAATTTAGATTTTATAATAATATCACTGGGCAAAACATTGGGCGACTCCTCAACTGACTTAGGAAATACACACTCTTAGAAAACAGAGTTGAAGTTTTCAATCATGAAAATACTCAGTTCTAACAAATAGAAATGTTACCATATTGTGAACGAAATGCCTAGGGCGGGAATGAAATACTAGGTTAGATACATAAATATAAATTCATTTCAATGTAATTGCATTTGGTTAAAACAAATTAAAATTGAAAATAAAACATTAAGTGTTTAGCATCTGAAGGGACCGGCAGACCAGGAGAGGTGGACGACCCTAGCTAAAAAAAGTTTTTTACAGAAAGCCACTCCTCTCCAAGAGAGAAGGCATGATGCATGTCCTCCTCGATACTCAGTATCATGGCAGGAGGTCAGACATTAGGCCTGGGAGAGTGAGAAATTTTCATTAAAAAATGATACCAAAAATAAAACATTAAAACAACACTTACTGCAGACAGCGCCGGGGAGCTCACAGACGTTGTTCTCGTTCATGAAGTAGCCGGTAGGGCAGTCGTAGCCGGGGCAGCAGGGGGTCACGTGGACACAAGAGTCCATACTGTAACAGTCTGGGTGGCAGTGGCATGAGCTGTCACTGATACAGGCTGGGGAGAACAAATAATGGTGGATAATTAATTATTTGATTACCATAAATTCTTGTGTAGAAGCCGCGGCTAATAAGTACGAAGAGTCAGATCGCCAGTGTGGCTTATAGAATCCACCACGATTCGGGTGCGGCTAAATACATGAGTTTTTGCTGCAATGGTACAGTACAAAAGTTACCATAATGAGATCATCGGTGTGGCTTATGGGATCAGCCTAAAGTCGGGGTACGGCTTATATGCGAATAAGGCTTATAAATACACGAAAATTTAGAGTAATCCAATTTAATTGCTTATTTATACTTATTAAAACCTCAGACAGAACCTAACAATCATGACAATAATGTTATCGGTAGAAAATGCTCAGATTATATCTAATTTTAACACATTAGTTGTGGAACCAGAAATTGATTAATATTATTCTATTTATTATATTTGTAGTTATTGAAACTTAATCCCACGCGTAAAACCTGACAGTTATGTTAAACTAGTTTTCACTGAAAGACATTTGCTCGTGAGAGCAATGATTCAAAACTTAATGCTTAATATAAAACTTGATTAATGATTAATGCTAAGAGTACAGAACCCCCTCTGCGGCTTATATAATTAGTCAAAGTTAGGGGTGCGGCTAATACACCAGTTAGGCTTATACGCGAGGTTTTACAGTATAAAAAGTTAAATTGACCACAAATACTGTTGAGAAATACTTACGTGTTGTTGTTGTTGGTGGCATGGTTGTTGTTGTGGTCTCGTTACCTAGAATTTGTAAAAGAGAACAGAAATGTACTTTGTTGCCGGCTTAGCCTATTGAATTAATGGCTGAGGCAATAACCATGGGTTTGGTAAGGGCTCTACCTCGATAACATCTTTGGGTTAGAATGTTACATCACTTTTATCATTTTAATATAGCTTATTGTAACTTCTCTATTTCAATGACATTTCTTCATCAGTTATGGTATATTTATGATAAGGGTATAATGATTCAAATTAGTGCTCATGTTCAATTTTAGTATATTTTATTGATGGCATGTTTGCTCAAGAGTCCAAGTTTCAATGAAATAAAATGTATGGATAATGGAAAGATATCTTATAACTTAATACATAATTTGATTTAAATATCATACTATTCTATAACAACTATTTTGCATAAGCCCATGATACAGACAATGTAACCAGATTTTAAAAAATTAAATAAAACAAAAAAACAGCACGTACCGTGGCAGATCTCGCAGCATTGTCCCTCGGGAGTCATGCGTGTCTGACCCTGTGGAAGAAGGGGTTAGGCATGAGTAGAGAGCCACAAATATCCCTGTAACTAATCTTAATTTCCTTTTACAAAATCAATTTTTCTATTTTAATTCTGGAAAAGAGCACATAAACAGAAGTTGATTTGTATGATTCAATGCTTGTAGACAAGAATTTATCTCAGTCTTGTAAGTGATGCTGGGCTCTTGAAATATCCTTCAAACACTTAAACTGTTGCCCTTCTCTACTGCAATGTCTATAGTCTATTGGTGAGGTTTATAGTATGTGTCATACACAGAAAATCTAAATGTCCTGGCCCTTGGTCTGACGTGGCTATCCCAAGTTAGTCATAGGGACATTGGTCAGGCATGACCAAGTGCTATTCAAAAAGGACTGAGGCAAAACAACATATGACTTATGCCTTACTCAAAAGGACTTGGCCTAAAACTCATTGCAATGGAGAAGACTAAGGTGAGTTGGTCAGTATTGACCAACCTGACAATATTAAGTAACATAGGTTGGTCGTATAGGCAGCCAAAAATAACTAACTTCGCTGGGCTATAGTGACATAGATTGGTCATATGGGGAGCCAAAGACTATCAGTGTACGTACGGGTTTGCATTCGATGATGACGTTGCAGGAGACGGGATGCTTGATGATCTTGTTGTTGAGGCACATGTACTCCTTACAGGGGTCGTTAGGGTCCACCCACTTCACACCAGGCTGTGAGACAAACAGTATAGGGCAGGTTAGAGTTTCCTCTGCGGCTCGGTCTCAGGGCCTGGACTGAGGGGCAAACACAGGCCGCCATGTGGTTGGGTAGTTCCACCATGATAGTACCATTACCCCTTTAGTTATGTAACATGTCTTAGGAAAGATAACAATTTGAACAAATGGTAATTTACTTTGTTTTAACATAGATGAATAGGAATACACTGGTTTTTTTTCTTTGAAAAAGGTAAACTTTGTTCCGTTGCCAACATCTGAAAGTCAAAGCCCACACTGAAAATCCATTGGTTGAAAGGCTTAGTCAGTACAGACTAACCTAGGTTGGTCATATGAGTGTTAGTCACAATGGCAAAGTTATATTCAAAAATGACCAAGGGGTCAGTCAGTAGTGGCTAACCTAGGTCCATCATTGGTGTGTTGTATTTGTATACCACTAGATGGGGCCACCTGTGATGACCACTCAGTGGCTCCCCCTGGAACTAAAAAGACTAAGGTGGGTTGGTCAGAAGTGACCAACCTGACAATAATAACTAATCTAGGTTGGGCGTATAGGGAGCCAAAAAATGACTTACTAGGTTAGGCACTAGTGACTGAGAGGTTGGGCGTATAGGGAGCCTAGGAATATCAGTGCATGGCTTTCTAAAGCTACGGGCCCATCCCAGTGGACACAGGGCATTGAATCAATATTGACAAATGGTTGACGATGTTGATTCAATGTTGGTTTAATGTTGGTTCAATGTTGAACTGAATTCTGTGGTCACTGGGAGATGGGCCACAGCTGAGAAAATCCAAAAATCAAAGCGTGTACTTACCACGTGGATGTTGCCCTGCTCGTCTGTACAGTTACAATGGGCCGCCTTGACGCAGGCCACTCCGTTAAAGGAGTACCCGGTCTTACACTCACAGCAGTAGGGGGTCCTACAAGCATAACATACTCAAATAAATAACAGTTCAAGCTTGTAAGACTTCATCTACTTTCCAGAGTCAATGCTTGTACATCATAGTACAATACGTACTATGATAAATAATTCATACTATGTAGACGAGGTTTCGAAATCGCTTTCTCTTTCATGTTATGTATTGAAATCCCACCTTCAAGCCGAACCCAAAATTTGAGAGAAAAAAATTATTTGGCTTATAGAAATAGAAAATGCCAAAATAAATTTGTCTGAAAGGCAGGGTTTTACGGTAATATAGGGGTCAAGCTGATTGTCCTTTGAGTGCAACCATTACTGAATCTGGTACAAGCTAGATAAACACTGATAACAGCTGTCACAATGGGTACCAGTTGTTACATAATGTACCCAAATAATTCTGCAGTGAATGGAGGGAATTATTTCATTGGTCTAAAATGTATTCCGCTGGTGGTCTATAGGGCCCAGGCCAAACTAAAGCTGGTTGCGGTGGCTTGGTTGCTTACTTGTGGCACTGGTCGCGGACGTTCTGGCAGGTGTTGTTCCTGCAGTAGTCCATCTCCTTGTCACACTTCTTCATGGGCTCCTCCATATCCGGCTCCTCACAGCAGTCCATGGTAGGGCAGGCTGCAGGGGGGACAGAGAGCAGTGTAAGAACCATGTAAGGACCTCACCATGCTTTAAAGTGGCATTCTCACCAAGGGTATCCCACTCACAATTCTAGTACTGTTCTAGTCTGCTATGTGGTTAAGTGCGAGTGGTGAGAATGCCCCTTTAACCCTTTAAGGACGGCATGTCCCTAAAGGGTGACATTTGTCAGCATGATGCACCAATGCAGGCCTGGCGAGTGACTCGCTTGAGTTGGTGCATCATGCTGCCCCCCTCAGGCGTGTATCAACCCTGTAGGGTGGACATGATGCTTGAATGCAGCCTTGGCGAGTTACTCGCCAGGGCTGTATTTATAGGCATTGAGAGGTTAAATCTTTGATTTGTTTGTTTGGGTAGTTTAACGTACAGTTAAACCAGACTAAGCCTCACATAAGTTAAGCTTTACATCAGTTAATAGTCATCCATACGCCAACTTAATGATGACATTCACCACATAGACATGGTAGGAGAGGGACAGGCCTTTTTGTGTTGCAAGTCTACCTCAGCATGCATTAAAGTCTACTATTTCTGAGTGTAAATATTCACACCAATTAGTGCCAAATTAGTCAGCATGATTCAAATATATTCATGTCATTGAATATTTAGACATTTTAGACATATTTTACTTACGATGTGTTGTGGTTGGCATGGTGGTGGTAGTGGCTGAAATAAAAAATAGAAAATAAATAAATTGAGGTGTAGATACACAGACCGAGTTGTAGACATTTACAATAGTCAACTATGGAATCATCATTCACACATTGATGAAATAGTCTTGTTTTTAACCACTTTGACTTATCTTATACTTGGGCCGGTCACATTTGCCAAAGATGCACTCTAGTGGCATGTAAAGAATTACATGATAGGAAGAGGGGTAAGGAATAACTGCAAAACAATAGAATTGCACTTACTTGTTGGCATAACAGTAGTCGTTGACACTGAAATAGAAAAAGAAATAATATTATTTCACTTAATATTTCCTTGACTGAACACATTATTTGAAGGCTATTCTGATATTGATACTCTTTCATCAGATTCTATTCTCCCCATCAAGAATACATTGCAAGAACCCTGGCTGGGCCCCATGGGACCCCTTTTAGAGCTGAGCTGTAACAACCCATTCATAACATTTGATTGTCCTCCATTCCCTGAATGCTATATTATTTTCTTACAGTCTTTTGAAAATCTTAAGTAAGAATTCAGAGTTTGTTCAAAATTGGATATATCAACTTTAATGTACTGAAAAGACTTTAGTAATTGTACCCATAAATAGATCTATGCCATTCTAGCCAGTATGTATCTCTCAGCCCACCTGGGGAACGCCACACTATCAGAAGTAACTGTAGCTGCACAGCAAATTATACTGTAGATTTACAGTATAAAAGGAGGTATTTTTGGTTTTGAAACAAAAAATACCTCCTTATACTGTAAATCTACAGTATAACTTGCTGTGCAGCTACAGTTACTTCTGCCATTACAGAGACAAATGAATCTTAGCCTTATGATGCTGCTTACACCAGATTATCAAATAAATTTCAATCAATTAATCAACAATCCACTTACCACAGCTGGGACAGCATTGTCCGGGTACATTAACAGGGACCTTGCCGTCAGCACATGGGGCACAGTCGTGGATGGCGCAGCGCTTGACGCCCCACTTGTCACAGTAACAGGACTTACAGGGGTCAGTCTCATCTTCCCATTGACTGAATTTCTGCAACACAAGGAAATGGTCAGGCAGTGCTCATCTTTTTTAACAATAAGGGGGAGGGGCGATTTGGGAGGAGCGATTTGGGAGGGGCGATTTGGGAGGGGCGATTTGGGAGGGGCGATTTGGGAGGGGCGGGGTAACAAATTTCAATCTCTTCAACATATTTCACCTGTTTTGACTGAAAAAGCGCACGCGTTACTATGCAACAAAAGAGGCACTAATGCGCATGATTTTAGATGCACAGGAAGCTGGGAGGGGTGGAATTTCGACCCCTCAAGGGAGAGGAAAATTCTGCGCGTTTTCAAAGAGGTTCAAATGCTCACTGCACGTTAACTACAAACAATAAAGGAAATTATCAATCAAAGAGGTTAAAATGTGTTTCAGAGATTTCCTGGTTTCAGCCTCATATGAAAGCTTAGTGTTCTCACATATATATATATATATATGCGGGAAGTTATTCAGTAATTTTCCCCCAAATGGCTAAGCAGAATATAAATGGTACTTACTCCTTTGCAGACACCCTTGATGAGGCATCCATCGCAGGGGGTGGTTGGCATGGTTGTGGTTGTAGTGGTGGTGGGGATGCTGAAATTGTAAGTTCCATACAATATTTTTCATAATATTTCAAAATTGTGTTCCACTCCCACTTATCTGAGTTCTCACTAGTTGAAAGGTCTAAGGTGCAGATAATGACAACAAACTCTGTGTCTAACCCTCTGAGGAGAAGTTTGTTAATAAAGAATAGAGTAAATTGACACAAAACTGGTTACATTCGCCTCTGAGTAGCCTCACATTTGAGGATATTGCTTTGAATTAAATAATATCAGTGAGAATATAACTAATTTCAGCACACAATAGTTCCTCCCTGTTTCATGCTAGGCTGGATATGTTGCACAAATGCATTGGTGAATTACGATGACAAATGTCACCTTTAAGCGAGGGGGGGAAAATCTATATCCCCAATTTGAAAGGCCAGATACTGAGTTTCTGCTCAGCATATACTTCTTTCATTGTGCTTTGACAAATTCTCAAAAAATCTTATTTTTTTGTTAAAATGCCAAAAATCCCATTGTTGGAGCCACAATCCACCTTATCAGAATATAACGGCCTGTGACTTACCACTCGGGCTTGTTGTCGGGACTGCAGGTGATGGTACCGTTCTCCAGACAGGTGCACACCCGGCAGGCGATCACCTCCTCATCAGCATCCTTCTCGGGGAAGGACTCTCCCCTCTGTGGTACAAGGACATGAATGGTTATTGATGATTTATTTCATGGTGAATACGGCAACCACATTGATTTAAGCAGAGAACGCTGTACCTTTGTGACTTATTGAAATTTTATGGAACATGTTTCTTGGATAAATATGTCTGTGAGAAGGAATAAACAGACATATGCCAATGCCCACTGATACTCGTGGGGGCTGGGGCATTCCCAAATCAAACTCACTTTGTGGGATATGGCCCCAGCCATCACTCTTGAAATACATCAGAGATGGTATCAATGTGTTTGGCATCTGTGTTTACTTTTCTACTTGAAGCCATTCAGTGGAAGACAACTTTTCTTAGCCCATTGAATAATGGTCACATTGTATTCAATATTCGACATTGAATACGTGCTTCCAGTACTTAAGCATAGTAAATCTTATATCTCAAAAAGCTAAAAGGATTGGTTACCTGGTAGACCTTGCCGTGGTATTCACACTTCTTGCAGGGCAGCCTCTTTGTACAGAAGTTGACTATGTCGATGAACTCAGAGAGTAATGCCAGCTCGGGCTCGTAGCCCGCTGGACAATAGCACCAGGCGGGGTCGGGGTGCACAATGCTGTAGTATCAAGGGGTATGGGTCAGTCTCACCAAATAGATACAATGTAACAGAGTCAGCCTGGCCATATGGCAATGTACAAGACAGTGACCAAGTAAGCCTCATTGTCTATTCAATTTTTCATGTAGTTGTGATGTAGTGCTTCGGTAAGGACACTTAGCTTAAGACAAAGGGATTGGACAGGGGTGAGTTAGTCGCAGCCGTCAACCTTTCTTTTAGACATTGTAAATCGTTGCTGTCAATTATTCTTAGATAGTGCTTTTTGGGGCCTGACCAATGTCGGCCACCGTAGGTTAAAGGGTCAAACCGTTTAGTGCTGGTGGACTTACCTGTACATCTCCTTCAAGGTCTCGTTGGTGGCAGACTCCATCAGAATATGTTCACACGTCGTGGTCACAGGGTATCCACACGGGATCTCACACAGAACGTTGGAGCGGGGACATGCTGAAAACACAACCTCACATCTATTAGTAACCTAGACATTGAATCCAATTGGACTCACAGACTAAGAATCCAAGCTCCTATGGGTAAGCCAGCACAATAGGGAATGTTGGAACTGGGGAATGCTGAAAACTCCCAAAAGGAATTCTTACTGTCCCTGATAAAATGCTATACCACTGGATATTTTTCTCCCAATTCCTGTATGATTGGTTGTCAGCGACATTATCTTGTATTAGTACAATGAGAATTACCAATATGATCCGACATCACATGATACCAAAATCTGTCATGAATCATACTCGTGCTTGAATACCTGTACTGTATGTTTGAAAACTCATTCCATTAACAAAAATACTTTATAAATTCAGAATCTCACATCTATAAGTTTCAAAACATTGAATCCAATTGGATTCACAGACTAAGAATCTAAGCTCCCATGGGTAAGGATGGTACTTGTAAGAGAGAATGTGTCGAAAAAGAGAGTAGGCACTTTAGTACTGATCTTGCATACCTTTAACTGTTAAGGATTGATTATGATTTAACACAGACAGTATGTGCAATGAACTCTTTCATCGTCCATATGAGTTGTCAAATGACTAAGATTTCAGAGGTCGATCAGCAAATTGTTTTAATCAATGAGCAGTCAGGTCTAGTCTAACTTTAGTTTAGCATCATGTCGAACCATTCTTCTAAAATGCATGTTAAAATTGAAAGCCTGCATATGATTTGCATTTGAAATCTGTAATAGTGTAATACAAATGGCTAATGGCTGAAAAAGTTAGTCTACTACTTACGTGTTGTTGTTGAGGTCATAACGGTCACTGTTGTTGTTGTTGGTACCTCAGTGGTTGTTGCTGAAATCAAAATAATGCATAATGTATAAAAGACGTGCAGTTTTAGAGACCTATGATCATCATAACAGAATTTTGAAACAGAAGTATTTGATCCCTCTATGTTACCTCGAGAACAAAGAACAAAGTGTTTCAAATCCTCTTTTTTCTTCTTTTGATACAATGAAGGAGAAAATACTGATGATGGGGGGGGGGGGGGAGAGTATCTTTTGCCCCCCCCCCCCCAAATTTTTTTTTTCGGAAATTCTAATGAATTATATTCATTACTCTATAGTTATATAAAGAAATGCCCACAAATTGACCTTGAAATGCACCAAATCATGCCAATAATTGTTTCTGTGTGTCACTTTTAACGCTTGGAATTGTGCACCCTTCTGAGCTTACATGTTGAGAGCTTTGTTTGGTTCGACCGCAGCCCCCCAAATGTCAAGATGCTTCTGACACCCCTGTCGACTGCAGAGTGAGACTTTATGGTAGTAATAATAAATAAAATATATTAACAAAGCACTCACTTGTTGGTGTAGTGGTGGAGGTACAGCCGGGCAGGGTCCTGATGTGCACGATGGTGTTCTTGACACACTGGTACACACGGCAGTCCTCTGTCCACGTCTTGTTGGCCTACAATACAAGGTGATTAAAGAATAAAAAATATGTAAGCATTTTTATGGTATTTCACAATGAAAAAGTCTTTCTCCTAAGTTATTATTGGCGCAAAAACAACCTGCAGACATGGGAAGGGTCTCATCATTAGGGACAAGGGCATTGTCTTCTTACACATATACAGTAAGTACCCATTAGTAACGAGCCCTCGTCCTTAGTTACCCATGCATTATTCCCATAGGACCATTATGATATACCAGCACTGACAGTACAAAATCAATGGTCCTTAGACAGGCCTAGTGTGAAAGGTATCATTGTGGCTTTTTGAATTCAGATGATATTTTTGCCCGATGCTAAAAACACTTGTGAATAGAAAAGGGAAAAAGAAATCTTCTAGAACTATAAAACACTGAGTACAATTCCTGTGTCTCTAGTCTGACACTGGGAAAGACAAAAGACCAATCCAATATAAATTCAGACTTACAGGTACAACTTCATTGGTTACTGGCTTCCTACAGAAGCAGTCCTCAGGCTCCACACACTTCTCTCCGTTCCAGACGGTGGTGCCGGGGCAGTCACAGCCGGCCTCACACTGCATGGTCTCCACACAGTTAGGCTTCAGGCCCTGACACACGTCACACTTCTTCTTACACTGGGTGGGCACGAAGGGTGGGGCGCACACTGTGGGAGAAATACACAGACTGTATTAAAGATGGGTGTATTTGGGATGGATGTAAAATGAAAGATCAATCTGTTATGATGAGGATTGATATACAGCAAAACCCCACCTATAGGCTAACCCTGTCTAAAAGCCAAATTGGACTATGGGGGTTTTGAGGGTGCTTAGCCCCTACCCTGGCTATAAATCATACCCTCTTTAAACAGGTTCTTCTCATTTCTTCACTGAAATATTACATCTCTTGAAACAAACGTGAATACCCCTTTCAAAATGACTTTAAGGGCATTAAAACATCCCATCATAAACTTTTAGAAAACACTGCCTAAAAGCTGAATGTGATTTTCTTAATACTCCATAGTACAGGAGGATTGTGCTCTACTTACTGGTGGTGGTTGTTGGGTGGTATGGAGTGGTTGTAGATGTCACAATGGATGTAGTGGTAGCTGTGAAAGGAAAATAGTGTTAGAACAGCTTTATGTAAGATCTTCTATGAAGTGGATGCAACAGAAGTAGCTTATGATGTATAGAAAAGGTCAACCTTATTTCAAAATATCCTTAGAAGGAAAAACTTGTCTCAAGGGTTATAAATAATTCCACTTAATCAGTTAATATTTTCTCAATTATTCTGTCTTGTAAACAATTATATGAATTTACAGCCTTTATAAGATTTATACTTATATATGAGAGTATTCAAGTATAAGATTACAAGTTTGTGGGGAGCTGTACTTACTTGGGGCTACACACTGGCAGCAAGTATCATCCTTGTACTTGATCAGTTTCTCCTGCAACACAGAAAAATAAAATGAAATATGTAATATGCTATACCCATATTGATACCCATACAGACCAAGGATATTCTTGTAATCCAATGACAAAATTCGCCAATAAAGTTCATATATTAGTTCAACATTATGTACCGATGTAGCGCTGGCAAGTTACTTGCTGGTACCTATATCATGATAACTAAAAAATTCAATATTGCAGAATCATGCTGCCTTTGGAGGAGAGACTATTATCTCTAAGATGAGTACAAAAAGTCCTTACGGGTTCTGTGCAAATCTTGTTACAGGCTAGTACAGGGACCATCTTTCCATCCTCACAGACGTTGTTGTGGCACTCGTCGATGACGCTGGAGTCTCCCTCGACACAGACGGTGGTAGTGGTGTACTGGGTGGTGGTGCTGTAGGTGGTGGTGCTGGTGCTGGACACGGTGGTAGCTGGGGGAGCAGACACATATCACACTGTAGACATTTTGAGAGAATAATTTAACTTTATTTGGCGTTTTGTTAAGTACAGGTACATTGATTCCTTCGATAAGTTTTATTATCGGGTATCCTTATGAACACTTTGCTTGAATGAAAATCATTTATTATATTGTACAATTGATTTTAACCTTTTAGAGATATAGGATGATTATACTGCGCCAAACAAGTAAGGACGGAGTTTCAGCGTGGCTGATGTTATACCCCCCCCCTATTTTAGTAATAAAAACAATTAATTATCCAAATGTATTAATGACACAACTTATACAGAATATTTCTTTTTTATAAACTACTTTTCATGTATACTTTTATATACTCGACTACCGGGTACATGGATCAACTAATCATATTATGATTTTCATAGAATCTTGTAATACATTTTCTTGGCTATTAAATATGGTAGTAGCTAGCAATGATATCTATGTGATCAGAACTAGCCTTTTTTTAATGTTATACTATTTGGGACAGGCCATCGTTCAACTTCATCATCATGTCTTGTGTAATGATTATGATGTGATATCATACTTTAATAGGTTTCACATTAGTTTCAGGTAAAATATGAGAAGATCAAAACAGAGAGAAAAACTATGATGAAAATGGAAAAAATGAAAGTAGATGCAACTGATGGGTTTATTGAAATAAGAGAAAATTAATCCGTTTCCCCTGTTAGGTGACATTAGTGATTAGTAAACTCACTGATTGGTTCACAGCTGCAACACTTGCTGGTATCAGCATGGTAGTTCAGCACCTCACGCTGCAACATACAGGAATGTAAGGGTTAGTTGAGGCAGACTTTAACCTGTATGTACTAAGTGTGAGATACCAAGAAAAGGGTCAAAGTAAATGATGTTTTAACAATTGTAGAATAACCTTCTGTAGCAAAGATTTTATACAACAGTTTACTAGTTAGAATTATAATAGGTCGAGGGACCTTCTTGGTTCCAAATTGATTACTAATCCTACTGGTCTAATTATGACCAAACTTATAATGATAGTATCTTTAAGCTGCCTCCAACCGCAGATTTTAAATCAGCAGGAGTCTAAATGAGATTGTGGTAAGATAATGGCTGCAACTTACGGCTTCACATGTGAGTGTGCATGTCTTGTTCTTGATGATCTCGCCGTTCTCGCACTTGCACATGCTGCATTCATAGCACTCGAATGTCTCGTTAGACTGTAAATGTACACAAAACAGTCAGTGACAATGTATTTCTATAATAATATAGTTATTAGATGCAGAGAGCTGGGTACAAAGGACTCTCAGTGTATAATCTGATGGAAATTCTACATCCAAAAAGGACCAGCAATTTATGCCTTTGCCAATGATAGAATTATAAGATGCTGATCTGTTGGACCTGGTGAAACTCTGATATAATTAAAGGGTGTGATTTCTACCAGCATTTTGACGAATATGTTGGATCATCATCTCCAACCTTAAAAATACCCACATTAGTTGTTATCGATGGGATAAAACAGACTCTACAAGCCAACTAGCTATTGACTGAGACAGCAAAACAGTGCCTTACCATATCTAGTCCAAAATCATAGAATGCACTGTGTGACAATATCTGCAGAAGGGACCTTAGAACAAGGTACAATGAGCTCTCTTTCTTCAGCCCATCACATATAGACTCTAAGAGGGAAACCTTTGTAATCAAAACAACCCATAATTCCCCATACCTTGTAGATCTTGCCGTTGTACTTGCAGACACAGTCCTTCTCGTCCTCACCGTTGGGGCAGTCAGGTTTCTTGTCACACTTCTGGGACTCGTGGTAGCACTTGCCGCATCCCTCGCAGGGGATCATACCGGGCTGGGGGCAGGCGCAGTTAGTGGTAGTGGTGGGCATCACTGTGGTGGTCACAGGCTCACATGAGCAGCAGCCAGTCACTGGGGAGGTTACCATGTCGTAGCCCTGGGGTAGAGTAATTGAACAGTTGTTACAGTGTAGCTTTTCTGAATATTCAACAATATTGTAAGTAAACATTTACAGTTTTGTATTTTTTGCACTAACCATACCACCTATTTAAAGCTATCTTTGTCCTTGCAGATTACTTATTTGTTTATTACTTACTACCGTAGATTCTTACGTAGAAGCTGTGGCTAGTATGCAATTCAGATCGCCAGTGCAGCTTATTTTCTTTGCTACTATAGTACAGTACTAAAACTGCTTTTTAACCATCAGCCTATATGTTTTCTCACAACAGGATTGCTGTGATGCATGTGATGATGAGAAACCTCTTCTTTTTTTGAGTGGCCTAAATATGAGTTTCAAGAGTTTTTCTTAAAGGGGCATTCTCACCACTCGTACTTACCACATAGCAGACTAGAACAGTACTAGAATTGTGAGTGGGAAACGCTCAGTGAGAATGCCACTTTAAAGCTCTGTGGTGTAGCAGTATACATGTGCTACTTACGGGTCCGCAGTTGGTGATGCGGCAGATGGGGGTGCACGTCTTGTTACACTCCTCATCACACACACACGACTGGTCACAGCTGCTCTTCTTCTCCATGAACGGCACTCCGGGAACCTTGTTCTATAGGTTACGAAACAAATTTGTGGTTTACTGTCATGAAAGTCAGGATATTTTTACAAAACATCATATTTCTGTGATTACCTTCAACTTTCAACATAACATACTTCTAATTTCTCAATGGACTAGAAACTCAAATCTTACGGTTACAATAACATTTACCATGATAAAGTTATTGCTAATGTTACTATTTACCCTCGGATCATAGGGAAAATAAAGTTTCAGGCAAGTATATATGTATATATGTACCGTAGTAGCTTGAATGAGTGCAGTCTAGGGCAAGTGAGAGTATTGAAATGAAAACTTAGGCCCTATATGAGTGCAGTGTAAATTGTCCCATCAAAATTGATCAGCACAGGTCCATATTTTCAAGCCATTATGATGTGAGGAGGTTACGGCCAGTAATTAATGTGTTGTCTTTACCTTGCACTGGCTTTCCTCCTCGCAGTGGCAGTGCTCCCTCTTGATGCATTTACCGACATCATCCCTGACCTCTCCTGGTGGGCAGTTGCAGCACTTGCCTGAAACAAAGATGGAGGATTTATAAGAGGTGGCAAAATAGAAATTAATGATGAAGGAGGATTTATGATACAAAACCCATGAGTTAGAATGGGAAGGAACAGCAAACTATTAATACAACTAATATAACATCATTATAGGGAAGAGGAAATCTGTATATATATATGTAAAAAAACATTAAAAAATGTGTCTGATCAGTGGGGCTTAACAGTAGATTAATATCCTAAATATGCCAGAATAGATAAGCAGTTTAAAATAAATCATACCTTGGCTGTCTGGAACGGACATGGTGGTGCAGTTTCTCTTGTACTTGACGTCATCACAGGTGAGGTCGCACTGACAGTAGTCGTACACCTCTGGGGGTGAGCATGGTGAGGACGTGGTGGTCGGCATCTCTGTCGTTGTTGTGTGGACAACTGGAAGTAATATAAGTGTTATGAATGTATTTCTATACATGGGTATACATTTTCACAAAAAAAGGTATCAGTTCTGGGCATCAGGGAATTTGTAACAACTTAAGAATATGTCAAGATATTATTCTTAACAACGTTATATATAATAGCTTAAATGTCTATGGGGAGTTCAATTTAACCGCTAAGTACAATAGGCCCAATGAAGATAATTAATTCCTTATGTACTGCATGATTCTTTAAGATTGATTTGATTCATTTAGTCCCGCCATAAAGCGCTAAATAGACCAATGCTGCAAACTTTCATGTACTATATGTGTCACCACGATGCAGTGCCGGCAAGTAATCCACTGGCACTGCATTGCTGCATCATGCTGACCATCCTGAATGAGTATCAACCCTGTACAAAGGTCAGCATGATGCATGAATGATGAAAATATTAAAGCAGTATGCTACACTTAAAAGTTTAATCAAATGATTCAAATGCGTACCTGGGGTGAAGCAAGCCCTTACAATGAGTTCCTTCATCTCGATAACGTCCTCTTCTTCACGAGTCAGCTCGAACTGCAGGATGTCGGCTTCCACCTTGGAGTGGAAGGCAACGCTGAAGATGTGCTCATCCTCCTCGCTGTTGGTGTAGTCTCTGGTCTGGAGTTGTATCAGTAAAATATATAACAGTTCTATATATGTGACATGCACTGGGAAAAGGGGCCTTAGATTACCCTGCACTAAGTGCCTTTTTTTGCAGAGCTTGTCATAATTTATAGCAATTGCAGTGTAATCCACAGTGGGGACTAGGATACTGTCCTGGAAGAGTGTTCATAGAGCAGATTTTCAACACAATAGTGACCAGAAGTGACATGATGTTTCCAATTTTCAAGCTATCAAAATTTTGAGAAACCCCACTGAATTGATCACACAAGACAAGGAAGGTCGGTTCGTAAAGCCCACCATGTGTAAGGTTATGATGACTTTGATACAATATTTCTTCAATTGGTATTTACAATTATCCATGTCTAAACATCATCCAAACTTTTGGAGTCTTAAAGGACCTCAGGATGAATAAGGGCTACTTTATCATCATGATCCACGAATGCAGCCTCGGTGAATGACTCACTGGTGCATTGTATCAAAATATGAACTTGAAGGCTTCAAGCATCATACAGTTAGTCTTCAAGGATGGCATGAAACCTTAATGCATGATGCATGAATGCAGACCTGGTGAGGAACTCGCCAGTGTTTTATTCAAGCATCATGCTGACCTTATGAGGTTGAGACACTGAACGGTCATCATGATGTACCAATGCAGCACCGGCGAGTTACTCACTGGGCTGCATTGATACATCATGATGACAAATGTCATCTTTTAGCAACATCTGTCCTTAAAGAGTTAAAGGGTTATTTTCCTCACCTCTGTGTGGATGACGGTCTTGGCCTGGTAGAAGCGGAGTGTGACGTTGCTGGCGCCGGTGATGATGACCTCGACCTCAGTGATCTGGGGGCGGTGACCAACATGGTGGATCTGCATGTAGAACTCAACGGTGGTCCTCTGGGTGTTGGTCGACTTCCATGTGGCATCTGTACCATCCAGGGCCTGAAACAGTCATTCAAATTGAATATTTGATGGTATAGGTATGTTGCCTTGAAAAGACATAATACAGTAAATTTTCGTGATGAGGCGGAGGCTTGTAAGCTAGTCAATTCGACAATTCTAAGAATGTTAGGCTGATAGGCTTTGTCAAATTGTAAATTTTACTTTTACAAAATACTGATCCTAGAATATGGCGGTGGGAGGGGGGAATAGATGCATGAATGGGGCCCTGGCAAGTACTTTAACTTGGCAGTGCTGCATTCAAGTATCATACCAATCCTAAGGGTTTGAGACACTCCCAAAAGGTTGGCATGATGCACCAATGCACCCCCGGTCTTGTTACACACCCGGGCTGCATTGGTGCATCATGATGACAAATGTCATATTTTAGAGACATCCAGCCTAAATAGGATAACAGTCTTACGTTGAAGGCTTCGGCCTCGTTGTCAGTGGTGAAGAAGGTCAGGGTGTCACGGTGTACGACAGGGTCAATCAGAGCACACTCCTCGTAAGCTGAAGGGGAAAGGAAATGTTGTTAGATAATTCCATATCTAAGGTGAAATTGAAGTACTTTATAAAGTAGATCTGGATTACTAGGACACCACTGGGATTTATCAGTAATTTCAATATCAATCATCTTAGTTGGTTATTCTAACATTGAACATGTCATCATGATTGGTTAGCAGATCCTTCGCCAGCATAGGACTTTAATGTATGATGACGTTTTGTCATCATGCATGCATGTATGCCTTACAAGTAACTCACCAATACTGCATTCATGCCGAACCTAGGTCTAGGTCACAAAACATGCCATGTATTGGTGCATAATGAGCATAAAAGCACAATCCAGTCTTTAAATGGCTAGATTCTCACATGTATATGAAGGTGCAATGGTTAATGTAACTGCTTACGGGTGGTGGTGGTTGTTGGCATGGGTGTGGTTGTCGTGGTGTAAGATGTGACCGTTGTAGTTGGGGGAATGCACACAGGGCAGTTCTTGTCTCCAACTGAAGCCTTGGTGTATTTCTGCCGAAAGAAGTTGGGAAAGTGTCATCAGTTACTTATAGTGGTGATATCTTTATTATCAAGATTATCTGGAATATATGTTCTATGTGCAATAGGTCATGTTGTATATGATAAGTGCCAAATTCAATCATTATACCAGTCAGCACATGACTAAACATTACTATAGACCAATGCAGCAAGAAAAGATTTTTGGGAAAAAAATAATGTTTTTGAACATTTCTAAAGTGTGAACAGAAAAATAAATACGACCTCGAAATCTTGCATTCTCGATTGTACTATTAGGCATATAACCTCCTAATATGATATATTCACAGACATAGACATTACAGACAATTACGAGGACGCATGTAGTGATAGAACTAAAATGTAAACCCAATTTTATTATCAAAAAAGTCACCTTTCTTGATGTATGAGTCCATAATTATGATGAGCATAGTTGTAAACAAGAGCACGTCCCAAAAGTCATACATATAGACTAGAGTAACTAAACAGGCAGCCCTGATAAGACAAGACCTGAACTTAGATAATATTGCAGTAGGCAGTAAGAATGACACTAAGAGTACTTACAGGTGGACAGTGGATTGGGATGTCCTCACAGGTGACCTGGTTGTCCTTACACTTACACTTGGTGCACTCATCGACGTTCCAGTACTCATTGGGCTGTCAATAGATAGGGATTAATATTAGTTGGTTTTAAACAAGTGCCTATGTTACATAAGCACAGAGGGTAAGGGGTCTTTGAATCATGCGAAGCACAAATAGCGAATAATATTTTGACAATTTTCTCAAGGATGGAGGACGAGATTAGAAGTCGAAAAAGAATTGAAATTTAGTTATCACATTTTACTACCTCAAAGCTTTAACAATATGCCGATTTATACGCCATATAAACTGACATGTATAAGCAATTTCGCAATCTTATTTTTAGTGCAGGGTTTTTCCTAATACTCTGGCAGGCCGGTACCCAAAGAATAAAAAGACTTTGGCCCAAGTATCTGTCTTTAATAACTGCCAGTGATAAGTAACCCTCTAGATTTATAAGCGTTTGGCTATGTAAGTTTTACAGTCGGTAGTACTGACAGAAAGGGGCACTCACCTCACGCTCCACCTTGTTGATGCTGTCCCAACACTTGCAGGTGTTGGACTTGACGCACCTGGTGCCGTCCAGCACTGTACCCTCTGGGCACTCACAGGCTGAGGGAGACAAAGAAAGCAATGTATTGAGTTAATACACTCTTCTAAATTTGTATATAAGGGTGATGGTGCAGAGGTTGTTGTGTATTGAGAGGTGGATTTCATAACAGTAATAGATGATGCTATTTAGATAATAGACGACAACCCTCTTCACATTGAGACTGCCTGTTGTCTTATAATGCACAAATGCGTCAGACGGCCAAGCGTTTTATAATTGATATTAAGACATGTCTATCATATTTAAGTTATACACTTGAATCAGCTTATTATAAGCTGTTCTGGAGATCCTTGAGTTTATGAAACAATGAACCTTTAAAGAGGGGCGTATGCGTTTTAAATTGGTTGTAGAGTACAGTACTATAGTAATCATAATCAGAGCCAGGCAGGTACAATGTTAGGGCTGCGGTTTATATTCTACATTATATACGCTGGTTATCATGGGGATTTAGAGTAATACGCCAACATAAGAAGCTCCATACCATCGCCGCAGGCTGGCTCGTGGTCACACTTTGTGGTGTACTGGTTGTTGTGGCAGAGCTTCTCACACTTGGGTGAGCAGTCACATGGTGTGGTGGTGGTAGGGGGCATGGTGTTGGTGGTGGTTGGCATGTATGTGGTTGTGGTTGTTGGCATAACAGTTGTTGTTGTGGTTGTTGGCATAACAGTTGTTGTTGTTGCTATGAAAGAGAAATTGATCAAATAATTATATTCTGTTCTTTATGAACACTGTTAATATTATTTTCATAGGATGGCTGGCTACTTATTGCATCCATGAACAGTAACAACTCAAACATGAATTAATGAAGAGGAAATTAAAGTGAATGCATAGGGACTATAGTCTCAGTGTATTTTCCTTTTGATGACACAATGGTTTTAGTCAATAAGAAAAAAGAAATATTGTCATATTGTATTTTGTAAACAATGAAAACTATCATGATGACATGCAATTTGCTATCTATGAAAAGCCAAGAATTCTTTTGTCTTGTATATCACTATTTGGATGACAAATAAAGAGATTCAAAACTAAAAAACTTGGATGTGGTGACCAGAGATATACTTACTGCAGTTAGCCTCATCATCAGGGACCAGGCACTCGCGTTTACCGTTGCATGGTGTGGGGCAGAGGCCGGGCTGCGACTCGCATGTGAAGGTACAGACAGCTGCAGGCAACAAATGTTGAATTTTAGGCATCGGATAATTGGGACTCAAAAAGTTCTTAAAAATGATCCAGGATACTGAGCGAGGCCAGACCTCCCTTTTTACATCATTCATTCTCATCCTCATCATTTTCCCAGATTGGATGTAATTGCCAATTATAATGCCAAGATGCGGAATACAATCATCTACCCATTGGATTTCTACTGTGAAGATTATGGCAGAGCCCCATGAGAGTCCCTTTTTGACCTCATGAGGCAAATGATAATTTTAGAATTTCCCCCATTCCCTAGACATTATAACGTTACAGTGCGTGGAACACATTAAGGCAAGATTTAAAATTTGAGGAAAACATTTTATATAGCCACCTTAGCTGTATTACATACTCATTGTTTACTCAGTATTGAATATGGTGTGATGCATAACTGTAACGCCGATCATGTAATACCCCCATATACTGCTCTTTTAAATAATCAATAGTTTAGATTTTTTTTGAATAGGTTTATTGACCATAGATAACTCACTAGTTGTGGAGTGTGGTGCAGTGGTTGTTGGCATTGTTGTTGTTGGCATCTTTGTTGTTGTTGTTGGCTTTGGTGTTGTTGTGCACATACCGGTTGGCTTACACTTCCAACGGCAGTCATCAGCGGGGCACTCGCTGTGGGAGGGGGAAATAGTAATTAACATGTAGGTCCCCAATACATTACTACTATTCGGGCTGAATTATAATCTAAATAACCTGTTTCTATCAGATTTCTAACCATATCTTTGTGTCTTGTGTTTCCTCAGGTAATATTGTTCTTGTGATTGTTATAGATATACTACCACTGCCTGTGACTTAATATGCAGGACAATAAGGTGCTAGAAATGTACAGATTAAATCGTGTGAATAGGTTATTGTAGTATAAAGTGTAGACAAGATACTGACAAATGAATTGAGAGAAGAGTGAGAGGAACTAGTATAGAGTGTTATTCTAGTCTATATGTATTAGAGGTGGTACAAGTGACTTGCTGTATAATTGTTAAAAGCCAAGCACAGGGTAATTGTCCAGGGCGCCAGCCGTGGATACTGAACATTGTCCAAGGCTTATAACACTTATGCAGATAGTAATGCGTATGACTGTATCATATCTGACTTATACTTCCAGTAGGAGAGTGTGCTCCTGGACCACATCCACATACAGCCATGTATGTAAAATACAGTCAGGCCATTTTGTTTGTTCTCTCAGCCAACTGTGGTGTGCCTGTCTATAAATCCACTCACCAAACTTCGCAGTCGCCGATGAGCTTGGTTCCCTGTGGGTACTCCTTGCCAGTCTCTGGGTCTGTACAGGTGAGGGTGTCCTTCTTGACACACTTGCCGTTCTTGGCGACCTCGTCATCCTTGCAGCCACATCCCTCCACACACTCGTACTTGCAGGTCTTGTTGTGGTAGTCCTGGTCACACTCAAGGTCCTGGCATGGGTCCACACATGGCTTGTAGATGAAGCCATTCTCGCACTGGATTGCTGTAGATCAAATGTATTAAAAAATTGAAATGATATTCAAAAATTGAAATAATTTTTTGTGTTTAAACCCATGCTAAGATTAGTAGATATTTTAAGGCATCTCTTACAAGTTGATATTGTGTCATATTTTATCTTGCATCATTAAGCTTGGGGTGTTTTCAATAATGGGATCTTTCTTTTTTGTATGGTTGTTTACCAGAGAAATGTCCATCTAAGTTATTTTCCTTATCACTTGCTACAATGAGGAACAGCTGAATAAACTTTAAATAGAGGCTTAGATGTTAATCATTTTTTTGTGGAAAGCCACTCCTCAAGTGAGCTTGGTGCATAACCACCCTGGTAATAGATACCGCTACTGGAGGTCACACATTAGGCTCAGGAGTGAGAAACATTCACCAAAGAATGATACACAATAAATTGCATCAAATAAAAGATATATAAAAAGACTTACGGCAGTTGCCCTGGTCTCTCCATTTGATGTGGACACCGTTGAGGTTGCACTGTCTGACGTAGGCAGCCACAGCTGTACACAAACACTCGCAGTCGCCTCCTCTGTTACAGCCGCAGGAGTCCCACATACAGGCATCACGGTACTGCTTCACGTCAACCTGGAGTAAAACATGGGATATTGTATATACATGGACCACCGCAGTGCTTCACATCACAAACCTGGAAGTTGTAACATGCATACACCGTAAAGTCTCGTATAAGCTGTGGCTTGTACTCGAGTCAGACTCAGCTTTCTTTTGATACCAGACATGCCTTTATAGGGTGCAGCTTATACAAGAGATTTCGTAAGTATACTACATTACCAAATTAACAGCTAGATGGCTAACCACAATATAAACTTCTGGTTGATGTCACTGTTACCTATTGGCATACATATACTACTCTATGATACACCACTCTATTAAGATCAGCAATGGGTTAGACTTTTGAATTGAACCCATGGTGATTACTCTTTTTACAATCAGAACCATCATCATTTACATGTACAATAGTGCAAAGACAATACACACAATACTTAAGTTTAGAGTTACTCACCACAGAGTGGCATGGGGCGAAGGCAGGGCTGGTGAGAACGTTGCAGGAGAAGGTAGCCCAGTATTTCCTCTCTGGGTGCATGACACAAGGATCTCTAGGATCCTCGGTAACATCGGGACAGCTCTGGCTGGTCTTCCAGGAGTTGGCAAAGGCAATGGCTGTTGTCTCAATAAGGTCGCTACGTGAGCGGTAGTCGTTGTCAGCCTTGTTGTCATAGTCGCCGCACAGACCACAGACCTTACCCATGTAGACGGGGTCCAGGGTGACGTACACTCTCATTCCCTTGTCCCACTCAACAGTGATACCTGAAGTGTAAAATGACCAACATATTTTAATACTGTTTATCTTGAAAGGAAGAACACAACTTCAGATTAGTTTTGCTAATATATTGAAGAAGCCTCTAGAACTTCAACTGGTGCAAAAATATGATGCTAAATATAGATGTAAAATTTGTGGCCAATTCCTTTAATAACTATCCTTTGGCACCATGTTGAAATGTCTGTTAAACTTGATGTCCCAAATGGCCACAACTGTATTCTTGTGCTTTAATCAAGCATATACCATATTAAGTAAAAGTTGCAACTGACCATGCTCAGTGAAGACGAACATGAAGAGTCCGACTTCCTTGATCTGGAACTTAGCCTTGGGTGAGTTTGGAGGAGCGAGTGGGTTGCGTGAGGTAACGGGACGAGAGCCTCTCAGGAGGTGGATCACTGTGTCGTGGATGGAGATCTTAATGCTCTTTGTGCAGGAGACTCCCTCGGCACCACATGGTACGTTCTCAGCGGTGATCATGAAGGTTCCCTGGCTGCCACAGTAATCCTCGGTCAGTACGTAGGAGCAGGTTCCCTGAAATAGTATGAGTATTTGTTAGATTTAAACAAGCATTGATCATACTCTGAAGCATAGTGTCTTGTAAGCTTCAGGCCTTTATAGATTTGGAGGCATGCTTACCCCTGGAACTTATAGAAGACAGGCGCTCATACAATGTCCAGCACTTAACATGTCTGTATGGTAGGACATGACAAAACCTAGCTTATTTTAACATAGATTGCATTATTCAGTTGCTCTAAACTTATGAATTTGCCTTAGGGGAGAAAGAGTGTATAATATTATTGGAAATTCCTTTAAGTAGAAATATTAATTTCATATAGCTGAATTGTTATGATATCTATATTTTACACCAAATGTATAGTTTTTCTAATAAGTGGTGGATAAGTAAATATCATTCTATTTAGTGCAATCAGCATATCATAATACATAATAAATTTACCTGGAACTCGTAGTTAGCGCCATCGAAGGTGATGTAATGAGGGTCTCCGTAGGCCTGGCACATAGCTGGGCAAGTGTTGTTGCTGCAGATCCAGGTGTTGTCCTTGCAGATACTGAAGTATAAGGATAAAATAGGCTTATTCTAGGTTCCTCACTACCTAACCCTTTAGGGACGACTAAAAATTGGTATAGCTAGCTGTGGAGGCGAGACTTTTAGCAGGAATTTGCTCCAAGGACGAGGATTTGTTGAATCCCTTAGAGTTATGACGACTGTAGTCGATGCTCGTCCTGCCATGGCATCGACTATAGTCGATGCTCGCCCTGCCATGGCATCAACTATAGTTGATGCTCGCCCACAAAGGGTTAAGATTCAAGCATAATGAAGCAGGTGATTATAAAAAAGTAATACACATGTACATTGTTTTTATTATTCTATACAGCACTTTCCATACTTGACTCGCAAGTACATTAATGACAGTACACAAAATATATTTTTTCTTTGAGGCTTGGTCAGCCCAGTATTGAGAATGCATAGCATGAATGTGATGTGCTCAATTAAAATATTTGAAATTGAACTTGAAGCTATACCTATTCTCATATGACAAAGTAAATTAGGACAACAATTATGTATTACAGTGATATATGGTATTATAGTAATTCTATACCATTTGTTGCATCCTCTCTTGCTGATGGTTCCTTCTTCATAGCTGCGTCCACGGTAGATACAGGAGCACTGGTTCCTGTCGGCGCACTGTCCGTTAATTCCCTTGACCTTGCCGGCGGGGCAGATGCAGCCCTCCTTCTTGCAACTGGAGGCAGGGCACTTAATGTGCATGTTCTCACATGTAGGCTCACAGTCAGCGCAGTAGCTCCACACCTTACCGTTATCACAAGTCTCAACATCTGAAATATGAAATAAGTTATTTGTAGTTTTTATATGATGATGGGCCCTTTTAGGGCTCTATATTGCCTTAACATGCTCTGTCCTTGTAGGCATAATGCATGGATGCGACCCTGGTGAGTAACTGCCAGGCCTGCATCCATATATCCTGCATACATTTTGTTCAGTGTAATATAAATTGTTATAAGTAATCTGTGATGTGTGAATGTTGATCATGTGTTATAATTGAATACAGCCCTATTCCGAAGGTTGAGCTATGCCCTGTTATGTAATTGATTTTCCACCATGTTTTTGACAGTTCTTGATATCTAAAACATAACTTACCAGTGCAGTTCTTCTCTGTGCAAGCCCAGTCACCACCCTTGCATGTGCTAGAAATCGAAGGTTCAGATTGTTAACATATGGCTGCCTGTGATGATACTAAAACTAGGAGGCCTCATCTTGTATGATTATGATGTTGTTCATAATTTATCAATATTTAAGTATATCCCGAGCAAATGTCTTTGTCATTTTAGTCTGAATCATTTCAAAACATATTTAATGTTGAACCAGAGCAGGTTCAGAGATTTAGCATATATTAGTATAGTTCATGACAAATAATATCATGACAAATAATTTTTATGATATTGCCTAAAGTTAAGGTTAATGTATAAGCATGTATGCACATACCAAGTGTTGCAGCGGTCTTTGCGCTGAGCACCAAGCTTGTAGTGCTCGTCTCTGTGGTAGCAGCCACATTCTGCATGTGGGATGCACATTCCTGTGATATCGTCCCAGGTCTTGCCTTCAGGGCAGGTGCAGCCAGCAACACACTCCTGGGTGCACACCTCGGGTTCCACACGACGACACGTCTTCTTGCAGTTGCTGCCGCATTCCTGGTACTCAAGACCGTTCTTGCAGGTAACAGCTGTGGGATGAGGTGGCATGTTAGTATGATCCTCAGAGTACATTATTACAAATAAAATCTTGGGGTGAATGTATTTTGCATTGCAATTATTTTAGCATAACTGTATCTATATAAAAAAACTGTATCTATATAAAAAGAAATGCTGTGGAGGAGAATCCAGCTGTCATTTTTATAGCATATGAAACAATAAGCACTGGGAGGTATTTCAGTTCTTTCCGCACGAATAGCCATTTGGAGTAGCTGAATCTAATTGACACATGTACTTCTAAAGTTGATGATATGGGTAATGTCTTTGAACTCTATGTTGCAATATGCAGTTCATCATTTTTTAATCACTCATTATGATAACACTCCTTAAAAAAGAAATAATAAAAATAAAATACTCACGGCATCTGAAAGCTCCACGCCAGTTCAGGACGACTCCCTTAAGAGCACATTCACGAGCGTAGGTGGTGAAAGCTGCGCACTCACACTCTCCATGTCCAACCATCTCCTCGCTTCCACATGAGCACACATCGGTCTCACACTGCTCAACATAGGGAGCGGGGTCTACCACATGGTTACAGGCCTCGAAAGGTCCTGGAAATAAAGGAGGATCTTTATAGGAATTCCAGAACAAAGGGTCATGATTTATGTGTATTATAGATTATATCTATGTAGTATACAGATATGCACTGCTGCCATATTACTGGCCTGAAAGTCTTGAACCTTTGTATTTGGAATGACATTGACCTTGCATTTACTCAGCTTTTATAAAACTTCCCTTGGTGTAAAACAGTGTAGGTAGAGGGGGCTTCGTAAACGCCATGTGCATGTTATGTTGGCACATTGAGGATACCACTATAACTAGACAAACAGGCCATTCCATGACACAGGTACAACTCTTACCCCCACGAATTCTTCCGCATGTCATCTTGGCAAAGTCCTCAAACTGAGTACTGTGGGAGCAGGCACCGTGGTACTTGGAGGGGCGGGTAACCATGCACTCGGCATTGGTCTGCCACTCAGCAGCGAACTCAGTCACGTTCTTGTTGTCATCTCCTGATGGTGTCAGCGAGTCGTCGTTGATGTTTCCGTTGAAGTTTCCACACAGGCCACTCACCTGGAAGTAGCAATAAGGATTTGGTGAGGAAAAAATACATTTAGACAAAAAACAGTTTTTCTCAGCTTTCTATTCTTTCTCTGTGTATTTTCCAATACTATAGGCCTGATAATATTTTAGCAATTAAAATAGCTATGTATAGACTTTTCAAGTTATTTAGTCAAATTGATGCAAATTTAGAAATAAATGAGAGATTGTTACCTTGTTGTGGTATTTGCTCTGCAGCTGCAGTTCAATGGTATTGTCACCGTCCCACAGAACCTCGAGTCCAATGTCCAGAGACACGCGATGCATAAGATTGGTCACTGAGCGCACGTAGACTCCGTCCTTACCATAGGGAAGGCTGATACCTACATTGTTAACACTGAATCCCTGCTTGTCCATCCTGTAAAACACAACAAGGTGAATTGCAGTGTTAAGTTTTAAATCGCTTACATCAAGAGTAAAGGGGATCCCAGCAGGCTCTTATGGGGAGGGTTGTACCACAAGCTAGTCCATAATTTTGCAGATTTCTACATTGCAATAGGGAGAGGCACTTCATTCAAAAACAGGCCACATGATAGATTTGAAATAAACTAGCAGTGTGTATGCTGAGTTAGCCAGTTCTACAGTTTGACTAAATATATAACTGGATTTCTTTATAAACAAAAAAGCATACAGAAGAATGGCAAGAGTAGGAATCTACCTAAAATTAGAGTCAATCCAAATAAAAATGTCATTAAAGACTAATGTCTATGCCTAACCATTTAGCTCTGCTAGTGCTTTTAATGCTTTTTTATGTACTTTGCTGGTGTACGATGATGATGATGATGATAAATAAATAAAAACCTTGAGACAATACCAGTTTCTTAAAGAGTTCATTCATGAAATGTGGATTTACCTGACTGTGAGTGTGTTGTCTCCAGTTCCCTGTTGGATGGTGACCACCTTGGAGCAGGTCCTGGCCTCTCCGGCATCACATGCCTTGTTCTCAACCCACACAGCGAAGGGTGTGTCCATCTCTACACCAAGGGCTGGCATGGTCTACAACAAGAAACATTAAAAATCAAATAATGTTACTGGAAATTCTTGTGTAGAATCCACAGCTAGTAAGCGAGTTAGATTGTCGGTGTGGCTTAAAGGATTGGCCCAACGCTGAGGTGTGGCTTAGAAGCTAGTTTTTACAAGTATAATAATCTAGTTCTGTTACTAACTACTTCCTATGGATGTCTTCATAGAGATAGCATTCATTGTGCATAGAAATAAAGACAAACTTACCAGTACATATTCGCATTGTCCCTCGAAGCTATATTTACGGCTGTCAAATGTCTGGTAGTTCTGTTGTCCGGAGATGACACAACGTCCGAGACATGTCTCATCAACCTCACAAGCCCAACGACCACCGGCTCCACACACACTGTGAAACAACAAGCAGATGTAAGGGTTGCGAGATATTTAGCCCTTGATCCCCAAAAATATATTGAGTATAGCCAAAATGGGCTCCACGGGTAGGGCCTTTCAAAGACACCTGGACTGTTAGAGCCAGGTAGTCCCCGAAGGTAGGCCACCTAAAGAGGAGGACAAATTTTAAGTAAACATAAGCACCCCAGTCTTTTGCCATATGGCAAGGACTAGACAAGATCAAAATTAACTAACTGATTTGTTCAAGCAATATTGCCCTTTAGATATTCTCATAAAATCAAGATGAGAAAATTCAGCACATCTGCTGAAATATTTATTAGATTGGCTTAATCACTGAGTGTATCCAACTCATAATTCCAGTAGTGAGTGAGTGGTGAGACTGCCCCTTTAAGAATTCCTACAAACCTCCTCTTTCAGGGCAATACGTTGGTAGTGTCACCAATGCATACATGATTATGAAATACTTTGGCAGGATATTTTTCAGAAACACATGGATCCAAGCAAATATCTTTGATATGTTTAGTGAAAATGATGAATCAGTTACAGTAGTAGAATGTGAGGGCAACAACTAGAAGCTAAGCCTGAATGCCCATTACTCATAGGCTCTAAAACAAACGGCTTATGAATAAAATAATTACGTACCACTGTTCACATCCTGAGCCAACCTTGGCACCGATGGGGTAGTCAATGTTGTCCTGAGACCGTCTGCAGCTGCACTGCTCACGCTTTACACACTCGTGTCCGTTAGCGAAGTAGCCATCGGGACAGAAGCAACCATCAACACACTGTTCTCTGGCACAGTCAGCAGTGAAACCCTCGCTACCACAGTTCTGTCCGCAGTCAGAACCACACTCCTTGTACACCTTAGAAGGTGGGCACGCTTCAGGGGCTGTTGGTGGTAAGGGATGGGAATGGTGTTAAATACATGTTTATCATGTCACATTGGGTATAAAACTAAGTATGTGAGGAGAAGTATAAAGGAAACAAAGAAAGGATGTCAGGTTTTATATTTCTGATTCCCAGTAGCCCTGCCAAATATATGTCTACCTCCTCTTGAAAATGAGTGTCATGGCACTTGACACTTGTAAATATAGAATTAAAGGCACGTCTGGTTTAGGGAACAGAATCTTAGTAAATTTCCCTTTTTCGTATTTCACATCATGATCCACTAATTCGGCACTAGTAGTCGCATATCTTCATGTAAAAATGTTTTTTAGCTGAGACGGTGCAGTTTAAGGGGAGATCAAAGTCATTTTCCCCCTGAGAAATGTGGGTAATGATGAAATATGTAAAAACCCAAGAAATATTTCTGAAATGTGTACTTACGGCAGAAAGTCTCGGTCCTCCACTGCAGCACGACTCCCTTGTTGGAGCACATCCTGGCGTACTGGGTGGCGGCACCACAGCGCATGTTGAGGCACTGCTCCAGGGTGTAGTTGGACTTGAAGCAGCTGCACATGTCGATCATACACAGCTCGGTGTAGGCGTGGGTGCTCTCATACCCAGCACACTCGTGGAACACCATCGCTGGGTCCTTAAGGAAGGAGCACAGGTGGCTGGCCTCCATGATCTGTGTGGGAAGTTTATGAAGTGTTACAGAGGTGAAGATTTAATGAATTTTGGTTATCATGATACTAAAATGTACTGTATAATGGCCAATTTAAGTGCAGGGGTCTCAAATAAGCACAAGTATCATTTAAGCACAGGTTTAGGATCCCCTCAAACCTAAAACATGACACAATTGGTGAATGCAGCAATGGGGAGCAACTCATCAGGGTTCCTTCATGCAAATATACTAAATGCAGTGCTGATGAGTAATTTTATGCTTGGTGCTGCATTGGTACTTATCTTTAAAGTGTATATAAAATGATACAGTATCATATATATTAGTTTTCCTATGTCTATGTAATGCTTGTTTGGGTAAAATGTGGAACATGAATAAGTTGCAACCTTACCTTCTCATGATCGAGCGCCTGGCATGGATGTTCGAATGTGTGCTCAACTTTGGGGATCTGGCGTTCCTCATTTGGGTCCAGCCAGGCGTTGGCAAACTCGGCATAGGTTGGCATTTGACGACCATCGATGGTGTAGTATTCATCATCAGGGTTACCATTGTAGTTTCCACAAAGACCACAAACCTGGGACATAAAGGTTGTACTCAATAACTTACTGCTGTGTTCATTCAAGGGCAGGACAATATCAGTATATATTGCGTTCGACATATTGACTCTATTATCAGAAACTCAAAATCTGATTTACAGCAATATAGACATCACACATACCAACATAAAACTATTGACACACTTCATTTTGGGGATTGGAGAAGGTGACTAAATATTACCAAAGAATGAACATTGGTTCAGAAATGTAAGAACAATAAATAACTAATTGTATAGACCACTGTAAGGCTCAGCCTAATTTCTCATTGAACCATAAACTTGAAGTTGAAAGTTGAAGTACAGCCATTGTTAAAAGTGATATGGAACTATGACAGAGAAAAGATGATCAGATACATAAAGGGGAATGTGTACCTTGTTCTGCATTGTGATTGGTGCGTACAAGTAGACACTCTCTCCGGAGTCGTACATCAGGTGCATCTCTATAGGGAGAAACATTAAATGTATAGATCTGTAGTAACCTAATAGCATCACCCATTTATGAGAGAGGCCCATTTCAGATGGTAACATGTAATATATATAGAAAGAAATTATCTGTTTTTCTAACAACTATATATATTTACCACCACATCTTACTGAACTCGAACAGTGTACTGATAATTGCCACTGGTAACAGGTAAACTCAGTTGGACAAAAACATGATATATACCAGTTTTATCTATTATACATTGCAGTTTTAGAAGACATTTCTGATACATGTATCACCTATTATTTTTACAAAGAACAATAAATTAAAATTTTGTCGCAGAGGAAAGGAACTTTTGAGCATACCATCGAGTCCTGTGACCTGGATGTAAGTTCCAATACGGCTGACAGCCAAAGCGCCGACAGAGGCAGGCAGGATCATGTGACGTCCATTAAGGAAAGCACCATCGGGGGTCAGGTAGAGCACCACATCCATAACCTCAATCTGAATGGGGAATAACGACATTGTTTAAAATACTAGACAATAATAGAAATAATATACACTAAAATTGATATATGTATGATTCATGATAGACATTACTACTTGTACAAGAGACATTAGGTTTGAAGTTGGCTTTATTTCTTGCAACGTTTCCACAAGCCATGAGGTTATCTCTGCCATCATCAGGTTAAATAGAAGGTAGAAAAGTATCAGATATATTCATACAAACAGAAAGTGCCATTTACTGGCCATTATCCTTAGTAACCATCACATTTAAATCCAAATATATATATTTAACCATATCCTACCTTAACAGCTTGCTTGCAGAACTTGTGAGCTGGCATTGGGCAGTCGTAGGTCATGTTGACAAAAACTTGGTAGGCAGGTTTGGAAGTTCCGACGCATTCCTGGGCCAAGGTGTAGGTTCCCTTACCCCTGAAGGTCATGAGGTGCTCGTCGAAGGTCATGAAGTTACGGGATCCCCAGGCAGAACAAGTGGCAAGCTCCCAGCTGGAAGTGTTGTCAACTGGAAAAGGGCAAAGAAACAACATTATACATCTGACACCATTATGCAGAATTTTTTATACATATCTGTAAAACTAGCCCACCCACCAATACACACAGGCCTAAGCCACCCAATGCCAACATGTGATAATAAACAACTGGTATCCACAAATATCAGTAAGGTCCTAGAACCAGAACATTGACAGTGGACTTAAATACACACCTTATAGGCCGCACCACTAACTGGTGCCAGTATCTAGTAAACAGCACTTGCATAAGCACAGTGTCAGTATGAATGGGTCAGGGCTTGACCACAGTGTGACCAGCCGACTACATGAGCAACCAATGGGAGCAATGGTGAGAAATTTTATGTATAATCAAGTCCAGCTGGTGAATGTCAGCAGGTTCTAGGGCACTTTTGTAGTTGTGGTCCCACGGGATAACAGCTACCTCGTTCACCTAACCATTCTGCAGATATTTGATTTTTCACTATTAGCTGAGTGCTATAATAGAACCAGGTTGTAACAGAAATGTGATCCTATGTCAGGATACTATATCATACACCATAATGGTTACAATTTAAGTGGGAATGAAATTATCTTAATATGACTTTATTGATATCCTTTTGACTTTTGATATTATATAAATATTAACATAATACTCACCCTTTACATTGGCATCTGTATCAAATACGCTGAAGTCACAGGTGAGGCCGGTGTAGCTTGGTGGGCATGAGCAGTGGTTGGGTCCGGTGCAGCGTCCTCCGTTCTTGCAGTCCTTGGCGCAGATGGCTGAGTCACACACCTGACCGGTCCATCCCTCCTGGCACTGGCAATGGCCGCCGTAGTTGTCAAGGACACAGATACCGCCATTAAGACAGTCACGGATACACTCAGCTGTAAGAAAGTATGGAAATAAATTTTACCCCTTATGTGAATAAGACACAACTTACAAACTTTTCTTCATAATTTATGGTGTTATTTTGTATAGGGATGCACTGATTATACTGTAATAATGTATTGTGCCTTTAAACTATTTTGAAGCAATGTACTTCTCTCACTTCTAAGAGGTCCATAAGCAAAACTAACTTGTATGTTTTAATGCTCTAAGGGTGACAATATTTTAATGTGCAACACCATTCATGACTCACCAGGGATGCATTCATTCATCATACCCAGCGGAGTTGGCATAGCACTCACATGCAGCAATGATGAGCTAATGGTCAGTGCTCTCTTCATGCATCATGACAAGAAAGGTCATTAATTTTAGCATTGTACAGCACTTAAAGGGATATAAGCAAGAATAAAAGCCTTTCAGCTTACCGTTGTCGCACTCGCTTCCTGACCAGCCCTGGAGACAGGTGCACTGGTTAGGGCCTGTGCAGACTCCCTGGTTCTTGGGGCAGCTGTCGCAGCTGAACTCCTTACAGGTGTTACCCTTGTAGCCGGCCTCACACGTACACTTGTTGGGACCCGTGCAGGAGCCGTGCTCCCCACACATAGGGTCACAATGTGCTGCAAGGTAATAAGTATATACATGGGTTACGATATGATATTATTGGGCAAAAGACCCACGACCTACATTTGGTATTCTGCGTAACCCCTTATCAGGATAGGACTAATTAGGCCATGTGCTGTTTTGGACCGATTTTTATGCTATTAATAACCAAAATTATCTCAATTTTTTACCCCAATTAAACTAAAGTACTAAAAGGGGTTCATAATAATTGCACTGTGCGCTTATTACGTCGAATACGGTAATAGTATGAAATCAAAAAGTGACCATGCCATACCTTCAGCGCAGGTGGCTCCTGTGTAGCCGGTGGCGGTGCAGTCACAGACGTTAGGGCCCACACACTTGCCTCCGTTCTCACAGAGGTCTGTGCACAGGGCCACGTCACAGTGCTGCCCCAGCCAGCCCTCACAACAACGCTGCTGCATCTCACGACGGGTCACATTCTGCGGCACTGTACGAGTTACAGTGCTGGGGAATAGAAAGGTTAACATATGGTTAAGTATAGATATGGCTGACATCATGTGGCATGTGTATAACAGTGCTGGGGAATAGAAAAGATGATGCAAAGATGACTAAATCACATTGAATAAAACCTTTCTTAGTAGTGATGCTAATGTGCAGAGGGAGGGAACCACAATATTTGATAGCAATTTTGATTCCAATTTGCTGCTGCAACTGATGATATGAATTTTCCATTAATTAATTATTCACAAAGTCTACTGAATATTTTTCATGAGAAACCGAGCAAAAAGACTGCTCCACACTTGAGCACAGTGATCATACTTTCTGCTTGGATCACATTTTCTTATGTTCTTATTCCTTTCTTTCTTTCTTATTGATATAGATTGTCAATAAGGTGAGCCACCCAGCAAAAAAGATGGTACCCATGCCTTGTGCGAAGCATCCTTTATGCCTGGCTGCTCAGGGTTACCATAATGTGTAACCAGCCAGTCTTAAACATTATAGTTTATTATTGATAAGATTCTGACACACATTGATTTAAGGCAATGTAAAGAAATAATCATTTAAGGTTAAAAAAAAGATACTAATTAAGAAATAGATGACAAATAAATAAATAGATAAATAAAGAAAGAAAGAAAGAAAGAAATAGATATATAACTATGTACTTACACATTGACTGTGCACCACTTGGAGTCTGCCTGCAGCGAGTCGCGAGATATGATCTGACTCTCGGGGTAGTCGTCACACACCTGGTACGGCCGGATCTCGGAGGTGGTCACCTCCTTCTCTACCAGCTCGGTAATCTCTGCCTCAAACGGACAGAAGTGAGTGGCACCGTCCATGTCCTGGGCACTGCGAGGGGGACAATAATGATACTGGGGTAAGTAGGGGTAAGTTTAGGTTACATACACTGTTAGAATTTAATGTAGCTGAGCAGTAGAAGCTACTGTATAGTCTTACAGTATTATAAGACATTGAACACCCAGGGAAATTGAACCTAGTCAGTGACGACCTAGGTTGTCATAATAAATCATGGTAGGTGGCAGTACAGTCCTATAGAGAATGATGTATGAATGTTATCTTTATTCAGTGATATCTACATCTAATGGGGGCATCCCTTCTACAGTCTTGGTATATTCCTGGTTGATCTAAGTAGTATAAACTGTTATAAAATACCTGCCAGTGGGAACAAAGGTATAGATACAACTCTGTCACTACTAATGACTCATCATAAAAAGAGCTATGTAATATTTATAGTTCATCTCTTTGCCACTGAGTGGCAGCTATGTGCCAGTATGTGCCTTGGTGTGTGACAACTTAAGGTTGGCATTGGGACAAGCTAAAGATTATCTGGATTGATAACCTAAGGCCTAAATTGATAACCTAAGGCCATCATCGTGAAAACCCAAGGTAGTGACATTCAATGTGATGACCTAATGTTGTCTTTCAGATGTCACAATGCAAGGTCGTCAGATTGATGACTTAAGCATGGATACTAGCTTAAAGGGCATATTTCTCTGATCAGTAATCATTACCTAACGTACAAGTCAATAGGCCCAATCCATAAACGCATTATTAACCTTGCCCTAGTGTGAACAGGATGTGAGCATCAGGTCTCTGTGAACGTTTTTTTTTCCAACTTGGTCACATCATGTTCATGCCTTGACGTGACTGATTATGTGTTATATCTTGAATTCACTGTGGTTTGTACCTAATGCATAACGAAAATTGTTTCGTGACTGTCACAAATATCTCATTGCTCTACAATGGAAAGGAAATTGTGAAATTAATTATTCTCTCTTTCTTTATTATACTTCATGACATAGGACTAGTATTAGCATGGGGACTACTAAAAGAACATGTATATGTAGCATGTCCAAGTGACATGTGTGGTTATGGATAATGTGTCCGATAAATCATTAGTGTCCCTCTGTGTGGAGTCTTGTTGCCTAATAGAGTACCCCTTATCTGGCTGCCCCAACAGATGCTCCCCTCCTCAGTCCCCTACTCCAAGTCCACTCAACCCCTCCACCAATCAGCGCCCAGCACACAGCTGACCAATCACGGCGCAGCATGTCATGCACTGCCCGACACGTCACCCTCAACAATGACTTTGCAATATTCCATTGTGTTTTTCAAGGATTTATGGATTTGTTTGTAATAATGTTCAACTCTCCGGGTGTTTCAACAAGTCATTGGTCAGGATGGCTTTCTCTGTCAATGTGGTCTCAACTGGCTGACGGTGGTGCATTTGTGCAATTTGTATTTTCAGGTTGTACCCTATAGTAATTTTGTTTATCACTTTATAAAATAAACTCACTTTCTGAAGCAAATTGTACGTGTATGTTATGAAGTTGAAACTTTGGGAAAGTAGATAGAGAAAAATAAAACGCACTGATACCGTCAATAGGTGTTTCAGTTTTATGTTGTGAGTGACTGGTCAAAAGGACAAACCCTCGTGCCCATTCAATACTGACTACAAGGTCTCATAGAAAAAATATATAATTACATATATCTATTTATCTCTAGGATTAGTTGGTTATTATTTTTGAACCCAAATTAGACACTCGCTAACAGACTGGCTTCTGAGAAGACTTTCCTGAAGGGTGTACTCTTCAAAATGGTCTATACGTTATCATATTCATCCATCCATCTATTTGAGCATTAATAAATCTTATCTACATTACATTACACATACAGTTGGAGGGGACCTAAACATATTTTTTTGATAGGTAAGATTTAGCCTATATCCAAACTTCTGCAAACACTGATTCCTGGAAATTCTAGAGAAACCTTTGGAGCTTTGGAGATGCACTGAAAACCCAGGGAAACTGAAACTCGTCAGTCTGTCCTATAGAGAATGGTCTATGAATGTAGTCTCTAATAGTGCCGCCTCCAGGTGGGCACCCCTTTTATAGGCTTGGTGTATCATTGGTTGATTTAAGTAGCATAGCTTGTTATAAATTACAGTGGGTGAAGGTAATGGCCAAAAAGATGTAAAAAGACAACTCTGCATCCTGTCACCACTAATGGCTCACGATGAAACTGGTTGATCACTTTGACACTGTATGGCAGTTATGTGCCTGAGCGTGTGACAACTAGAGTTGTCATTGCAACAACCTAGACACTTGAAAGTTGGCAATACTGATGACTTTAAGTCCTCAAATTTCAATACCTAAATCAGCAACCTTAAGGCAGTCATTCTGATAACCCAATTAATGTGACTACCTAAGGTCGTCATTATGAAAATGTAAATAATGTGAAGTATAATATGCTGCGCAGGTAAAGGTCCACATATTGGTGACCCAACAGTAACAGTACAGTAGAAGAAAACGAGCTAGGGATACTACGACTCCGAATCCTTTATAGGTGACGTGCATGTGGGCTCTTTTTTGACAATTGGGTGTAGGTAATTTATTTTCTGCTTCGGGATTTATTTTGGTTGTGAATAACCATCACATTTACTGTTGGGTTAACTTATTATTCCCTTTAAGGGTAGACTAGTAAGTGTGAGCAGGAGAGGCAGGCAGGAGAGCCTCTGTAAGTTCATCAGGTATGGACAGGTAAATTCCCTACGTGTATGATGCTGGGGGTAGGAGGATTAATTGTAGTGGTAGTTTGGGGTTCATTCATAACAATACCTTTATTCCAGGAGGGGTAACATAGGGGGTCTGGGTACACATTCCACAGGTTAATTGCATTATGGGATGGCAGGTAGAGATCATTGGGAATATTTCTGCACAGATTAAAAAAAAAAAAATTGAAATAAGAAAAATAAAATCTTGAAAGTTTGTATAATCCTGCCTACCTGTCGGCGTGATTGAACACTGGCATAAATGCCACCAGGACGGCGAAAATGATGGTTGCAAACTGCATCCTAGCCATGGCGACGGCGGTCAAGGCGACCGGCAGTCACTCTCCTAGCGTTGTCTGCGGACTTGTTAGATACCAGATTGGTGGTGCACTCTCCAGCAGAGACTTAGGACTCGTGTATATCTCCTTGTCTCTAGACTCAGGGTGAACTGAGTGAGAACAGGGTTCTGCCGTTCTAGCATTAACCTGGGGTTTATATATGAGACTGGGAGGCCATAGGATCAATGTTAAAGTTACATAAACCGTGGAGGAGTGGTTGGTCAGGGTGTGGAGGCCCTTGTGCAGCTGTCGGAGAGGGGGTGAGTGGGGTACAGGGGTGCTGAGGGGGGCCATGCTGCCGGCACATGCTGCCCAGTGAGCTGCTTGTGTAAGGTGCACTGTTAGAAGTTAATGTAGCTCAGCAGTGAATTAGTGGCTGAATGATGGCGACCAGGCTATGTTTGATATATTTACTTGTAATTGTGTTAATCTAACCTGAATATAGAAAAAAACACTCTTTTTTTCAATCTACTATCAGCAGAACATACTGTATTTTACAGAGAATGCAATACTGTATTAGTGTACATTAGGGTAGTAGAACCTATGGTTGGGCTACAGTATAAAAGGTCATATTTTGGGGTTAATTTTTGAGAGTGCATGTACACTGATCAACTTCTGATCAACAAGTTATAATATACTCGGTAAGGACAGGGTAATACCCCAAGGGTAACCTTCATGTGTATTTCCCCTGCTCCGCCTACACAGTTCACTGCATACGAAGGCAGGGTTTTTAATGACAACAAGAAAAAAATATTCCCTGAGGAGGTTATGACTGCTTTGGGTACAGGAAGTCATGCACTTTCAGAATCTTGACAATGTCAAGCTGGTATTATTGAGTGTATTCCTTTTTAACCGGTTACCGGTACTGTTATCATGACAACCAACTAAGGTTAAGAATCACCTTAGATCAAGGTTTTGGTTGCCATGGTAACCATTTGTGAAAAACCTCGACGACGTCAGCTTGATATTGTCCATATTTCCATGTCCCAATAAACCCATAGCCTGCTCGAAGACATTTATGCAAGGTTGATTTAGATGGCACACATAGTAATAGGGTCGGCATGATGCAGGAACGGCAAATACTGCAGCAATGCATCATGATGACAAAAGGGCATAGTGCACTAATGCATTGTGCGGCCGTTAAAGGGCTGATTGTCAGGAGTAAAAGTCACAAGGGGAGGTTTGGGGCGATTATTCTATTATGGAATTGTGATAAGCCAAGTCTCAGAAAACGGCTCTGTGCAATATGATATTAATTTTCTTATATCAAAATGAATATATATATATATATTGATACCAAGGTCAATGTGATGCCTGTTACATAATACACTGTCGTGACCACCCAATGATTGTGTAATTACTATTATAATAGACCACTCCCATACATCTAAGTGAGATACTGGAGATATTGCATCCAAATAGCAATATAGATGGTCCCCTTTTTCTATCCGATTATTATGTAAGTCTTTGTAGTGTTCATCATGTATTTGAAAAAGCGAGCTTTTCTTATCACGATGAAGGAATGCAGCCATAGAATTTGAAGCTTTATTCTGGGGCTGGACTGTTAATTTCGTCATGGGATCTTTTTTTTATATGACGTGCGACATTAGATATAGTGTCATGACTAGGGAGTTACATAGGTCGCACAGCCGTGTACCCACAGGGTAGCACTGCATGAGTAGGCCCTGTGTGGCACATAGAGTTTCAGTAGGAACAGTATGCACCACCTCAGTCAATGTGATGTCAGGAAGAGAATATGTATTCCACCATAAAACAAACAGTGCAGGATCATTCTAAAGATATTGGGGCATATCCCACTGAATGAACACTTTTAATATTACCAATGGTTAAATATATTTAGCAAAAAAACATATTTAAAAGAGCCTCAAGACATGGAAATATTAAGTTGAACATAAATGTTCATCTAACTGTTGTGACCTATGCTATTAAGTAAGGGAATCCATCTGATAAATTTTCAAAATTTATTGATGCCTGTTCCTGAGGTTAGGCTTAGTCATGGTCACATTTACACTATTAATCCCTTAAAGAACAGACATCTGCGCTATATACCCTGAAAAGCACTGACTCATATAATATGTCAGTGAAATAATTAAATGCCTAGTCCATTTACACAATGATATATTAGAATTTGGATTTTATGTATTTTCCATTCCCAGTGTGTATAGCTGCATGCATGAGTGGTTACTCACCACACTGCAGGCCCCACTGTACCTGGGTATAGGTGCCTCCAGCCTAATAGCCTACATACAGAGCAGCAGGGGTAATAATAAAGGAGCATTCTCAACTTGCATTGGCTCATACGAATCTCCCCTTAAAGATATCATTATTTTGTTTCTTACATTGGATTACTACATGTCTTCTCTATCAAGTCTGCTATTTACATTTTAGTTGAGACAATAAATTAATTTCAGATGGAACACCCTATCATGACGGGGTAAGGTGACATGGTGTAGGGCATCATGGTGACAAGGCCCGGTGACAAGAGAACAGTGATGAGTATGGATCGTAATGCCGTTTCATTTTTGCTAACTTCACACAGAAAAGTAAAGGAGTCACCACGACTTTGACAGCCAGAGTCGCAGTTTGTCTCCCACGTGACACCTGTAGAGGAGAGTCGAATAAGTTTGACTCTCTGTTCCTGAAGAGTCAACAGCAGTTGACCCATCAAAAGAGGGGAGTCAAAATTGAATACATGAGTGCATGCAGGTCAGCTGGATTGTGTATAAGTTATGCCAGGGTAGAGTTGGGGCAACAGGTGTATATAATTAGTGGGCAGGCCAGGTGAGGCCTGTGAGAGAAATGAGTAGGTGAGGTTATTGCCCAAGACAGGTCAATAACAAGACATGTTGTCATGTCCACCACTTTCCCCTGTGTGAAAGGGCTAAGTTATTATCTGCCTCACACTACATTCTACAGACCGTTGGCCATACACATATTTGATGCCAATATCAGATCTATATGATGTAGTAAGCAGTGCCACACATTATATCTCACACAGTTAGTGCCCAGCCTTATGTTTATTTCTCATACCCACAAATATGTTGACTAAGCTCTATACTGTTGATGTTCTTGGAATGTATTATATAGTTTGTCATCACATTTGATTCAGGTAAGTTAACTGGAAAGCTTATCCATTGACATCCCTTAGGGAGTGCTCATTTTTTAACAACAGGGGGGGGGCGGTGAGATTTCGCGCGGAGCGCGCGAAATTTTTTCACCCCCCCCGCTAGAGGGGTCGAAATTTTTTACCCCCCCCCCGGCAGGCCGAAAATCGCGCGCGTTCGCGCCCCTTTGTAGCATAGTAACGCGCGGGCTTTTTCCCTCAAAACAGGTTGAATTTTTTTCACCCCCCCCCCAAGAGGGGTCTAAATTTTTTACCCCCCCCCGGTCAAGGGGTCCAAATTTTTTACCCCCCCCCCAAATCCACCACCCCCCCCCTGTTGTTAAAAAATGAGCACTCCCTTAGCCACACTATTTAGACATAATGGACCTATTAAGAATCAAAACTGTGTGGCATGTAACAATTATCTAAAGTATAGATAGTGGCTCTGCCTTGTGGTTGCCACTGGTACCAAATTAGTGTTGGTTGCCCCACCAGGTGGTTTCATATGCAACTACTATCAGAGTCAACATATTTTTTATTTGATTCTTCATGAAGGGTCAAACTACAAATGACTCTGCTGTGGGCAGAGGCGACTGCACTTGACTCTGCACTGATAGAGTCAAGAGGGAGAGTCAATTTGCACACGGAGCAAGGGGTAAGACTGGAGTAGCTGTGACCCTTCCACCAGAGTCATCATGACTCTGCTACCAGAGTTGACTATGGTAAAAGAGTCATGCCGACACCTTTACTTCTCTATGTGTTGGATTAAGGATCAACCGCCGAGATTTCAGGCAAAGAGACATCATAAATTCTGACTAGCAAAAACTCAACATCTGGCCTTTCAAAATGGGGCCATTTCGGCAATCTCCTGGATTAAGTCGCTATTCAGAGGGCCAGAATGATTAAGTCGCTATTGCCAGACAGCTAAATATGGGAAGGCACAGGTTAGGAGGAAAAAATGGAATGTGTAGGAGGAAAACGGAAGGGGCTGCCATAGCGACCTAATGCGTTTGGGGTGCCCAATAGCGACCTAATCTGTAGGGGGTGCCTCCCTGCATTTGCTAACACACTTCCCTCCTCCCTCCTACTGAATGGTTGTCTTTCACTGAATAAGGGTATCCCTCCCTGCATTGGCTAACACATATCCATCCTCCCTCCTACTGAATGGTTGTCTTTCACACCCATACCCCTTATAACTTTCCTACAGCCCCCCCCCCCTCTATCCTGCTGCCCTTCCAGGGGACATGGCAATGCAGGGAGGGGGACCCTTATTCAGTGTAGGACAACCATTCAGTAGGAGGGAAATGTGTTAGCTATTGCAGGGAGGGAGACCCTTATTCAGTGAAAAACAACCATTCAGTCTTGGCACACTCCTCCCTCCCACTTCTACTAAATGGTTCTCTGTTGGTGGTGCCCAATAGCGACCTGATCCATTGTGAGTGCCCAATAGCGACCTAATCCTTCTAGCATACAGAAATGAATGTGATCCATTCCCACAGCCACTTAAACCTTCTAGACTTAAAAGAAAGCCAAATGAAGGCCACGTAGTGATCTAATCCTTCAGACATGGTTTTATGAATAAGGCTGCGCCACCTACCTTCTATTTCCCAGAAAAAACTCCAAGCCTCATTTTTTTAAAGATAGACCCCTTCAAAGAAATCCTCTTTCCCGGGAAACTTCCCCTTGTGGTACCTAATTTTACTTGAAAACAATTACAATTTTCTATATATATACTCCTACTTTAGGTCGCTCCAGTTTAAGTCGCTATTTCAAAATCTATCCTATAGAATAGAAGCTAATATAAAATTGTATTACATCCATTTTGGGAGTTTCCGGGGGTGTTGGCTCTTGTATATATACTCCTGCTTTAGGGCGCTCCAGTTTAAGTTGCTGTTTTAAATTCTATCCTATAGTGTAGAAGCTTAGATGAAATTGTATTGGATGAGCAATGGCTGAAGGTTTAAGTCGCTATATAGCAGGGCTGAAGGTTTAAGTTGCTATAGCAGGGCTGAAGGTTTAAGACGCTACATGCTTTAAAAGAGTTTCCTCTTATTTTATCATAAATCCAGTTTTCTATGTTTTTTACTTAGCGACTTAAACATAGATATGGCCGGATTTTCCACCACCCCCCCCCCCCTGTAGGGCAGTTTTTTAATTTTACCTCTGCCCTTCCAGAGTTGGATTCAAAAGCGTGTAATCCAAGTTATCAGAATAAAAGGGTGACATTCGGTCCTTGAAGGGCTACTGAGTCAAAACGAGTACTGGCTTCTCCAAGGAGTATTTCCTTTTCTGACTCTGCTATTATGGTTATGTGACACCCTTACATGAGTCAGGGAGTTTTGTGACATTTAGCGAGGTGACTCCTTACGTCAGCAAGGTGACTCCCCAAGGGAGCTAGTTGACTCTCTAAAGCATCCAGGGCTTATCCCAGGGAGTCTTACTACTCCAACAGGATATTCAGAAAACGGATTGTGTTTGTTACAATTAATTTTAATAAAGAAATTTGAATTGAATTGAGTTGCGTCCTTTTAATTTTCTCTGTACAATGTTATAGGGATGAGACAGTCAGTCAGTACCATGAACTGATACAGTAACATCTGTTTCCATACCCCCCCCCCCCTGTGATGGCCTTACCAACAGTTGGGAGACATAGTATAGGGCTTGTTACATGTATAGGGAGTGGTCGTGTAGTGTACAGGTGCGGCTAGTACTCCGGGGCTAGTACATGGTGGGGGTGGGGGGTGGGAGCTGGAAAGAGTTGACATGTTTGGTAATTGACTATAGCCCCCAAAAATGTGTTTGTGGTCACCCGACCGGGTCTAGCAACATAGTGTCGGGTACCCGTATTATTCCTGGAAAACGTTGCTAATCGACGGTTTTTACATTTTGTAAATCGGACAATTATTAGAGATGTTAGGGTAAAAAAACTCTAAACCCCGGCCCTAAAAATGTGGAAAGCGAAAGATTAAAAAAGATTAAAAAACTGAATCGGCTGGCCGGCCCTAGCTTGTCAGACCATGTTACCGGAAACCAACTTACAAGTATATTGGCCCAGTATCCATGTTATTGCAATGTTTATAAGCAGTCATGCGGCATGCTGCACCCCCGGGCTGCACCCATGCACCATGACAAAAAAAGGCATAGTGTTTTCAGCAGCATGCTGTTCCTGAAGGTTTAAGTGACGTCACAGTGTATATTACATCCTTTACATAAGTTATGCCAATACGATTAATAACTATTATTTTATGGATTATCAGATGATGAATACATATAGAAATGATTCATATAGCCTACTATCCTCCTGCCCGTCGTGATTATTGCCATATGTTTCTAGAAACCAGAAGTATGATCTGCATGTGAAACACCAGCTTAAAACTATATCACACAAAACATGGATTCTGGGAAGTCTAAGGCCAAGTATGACCAAAGCCATGGCACTTAAAATATATTCATCAAAAGTTCTCCCATACTTTGATTATGGCGACCAACTCTTTGGTTCAACAGCGCAATATATTTTAGATGATCTCCAATATGCACAAAATAGGTGCTTCAAAATTTGTCTCCGAGTAGATCATCTTACGGACACAAACTGGGTGCATGCTAAAGCTAAGCCTCCCCTGCTGAAAGACAGAAGATTGGTTCACATCCAAAATTTCTTGTACAAAAGAGCTCGTAGTATAGAATATACTGTAAATAGAGAGATTCCAACTCGAGCACACCAGGGACCAATCCTAAACCGTGTTACTTCTCATTGTGATGTGTATTACAGATCTGTCGAACACTATGGTGCTATGGTATGGAATGTAATCCCACCACCTGTAAGGCTCATACCCACTTTCCTAGATTTCAAAAGGGATAGAAAACTGTGGCTAGCCGACCAAATACCTGTTATTTAGTTTAAATGTTGTTAGCTAAGATTTACTTGAGAGGATCTATTTTCTGTTGAAGTTTATGATACCCAACCCCAAGTTAAGACCGGTAGATAAACTAAATCATAGCACATTGATCCTTTTGTAAGGAAAGGGTCCCCCAAGAAAATCCACCACACACCAAACATGCATGGGAGGAGAGGGACCTTTCTTTCTTGCCGAGTAGTTGATTTGATACTTATTATATGTTCATTATTCAAAGGATGTAAAACACTATGGCATCTTGATACTCATATTTTGATACATGTACTTACTATATAAACTACTCATCTGTTGATTATCGGTAATAAAGATAAATGTTTACAAAAAAAAGTCAACACTATCACTATTGTTTGATAACAGATTAATAAAAGCAAGTACAATGTATAGCTACAACAACAGAAGTATCGGTGTTTTTCAACAAGGCATTGTATTTTTTTTCCCGCACTTTTATTGTCTTTTGTCCAGTCCCAATGTCTAAACCAAGATTTAGAAATCAGAGGGTCAATACTGTACTGAAAAGGAGCATGGCATCAAAATATTATTTTAATATACTTTCACTCACCAACAGAATCAGTACAGGTATTATAGAGTCTGATAATCTGATTCAAATACTAATTTCTGATGAAAACAAAAGCCATTTCTGCCGGTGCTGTAAGCCTATGAGGCTGAGAGGTGTACAGGAGGGGCCCAGACCCCCCCCCCCCCCCCCCACACACACACATACACACGATGATATAGATGATATAGTTTTAAAACCAACACAGCTGAAGGCTGGTCAGCAGGTCCACAGGGCCCATACGGACCGAACCTGGCACTTACACACACACTTTGATTTTGATTTTACTGCACCCCACCCCCCTGCCTTCTGGAAATTCCTGGGTGCGCCCATGTACTCTTTAGCCACTGAGGGAAAGTCCCAGTACACAGTGCACTATGGCGTACAGGTCATGGCATATTGATTGTAAATTGTAGCCCCAACAGCTATCTATACACTACAGAGTGTGAGCAGTGGTTAGACCAAATAGAACATGAAAAGGTGTGTTGTGGGTGGCATGTGGGCAGAGGTAGGTCGGAGAAATGTAAACTTTCAACAAGAATGTTAATACCTTATCTACTCAACCATCGAGTGAACCCTAAAATAATCAGATGTCCTAGAATTCAATAAAAAGAAATCGTTTCTGCCATTCAATGATGGTTCAAGTCACACTCGAGCCCAGCACCACTCGGCGTGTCGGCTTCGTTGATGTCTTTGGGTACGAGTGTGGGTTCAAGTGTCTGGCACTAGGGTGGTGGTAGAGCTCCTTGAGATAACAAAATATCGTTTGTACTTGGTGAATGATTAGGTCGATTAAAACTTGAAATGGGTGTGAACTATTAAATTCAACATGGCTACATGTTTTGTACATAACATTTTTTGAGTAGAAACAGCGTGTGCATAAGGAAACATTTTTCCATCACTACCTGACCTACCTCCCCCTTCTCCTGCGAGAAGGTGAGAGTGATAGTGATGGAAACATTTTTCACATTTTTCCGAACACTGCAGAGGCGTAGGAAGCAAATCTTCATTGGGGGGGGAGGGGGGGGGGGCCCAGGGGGGCCCACTCCTACCAACTTTATATATCGTTTTTTATGCATGATGTATCATATACACACTTATATTAGATTGTATGGAAAAGTAGTATTTGAGGCCCCTTTGGTTCTAATTTGGGCGCCCTGCCCCCCCCCCCATCCCCCCTGCGCCAACTTTTCCTTATGCGGGAAAGGTAAGAATTGGATATTATGTCTATCATATGACATGTCTTGACAAATTTTTGGGGGGCCCAAATATATGCAGCCCCCCCCCCCACCTCAGTGATTGGGGGGGCCCGGGCCCCCTGCCCCCCCCTTTCCTACGCCACTGTCACTCCTTATTATGTATATCTCTACGTTTGTTGGTGATGCCTCCCCCCCCCCCCCTCCCAATGCATCTGCAAACCTTTTACCGACCTGTTGTCCATCCCACCCCATGAACACTCCCGAACAACATGGAACTCACATCATTTAGTGTGGTAATATAACACCAGGTGGCGGCACTGTGTGATTGGGGCACATCCGCCCCCACCCCAACCGCAGGCCCGTAACTAGGGGGGGGGGGGGGTCATCAGGTCGATCGACCACCCCCCCCCCCCCCCCCCCCCCACACACACACACACATCCTTCAGGAGCTAACAATGTCGACCCTAGCTGGCCTGAGAATGGATAAAATTAGATACATACCAGTTTTTACGGCTTGTAAATCGGTTAATTATTAAGGGCTCTACACAGTAGCCTAAATGATGAAAGCATGATCCATTTTGTTTCATGACCCACTATGATTATAGTTTTGTGCACAAATTGAGTCACTATTTTCATATTTTTAAATGAAAATCCAGCAAGTTCCGCTATAAAATTCATTTTGTTCCACTTTATTAAAAAAAAGACGAACCTCCCCTCGAAGAGCCTCTCATTTTGGCTAGGGAGTAGATAGAGGCTTCTAGTTAATTGGAATATCGAGATATTGAATGGGATATGGCTGTGTCTCTACCTCCTTGTACGCTGTATGTCTGCCTGTCCCTGTCTCCTTGTATGTCTGCCTGTCCCTGTCTCTGTCACCTTGTATGTCTGCCTGTCCCTGTCTCTACCTCCTTGTATGTCTGCCTGTCCCTGTCTCCTTGTGTGTCTGCCTGTCCCTGTCCCTGTCTCCTTGTATGTCTGCCTGTCCCTGTCTCCTTGTATGTCTGCCTGTCCCTGTCTCTGTCTCCTTGTATGTCTGCCTGTCCCTGTCTCTGTCTCCTTGTATGTCTGCCTGTCCCTGTCTCTACCTCCTTGTATGTCTGCCTGTCCCTGTCTCTGTCTCCTTGTATGTCTGCCTGTCCCTGTCTCTACCTCCTTGTATGTCTGCCTGTCCCTGTCTCTACCTCCTTGTATGTCTGTCTGTCCCTGTCTATGTCTCCTTGTATGTCTGCCTGTCCCTGTCTCTGTCTCCTTGTATGTCTGCCTGTCCCTGTCTCTGTCTACCTGTGTCCTACCTGTCATGACCAGCCCTACATGACCATGGTCTGGCATGGATTACAAAACAGTTTAATTACCTGCTCCGTGGGACCCCGTGTTGCTGCATATGGCAGCAGGCGGCCCAGCAGGGGGGGGGGGGACTCAGATATGAAATGACTACCTACTGCCAAACGGCCTACAGAAGCGGTAGCGGTTAGGTTAAGAATTAGGGGGCCGTGACTCTCTGCACCCCTTTAAAAGGTGGGGGGGGGGGGGGTAACTGTGGAGGAGAAAGTAGTAATTGGGTATCAGTACGATTTTAATGATAAAATGTAAGTAATTAAGGGATAATGAAACTATTATCCATGTTTGCTTTACATGTTGCATCAGGAATTAAATGTACAAGCACTATGGTACCTGAACTAGCATGGGCGGCGACTCATCTGTAATGAATCTGGGGGCGGTAAACTGTATTTAGAAGGGGTGGTGATTTTGTGGCTCCTGTTTTTTAGGTGGGCGGTACTTTGGCAGTCAGTGGGCACAGTCATATAGTGAGTAGGACCCCCCCCCCCTCCGGCAGCCGGTCTGCAGTTCCCAACAGTGTTATCCCTTTAAGGGCCGCATAGGGCTTTACTCTGCCATGCCCTTTGTCGGCATGATGCATGAATGCATCCCTGTCGATCAACCCGCCAGGGCTGCATTCATGCATCATGTTTAATACCGCTATAGGGTTGATACACTCCCAAGGGGAGAGCATGATGCACCAATGGTGTGGTGATGATACCTTGCTGCAACATGAGGGGCCACATGCTGTCATTAAAGGGTTAACGTGCATGTGGCCGCGGGTGGTGACTGGGGGGGGGGGGGGGGGGTGTCCGAGTGGGAAGTGGGGAGACCGGGGGGGGGGGGGTCTGGATGAGTTAATTTCCTTCAGCCCCTCTAACTGACGCGTCAAGTGCCCGCCGTCTAATAACTTGTTAACCCTCTAAGGGCCGCATAATGCTTTAATGTGTGATGACGCATTATTGCAGTGCCGGCGAGACTGCTCGCCAAGATTGTCCTCATGTGGCATAGACAGACGGACGTGTTTCAAAGCAAGTAGCCCGGTGGTATGGTCGGCATGATGCATGGATACAGCCCTGGTGAGAAGATCCGGCAGGGTTAATTAACAAGACCTCCCAACACGAGAACAAAACACCAGGCGGGATCGGACGTCTCTATATAATAACCCACTATCACACGGCCGTCACCAGTAGACTGTCACCTCAAGCACTGGGGGGTGTGTGTGAGGGGGAGGAGGCGGGGGGGGGGGGGGGGGAGGGGGCAGGCAAGATGTAGTTTCACACCAGAACTTGTCATAAGTAGAGCCCTCCTTGACTCTGTGCCGGGACGAATCAGACTGAGCCCCCGTCCCGGCCCCGTCCCAAACCCGCATATCAATGTCAGCCCCCACCCTCCTTCCCTCCCTCTCCCCACTCCCCCGCCCTACCCCCTGGTAACCCCCCCCCCCCCCTCTACCCACTCCTCCCTCGGGCTGTATTTAGGATTATTTAGTTATCCACGTTCCGTGTTTGTACAACATTAAAGGCTTTAACGTGTAGTACCTGCGGCTTGCTGCCCTTCCAGTAGCAGTCAGAGTGCAGTCGGGACAGGTACTCAGCCCTATATACAGTCTCGGACCCCGACTGTATGTATACAGTCTGGGAGAGTACTTATGTACTGACTAGTACTAGACTTAAGGAATCTGGACCTCATGGGTTCGAGTCCCACCTTGGCAAAATGGGTAGTAATTTTTATATCTGTACAAAGCATTTCTATTACACTATTGTCCCTATCCAAATATGTAATATGTAATATTGATATGTCAGTATAGGGGTATTTATGCTTCAATTATGCCAAATAAATAATGTAAAAAAACGAACCTTCTTTTCTGCCAAGGTGGGATTCGAACCCATGAGGCCAAACACAACATATCTATGTCATTCATGGTCATGTGACCATGGCTAACCAATCAGTAGTTGAGCTATCTCATTAAGAAATGATCCAGGATCCTGGATCATTTTCTAAGTAGGTCACAGTTACTAGATACAAATTCGTCCAGGCCCATTAGCCTGACGGCTGCAATGGGCCTGGAGGGCTCGAGGCTGCCCTATATAGGGATCTGGAGGGAGGTGCGCTGGTTACGGCAGCAAGCACTGATAAGAGCTGATAAGACTGTTACAAGCCTGTCCCCTGTTTGTCCCCTATTTGTACCCATAGTGGTATGTCTTATCAGTGGGTTTAACAGTAACCAGCAAAATCTAAAATGGCGGACCCACTGGGCATAACTCCAGATTCCTTACATATGTAGGGGCGCTGTGAGTTTAAGTGCTAAAGCTCAGAGAGAAAAGAAACAGTGTCAAAAGGTTGTCCAGGTTTCCTCCACAATGACCCCGACTCCCCTTTCTATGGGAGCCTAGGTCCTTACTTGACTCCCTTAGGTGAGCCAGCGATCTTTGTGACTCCCCTAGGTGACTCCCTTAGGTCAGCCCCCGGGGGGGCACTTGAATTTTTTTTGACAGGGGTGTGCGGCTGGACCTCTGAAACCCTTACCCTTGTTAGGGCGATTTTGATGCCAAAAAGTTACCCTTGTTAGGGCATTTTCGGTCAAAAGTGCCTAGGTTTCGGTAAAAAACTGATAAAATAGCCAAAAAGTTACCCTTGTTCGGGCATTTTCGGTCAAAAGGGCCTAGGTTTCGGAAAAAAAAGAGATAACATAGACCATGTTTGTGTAAATCTGCTGAAAAAATTACCCTAGTGCGGAGGTTTTAGTGGAAAACTGCGATATTTTTGGCGAAAACTGGCAAATATTGGTGAATACCCGGACATTTTTGTGAAAAATAGACCCTTGTTAGGGCGATTTTCAAGAAAGTGCACCCTTGTGGCGATTTTTCCTTGAAAAGTGGACCCTTGTTAGGGCGATGTTGTAGAAAAAGTAGCCTTCCCAGCCGCACACATGTGTATACAAAATATACTGTGCCCCCCCCCCCCCCCCCGGGGGTCAGCCAGGGTGTCACCTAGGCTCCCTTGTGCAGCCTGGACTCCCCTAAAGAGGGGAGTCATTCTGGAAGAAACCTAGACTCCCTTTTGACTCTGTTTCTGTTCTCTATGTTATCATATCCTATCATATCAGCCGGATATCAGTCTACTTTTATCGTCTGCATAACGTCCATCAGGAATGTAGGCCACTCAAAGAAAAACGTTTGATATCAAATATACCAATATTTTGTCTCCATTTAGCTACTTTGTAACATATTTGTCCATTGAAAGTTTTAAAAAAAAAGAGAAAAAAAAGAGAAACCTTTACCCAAATCACGATTGTTTGACGCGCGCTGATGGGAAATTTCTGCATCCGCCTCTGATTCTGGACTAGATCTATTGGAAATTATATTGAAACATGACAAATGAAATGATTCAGAAGTTATATACGGTTTGTAGTGAAGAATCGATAGGCCTATTTACCGATGTATCTCTAAAATGTTCCACGTATGGCCATGTATGGTCCCGTGTATGGTATATATATGTATTGTACATTCAGGATATTTATGGCCAGGCTTGACAAGGTCCAGAACTCAGCTATACGGATCATACTTGGTGCTGTCACCAGAGCCAAAACTGTGGTGCTGCAGAGAGAGTTAGGCCTGCCCACTGCGGTGGATCGAATCTCACATGTTGGCCGCTCCTTCTTGGTGGCCATGGCATCCAGGGTTGACTCTAGACTTGGCCTTGCCCTGGAGGAGAAGTTCCACTCCTTCAAGGATACGTCGATAGGGAATCGTGTTGAACGAAAGCTCTCAAAGGCGTATGCTGTCTTGGTGTCAGACACCCATGCGCTCGGGTGTAGTCTTCATGATAGGCCGGTCAGGACCCTCCCACACCCGACAAGGGTCATCCCAGTTGTCACTAAGGTCAACCACAACTATAAGAAATCTGAGATCTCTCCACTTGTTCTCCGGACAATGGCTGCAGAGCAAATTGCCTACATAACGGAAGAGTTCCCTCAGGCAGTTCATCTGTACACAGATGGGAGTGTGCTGCCTGAGACGGGGCGCTCTGGCAGTGCAGTTGTTTACCCCGAGGAAAACCAAGAAGCGCTGGCTCGTCTTACCGACCACTCCACCACTCTGGTGGTGGAATTGTATGCCATCTTCATTGCCCTGGGTAATGTACCTGGCTTAGATGTGATCATACACACAGACTCTCTCAATGCTATTCTGACTGTCGCTGACCACCGCACCCCCCACTTTTTGGCTCGGGTCGTTCAGGAAGAGGTGGTCTCACGGCACACAGCAGGGTTCAAGACCATTCTACACTGGGTCCCCTCCCATGTGGGGATACCCGGGAATGTCTTGGCTGATGAGGCAGCACGTCGGGCGGCTCTTAGTGATGAAGGAATATTCCATCACGCCCCTCCTTCCAGGGGCCAGGCGCGAGCTGTTCTGTTGAAGACCCACTTAGCGGAGATGGAGGCCACCAACAAAGAGATTGATGTGTTAGACCGCCTGCATGTCTCGGTTTCCCAGTCCAGGGAATGGCACCTGAAGGTCCAAGCATCTCTGGATCCAGTTCCGATGACGCTTAGGCGGGTAGCCCAGACTATGGTGACCCGTTTCCGGATAGACTACCAGCGGTGGGCTGACGTACCCAAGCGAACGGACTGTGTTTGTGGATGTGAGCAGTTTTCTGCTGTCCACATTCTCACATCCTGTCCAGAGGCAAATTACAGGGCTCTCCTTGGAATGCCACCAACCTCTAGAGCTGACCAGTTCCCATCACTCGATTATTTGGCTTTGGCCACACTGAAGTGGGCTTCTACGGAGGACTATGAACCCCTTGTACGGTTCTGTGCTGACAACAGTGCCCTCCTGTGGTGATATCCGCCGTCCCTTGGGTTTGTTCCCCTACCTGATGGGGAAAGGGTGACAAACACTTGTGTATATATGTATATTCATGTTGGAGCGTGACTCCATTTTTCCAATATAGTTATTTTTTCTCCTTCTTGTCTTAGGGGCTCTTACCCCCCATTAATATATACAGCATAAACAAAAACAAACCAAAAAAAAACAACAACAAAAAAAAAACATATAGTAGAAATACCTAGGAGCTACGGTGACCTATTCAGACACTCAGTGTCATCCACATTACATTTTATTCTATTGTCTAGGTTCCTCCGGTGTATTCTCCTTTTTCCCTTTATGACTATGTAAATTGTTTGTCTGTTTTCCCTCGTTTTTTCTTAGTGTATTCACCTTCATGTGTTTGTCTGTGTTGTCCCTCATCTCATTTAAGTGTTAACCATGGACCCTGTTGTCCCAGGTTCGGTCCGTATGGGCCCTGTGGACCTGCTGACCAGCCTTCGGCTGTGTTGGTTTTAAAACTATATCATCATCATCAGGATATTTAAAGTATATATACATTGTACTACTTACTAGTAGTCTATGGGAGAAAAACGGTGGTTGGCCAATGTGGGGGTCGAACCCACGACATTCGCGTTATTAGCACGACGCTCTAACCAACTGAGCTAACCGGCCACCTGGTTGAGCCTATCCGGAGTAAGCTAAGGGCTGCTGCAGCGGGCCCCGGCTGAGGCGTGGGGCGAGGAGACACCTGCATCTGCACCTGCACTGACGTTATATCGAGGAGTTTTGTACATTTGGGGGCCAAAACGTTAGCACCCTAACGATGTAGACCATTATAGCCATATGCACCGCCTTGCAACACCAGTTGCAGTGGGCCTTTTCTCAAAGATATGTCCTTGGATTTTAGGAAAGGAGGGTCTTTTTGTAGGCAGAGCCAGGGACCTTTAGCAACCACGTAAATACTCAAATAACCGTTATAACGCAGACGTAGCAGTGCTGAATGCATAGGATACGTCTGGGTTAAATGAGCTACAAAGGGTTTGCTAAAGGTCCCTGAAACTAAACAGGTGTTTCAGCTACCGTTACTATACCTATCCTTTAAATGATGTTTGATTCATCATTGTCGGACTAGGATTGTTCAATCATAGGAAAACACGATGTTGGGCAACAAATGTCAGCATTTAGCCACAACAGGTGGGGATTTTCAGGTTGAAAATTCAGCAGGTTTTTTTTCACAGAAAGGCGTCATATTTGCCTGAAACCCCATGGATTAGGCCCGGGATTAGACCACTCAAAAAAGTTGTTTCTCTGACATCACCAAGCAGTGCAAAATATGACGAGGGCGTTTTTCATTTAATGTTTTTGACTTGGGAGCTTAAATACATAGGGAAATTCGGACTTTTCACGCTAAATTTTCACATTTTAGTTATTCAGAGTTATTGATTAGCGTTGTTCTAATGCAAGGTATTCCTAGCTGACTGCATAACTAACAGCATAAGCTTTAATTTGATACCAAAGTTGCCAATATTTTTTCCAATTTTAACATATTTTTCATCAAAAATGTATAAAAAAAAAAATAATAATAAAAAAATTATGATTTTAATTATGCGCACGATGATGAGAAACTTTTTTTTTCTTTTGAGTGGCCGTAGGGGTAGTGTCTGGGAGGAGGGACGCAGTACATTAGTAGGTGGTTAGCATCCTACGTCTGTACTGACCGAGCTACACCGGAGTGGCCGCCCGGGAGTTGCTGAAGGTCCCTAATATTGCATTCAATATGACCGTGTCACAGAACTTACAGTTTCATAACAGGCAAAAAAAACACACGACCGGTTCTAGCAAACAGTGCCGGGTCGCCCTATTCTATTTTATTTTGTGAAAATTTTGGTACATGCCAATCTTTACGGCTCGCAAATCGGACAATTTTGTAAAGGATTTTAGAGCAAAAACTCCAAAACGGGCACTAGAATGGCCGGGCCTATAGTAAAACCAACCTTTTTTTGGCCCCAGGGTTGAATTGCCATTCAATCAAAATGTGACCTTTTATAATGTAAAAATAAAAAGGAATCTCCAGAACCCTTAGGATTCAACAGACTTTCACATAGCGCACGTAGTCCTCGATCAAAACGAGACAAAACGCGGGAAATAGAGATGTCGGACAACAGAAGACACCCTGCCCCCCCCCCCTCCCCCCCCCCCCCCCCCCCACACACACGCACCTTGCGCGCGCCGACAACCTCGGACGCTGCACGTGACGTCACTCAGCCCCCCCTCCCCCACTTGCACGACAGCCGGAAATCTCCGTCACTAACGTCATTTCCGCCGGGGGTCGTTTACACATGCTCAGAGCGTGGAATGCAGGGTAATTGGTTGTCCACTTGTCGGGTGTTGTTTCGGGGACCCTCGGCGGCGTTCGGTAATTGTCGGCTTGTCGGCTATTGTCGGGGAGGGACGCCCGACGGGGGGTTGAGGTAGTGGCACGTGGACAAGGACAACAAGTCAACCCATCCCCTCTCCCCCCCACCCCCTCCACCCCCCCTCCCCCGCGCCAACATCTACCCCTAGCCCGACCTATCTATACCCTGTAGATTTGTACAGATTTCGGAGCATTGAAATCTGAAACATACTTCTGTTTTTTTCTTTTAGTTTAGGGAGTGATCATTTTTTAACAACAGGGGGGGTGGTGGGTTTCTGCGCGGAGCGTGCGGAATTTTTTACCCCCCCCCCCCCGGTCAAGGGGTCAACATTTTTACCCCCCCCCCCTTTACGGTCGAAAATCGGCTCGCGCGCGGGCCCTTGGAAGCATAGTAACGCGCGGGCTTTTTTGGCTCAGAACAGGTTAAATTTTTTTGCCCCCCCCCTAGAGGGGTCCAAATCTTTTTGCCCCCCCCGGTCAAGGGGTCCAAATTTTTTTGCCCCCCCCCCTGTTGATAATAAATGATCACTCCCTTAGCATCCCGGGTTTAGCACCCTATATCTAAAGTGTATCAACCACATCATCATGTAAAAGTATAATGTATTCTAAAAAGCTCAATTTTGGACGGAATCGTCCAAAAACGTGCATTGGTGGCGGGATAAATATGAGCATACACACATGAAGTACATACTAGTATTCTGATATATTTCAGCTGTGTGCGCAGGAACATGCGCAGTGGCCCCTTTTCCAATGGTCGCGATCATCTTTAAACCCTATATGCATCATGCCCTTGGTCGTCATGGTGCATTAATGCAGCCCTGACGAGTAACTCGCCAGGGCTGCATTCAACTTTAAGCAGCATGCCGACCCTCCGGTTGAGGGTCAGCATGATGCACCAATGCAGCACCGGCAAGTTACTTGCTGGGGCTGCATTCATGCATCATAACGACGATTGTAATCTTTTAGCGACACCCATCCTTAAAGGGTTAAACGGTTACATTAAAGGGTTAATCCTTCCCTCCGTCTGCAGACGACATTTGTCGGCGGGCGGCTGTTGCCGGCAGGTGTCGCTGGTACCCGGTCTCCTTGACGACGGCCGGCCCGACACCTGGTGGTGACAGCCAGAAGTAGACGCCGCAGGGACGCGCGGTGGACGCATCAGCCGCAGGAGGAATAACATGGAATCATATTATATATTGGGGGCATAGAATTCAACCTGACTAGCACAACTATTATATGTTATATATACCGTATAATGGCCTACTTAGGCGCCCCAACACTTATTCATTTCATCCAGTATTCACTTGCCCCCGGCGCTTAAACAACACCGGCGCTTGTTCAAGACCAGCAGTTAAAGCATGAACACATTGTCAAAACCGGGCTACCAGGTGCTTATTGCAGACCGGCACTCATTTGAATACATGGTGCTTAAACTGGGCACTCACCGCGGTGCCAAAGTTGTTACAAAATGATTCACTACTCACAATAGCTCACAATAACTCAGCCAAAAATGATTATCTCATTACAAGAAAATACGATTATTAAACTAGTCTGGCGGACAAACCACTTGTTTTAAGAAAAGAAAAAAGTAAAACAAGTGGTTCGTACGCCAAACGAGTTTAATAATATTGTTTTCTTGAAATGAGATAATTATTTTTGGCTGTGAATGTGTGGTTGGTGCCCGGGGGGCCACTCTCTGAATTATGGATACCATGTGCGTACATCAGTCTAAATCTGACCCCCTTATGCCGTTATGGCGGGGAAAAAATCCACCAAAACATCCCCCTATTGGCGGGATTACCCCCTAAAATGTAAAGAAACCATACCCCTTTTAGTTGGACATGACCCTAAAGAGGCAAAATTTGGACCCCTTTTATCGAGATACCCTAAATTGTTAAAAAATGGACCCCTAAATATAGCGGTATATCCCCCAAATTTGGCCAAAATTGGACCCCTTATAGCGGGATACCACCCTAAATTTGGGCCAAGTTCCCACAAAATATACCCCTTTTTGTCCCTTTTTACAGGAACTTTCAAACGTTTTGGTTGGATATTTTGGGCCCAAAAACATACCCCTTTTGACCCAAAATGGCCCAAAAAGGGCCCCTAATGGCGGGTCCGGCCGGACCCGCCAGTGGGACCCAAAAAGGACCCCTTTCCCGGGATTTTGTGTACGCACATAGTTACTGTAGATTGTATAGGGAGTGGCCCCCCTGGGGGTTGGTGGTAGAAGTAGTATGTAGAAATGGCGCCTTTACTCAGCGCTCACCATCACCATCCACACACATGGAATCATCCTCCCTTTGGGTTTGGGTCGGTTGATATATTATAATTCAAATAAAAAGACAATCACGCACTTAAGCTGCGTTGAAATAATTCTGCGGGTGTAGAATGGGGTAGAATGATCAAGTTCACAGTAGACTTTTGTTAAAAAGAGGCTAATTGATTCAAGTCCCTCGTGTATCATTTGAAAACTATAGTTTAGGATATATATTCCCGCACATATAACCCTACACTTTCTAAGTCCTAAATAAACCATACACACTCAGAAAAGTCTGCGTCATTGTCTCTAAAACTACTCTCACATGAAAGTCAGACAGTGCCTGACTTTTATGTGAGAGTGGTTTTAGCGACAATGACGCAGACTTTTCTGAGTGTGTAAATATGTTGCAGTGGCGGATTTCGAGGAGATGCGCGGCCATTTTGGGGAACATTTACTTTCTTTAAATATAACAATATTGCAATTTTCAATGGAAATGCTTATCTAATTACGATGATGATATAGTTTTAAAACCAACACAGCCGAAGGCTGGTCAGCAGGTCCACAGGGCCCACACGGACCGAACCCCAAATCCTGGATCCGCCACTGTGAAGGGCGACTTACCAGCATGCTAAACAATCGGACATGATATCTATGGTCATGGGTGGGGGGCGCTGGTAGTGAGGTGGGGGGGGGGGGGGGTTGCTGGTGGTGTGGGGTTTCAGCCAATCAGCGTGCTCGTCTCTCAGAGCTCTGTCCTCCTAGAGCTGGATGGGACAGAAAACATAATTACACAGAGACAGAACGCCATTAACACCTCCACCATTAGGTCCTCACAAGGACCGGGGATAGCAGAGGTGGATATCAGTTATTTATCTATTTAGTGACTATTACGAGTATCAAAATAACTTGTTGGTATAGTAATGTAACAAGTATAGACACACGGACCTGGTTATACCATACACCAGGAGTTACAATGGAGACGCACTTCGCTGGATAACCACCTGTAATATTACCTTGTGATAAATTCCTGCAGAATTCGCAAATTCAGCTACACACGGAGAGATTAACCAGTGAGATATAATAACATTGTATTGTTGAAAATTGCCTGCAGATCAGATAAGCAAACAGTTGCGTAGAGGTGTCCGGATCCGTAAGTGCGTCGGTTTGATATAAGTGCGCACTAAAATCCATGTATGTGGATACCTTTGGTCATTTCTGCATCTCCGGGGAATAGCGCGTGGTCGCAGCCATAGAATATATAGATTAACGGGGCATTTTGGTGCAGGAATCTCTGCTGATTACTATTTCTGCTGATTAAATCATTCATCCTCGGGAAGAGGACGTGAAAGTTTGAACGATTGAGGACAAACGGAGGTACAGGGAATATTCTACATCTTAATCACACTTTAACTACTCATATGGATCATAACAAGATATAGACACCTAGATATCAACATATTTCTTATAACCCCCGGGTATGTCGGAGTGTGAGCCGACCCCTACTGGAGGAGGAGGCACCCCCCAGTCCGCCCGTCCCTACCCGTCCATGTCGGACCTTCCGTACATAGGTATAGCAGACTACGGGCCCCCTCCGCCCCCCGACCCCCCTGTATACCTCTCCAACCCGCCCCACGACCACCTCCAGCCGCCCCCCGACTACGGCACCGGGGAGTATGACGTGCCGCCCCCGGGGGGTGCGTGCGGCGCAGGGGAGGGGTATGGAGGGGAGTACGGGGGGCCGGGCGGCTACAGTGACGGGAGGCAGGCGGGGGGAGGCCCGGTGAGGGCGGCGGCTAGAGGCGGTCCTCCGTCTGCCGACGACGGCGGCCACTACTACCAACAAGGGTGAGTGGTGCTGGCTTTGTCAGATCTTTTATAACATTAGTCACAATCAAATGGAAAATTTCGTAAATGCCAAACCAGTATCTATACATTTTTATACATACACATAATTGCCTGGCCTTTTTTATGTACAGGTCTACTGTCTGATCTAGATTTAATTCTTCAATGTGAAGTATTTCGTCAAAAAGATTCACACAATTGAGATGTTAGCGCCTGTGTGTTATTGATAATACACTTATAGTAAAACATATTTATACAAATGCATTTGTAGAAATCAGATGACAATTATCAAAGCAGACAATCACATTTATGGAAACAGCCACAAATACGCTCAAATGAAATACGATATAGAAACACACCAAGAAAAACTGTTTGATATTCGTTTTTATTTCATGGTGAATACGGCACTCCCATTGACTTAACCAAGGAAGGCCGTATTTAACACCCCCCGTTAAATAACCCTCCCCGTATTTCACGGCCTGTCAAATCACCAAAATTGTTGATCAACCATGATAAATTTGCCTTTTCAGAGCAATTAAGTGGAATTTTGATGAATATTGTTAATAATAACATGAAATAAACACAAAGGAACACTCGTAGAGTTCCCCACTGAGGGTTATTTAACTCCGCTTCGCCTTGTGAAATAACCCTCAGTGAAATATCCGGAATCATAATACATTTCCGATGTTTTATTTACAGAAACCAGATGGAGTTTGGAACAGGGTATGTAGGATTTAAAAATGTTACATTACACAACAATTTGAGAGATAAATACATAATTATACATGTGTCTGTGTCCGTGCATATAGACACCAGACAAACAAAAGAGCAGACAGAAAAGAGGAGAAAAGGTGTGGTAAAGTGTGCCATTAAATGCTTTACTACCCCTTTTTAGAGGTCCAAATTCATATCATACACTAGGGATAGGAATAAATGTGCGAACCGCCTTTAGCAGAACGCAAGGAAACCCATAATACATGTACTACATTTCCATAGGCAGGGAGGACCCACCAATTTAAAAACGGGGGTACACCAAAGATAGAAGTACAAAAAACATCATGCCATTGCTCGCAGCAGATCATTAGAAAAAAATCATTTATAAATTCCAAAAGGGGGTCTGAATCCCCAGGACCCCCATCTGGACCCACCATTATCGGCTAGACAAGAATCCCCCTATTTGATACCCAACATGTATAAACCGCTGTAAACATGAGTTCTGCTGTACTTTCAGTAACCAAATGGACTTCATCCCAGGGTAAGAATCCATAGTTATAACCACTTTACGATGTTAGATTACTCGCTTCATTATCATCATGTCAAATGGACTACCGGTATAAGTGCAATACAGCCTCAGTGAATAGATCATTGGTTTTACATTGAAGCATCATGCCGACCCTCTAACAATGTAATCAATGTTGTTATAGCCAGAGAATTACCTTACAAAATGTATGATATTATGTTGTACCCACTAAGGCTATGAAAATGGATTTATTTGCCTAAACTGTTTGGTTGTTTGAGCTGGCACATTTGTTATTTCAACAATGATATATCATACAGACCTTAAAAATGTTGAAACTATATCATTATTATCATTACTATTCAATTAAGAACACTTTTTATGCATAACTATTAAATCAACCAAAATACATTTATGTTAGAATACACTGTTTGCCTACTAGAATTGCAATAAATAATAAACACATCGCAATGTATCCAGGGGAGGGGTGGAGCCCCCCTGAAATTGAATCACTGATCCCCCACTTTACCCAACATCTCCACCTGCAAAACCATTGTGGCATTCCCATTGATCACTGCATTTATATTTCAACATATATATTTGGCTGAAAAATCTTGATGGTACATGGGAAGTTTTTTGTTATAGAATAATCTAAATATTGTGGTTGTATTTTAGAGTTCACCGTCACGCAGCCAACATCCGAGAACGTAAGAGAATGATGAGCATCAACACCGCCTTCGAAGAACTACGCCTGTATGTGCCAACCTTCCCATACGGTGAGTCAGAACTAGGCCTGTATGTGCCAACCTTCCCATATGGTGAGTAAGAACTAGGCCTGTATGTGCCAACCTTCCCATATGGTGAGTAAGAACTCGGCCTGTATGTGCCAACCTTCCCATATGGTGAGTAAGAACTAGGCCTGTATGTGCCAACCTTCCCATACAGTGAGTAGGAACTAGGCTTGTAGGTGCCAACCTTCCCATACGGTGAGTTAGAACTAGGCCTGTATGTGCCAACCTTCCTATACGGTGAGTAGGAACTAGGCCTGTATGTGCCAACCTTCCTATACGGTGAGTAGGAACTAGGCCTGTATGTGCCAACCTTCCCATACAGTGAGTAGGAACTAGGCCTGTATGTGCCAACCTTCCCATACGGTTCGTAGAAACTAGGCCTGTATGTGAACAACCTTCCCATACGGTGAGTAGGAACTAGGCCTGTATGTGTCAACCTTCCCATACAGTGAGTAGGAACTAGGCCTGTATGTGCCAACCTTCCCATACGGTTCGTAGAAACTAGGCCTGTATGTGAACAACCTTCCCATACGGTGAGTAGGAACTAGGCCTGTATGTGCCAACCTTCCCATACGGTGAGTAGGAACTGTATGTGAACAACCTTCCCATACGGTGACAGGGGTAGACACTAAGGCTGGCCCGGGAGCCAGTGGCCCGTAATTTTGGGTCCGGGCCCGTAGTTTTCTTCAGAAATCCTTCCCATGGGCCCGGGTGGCCCACAGGAAATTTTGCAAAATATTTGGAAGGAACATAATTGATGAGTATAGTCATGTAATATATCGTTAGAAAGAGAAAAATGTGAGCAAATGAAGCAACTTGGTCTCATTTTGACATAGATAAATCAGGAATATATATACCATTTTCTCTTTGAAAAAAGTTAACTTTGTTCTCTGGCCCACAGCTGAAAACCCGGGCCCATAGAATTTTGGAGCTACGGGCCCGGGTGGCCCACAACCGATAAAGTTAGTGTCTACCCCTGCGGTGAGTAGGAACTAGGCCTGTATGTGCCAACCTTCCCATACAGTGAGTAGGAACTAGGCCTGTATGTGCCAACCTTCCCATACGGTTCGTAGAAACTAGGCCTGTATGTGAACAACCTTCCCATACGGTGAGTAGGAACTAGGCCTGTATGTGAACAACCTTCCCATACGGTGAGTAGGAACTAGGCCTGTATGTGTCAACCTTCCCATACGGTGAGTAGGAACTAGGCCTGTATGTGCCAACCTTCCCATACAGTGAGTAGGAACTAGGCCTGTATGTGCCAACCTTCCCATACGGTGAGTAGGAACTAGGCCTGTATGTGCCAACCTTCCCATACAGTGAGTAGGAACTAGGCCTGTATGTGCCAACCTTCCCATAAGGTGAGTAGGAACTCGGCCTGTATGTGCCAACCTTCCCATACGGTGAGTAGGAACTCGGCCTGTATGTGCCAACCTTCCCATACGGTGAGTAGGAACTCGGCCTGTATGTGCCAACCTTCCCATACGATTAATAAGAACTAAGTCTTTATAACACAACTGTATGTTATGGGTATACAATCCTGTGTAAGAACGAAGAAGGGTAAACATAACACCCAGGGCTGTGGTATGTTTTTCTGTAAAGTCCCTATGTGTTGTACGCTTTTTGGTGCTCTAGATCAATCAGAAGCCAGCATTTAGTCATGTCACCACAAGGGTAATGGTGTCAATAAAAACAAAGCTTTCGCTGATTTGACAACAAAATATGGTAAGAGGTGGGCTCGAAAAATGTTGCTGCATCCGACTTCATAGCCAGATGCAGCACAGTTTAGTACAGGCTTAGTTTAGTACAAATGAGTTTTTGACATTTTTCTAACATTTGAATAGTTTTCTTCTGGCAAACTAAGTTAAAAACCACATTTCTACCCCCATTTCCCCCAAAATGGTAGACATGGGATCGACAATTGTACTGTATAATATAGGTAATATATATTTAAATGTTAATTATTCAATTTTGATTAATTTCCATTTAAATAAACAAAAAAATATCAAAAATATTGCGTTAGAGTGAATATTGAGCAATATATCACTTGTCATATATCAAATGAAAGCTCTTGATGAGCTGCACATGACTGTGGCAATATCACAACATTTTTAATATGCGACTTTTGACCCATTTCATTAAAACGGATCACATATAGTAAAGCATGTAAAGGAGTTAAATGTTATAATTCTAGTGTAGATTGCCACTTGTTAAAATTCTAGTTTTAATTGCTGTTTATATTGTGAAAAAGAGAAAGATTTTCAGCAACATTTTCCTGTTTTTGTTTTTCTCAGAGAAGCGTCTGTCGAAGATTGATACGCTGAGGCTGGCCATTTCTTATATCGCGTTGCTGCGTGACCTGCTCACCTCGCCCCGCGAGTCGCTCGACCACATCGAGTACTGTTTGCGGACCAGTCCCACCACCGGGAACACCGCCATATGGAACACGAGCGGTAGGTGTTGTTGTTGTTGTTGTTGCTGCTGTTTTGTTGTTGCTGTTGTTGTTGCTACCTTCTCGCCTCCCTCCAGTAAACAAAGAAAACCGTTATACTATGTTATATAATGTTTCTCTATGGCTCCTGATCTGGGTCTCATGAGATGCTCAATTGCCCTATCACTCGGAACACTGCTGCATAGAATACCAGTGGTACCGTAAAACCTCGCATATAAGCCTAACTCGCGTTTAAGCTGCAACCTGACTTTAGGACGATCCTATAAGCCACATCAGCGATCTGATTATAGTTACTTTTATACTTGATTATAATAGCAAAATCTCGCATATAAGCCGCACCCCTACTCTAGGCTGGTCCTATAAGCCGCTCCAGCAATCTAACTCGCGTAATAGCCATGGCCTATACGCGAGGTTTTACAGAAGGCATTGTTCTTACTACACACCTAGACAGATAATCTTTAGGCTCTACACAGATAACAGCTCCGGCCCTTAGTCTGTAGTTGCTATCCCAGGGACATTGGTCAGGCATGACCAAATGCTATCCAAAAATGACTGAGAGGCAAAACAACATTATGACTAATAGCTACTAATGCCTTACTCAAAAGGAGTTAGTCTGAATAGGATGAATTGGTCAGTACTAAACAACCTGGCAATATTAACTAACCAGGGTTGGTCGTATAGTGGGCCAAAAAGTGACTAACTAGGTTAAATACTAGTGACTGAGAGATTGGGCGTCAAGGTGGTCAGTACTGACCAACTCACCATTGTCTTCTCCATTTCAAGGAGCATAATAGGCTAAGTCATTTTGAGTAAGGCATTAGTCATATGTTTTCCCATAGCCATTTTTGAATAGCACTTGGTCATGCCTGACCAATGTCCTTATGACTAAGCTGAGATAGCCACTACAGACTAAGGGCCAGAGCATTTCGATTATCTGTGTAGTAGCTTATTCCCATTCATGTACACATTAGTGCATTGCATTCTACACAGATGGCAGCATATCTCAGGTGGTTGCCCATGCTTGTGTTTTCTCCAACAAAGCTGTGACTGGTTGTTATTACACATTGAAACATCTAGGACTCATGGTGACGGGAATTATGTACACATTTCAAAGGAAAAGGATATTTTGCAGGGGTGTCAGCTAATTTTTGATGGAGGTCAATTCTAGCCATCCCAGTTGGGCTAACAGCCTTAGCCTGCTAACCCCCCCCCCCCCCCGTGAGTTGCTCGGCCACTTTGAGCACCGCCTGCAGATCTAGATGTTGTTATTGCTTTGTAGTTTCCCAAGCATCATCACACCTCCAGAACACAATAAGCTTGCAGTGTATGGAAAACCAGCAGCTGTTTTCAATGTTATTCATAAATGTTGTTTATGTGGCACCTGTAGACTATATTGAACATTGTTTATCTATCTATATCTGTGTGATAATATCAAGATGTCCCTGTGGATAGTACTGTGCATGAGGCCTAAACTAACCTGAAGCGGACATTGCTGATTTCCAGCAAGTCCAGAATGCATTGCGTAGTGCTAGCTTTTGTTTTGATTCAATGTACCCTCTCGAGTCTCATTTATTAACAAACTACACATTCGTGACGCGGCGTAACATTTGTTAACATATGATACAAATGAATCATTGCTCTAAAAATGTATCAGGCATGTTCACTTTTACAATTTTTGCACCAGCACACCAGCAACCAGCAACCAGCTCCATGATAAGTAAATATCTTCATTCATTCATTCATTCATAGATTATTACCTTTTACCTGACCCACACGTGACCTTGACCTTTCAGATCTGACTGCCCGATTGGCCTGGATAAAATGGGAGAACCTTGGAGTAAAACGTCGCACTATTATCGGCGGCATCCCGTCTATTCAGTGAAACGTCGCACCCTGAACATAGTTGGCGCTAGCCATGCTGTAAAATGTCGCACCACCACAGCCGGCACCCCACCTCCACCGTGGACCACCGCACTATTGTAACTCTCCTTACTCTAGTATGGATGAGATGTGTCCTACAGCATGAAGCTGGGACTACACTGCCCGATTTTGTAGCCAGATTGGAGCTATTCTTACAAATCGGACCCAAGCAGATGTAAATGATACTGAAAAGCGTGGTGGACAATTGTCATGAAAATCCTGATAATGGTTTTGATAAGTAAGGCAGTTATGTGTCAAAGTGTTTACTGAGTAGTTGTTGTTATGCCTTCAAGACCCCCTTTGTTTTGTCAGTAATGTTGAGGCAGAAACAGCTCACAGTCATGACAGTCCTATTGTTGGTATATTTGTCTTACTAACGGTATCTACCCCCAGAGAGTCAGTAGCCCCGCCCCCAGGGCATACGAGGTAAAAACTCATAGATGTGGTGAGAGTGTAAAGTGACTACCGAACAAAAATCCCATTGTAAGGCTTTCTTGGCTCATAATTTGTGATCAATTTGGTTCATGTGCAACGTTGGCTCAATAAGGACAATATAACACAAGTAACACAAGATATCAACGTCTAGAAGGATAGTACTCATTTTCACAGGTATACAACGTTTGATCTGATATAAGATCTGGGAATTCCACTTGGCCATACAATGCATCACCGTAGGAATGTGGACACGAAAGGCAATTCTTTGGTGTAGATATTCAAATCTTGTCTTTTTGGTTCTTATTCCGAAACCCTTGTCGAGAATTGCTGGCGTCTCTCGAAATATAATTGCCTCAGAGTTGCCCAAGTTCTGTTATGAATCTAGAGGGTATTCTTTTTTTTTTACATAGAATCAATCTTGCTAGTCAACATGTCAATTGTGTATATATTTATCTATATATTTATTCATTTATTTATTTATTAATTAATGCTACATGTATATCTATTTATTTGATAAACTACTAGATTTGTTTAAATGTAGTTACAATTTATTGTTCAACTCGTTTTGATGGTATACATACATACCGGTACATCAGATACATTGCCAATGTTCAACTTAGTGAAATCTCGTCTATAGAAGGAGGGACAAAGCCCAGGATGCCAACATACCCAGAAGCAGCCCCACTTTGTCTGGCCCGACCTGTAAGCTGTGGTTAATTCTTTATACCCTTTTATAACCAGAGTCTATCTACTACATACCTCCCCAATTGCATCGTCCCTCGTATCCTTGTGATGTTATTTAACCATATATATGAAGGCAGCATAGTGCTTCAATGTACTGCGTCCTTGGTCGTGATGATGCATGAATGCAGCACCAGTGGAAAACCTGCCATTGCTTCACTCATGCACCATAACGACACAGCCCTGTCGAGTGGGCAACAAATGACATACCGGTAGCACATTAAAGCACGTTATGCCATCCATAAAGGGTTAGAGACTGTGTGGTGCTAAATGTTACGATGGGTTTATACATGAAAATTAGACCGCTTAAAAATGATTATCAGCTATGCAGATACTTTCTGCAAAAAGGTGAGGACAGGAAGCCTTTTTCATGTTATTTCTTCTTTTGTGGTGCTGGTCCCTTTTTATTTCTTCCTTGTCACCAAGCAAATCGTGGCCACTTCTTGCCAGCCTCCCCAATTTTGACTTACGGGTTGATAAATTTGGTCATGACCAAACCTGACCGAAATTAACAAAATTGATCATGACCAAACTTCACCAAAGTTGGCAAATTTTGTCATGATCATGATACCTGACCAAAGTTGGTGAATCAGGTAGATTGAAAAAATGTGGTTTGGTCATGACCAAAGTTCGCCAAGCATGGACAAGTATGACCACGATTTGCTAGGTAGTTATTGTCTGCACGTGGGCAGAAGGGATTCAGCCTCCTTTAGATATAGTTTCTACCCTAACCAATAGCTGGGAATTGGATATTTTTGCAATTTATATAGACAAGCTATAGCTCAATTCATATCAATTAATGTGCATGCATGGACAGTACTTTCCCTGCATTAGTTCAATTTGAGCTAGGATAATACACACTACACAATGTAATGGTTTATTCCTGCTGTAGTACAGCTGAACTATTTGTGCTACCAGCTTTTTTCCCAGTCCATGTACTTAAGGATTCAACTTTTCCCACCAATGTGGTGTCTAGTCTATACTTTTGCTGGTTTTTGTATAATTTTCACGACAATTATGCAAATATCAATACACTTTATGATAACTGCATTCAGTCTCTTTCATCCATTCTTATTCTACAATGTCTTGAGAGTTTGTGAGGCTTTATTTGACTCGGGAAAGGGTTGGATGGAATAATAACTACGGAAATGGTATACTGCTGCCACCTAGTGGCAGAAAACTAAAGCAGAATGTGCTGTAAATGTACAGCAACATTGCTGTAGACCCAATTTACGGTAAATAATGCTGTAATCATACGGCAAATAGTGCTGTAATACTAACTACAGCAAAAAGTGCTGTAAATGTACAGCACATTGTGCTGTTTAAATACAGTAACTTTTTACAGTGTATTCCTGCATGCGTCCATCATTTGGTCATTTTTTTCTAAGAAGATGAAATAAAGACCAATTACGCCCTTTAAATTTGTGTGGGCAGCATCCGCAAAGGTGATAATCACTTTTAAGTGGCTTTACACATAATTATATAATGTATACTTGTCTTTATTGTCAATAAAGTATCAGTGATCAACTAAAACTGAGTTTATTGTTCATATCAAAGTTTATCACGATATTTCAGTATACGGGTTAGTATCTTACCATGTATTAGTGCTATTAATCAGTCACGTGACCTGTATGAGGTAAAGTAGTAGTTGACAATTTAAGTATGCTGAACTCTTTAATGGCATCATAATGCTTTGATGTACTACTATCTTTGTCAAAGTGAAGTTATTTAAATACATCCCTGGTGTATAACTCGTTGGTGCTGCATTCATTCAAAACACATCCCTACGGTATTGATACACTCCTGAAGGTTCGGCATGATGCAGCGATGCAGCACAGGGTAGTTGTAGCAATAGTGCATCATGAGGACAAGTGCATAATGCATTAAGGCATCTTGTCATCCTTGAAGGGGAAAGTGAATAAATAGAGCTCTTTATTACCCCTTATAAAACACCACTATATGCTGGGACCATTCTAATCCATAGAAGGGTGCAAGAAAGTTCGCTCTGCGTGGTTAAAACACATTGCAAAAGCATCCCTCTCCTAGCAGAGTCTTTGGGGTCAAAGCAAACAGGGAGCTCAGCCAGGTATACATTAAAGCTGGGCTGTCAGGGAATAAGTTCAGCATTTTCCATACATGGACTAAAATAACAGTTCCACCAGAGGGCAGCAGTGTTTGGAGAGGGGACCATGAGCATTGTCCAGCTACAACATATTAACCCTATCTTGTGCCTGTAAGAGCTGAGCCCCCAGCCCTTAAGAGCCCTCTTGTGAATGAAAACTGAACGATATCCAAAAGTGCTTTTGGTCTCACTTCACCCATGACGGTCAAGCTTTAATAGGTGGTGGTTAAGCCCTGCAGCCCTGGCGAGTAACTGACCTGTGTCCAGTGTTTAGTGTTCCACCTTCTAAGGCTGAGACACTCTGGAATGGTCGGTATGATGCACCAATGCAGCACCGGCGAGTTACTCGCCGGGGCTGCCTTGGTGCATCATGATGACAAATGCCATGAAGGGTTAAAGATGCCTGTGATCATACAGAGACTACAGTTCTCCCTGTCGCCACCTAGTGTCTTGTCATAGAATATACCATAAACTTCCATTGTACAATCCAACACTTAGACACGCCACATATCGTTACCTCCGCGTATCTGTCAGTGGCAGGGGAGTCACGCGTCACTAGACTGATCCACAGGACTAGTATTTAAACAGTCACCGTTGTTCCTTTTCTCAAGTATTCACAGATCGCGGTGGAAGTAACCCAGAAGAAAACTTACGGTGAAGCAAAGTACCTGAAATAGGTAGGTTTGTCAGCGAGTTAGCTCAAAGGCTACAGAAAAGCACAGTGTTGCATTGCCGTCTGTTATTATGAAGTGGTGTGGGGCTCCCCCCTAGTGAGACGTGTAGCTGACTATGATATCCAAATTATGGTTTTAGTATACATTCATACAATACAATAACTGCTAATTGAGATACTGGTGAACCATCAGGTCTATTGTTTCTATTGTTTTCTTTTAATTGGATTCATGGATGGGTTTATAAAGTTACACAGAGAGAAGTAAAGTTTTCGATTCTTTACAGAAAGGTCCTCATTTTTCTAAATAGGGTGGTTAAGCGATGTCAATGGGAAGGCATTTTCACTTAAAGGGTGCGCGTTCCTCCACATAGGCCACCTGGTGGCAAAAATCAAAAGTCATGGAAGTTCTTGTTTTAGTTAAATTGATATTCCAATATATATTACTTTTCCTTAATTGACTATTTCATTTTTCCACTTGGAGATTATGCAAATATGTATGAGCCTATTTATTAGCCTCCTGGTCACCCATAGGGTCCTATAGTTAAGGCAAAATAAATATTTTTGAATAGTTCATAACTTTCTCATTTCATCAGTGACCCCCTAGTTTTTTGCCTTTAAAGTGTTTGTATAGATGCACATTACACACTTCCAAGGTTTGGTTGATATAGCAATAGAAGGAAATTGTCCATGACAGGTGATGTGAAAATATATTATTTTCCCATTTGTTTCTGGTACTCTTTTGTTCAAATGGCTGTATCATGAAAGTTAGCTCGGTGATATGTCAATTTTTAAAATATGCAAATAGCAATAGATTTTCAGTTATCTGTGAACAAGTTCAGTCTATACGAAAACTACCGGACACCGGCTATAGCCGGAGAGAAGCCTGCTGGTCCCACAGAAAGCCCCAATGACTGGCTATGATCCTTGTCTACATGCCAGTTTTTACGGCTTGTAAATAGGACCATTATTAAGGTTTCTAGAGAGTAAACTAGAAAATTACAAAATAAGACAGTTGTAATGATCAAAATGATTTGAATATACTAGTAACCTCTATTCATGATCAATTCTTATGTAAATTCTAGCTTTATAATACTTTTTCTTATTACAATCATTTGCTCTGGGTATCCGGGCCTGCAAACATTTAGCCGGGCCTGCAGAATAACAAATCTGCAGGACCGAATGTCCTGCAAGGCAAAAAACTTTTCGTATAGACTGAAAAAGTAGCATTTCCCTTGAACCTACCTGAATTAAATGATTTAGACTATGCATTACATTCTAAGAACATCAACAGTAGAGCAAACCGTAAGCAGGGGACTAACTGTCTGAGTTATTCCTAACAAACGTGACACCTTATGGGGCCGGCCATTGCTTGATCTAGTACTGTCGAGATACTGGTACTGGCAAATGTGCTAATGTTTTCCACATGTGTACTGGACTACTACTGGTAGCCCCCCTGTAGACCCCCCCCCCCCCCTGCCTCTTGAGTATAAGCCTTACTGATGCACTAATGGCTTGTTGGGAAAGCATGAGTGAGGTGTATTGGCTGATAATGCACGAGCCGAAGGCGAGTGCATTATTAAGCCGATACACCGAACGAATGCTTTCCCTACAAGCCTTTAATGCGTTTATACCACTATTTCTTCACACAGGGCATTCTGTTGGTTTTGGCTGTAAGATTTGCTGCACCGTCCGGGAATTGAACACGGGCCCACCGCGTGGATTGCAGGCGTGTTACCCCTACGCCATCCCGGCAAAGCTGGAAGGGTGCCCTTTCCCCCTTGTCCGTTACCTGTGCCGCCGCGGCCGCCCCTGCCGCGGCCGCCCCTGCCGACGCCGCCCCTGCCGCCGCCGCCCCTCCCACCGCCCCTGCTTACTTACGCTATTTATCCCGCGGTCTCCCAGCCTTCATACACATTACGAAATGTGTCCCAGATCTGTTTAATCATAGACATAATGATCCTTGGTTTAATATATAAGTACTAAAGTAAAAAAACACTCAGCAACTGTGCTGGCCTGGAAATGAATGACCCACTATGCTATCCTTTCAGCACTGCTACGTCTGCGTTTTATAAGCTTTTAGGTGGTTCGCTAAAGGTCCCTAATAATGCTACGGCTTGGTTACCTAGACGTGGACCAAACCTGATCATACAGGTCGGGAACAACCACTCTGCCCACTAGTCGTCCACACGGTGTGGTTGGCTAAAAGCTCGCCTCCCACGCAGGAAGCCCGGGTTCGATCCCCGGGTTCGATCCCCGGATGATGCGGCAACGTTGCGGCAACGTTGCGTGCATCCTATATGGGCAGCCTCTTACTCTGGAAAATTAATTCTGAGCGTGCGTATATCCTGAGATAACTGCACGGCAAATATCCACTCTCGGCACGGGAAACGCCAGAATCGTGGTATAATTGCATATATAAACCGCATCCCGACTTTAGGCCGATCCTATGAGCTGCATGGTGATCTGAATATGGTAACTTTTAGTTATGTACCATAGTGACTAAAACTCACGCAAAAAACAGCACCCCAACCCTGGGCCGATCCTATAAGCCACACCAACAATCTGACCTTTGTACTAGCCACGACTTCTACGCGAGAATTTATGGTATCAAAATTGTTACATAAGGCACCAGTAATGTATGGCATTGATTTCTACTACATATAGAGGTATGACCAGGAATGGAGACCTTCCTTCAGCAGAGTCACATGGGAGACAAACTGTCACTCTGACTGTCAGAGTAGTGGTGACTCCTTTACTCTTCTCGATGTAGACACCATGTTCAACCTTTTATTTTCGGAAACAAGAAAACATCTGTCTAGAATCTGGGGTGTACTTTGTAGATTTGGATTCAGAATGTTCAAAAATCCCCACATGCAAAGTTTCATGCTTTCTGCCAAATGTGTCAATGTTTTCCACATATGTACTAGACAACTATTGGTAGCGCTCTGTAGATCCCCCCTGCCCCCATCATCTGCATGTTGTGACGGGCCATAACTATACAATTAGGATGAGGTATATCTAACATTACTGTATGTCAATAACAACAACGGTTATGCTGGTTGTAACTTACTTTTATTTAACTGTTATGGATATGGCAAGGTCTCGTGATATTCAGACATTAAGCCATCATCATGTACCAACATTCCTGGTAATGACATCCATGGTTTGACAGGTTAGTTCATAATTCTGTCACTACACTCAAAAAATAAACTTGTCTCCAGACTCTTCAAAGTGATGGTCATAAAATAAACGAGGCAAAAACTTGTCTAAGTGACAAGGAAGCGGGTCTTCTAGCTGGAGATAGAAGACCCACTTGGCATGTGCCAGCCCAAAACCCAACATTTGCCAGCTCCAGATTCAATTTGTGGGATGGTAACCTGAAGGTTAGACAACTTTTGACTCGTTTATTTTATGACAGTCACTTTGACGAGTCTGGTGACAAGTTTACTTTTTCAGTGTACATGGCAACTACACTGAGTCCCCCCCCCTTCCCAACTGCAGTGGAAAACTGTCTCAGAGGTGCCATCTAGTGAGTACTAGGGGGAGTGGTCAAATAGGAACAGTACTGATTGTACTTGTGAAATATACCATTTAGTAGTTGATTGCAACCTTTTGTTCACGTACAAGGACGGGGTCTCCAGTGTTCTCTCGAGGATAGATCATGTATCATGATCCATTATGTTTATTCGTTATAATAAGTTTAATAGACTTCAACACAACAATGTGTATCAACTGCTCAAAGTTAGATAATTACTGATCTCAGAAAAAACACAATGCACTAAGGTATGCTGTGCTGGAGACCAAGACCTGCGCCCTTTATTTCACCACCAGGTGTCCTTGTTGCGGCGTTCTCCCCATCTTCTAAGCGCCCCGGTCACTATTCTGCATTAGCAAGATGTCCTGTGCACAGCGCCATGTTGATTGGTACTAGTGTAACCAGTGTAACCTCCAGCAACCAGCTCAGCCAAATCTCAGGTCCTAGATTAGGGTACAAAAGGGGTGTGAGTATTGTGAGTGGGTTGTACCTGGGCATTACTTATGTCACCTGTCCCTCATAGAGTAGTGGTAGCATGGTGGATTCATGATGCAGAGGTCCCAAGCTCAAATCCCTCCCAGGCCACATCTTGCCACAATACCATTAACAACCAATACCTTTTCTTATTTATATTTATATACATATAGTTCCTTTGAAGAAATAGGAATAAAAAATTAGTTCAAAGACTATTGATATTTCGTTGATATCATTTCAAGGTTGTTACTCACTTCTACCTATCAAAGCAAAATATATTTGATATATAAGGATATAAATTCATGGTATGGTCACGAAGATACGACTTGACAGGGATTTGACCTTAGGTCCTCTGCATCATGAACCCACCATGCTAACCGCTACTCTATGAGTTTTTAGCTAAATCTAGGGTAACCAGCCCCTGGAGGAAAGATTTTCTGCCCAAAACCCAAAAAGTGAAAAAGTATATGCAAATGAACAGTTGTGACGAGAGTGCAAGGTAAGCCAATTCGGCTACCCCCTGTCTCTAGTATAGTGACCAGGCCCCAGTCTGTGGAATATCCTAAATGGGAGTAGTCGAGAGTTTAGTGGATTTGAGGCAGGGCTAATTTGGATCCCTTGAAGGGGGGGCTCAAAATGTCTCCTGTGGGGTTAATACATCCTTAAATAGTTGGCATGATGCATGATTCATCAGCGCTGCATTCAAAGAGCATCTTACATGACTGTATATAGAATCACTATGCTGCACTTAATGATTAACAACTTCTTTTACAGAGGGTTAGCTAGAAGGCCATCAGTAGATCACCAGCATGCCGATTACCAGTTTGACGGGTCTGATATCAGACACAGTGCTCTCCCTGCCAGCTGAGGACGTACAACGGTCCTGTGGTGTAGCCCTGGACATAGGTCAGTCTTATAATCCATGAGTCCACTACCTAAACCACTGCAACCAATAGCTGTTACTTTACCATTTACCCTCCCCCCCCCCTTTATCCCCTCATCAACAGTATTGAAATGGATCTAAGTATACTTTCAGGGGTCACAGTTGGTAAAATTATATATCGGTCCAACAAGGAATACAAGAATGGGCAACCAATCAAACCACAGGTGAGAGACCAATTAGTGATACTAATGTGTTTATTCCTCACATCACAGGTTTATACCCTGCAGTAAAAGAAAAACCAGGAAGATGGTATGACTGGTAACAAAACCCACAACATCTGGGGAAATAAGTGCTACACCAGGCCTATGGTTAAATTTAATTCATTAGATTTAATCTTATTTCAATGGGCCAAACACCCTAAAATGATGTACGGGACCATATATTCAAAACAGGTGTATTAATTAGGAGGCCTCACCATATCTGACTCCTTTGTTGTGACAGTCGTACAGCTTTTTGTAATGTTACTTATTAATTACAACCAGGATGACGCTCCCAGAGGCCGGGTTCACTGCGCCATGTTCCCGCGGGCAGATGTTGCAGGTATCATCAGCTACATCAAAGACAACTGTGACTTGGTGGTAAGATAGACCCCCTCCCCTCCCGGGGGTAGTTATAGATGGCCCAACAATGTGTTTCAAGCAAGCAATGGGCGGCCCCATATAAGATCTCACTTATAAGTCTACCTGGCCTATAAGCCAAATGTAGTTCTACACAGAGAAAAAACAGCTTAAAAAGTTTGCCTGTTTGCCTCCAGAAAGACTCCCCTCCCAGGTCCATATGTGTGCCTCTACATGGGTACGAATCGACACGGGCGACACAGCGACACGGCCCCTTTAGGCCATTTTAAAAATCGGCGGACACGGGAATATCAGGGATAAAAATCGACCCACAGGAATTTTTCTCTAAGTTCTTATATAGCTAAGAATCGACACAATGACACAGTCCTTCTGCTAAAAACTGACACAGCGACATGGTCAAAACTGTGGGGACCCAAGTAGAAGCACATATATGATTCCCGTAAGTGAGTCAGAGAGCTATGTGATTTCACTAGGTGACTCCCCTAAGTTAGCCAGGGAGTCACATAGGCAGCCTGGGCTCCCCTAAAAAGGACATTCTGGAGGCTACCGGGACACACAATGATATCAAACTATATCTTTAAAAAGGAAATGTCCCTGTGTTGGCAATCCTCTGAATAGGTTTCTGACAGAATTTTCCTTTTTTAAGCAAATCTATAGTTGACAGACATTTACAGATTTACCAGTCAAAATCTCTCCATATAAACTGAAACTCAGAAACCCAATAAAGTGACATCGTCCATATGCTGCCCTTTAAGGGTGAATACCCTACTTAGCTATAGTACCCTGCAAACAAGATATCGAGAACTGTGGTATCCTGTTCCTCTAGGCTATCCCTACCACAGTTGAGAACATTTCTGGAATGAGGAAATATGAACAGTTTCTCCCAAAAATTACATAAAACATTTTCTTGTGTCATATTCCCCCGAATTTCTTGTTATTCAAACAACTTAAACTCATCAGTCTACGTGTGGACAGTTTTCTAAGGAGGCATACAAGAAGTTATCTCATGTCATATACCTCGTCATTTGCCTGAGTGATACCCTGGAAATACACATCACTATTGAACATGTCACTAGGAATGTTCACTATTGTCTATCTGACTTGTCCATCTTGTGTATACATACATCTTCTTCTTTTCCCAAGAAACACACAAGGCTGTGTCTCATGAGATCGGGTCATTGTTGTCGTCTTTGACGGGGTGCAATCTTTGATGGGGTGCAATCTTTGACCAGGTGCCATCTTTGACTGCGTATCAGAAAAAGTGTATTTAAAAAAAAGAAATTATTCTGTGATATGTTAGGGGGCCAAAAAAGAAAATGGTGGTCCTTAGGTAATTGGCATAACGTTTGTCCACCCTATATTTGCTTTTTTCTTGCTAGCCGGTCAAAGATTGCACCCAGTCAAAGATTGCATCCGGTCAAAGATTGCTGCCGGTCATAGACAAAAACATTGGCCCATGTTTGTGAGACACAGCCAGTTCAGGTTGGGGGGTTGTACAACCGTGATCTGCACTAACTAACGTGATCTGCAGTAGTGCAGATAACGGCAGACCCTCCAAACGTGATCTGCATCAAAATAACATGATCTGCATCAATTTATGTGATTCAAAAAGCAGTTTCTGCATAAAAGGAACTCATCCTCTACCTGATGCTATCAGTATCACGACATGTATGCCTATATGTGTTATTTTTCTCAAGGTATCTAGAAGTAAATAGTGTTATTCATGCAGAAGGGCATATGGGGCATCTAGGAAGTATTTTGGGATTGTGTCATATTACCCAGGGGCCACCTGGAGCACCTAGGAAGTATGGACCTATGATTGTTTAACATTACCAAGGCTCCAGTTGGGGCATTTCTTCCCTAAAATTGCCAAAAGAATTTTTTTTCTAAAAATGGCCATCTTGGCGAGAAAAGTATTGAAAATTACAGGTCTAAGGTTAATTTTTCCAAAAACGGTCAATTTGGGTACTCTTTGATATTGACATAAATCTGTATATACTGATTGGGTGGTTGTAGCAGATCACAATATGTTGATGCAGATCACGTTGATTTGATGCAGATCACGGTTGGATGGGCTGCCCTTATCTGCACTACTGCAGATCACGTCAGCTACTGCAGATCACGGTTGTACAGGGGTACTCTACCTGGTTTCCTTTTATTTTGCCCTCCACTGTAATATAATGACCAGCCCCAGGACTAGACTCATACTGCACACTTTACCTTTCAGCCGGATGCAGCCGGTGCTCTGCTCGTGAAGTCATCTGGTTCGGGTAGCGTTGCCTTCAGGACACAAATAGAAACTGCACTCAACTGCAAGTAAGAGTTTTATGCACAAGGACAGCAGCAGGCTTTGATGACCTTCCATGGACCGCACACCCAGTAAACAAATAACGTTATACACCATTTTATAACGTTATATAACGTTATATGTCAACGTTTTTCTAAGGCTCTTTAATATGAAATAACGTTATGTAAAATTTAAAACGTTATTTTGACGTAAAATAACATTTTTTTTTGTTAGCTGGGCAGTGCTTTGATGTACCACACTCTTAATTTTCTATGTTGATGAATATTCTATGAAAGTTGATCTTTGAGTATAGTATTGTAACGGGCAGCTGAGACAGCTATGTTATTGTGGTAAATCTATTTAAATATGATGTTATGGTGTCACAGTACAAATTCGCCCCCAGAATGTTGTAGTCGTAAATAGTGCCAATGAAAAACGGTACTACTGTGCATATAATCAGTGGTAGGAGGCCTTAAATTTGTCACAGAAACATAATCTGCGGCCCAAATTGTTCCCAAAGGCCTTGGCAAAAAAAATATAAAAAGTTGGTTGTTGCCATGGTAACCCTGGGTGGTGATTGGAGGAGTCAAAGGTCAAGGTCAAAGGTCGCTGGGCACCTGTAAAATTTCTCCAGTTTGGGTAAGTCAGTTTCCATGGCAACTAGCGCAAAATCGGAACACACTCTTTTTATGCGGGATGCAAATAAAAAAATCAGATATGTGTTAAGCTTTAATTTAAGGGATCATTCATTTCTGCACACTCAAAAGAACCCAACCTTTTGCCCGTCTGAAGGAGAAAAATAGGGTCAGAACCAGAAATTTTGTCGGCTATTTGTACCGTGACACCTTAAAAGAGAGGGTGGTTAAGTCTATATTTTGGTCTCTGGTAGGGATTTTATGGCTTTTTCATGGATCTTTCGCACCAATATAGATAGAATGGGTGCAGCAGAAGCCAATTTTACCTTGGGTCTTTTGTCTTTAATGGAAAATTTGCCTCTAAGCCCGGAAATTTGAGCCCGGAGGGAGGTTGAGGCTTATTGCCACAGAAACTGCTCCCAAGAATTTTTTTCATATTCAAGTTCAAAGGGCCTAAAAATTGTGAAAAATACCATAAATTATACTTATTTTATGGCAAACATATGGAACATTCCTTTGAAAACAAGATCAAAGTCCCATCTCAGAATTTTTGATTGTGTCGTTAAGCGTTGCCATGGTAAATATAGACCCTATGTCCCAAAAAACCCTAAATTTGGCCCTAAAACTGCAAATTTGGCCTTAAATCCCGGGACATTGGGCCCTTATTGACTGCCTTGGTGATTTCTGTTTTGAGTGTAGGCCTTAACCAGTTATAGGATATTATTCCCAGTGTGTTAGGGCATCTTATAAGTGTGGCCCGACATAGGATAGTGTGTTCCGATTTTTCACTAGAGGTCGCGGAATAGAGGTACCTCTATTTCTGGCAAAATCTGCAAAAAAATAGCTCCCGAGGCACCCGGTAGGCATACTTTAAATGGCTTTTTGGTCACAATGTCTTGAAATTTTCAAAGAATGACTTCAAATCCATGTTAGTGGAGGAAATATCTTTATTCTGTAGCAAAAGAAACTTTGTCAGAAAAAATTAACCTGGGCCTTTAAGGTGTCACAGTACAAATTCGCCCCCAGAATGTTGTAGTAAATAGTGCCAATGAAAAACGGTACTACTGTGCATATAATCAGTGGTAGGAGGCCTTAAATTTGTCACAGAAACATAATCTGCGGCCCAAATTGTTCCCAAAGGCCTTGGCAAAAAAAAAAAAAAAAGTTGGTTGTTGCCATGGTAACCCTGGGTGGTGATTGGAGGGGTCAAAGGTCAAGGTCAAAGGTCGCTGGGCACCTGTAAAATTTCTCCAGTTTGGGTAAGTCAGTTTCCATGGCAACTAGCGCAAAATCGGAACACACTTTTTTATGCGGGATGCAAATAAAAAAATCAGATATGTGTTAAGCTTTAATTTAAGGGATCATTCATTTCTGCACACTCAAAAGAACCCAACCTTTTGCCCGTCTGAAGGAGAAAAATAGGGTCAGAACCAGAAATTTTGTCGGCTATTTGTACCGTGACACCTTATGATAACATAAGACAGTTCTACTATTTTTCACAACATGTTTATTCATTCCTTACTAAGTACCAACAGTTCGTTACATATACTATTGTTATCATGTACGGTTACATACCGAGGCTACTGACATTATTGTCATTAGGGTTTTATTACTGGTTACATAACTATTGACCACTAGATGACACTGCTGGTGGTAGTCATGGGACCACCACAGGTTGTATATAAGGTGGACTGTGCTCTGTGCTAGGACAGTCAGGTTTGGTACATGCTGCTGGCATAACCCCCTGTACTCCGAGCACACCATGGCACACCATGGCACAATAGGCACTACCGTTGTTTATCTGTAGAAAATCTAAAGTATACACATGATCATATTCAAATATTCACTAGCTAACATTTCTATGGCAATATAGGTGGAAATGCATGTCAACTGGGTTAAAGGAAATTAAAGGAAAAACGTATTTCTCATTGTGCCAAGGTTAGACTCGAACCCATGATCTCCTGTGTGTGGGGTTCTACAGTAGGTAAGTGTAGCTGTACAGTATGTGATACTGGAAACCAAAAATACCTCCTTTTATACTGTACAGCTACAGTATATCTTGCTGTGCAGCTACACTAACTTCTGACAGTGTATGCTGTAGTTATTCTCTCCTATTGCTGATATTATACCTGGTTATACTTTGGTAACTGTTGTCACCGACGGTTCTGACATATATAATATCCGAGTGCTTTTCACCATAAAGTTAATGTATATTAAACCTTAATTAAACCTATGTTCGGTTGTTTGTCTTGTGGATTCACTCATAGCTTAGACCAACTGCAGTATTATGAAAGAGAAGGATTCCCTAGAATTTGATTGTGTTTGCCTTGTATGTTATGTAGGATAACAATTATCCCAGACTTTGACTATTTCCGTTTTTGTACATTATTCAGAATGACTGTTCTCTCAGAGTTTGACTGTTTCTGCAAGGCGTTTGTGGCGGTAGAGAAGACGACACTACCTGAGGAACTCTTCATGCCCCTATCTTCTGAGAACCAGGCCCTGGTGGATGCAGAGACAAAGAAATTCCAGGTGGCTATATCCATTTTTTCCTCAAGTTCTAAATTTTTCTAAACATTGTAACAGTATAATATTCAGGGATTGGATGTAAAAAAATGTGATCTTTGGGAAATAATGGGTGAGAAGGCATAGCATGTGATCCTACCATTTTCAATGAGTTGAATCATAGGGTGCACTCGAAAAGTAGTAAATTGAGCCTAGATATGATAATTTTTAATGCCACGTCATACATAATAATTCTTAAACTGAATTCTATGGAGTGATACTAAATAAAGTAGATAGCCCATATATTAAGGTATGACCATGGGTAACTTTTTGGCAGTTTTTAAATGAGATTGATATTTGAGCCCAAATCATCAGATATACTGGCTTTAAGGAGAGCATGGAGCCGCTGAAGGACTTCCCAGTGGGCACAGAACATTGAATCAACATTGAAAACTGGTTGACAATGTTGATTCAATGTTGATTTAATGTTGATTCAGCGTTGAACTGAAATTTGTGCCCACTGGGTTGACACAGGTGGAGTTTGGTGCAGCTGCAACTCACCAGGGGGAGCGGGAGGAGCGGGGGGAGCGGCTGCGGCTACTGATGATGGCTGGATCTGGTACTGCAGTCATGAAGGTCGGCAGTTTAATCTATATTTTACTACACTGTAAAAAGTTGGTTACCTCTTCTTTTTTGTAGATATCCCAGTGGGTACAGAACATTGAATTAACATGAACAAATAGTTGTCAATGTTAATTCAATGTTGATTCAATATTGATTCAAAGTTGATTCAATGTTGCTTTAACGTTGAATTGATCTTTGTGGCAACTAGTATCTAGCAAAACCCAACAGATTAGTTCAAGTAAACCCTATAGTCGATGGTAAATGTGCAGTAAGTGCTGTAGAACTATGCTAGCTTCTACTGTGTACCTCCATTTATTATTCACAGTGTGCTTCTTCAGTGAAAATTTCGATTAATTCTATGATTCAATTTTGACACAGAAGCCTAAACTATCACAGAATCGCATCTTTGAAAATACTTTCAATCAATTTTTGACCCACTGTTGGATATAAACCAAAAACAGCATCGCTTCTTAGACATAGCAGCATTTTACTTTTGAATCATCTTAGAGTCAGGTTACAGTCAGATAATTTGAGGATTTAGTTTCATCCTGCTTCATGAAAGTAGGATTTATACATTATATAAACATTGTACTATAGACCCATGCATCAAGAAAGGGTAACATTTTCATGTTAAAATTGTATTACCATTGATTTTACTAGAATTCTAATGACGTTGTCTGCGAAGGCTATATCACATACTGGGGGATTCACAGGATAATTATTTTTGAAATAGTGTATAACTAGAATGCAAAATTGTGAGGTTATGTTAATGTATTTGTCATTGAAACTTTAGAAATGTTAGAACATTTTATCAACAACTTCCCTTAAAAATGTTTGCAGATTGACAGTTACGGCACGTTCAACATGGTGGACATGGTGTTTACAGGCGGTCGGGACATGTACGGTCTAGCCTCCATCCTCACTGGAGAAAATGTAAGTGAAACTGGCCAAAAAGGGTGCTTCTTGTCAGGCCACTCAAGGAGAAAAGTCCCCAACCACTGAAAATCATGACTAGGGCATTTTCTATTTACACCTATTTTAGTGAGATATGTAGCAAAATATGGACTTTTTACAAATAAAATTCACATTTTAGTAGTTCATGAAAAGGTCTGATAATGCAAGTTATTCTTAGCTCACTACATTACTGATAGTATGAATTTTGATTTTATACCCAAGATGCCAATATTTGTCAATTCTACTCAAATCTCTCATTAAAAATGTGAAAATAAAAAGTTTTCCCTATGTATAATGATGTTCCCCCATATCATGATGTTCATACCCTTAGTAAGTTAGTAAGCCTGGCCTTGTCATGTATTGTAGGACTTTGACAAGCTGGTGGAGATGGCTGAGGACTCAGATGGCAAGACGGTGGACACATGGTTTTCAGATCTACGCAGTACTCAACCCACAGACGGTCCCAAGGATAACATTTATAATAAGATCCTGCTTGAGGACAAAGTTATCTTCTCCTTTGGGAAAGGTGTGTCCACGGCAGTGGGTAAGTATGTATACAGAGACAACCTTGTGACCCTCAACTTGTCTACAAAACAGCACTCATTCTCCAAGGGCTGCATAACTCATTAATGCATCATGCCCTTGGGTGTCATGATGCATTCAAGCATCATGACAACCCTATGTTGCTGTTACACTGCCGTAGGTCATGACGACATTTGTGCTTGTACACTTCCCTAGAGCCGGCATTATGCACCCATGTAGTTTTGGTGAATTACTTGCCAAGGCTGTATTGGGGAATCATTACCAGAAATGTTGGCTTATAGGAACAGGCTGTCAATAAAGTGGTTAACACACACTGTAAAAAATAGATGTACTTTTTACAGATTAACTCTGTAAAATTTAACGATGATTCACCGTTATTTGGAATACAATGAAGCATTGTAAATATCAGCCATTTCACAGTGGATCCTTGTTAAATGCTAACTTGGTTTGGATTACAATGATTCAACGTTAATTCAGCCTCTAATGTCAAATCCCAGAGGGAGCAACATATAGTGGATCTTGCCATAGATAGGTGCCCTGGTTTGTAAGAAGATTTTTCTGGGGAGTGAGCCCTTGAAGTGGAGTATACATGTTGAACTAATGGTAATTTTCAATTAATCTATGTTTGACAATTTAACAATTCAATCTTGTGATAGGTTTGACAAAATACCATGATCATTTGATATATCCAGAAGAAAGTAGCTGTCTGGATCTATACACCTTTTTTGTGGTAACATACTATGCATATATCCTCACCTCTGGATACTCTGCCGTGTATCAATCCTATAGAGTAAAACCTCTTGTATAGGCTAGGGCTAGTATGCAAGTCAGATCACCAGTGTGGCATATAGGATAAGGACAAAGTCAAAGTATGGCTTATCCGTAAGTTTTTAGATGCTACAGTAACTAAAGTCACCATAATCAGACTCCCTGTGAGGCTTATCGAATATTCTCTGTATATTTGAATACTCTGAATCTATTAATGGTTTTTCTACATGAAATTAACGGTGATACAACATAAAATTAACGGTGATTCTACGTAAAATGAACAGTGATTCTGCTTAAAATTAACGGTGACTGTCACCGTTGAAAAAACAGTGAAAGTTATGTCCCAAAAGTTGCCGGTGATTCAACGTCATTTTGACGACATTTTTTTTACAGTGCAATTTTGAATATTTGTGATCGCTTCCACACATTTTTATGTATTTTAAATCAATTTTCGTCCTATTGTGTAGGTGAGATGAAGAAGGGAGACCTGGCATTTAGCACATTTACTGCTGCAGCCAAGATGTACGATCAACTGATCAGTACCAGTGTGCGTCTGAGCAGGGCTAAGGAGGTGTATGTGTGTGGTAACGTCTTCAACACTGAGTTCATGAGGCTTCTGCTCTGTAGGATAAAGGCACAGAAGAGCCCATTTATCACTACGGTAATGTAGACTTTCTTTTATTAAAAAAATCTTTTTTTATTCATCTTCATAATATTTTATGAATTTGTCTAGGATTAAGTGTACACTTAAGAGAGATTATTCAATAATAGCTTACTTAGTGACACAAAGTACATGTGCTGAAATATTTACTGCTTGTTCTGCTTGATTTTACAGGAGCCATATGAAGTGAAATTCCTAAAGAACGGGGGCATGTATGGAGCGCTAGGAGCATTTCTAAACACAGAATAACTTCACAGAATAACATCAGTTTTTTTTGATAATCAAGTTAAAGTTGAATAAATGGCTATTCTGTGTACATGCAACCATGCACACACTTGTGTTTTGTTTCCCTTCTATTAAGTGTTTCACAAGAAACCTCTTTGTGTTATATTCATGTGGCAGAAACACTGACGAATATGACAAGTGACTACTGCACTGAGCATTTCATAACACAGAATAAAGCCACACGTTGTATATCAAAGCCATTTTTTTGGGGCACACACAGGCAAAGAAAAGCCAGGCAAAAGCTGCCCCAAATACTACAGTATATATCCCCCTCTCCTTTTTGGACAATCAAAAGAATGCATATTGGTAAACATCCCCAATAAAAAAAACTCATTTCTTTGTAAGCATCCTCCTCATCAGTTTGTCAAGCATGACCTGGCCGGGCCACATCTGTACAGCTAGCTACTCATGAACCAGAACGTATAGTGTGAGATCACTATCTGATGTCTTTGGGTTATTTACCATACATTTTTCTGGAACATCTACAACGTTATTTATATCTGCCACTTTTGTGTAGCTGACACAGTCTGGTATCTAATTGGGTACCTCCCCCTCCCCCACACACACTGAAAAAGTAAACTTGTCTCCAGACTCGTCTAAGTGACTGTCATAGAATAAATGAGTCAAAAGTTGTCTAACCTATCAGCTTACCATCCCACAAATAGAATCTGAAGCTGGCAAATGCCAGGTTTTGGGCTGGCACATGCCAAGTGGGTCTTCTATCTCCAGCTAGAAGACCCACTTCCTTGTCACTTAGACAAGTTTTTGACTCGTTTATTTTATGACAGTCACTGGGAAGAGTCTGGAGACAAGTTTACTTTTTGAGTGCACTCCCCTCCTTTGCTTTCTGACTGGTTTCTGGGTGACATAGAGGGTGCAATTGCAATCCTGTAGCATATAGACCTACAGTTAAGCACATAACCATTCAAACACTGTAAAATATAATGTATATAAGGTAACCTGCCTAATTCCCGGACAGTTTGCTTTTCCCCTCACTCCTGAGGTTCCCTGCCTCGGTTTCTGATGTTAAAACTTTACAGAATACATGGACAGGGCCCCTTAGAACAATCTAAAAAAGGGGCATTAGCTAAAGCCTATTATTTGTATATGTTATACACAACTCCACACCCTTCTCTCACTAAGAGAAGTGACTAAAGAAAACGGGGGAATTTAAGATATTGGATACCCAAACCCCTTCTCTCTAGCAATATCAATACATACTGCACCAGCTTTTCCATGACCTACACACGACAAACATGCAGTGCAAGTCTACCCATATATCAACACTATCCCTAACAGAAGGTCTTTATCTTTTTTTTTTTTTTTTTTAATAAAAAGTAAGCAGAGTTTTTTGAACCCTGTAAATGCTACTGATGAGTCAATTGACGAAACCAAAAAGCTACAGTTACTTTAAAGATATTCTGGTACATATTTAACAGTGTTCTCACCCTTAAGGTGTCTCAATAAGTCAATCAAATAAAGACTTATGCAGGTCTATGGTCTGGGTATGTTCTCACCTGGCCTTGACCATGCCCCAGTAACCACAGGCCTAGCTTCTGGACACACCTTAGTAACTGAAAAACACCTACCCGGTTACCTTTGTCCTGGTGATGTCACATGGTACAGAAGAAGTTGTTGAGGTGAATCTCAGCCTGGCCTGTGTCATATTTTGGGTCTGCCGGTCCCCCTTGGACGGCACCATCAATCTCCTTTTTTGAAAACCATAATTAAACTATTCCCTCCTGAATGGCAGTGTGGGTAAAATCCTAATGTACCTTTTACAATAAAGTCTTCTTATAGTAGTGGTACAGTTAAGTTGAGGGATAGTGTCCTATGGTATCATTGTGAAATGAACCACAATTATTTTATACTACAGCCTTATAAAATTCCTTGACTACTGCCACGCCAAACCCTCTTTACCTACAGACATTCTATGGTGGCTTTGAATTAACTATAAGTTCTATCTCAATTAATTAATTTGAAAATTCTTTTATTTATACAGAAAGTATAAAAGTAAAGAATCTGGGATTAAAATACATTCCGTCAAATGTTTGCACGTGTGTTGTCGATGTTTCAGCAATTATAAAATCAGAAATAAGATAAATGGGAATGGCTGTAAGGATAGGTCTATCCTGTCAGATTGTCTTATTTTTTAAATTCTTATTAACCGATCATCACATACAACAAGTGATACATGAAGGTCTTCCCAGCTAGTACTGCTGGGGTAAACCATCAAGTTAGGTAGATACTTATAGCTTTAGATAAGCTTTAACAAATTTAGATAACCTTTTGGCTCCACCCGGTTTTGCTGCCTATGTGACAGTCTGTTACCAAACTTAGGGGGTTCCATCGGAAATTAAATAAACATCCTACATGATATCTAAAATGATGACTCGGTAGAAAAGGCTCATATCAACCCAATGTCAAAAACAGAATAATGATTCATGTGGTAGTAAGTGCTGGAGAGCCATTCAAAGATAGAAAAGACGTTATATTTTTACCGCACTAGCTGCCTGCTGCAGCTACCAGGCCCGTGGCACTTGTACTGAGTGTATACTGGGGCATGTAGCACACTGAGTACCCACCCTGCATGCAGCCACAGGGACTGGTAGAGGAATACGCAGGATATGTGGGTATCAATATGCAAGAAACTATATGGTATATGTTCTCAATTATTTTATCATAATAAAATGTGATTCAATGTCTTTCAGGGGATATAGCTTTTGCCACTGTCATGTATTGCATTGATCACTTTAATGTGACATTTACTAGGCTTAAAATCCGGGAAAATTGGAAATAATTAGGCCAGATTTTATTTGTGCAATCTGTTCTTTTATATCTAGACTATGAGAGGACCATACCCCTCTTTCAATTTTATTGTTCTGTCTCCTTTGTATAGCGACATTAAATTCTATTTTAGCCATAATTTATGAACCAAACATGATACTAAAAAGGGGGTGGGTTGTGGATGTCCCCCTGAATGTCTAGAATAATGCCTTGGCTTTTTATTGAAAGAGATTTGCCTAGATTTCCCTGGATTGGGCATTAACTGAGAGGTTCCTGATGCAAGCTCATGCAGAAGTAGGTGCCACGGCAGCGCTATGCACACAGTAGTAGCACTGGGGACACGCTCTGCTGCCTAGCTGAAACCCCCTACTAAACTAAGTACATATAGATGATATTTACAAATGGATGAGGTGGTACAACGATTGACAACTTAATTGCTAGTATCCAATACCGAGTAGGTTTACGTAGAGGGAGTTGTATTCCACCTCTTTTGGATTTTAAATCTAATATATTCAAAATGAGGGAGAATCCTCCATCAATAATACAGATGCAAAAAGGGGAGGTCATGTGGTTCAACATTTAGGACCTGGGTCCCAGTTAAAGGACATATTCTTGTTGACTGCTATGGATGACTGGGTCTAGGAATGAGGTCTGGTGGACGAGGCACCTGGATGTCCCAACACTACATTCCTCTAGGAATGAGAAAGAGAAAAAAAAAAGGTTTACACTTGACAGTTAACTGGGTGACCCTCCTCCATCCTCCTTGCGTTCTGACTGGTTTCTGGACAAGTTAAAGAACTAGTGACACGATTTTTACATATTTACCTTTCCCTACCACTACCGACATTATAACCAGTTGGTATCCTTCACATATTTAAGGGTTGTGACACTCCCACTGCAGCCACACAGGTAGCCGCCGCCTCCCGCACCTCCACCCACACACAGCCAGCCTGGCTGCTGTCAGCTCTGGCCATGTTGTGACGTCACGGAGGGCAGGCCTGAGGCAGCCTCCCATACTATAGGCCTACCATGAGCATAGGTGGATCCAGGGGAGTGGCCCGACGGGCCTTGGGCCCCCCCCCCCCCCCCCCCAAAAAAAAAAGAGAGCAAAAAAGCAAAAAAAAATAGGAAGAGAAAAGAAAAGAGGAGAAAAGAGGTGAAAGGGAGAGAGATGGAGACAATATTATAAAACATGACTTGGAGGGGGGGAGGGGAAGGGGGCTGAGTCTTGAAATATTGCATCCTAAAATGCATCCAAACCATCAAAATTGTCTAGGGGGCATGCCCCCCAAAGCCCCCTAATATGGCCGCTGCACTTCGCTCGCGGGAAACAGAGAGTCACTGCAGGTTGGCCAGGTTTGGGCCCCCCCCCTCTACACAATCCTGGATCCACCACTGATGAGGATTAGGCAATGTTTAAGGTTATCCCTCACCCGGGAGAATATTGGTGTGTACCATATAATAGCATTTGGCAAATATGGATACTGGTACATACACGTGTACATACATGTACATTCGGCCTGAGGAGGCAAATGAGAAAGTCCAAATATAATGAAACATATCTGGCAGTTGCCAGGCAAATAGTGAGGCATCCGAGGTAGTGAATGAGGTAGTGAGGGTCGACTGTATTCAGTTTACTGTTGGTCCATAAAATTTATTACTGAAAACGCATTATTTGGTGAGCATTTTCCTTGCCCCAAGTTCATATTTGTAAATGCTAAATGACAGGTAAAGAATAGGTAAGGTACAAGAGGAAGTCAAAGGCAAAGGAATAATGATAGATTTAGAATATGCAGGCAGCTCCCTGCAGCAATTTATTAACCGGTTAATGGTGGGGAAGGGGGGGGGGTATTCTTCCAGTCTAGGAATATCAAGAAGTTGTTCATTGTTCTTAAAGAGCCATTTCCTGAAGTCAGATCATTGCTAATGAGGTCAGGCCACTTTAATCTGATAACTTGAAATACAGATCCGCTGTTGTCCTTTTTTGGGGCATTTTGGCAGCTGGGATTTCTTATGATTGAAAAATGAAAAATAGAAAAAATATACGCTATATATTTTCTAGCCTCCACCATTAAATAATGACCAACTCCTTATTCATTATGAAGGAGTAATGAGCGGATACACACACAAGCCTCGTCCAACCCACAACTCCTTAAGTCACTCAGTTTTACCGATGCTAATATTGTAGGTCTAAAAAAGGTGATGTCACACATATCCTGACAACTCCCACCACCATGTCACTATTTGTTACTAAACCCAAAGACCCACCCACAGTCTAGTAGGTGACATCATTTTTGAACATTTCCTCGTGGTAGGGATGTCATAGACATCCAATTTATTTCAATTTCGATTATCGCTATTTTAGTCTCGATTTTCCGATTACTTCGATACTAGAAGATCATTTAAAAGCTGCTTGGAAATGGTATTTTCAGCTATTCAGTTTAGTCCTGATAAGCCCTACATAAGTTTCACATGTAAATTATGATAACCATTCCCTCAGACAGTATTCCTCTGGTCAATTTAGTCTTGACACACAACTAAATCTATATATAAAGTTCTACGACTGTAGTATATGAAATATAAGCTTTCTATTACTGTTTAAATCATGTAAATCGAGTGGGTAGATCCAGAGATAATTAGTTTTTTAGATTATTTTCTAAAGTGTATCGATATATTGCCTTTGTCGGTGCGATAATCGTAATTTCATAAATAACAATGTATGGATAGAGTAGGTAGCGATGAAATCCCTACCTCGTGGTGTATGACATTTAGAAAATGTGTGTATAGATAGTACCCCTGATCTCAGCTTTCCAACAGTGAAAGAATTTCTCTCAGCTGAGTTTGGTCAACATAACAATTTTAAGCAGTTTTAATCGTTTTAGATTGATTTCTGTAAGGCCAAATAAAGAAAAAAAGGTTACCCGACCCTACCTAGAAAAAATATTTATACTTTAAGCCATTTTGGGGCAATTTAATAGTCGTTTTGATAATTCACAAGTCGAGGCAGTTGTTGGTGAGTCGGCACTGAAGTATGCGAGTCAATTTCTAGGTACTTTTCAGGCCAAAGTAAAAAAAAAGAATCTTTAAAAAAAATTTAAATATCCGACCTACCTACCCTAGATTTTCAGCCAATGTAACCTGAAACACACCTTTTATTTGTTTGGCCTTAGGCTTGAATCATTGAATCTATGTGCATCTAAGAACGGTTTATGGCAAGCAGGTGAACGGTTGGATATATATATATATATATATATATATATATATATATATATATATATATATATATATAAGGAAAAGGTGCCCCACAAGCTCTAGGCAGTATTCACTCAAAAGCTATATGTGTGGCCGGGTTCGGGGGGGGGGCATCTGAAGTACCAAGTATAATGTAAAATAGATAGAATACAATGTGCTATAGCTATGACAGATTGACTCAACAGCTTGTATGTAATGACAGACTGGAGATAAGCCTTAAACTGCTTAGTTGGACCACAGTCGATATACCGTAAATTCCCGCGTATAACCCGCATCTCGCGTATAACCTGCACCCCGATTTTGAGAGAACATCATAACCCGCACCAGAGGTCTGAAAATTGCGATTTTAGTACTGTACTATACTAACAAAAACCCTCGTATTACCCGCACCTAGACTTTGGGAATTTTGTAGTACCCGCACTGAGGGTTTGGTTCGCGTATAACCCGCGGGAATTTACGGTAGTAGTTTTCATTTTCATCGTTTGTGTGAGTATAATATGTCAACTGATGGAAATAGTAGAAAACGTTGATCCTTTAGCACTTTTTTGAGAACAAAATGTAAAAGATATTTACTTACTCTTTAGTCACCAACAGTTACATATAGTGGTCTCTTGTCCATGTTTCACAACAAACATGACAGTTCCCAATATAGTATTAATGGGGACGCGACTATGACCCTATAAACCCCTAAGTGGCGTTAAAACCATTCCACACATTATGCTCTGCTGATTTTTTTTTTGAGACCCATGTGCCTGTAACCCTACTTTCGAGATCAATCGGCTCCTAAGCCTTAAACTTATAAGATGCCCCCCCCACCCAACCCGGCCACACATATAGCTGTTGAGTGAATACTGCCTAGAGCTTGTGGGGCAGCTATGACACCTTGGTGGTTGACTCACACTACGTCATACACCACGTGACCTGCTGTCGGCCTCTGTGCGGCGGTGGAGGCTTTGTTATGGTGTGGAAGCTATGTCGGCGGCCAGTACTCATTTACCATGTAAGCTGCTGCAGTTAGAGTTATACTACGACGTATAGATTGACACAGTAAATACAATGCTACAAAGTAGTGGGGGACGTTGCAGTGGCCCTTTAAGGGGTGCAAATTCTATCTTAAAAAATACAATTTAATCATATGTGTTTCTTTTTAGGCCTTATAAATCATCTTCTACCAAACCAAGATATGATTACTGATAGTGACATGTCGACTACCTTTATGAGATTCAAAATATTATCCTTTTTTGGGAGAGTGAGAAATTTTCACCAAAAAATTATACGTAGCGTATTGCACTCTGATGTCAACTGCATGGCCGTGACACATACCAGAAGTCCATGTGTGAGTTACTACACACACATGACTTTCCACAACTTCACACCATTCTCTCACTAAGGAGAGTGACTAAAGAAAACAGGGGGATTAGGATATTGGATACCCAAACCCCTTCTCTTTAGCAATATCAATACATATTGCACCAGCTTTACCATGACCTACACTGACAAACATGCAAGTCTACACACATATCAAAACTATCCCTAACAGGAGGTCTTGATTTTTTTTTCTTTCAAACTAACGAATAAGCAGAGTTTTTTGAACCCTGTAAATGCTACTGATGAGTCAATTGACGAAACCAAAAAGCTACAGTTACTTTAAAGATTTTCTGGTACATATTTAACAGTGTTCTCACCCTAAAGGTGTCTCAATATTTCAATCAAATAAGGACTTATGCAAGTCTATGGTCTGGATATGTTCTCACCTGGCCTTGACCTTGCCCTAGTATTAGGACTACCCACAGGCATAGCTTCTGAACACACCTTAGTAACTGGTAAATACCTACCTGGATACCTTTTTCCTGGTGGTGTAACATGGTACAGAGGAAGTTGTGGAGGTGAATCTCACCCTGGCCTGTGTCATATTTTGGGTCTGCCGGTCCCCCTTGGACGGCACCATCAATATTCTTTTTTTGAAAATCATAATTAAACTATTCTCTCCTGAATGGCAGTGTGGGTAAAATCCTAATGTACCTTCTACAATAAAGTCTTCTTATAGTAGTGGTACAGTTAAGTTGAGGGATAGTGCCCTATGGTATCAATGTGAAATGAACCACAATTATTTTATACTACAGCCTTATAAAATTCCTTGACTACTGCCACGTCAAACCCTCTTTACATACAGACATTCTATGTTGTGAGCGTAGCCTTACTGAGCGATGGTGGCTTTGAATTGACCATAAGGTCCATTTCATTTATTTAATTTGAAAATTCTTTCATTTATAGTGAAAGTATAAAAGTAAAGAATCTGCGATTATAATACATTCCGTCAAATGTTCGCACGTGTGTTGTCGATGTTTCAGCAATTATAAAATCAGAAATAAGATAAATGGAAATGGCTAATGGCAAAACCTAGATTTAGAAATAAAGATGTTAGTTGTCAGCATGTAAGGATAGGTCTTATTATCCTGCCAGATTGTCTTATCATTAGAGGGAGTTGTATTCCACCTCTTTTGGATTCCTCTAATATATCCAAAATACGGGAGAATCCTTCATCCATAGTACATGTACAAAAAAGAGAGGTCATGCGGTTCAACATATATGACCTGTGTCCCAGTTAAAGGACATATTTGTTCTGACTGCTATGGATGGCTGGGTCTAGGCACGGTATTGGCACTTTTTTTCCCAACACGGGAAATTCCTTGAAGCGGGTAGTGAAAAAAAGGGGAACATCACCAAATGTTGACCCTCCCCCTCCCTCCTTGCGTTCTGACTGGTTTCTGGACAAGTTAGGGGGTGCAAATGCTATCCTATAAAATACAATTTATTCATATTTCTTTTTTCTTTTAGGCCTTATACATCATTTTCTACCAAACCAAGATAAAATCACTGAAAGTGACATGTCGACAACCTGTTAAAATTTCACAATATTATCCCAAGGTCCACTTTTATCTTTTTCATGAATATAACGTAAAGAAATTGCTTGCAAATATTTATAACATTAAATAGTATTGGGAAACACTAACTGCACGAGTGTAATTGCATACACAGAATAGAAATGTATTCCATGTTCTGTGCCCACTGGGATCTATTGACTACAAAAGGTGATAGAGGCCTTTCACAAGTTCTTAACGTATGGGAAACACCCTTGCGTCAAAGGTTCAATGATAGAATTAATATGTTAATCATCTCAATGTAATGGCCTGGATAATTATAGATATAGAAGAGCATACATATTTAGACATAATTAAGGAATAAGAGAGCCAAGTTTTAAGCAGATTCAAAACTGTTTATTAATGGCAAAGAGTGAATACTTAGGAGCAGGAGGACAGGCAGATGAACCAGTCCGACTAAAGCGATCTACATTTCAAGTTGTAACATATGAAATGAATGTTAGACTTCTAGCCATTTTCTTATAGGAATATATAGGATTTCAGACAGGTCAATACAGACATAAACAATTAAGGTCGTTTTTCAGGGGAAATATTCCATGGCACATGCTACATTGGTCATAATTTCAAAGTGTATGCTTCATATAAACAATGAGTATATATTGGTTATTTGAGTAATATAAACACATGTATTACATTTAAGGTCTGTGTAGCCCTTTATCCTTCCTTAACTCTTCATGCATATTTAATGCTACAGGAAATTCAACAGTCTTCCCAACAGTCTTTGATACATCACAAGTTAAATCTGTCTTTCATATGTTCTCATCGTTCCTTAAAAATTGGTTTCATTAAAGTATTTGTAGCGGCTCAGGCGAAAGGGTGCAGAATGCCATGTCTGAGTACATGGATCTGGCCATATCTGGCATCACACGGTGATGTATGGTAAAGGGGATGTGGTGCTGGCCAGAGACAGGCTGTAATCGAGGCTGTCCACTCATTGCCTTTAGAAAGGAACAAGAAAGTCATATTATGTGACGCCATGGATCACGGGGACAAATGTTGTAATAACACATTTAGTGAGGTCTTTTTGTGATAATAATACTCTTTATGGGATTGGAATCCTGAATGAGAATTGATGAATCTCTGCTCTTGTTATATACATGTAGATCACTAAAAAGAACTGGTTTCTCAATACCAAAATCGGGGGGGGGGGGGAGAAGCACCGTCGTCATATTTTTCAGGGCTTGGTGATGAGAAAAGCTTTTTTTACAGATTTATTTTTTGTGCGACTTCTGGCCAAGGAAGAACTCAGAAAGCAGACCCATGTAATGAACGTACCTATCGCTTTTTTTTCTGTACTTCTTTGTCCCCTGTCTATTCTGTCGGCTCTAAATAATATAAATTATTGAATTAAAACATTTCAAAATGCCATCACGTAAAACGGAAGTTGGTAGGTACACATGATCATTTATGTCGTGATAATGTAAGTGACATGGTTGATAATGAAGCTCGTTTCCAGTCAGTCGGAAAAGTGTATACATCATAATTGCTTGTATAAATCTGCAAGCTTGACACATGAGGATAAAGAAAAGCAACGCTGTGGGGACAAACATTGTGGTATTTACTCTGTTCCCTCCAATGAAAATCTAATTATCAGCCTCGCTACATGGGCTCTACTTGGTTCATGAACTTGTATGCATGAAATACTTGTATTTACTCATGTTACTGTTTTCAGCAATAATGTCAGGCAAGTAGCCATTGCAATGTTATGCATGAAGGTAATAGCGAGGAGGTCCAATAGAAAACATGAACTTACTTGATCTACAAACACCAAAGCTATCTTTGCAACAGGCCGGATCGCAGTTACCCTGTTAAGAAAATGGTATCCTAATATTTTATTCTTTGTCTGAATATCATGTTGTAAGGACAAGGGGATGCCTAAACGTTACTAATATTTCTGGCTATATCAACTGGTTTATTATGATTGCGATGAGAAGTAATAACTATCCGTAGACTTGTCAAAGAATTGTAATATCAAGAAGGGTAAACATAATGTATTGACGATATATTGAGGTAAGATTACTTTTAAGATTGATTTGATATGATATTATTAGCATAAGTAAAAAAGAATTGACAAGTAATAACAACATGCTGTATGATTAGTTTATGGTCAAGAAAGACTAGCCTCAAATTGTGTAGAAGAGGCGGAAAAGATAGTTATAGGATAAACATTACGAAATATCTGACAAGACTGCCGATTTCTGAAAAAACTAAGATTTATGCAATCATATTGTATCATTGTATGCAGAAAGAAAATACGACAACCGTAAAATCAGGTACCAGAATTGTCACTTATAGGAGGACCACTGGCGTGACTTCCAGCAATAAAAGCCCACAGCGGCAGGAACAGGTCATATCCTGTGTTAAAATGGTCTCGCTACACTGATATTCCTAGGCACCCTGTACGCCCAACCTCTCAGTCACTAGTGCCTAACCTAGTTAGTCATTTTTTGGCTCCCTATACGACCAACCTGGGTCAGTTATCATTGTAAGGTTGGTCAGTACTGACCAACCCACCTTAGTCTTTTTATTTCCAGGGGTAGCCACTGAGTGGTCATGACAGGTGGCCCCAACTAGTGGTATAAAAATACAACACACCAATGATGAACCTAGGTTAGCCACGACTGACTGACCCCTTGGTCATTTTTGAATATAACTTTGCCATTATGACTAACACTCATATGACCAACCTAGGATAGTCTGTACTGACTAACCCTTTCAATCTATGGCTTTTCAGTGTACTCTGCCACCTCTGTATCACCTCTATCACATCCACAGCGAAATGGGGGCGGCAGAGGCGCTTCACACCTTAACGCAGGATCCTGTCGCCGTGGATTTTGAGCTAAAAGCTTGATCAATATGTATTGATCTGTAATTGCATTTGTGCATTCAGTATAAACAATTGATATATTATAATACGATATTGGTAATATGAATTGATAAAACGGAGTACATAAAGATTGTCTGTAATCCCTCTTTTAATTGTGTAAGACAATCAACATTTTCAACCCCCCAAAAAAAACATTTTAACGCAGAATCCTGTCGCCGTGGATTTTGGGCTAAAAGCTTGATCAAACTCAACTCAAACTCATATTTATTTCATGTGGGAAAACAACTTCACCAGTGTTTTGTATGGCAAGGTTCGTTCTTCTCACCCCCATATAGAAACTGAGCCTCATCTTTCACGGATCGAGTCTTTATGGTGACGTCATCAAAATAGCTATGAAATCAGTCTTTAAAGCTCGTTTTTAAATGGAATTAAATAATAATTACATGCAGTCAGTCGGAACTATTGGTTTCCTGCTCATGTGATACGACCCAAGGTCCCACCCATGAAGAAACCCATGGAGAAACTCTGTCTATGTCTTACATAATGCAGCACCTTACATGTTCTTGTACGGATATACTTTAGTAGTATAGTATGTATCGGAACGGGACTATAGTTAAGTACTGTTTATTACTCAATCGACCTGCAGCCAATCAGAGGCCTCCCTTTTGGCGGGAAATTCAAAAGCAGCCAATGAGAGGCCTCCCTTTTGGCGGGAAATTCAAATAGGTCACGTGACCGGAAGTGACCTACTTCCGGTCACGTGACCTTTGGGCGGGAAATTCAAATAGGTCACGTGACCGGAAGTGACCTACTTAAGAGGGTCACGTGACCACCATGTTGGCGGGAAATTCAAATAGGTCACGTGACGGGAAGTGACCTACTTAAGGGGGTCACGTGACTACTAGGTTGGCTTTCAAAATAAGTCACTTGAGATTTTGATGGATAAATAAATTTAAAAAAAGAAAAAAAAAGCAAGCTGAAAAAGCTTGCTAAAAAATTATTTAAAAATACGGCTCTTTTTTTCTAGGAGGGGGGGAGAGGGGCACTCTGGGGGGCACTCTTTAAGATGCATGGGGGGGGAGGGGGGGAGGGGGGGAGGGGCAGGGTTTTTTAAGAGTGAGACTCGCTTCTCTGCCCTCTCTAAAAGAGAGGGCAGAGAGGCGAGTCTACTTACAATGAAAGGTATCATGATTGCGTTTATGATGATGTGCATCATGATGTGACTATCTTACAACCCTATGAGAAATAAGCAAGACATGGGCGTACTTACACGGGCTATTTGTAAACTAATGAATGTGACTTCTTCGTTAAAATCAGTATCTACAACTCTTTTAAGCCTAAGGCTTTTTCTTGAGTTTATTCTTTTGTTCAATTTCGGGCCCACCTCAAAAGAGGAATAGGCCCTCTGTAGCACTTGTCGCTTGCTCATCAATCAGAGCCGGGGTGTAGAAGGCCCCTGCCCTGTCGGGTACGTTCTCCCTCTGGTACGTTTTTGGTTAGTTTGGAGCTCTCAGTCGACTGTCTTATCCACCTTAAAAAAACCAGACTTTCGGTGTCTCATGATAAAACTGGTGCCTTATACTAAGCGCTGGATTACTTTCTCATTTTTTTAGTGTTCTATCCGATGCTTATTTAATTTTTGCACTGATAAAAACGGTTAGCTTGTACAAACACGCGGTCTATTTAAGTGTTAAGTGTAGAAAATGAACAGAACAGTGCACAGAAAATAGAGCTACCGACTACATTTCGCCCAGTCACTCAGCGGAGAACAAAAGAACTACTGACGTAGTGTACCCGCTATTCCGACAGTTGGCGCCACCGTTATACTTTTCCCGCGTGCGACATGAAGCCCTGGGGCGGGTACTGGCTGTTTTGGTTGTAGGTACCGAAACATAAAAAACTACAGCCAGCCCAATGTCATGGTGAGACAGCTCTCTTATTTTTACCTTGAGTAGCGTCCGTAGAGCCTATGACAAAACCTAGTCCCGTACACTGAGCAGCTTGAGGTCTGAAGGCTCATACAGAAAAATGTGTGGGTGTGTGGGTGTGTGGGTGTGTGGGTTGCTTTACGCCTTAGTTAACAGCTATGGTCATTTCAAGAGCGGTGATGGTGATCGAATCTATTGGCCCTTTTACCGAGACAAGGGTTCTTTTACATCCCACACTACATAGCAGAGAGACGTCTAGCAGCCCCTAGAGGCCCCGCAGGGGGCTCGAGAGGTGCCGTGGAGAAGAGCAGATATCCACGAGAGGCCACGCCAACAACCAAATTCTATCTTTATCCTGCGAGAAAAGGAGATAAGGGTCAAGGTTATGAACTATCAAAAGATTTTAGAGTAAATTAAGTTATGAGATATTAATATAATGTACATATCTAGGGCCCGATATAGGGCCTCTGCAGATCCCCCTTCAGGGCCCCGATCCATGAGGCCTTAGAAACGGAGCTGGGTCATGTAACCAAGGGAGATCAGCAGTTGTTGATGTCGGCGCTGCCGATAACGCTGGTAAATGACCGTTTTACTCATGTTTAGAGTCAGAATAGCTTGAGTATTACTTGAATATCGAAGAGTAGAGGTCAAATTACCCCAGACAAGGTGTTTCCATCTAGAAATTCTCGACAGTATTTCCGAAAATTGCAAATATTGGTCCCAGCCCCACGGGGCCCCATACCGAGTATTAAAAGTTTGAGATGCAACTTTCATTCATGCTGTTGACCAATCAGGGGGCTCTGTTTTTACGACCTTGACTACATAGTAAAAGTGATTGACAACGTCAGATATCACTTGACGACGTCAAATATCGATCTGATATTTGATCCCTTGATATTTGATTCAAAACCCACATCGAGTGGGATAAAGCCTTTTATCATCTTTTGATTGTGAGGCATACACTTTTCTTACACACAACAGCTGTCATCTATCAAGGGGCTCTGGATAGGGGGTCCCCATGTCGAATGTCGATCTTAGAAAATGACCATGTCACATGACAATGTCACTTAATAATGTTCATATCCCATGTCGATTTTAAGAAATGTTCATGTCACCTGTCACTATGATTTTTTGGGCCTCATGTCACTTGTCATTAGACCTCATGTCGTTTGTCGATTATAAGAAATGGTCATGTCACCATATCGAATTTAGCGGTCCACACCCATTATCAAGTGTCAGGGCATGTTGGCTGCTTGAACACGTAGTCTGTCATCACCCTTGTTTCTGTGCCTTATCTAAACAGGCAATTAGTGGCCGCTAGCCGAGAGTACCTCCCTGGTCGCCTCTCCCGAATCTGCTAGACGTCTCACTGATAGGAGTGTGTGGGTGTGTGGGTCTGTGTGTGTCTGTTCGGTCTGTGTGTGCACGCGTCTTGCACTCTAGTCTTGCGGACCACTGTTAAGCCTGTGGTTGGAGAGCGCGACATAGCCGCTTGCTACACTCTCTAAACAGAGGTCCGCAAGACTAGGCCGGATCGCGCTCTTGCTTAAAGGTGCACCTCAACTCAGTGCGCCTTTAACAGCCGCCCCAAATAGGTGAAGTTCTTGACGCGGCACAGCGCCTCCCACCAGTAGCCAATCAGCGCGCCGAACGCCGGACACACCTCCACCGTGTGAGCCTCTAAGTAGGTCACACGAATCATACTAAGATGCCGATCTCTTCTGTCGGTTCGTCGCGGTGGCCGTGAGTGATCGCACGGTCGCCAAGATTCACTGCCTTGATTGGCAGAGGGGGGGGCTGATTACCCCCCGTCGGATGAATTGCGGCGAAACCATAATCAATTTTTCGCTGTTTTAGATAAAAGAGATCCAGAGCTATCCGCTCGTCCAAGAATTATTTTTCTATCAGCCCGGGATCACCCTCAAATTAAGGCCTAAAGTCCAAAAACCCAAAAATTTTTCCCTATGGGATTTCAGTGTCTAAGCGTTTTTTGCAGCCCCAAGGAGCAGCTCACGGGCTCGAACCCTGTAAACGCTTTGACGCGCTTTCGTCGCCTTAGGCGACGTAGACCTACCCTATTTTTTTTTGGACCATGTTACCTGAACACGGATTATTTTTTTGTTTGGCCCAATGAGCTCACAGCTAGACTAGATACCTCATGTTTTGGATTGGAGAAATCAGCAGAGCAATAAAAAAGCGCGGTGAGGCTAGTGTGGCCCCTGTGAGTTGTAAAATTGGTGCTAAATGTGGTAACCAGGCGGATGCTGAGTTCATTGATATTGTCCGTTAATGATACTTAAGGTGGGTGTTGTCTAAAGTTTTAATTGATATTACCAATGTGGCCAATAATGACTTCACAGTTGGGGCCCTCGCCCGCAGGTCCCAGATTCAGGGTATTCTTTGTTTATTGTGTGGCCCCTAAAGAGGGGCCGACTAACTCTTTAGAGTTAGTTAGATGCTGCCACTGTGCTATGCAACAGCAGCTATTAATTACGCTTCATGTTGGGCGGCATGGATCACTTGATGGGTGATACCTCAAAGCTCAAACACGGCAGAGCCGTGTGTGGCATGCGAGGACCAGTGGGTCAGGGGTGATCCGTTGCAAACAGAATGCTGATCCGTGTGAGGTTCTGACTTTCTATAGTTTTTTATAAAGCCTTAGATATGGTGTGGTATTTTTCATCTCGCTATAGTTTAGTCGGTATTTAAGGAAACCGCCTCATTTCTATCAGAAATACACAATATTGAATTGTTTTTTATATTTTAATATATTAGAAGCGCGCTTTGTTGCCTATGTAGCTCATTATGCGTTGAAATGTTCGCGAGCATCGTAGGAATGTACAAAACCCCTATTGTGGCACCATCTGACGAAAGAGCGGAGAACTATACTAGCGCGTTTCGTTATTCACATCTTTTGACAGGGACTTGGTTGGTGGCTTTACGCCCTAATTAACAGCTGAAGTCATTTCAAGGGGGGTGATAGTGATCGAATCTATGGATACCTGAAGGTGGAAAGCACACACCCTACACTTTTACCGAGGCAATGGTGGTGCTGCTCAAAGGGTGTGGCGAGCTAGACTGGAGGATGTAATAACTAAGCAGCAGAAGGACCAAAAAGACAATCTCGTAGTAGTAGGTCTACTTAGATCTTGAGTAGCCGCCCTTGTGGTTATAATTACCTAGACTAGTTGGCTCTGCCAGCCTGGTCAAGTGAAAATTGGTAAGGAGACTATGAACTAAGCTAACATCTCATAAGTATTAGTTACCACCCCCTCACACCCGTTTAACAACGGATTCAGGGTCTAATTATGGAGACCCTAGAGTAAGATTAACAATATATCCCAATGTCTGTAGTAGACATTTACGACATGCAACTTGCCCCCTAGAAGGGATAGATCTGACCACAAGTCCGCAATATGGGACTCCCCCTCTGAGAGTATCAAGGTTTGCGTATAGTCTCTTGCAGGTTAATCTGTTATCTACCCCTTTGTCGACTTCGCCAAAATCCTGGGAGATTCACTTTAAACCTAAGGTCTACCCTTTTTATTCTTTGTTTATTGTGTGGCCCCTAAAGAGGGGCCGCGGTGTTGATTAATTACACCACATGTTAAGCAACATGAGATCAAACCTTCCTCAAAAGCGACAAGGCTCAGAGTCCTGTTGGACGGGAACCCTGTGTGGCATTTGAAGACGAATGGTTGAGTGATCTGTTGCAGATGCCGTTCCGTGAGAAGTTCTGACTTTATATAGCTTTTATATCGCTTTAGATATGGTGTAGTATTTTCAATCTCACTATAGTTTAGTTGATATTTCAAAGAATCTGCCTCATTCTATCAGAAATACACAGCGTTGACATGTTTCTTATATTCAATATATTAGAAGTGTGCTTTGTTGCTTATTATAGGTCATTATGCGTTTAAAATGTTCGCGAGTATCGTGGAAATGTACAAAAACCCTATTGTGGCGTCATCTGACGAAAAGAGCGGAGAACTACACTAGAGCATGTAATGGCCAGACCAGCAGGCGGCAGCAGAGTGGTCAAAAGACAATGTCGTAGTAGTAGGTCTACTTGCATGTTGAGTAGCCACCCTTGTGGTTGTAATTACCTTGACCACAGGTCCGCAATATGGAGCTCCCCCTCTGAGAGTATCAAGGTTTGCGTATAGTCTCCTGCAGTTTAATCTGTTATCTCCTCCTTTGTCGACCTCGCCAAAATCCTGGGAGATTCACTTTAAACCTAAGTCCTACCCTTTTTTATTCTTTGTTTATTGTGTGGCCCCTAAAGAGGGGCCGCGGTGTTGATTAATTACACCACATGTTAAGCAGCATGAGATCAAACCTCCTCAAAAGCGTCAAGGCTCAAAGTCCTGTTGGACGGGAACCCTGTGTTGCTTTCGAGGACGAATGGTTGAGTGATCCTACCGATCCGTCAGAGGTTCTGACTTTATATAGCTTTTATATCGCTTTAGATATGGTGTAGTATTTTCAATCTCACTATAGTTTAGTTGATATTTCAAAGAATCTGCCTCATTCTATCAGAAATACACAACGTTGACATGTTTCTTATATTCAATATATTAGAAGTGTGCTTTGTTGCTTATTATAGGTCATTATGCGTTTAAAATGTTCGCGAGTATCGTGGAAATGTACAAAAACCCTATTGTGGCGTCATCTGACGAAAAGAGCGGAGAACTATACTAGAGCATGTAATCGCCAGACCAGCAGGCGGCGGCAGAGTGGTCAAAAGACAATCTCGTAGTAGTAGGTCTACTTGCATGTTGAGTAGCCGCCCTTGTGGTTGTAATTACCTAGCCTAGTTGACCCTGCCGGCCTGGTCAAGTGAAATTAGTAAGGAGACCACCCATTAACGTGCTCCACAGTCTTTAGACAGTTAAGACTATAGTCAAGACTGGAGAATTTGGCGAGACGCCCCTCTGGGAGGTCATAATCCTCAATGTTAGGTGTTAGCTCATTAACATCAGATACCATATTAACAACCCATTTAAATGTTCATTTTAATAGCAACTCACCCTATTCTGACAAAATCCTATTAGCAGGTAACCTCTGTGTAAACCATACTGCAAACATCTGCTACTTCCAGCGTCTGCCTCGTGACTGATAGTGTACAACAAGACGAAGTGGGCAGAGATTAGAAAAAATGAAGCTCTTTATATAGCCGAGAGAGCAGCTAATCTGGATGTTCTAAGCTTGTTTTCACCTAGAGCTCCAACCCTCTTCCAGAGAGAATCAAATCGCTTTTCACCTGAACCCTTCCACCCCTAATCCATCAGCATGAAAAGAGAATTAACGAGTGTAACGTGCGCTACATGTATATGGGATTATAGCTGGTGAAGAGATAAAGCCGAGTCACCTGTGTATACAAAGACTACAGGGGGTGATTAACGACAGGTGTGACGCGCCAGCCCGTGAACGGATTAAGCCAAAAAAAAATAAAAAGGTATGTTTCAGGTAACATGGGCAGAAAGACTGGAGTCGGTAGGTCGGATTTTTATTTTATTTTATTTTATTTTTTTAACATGAAAGTACTAGCCATCCTCCGTGGAAATTCTAAAAATGACCCAAAAAGTATAAAAATATGAAATTTTCTTCAAACTTGCTTAAAAAAAAACGTAGGGTCGACCCTGTTTTGCTAGGGTTGGTCGGGTGACCTGAAACAAACCTTTTTTTTTATTTGGCCTTATCTTTCAAGCTGACGCTTAAATTCAACTAGCCAGCCGCCGTCCACACCACTCACTGCGACAAGAGGAGGTGCTGTTGTTTTACACTTGAGTCGCTTACCACATGGTCTCTACCTCACAGACAGACACGCGCCCCCTGTAGCTTTTTTTTTGTTTTTTTTTGTATACACACGCTAATCTCATAACCCCCTTATCCGTTATACAGGTAACGAGTATTCTCTTTTAAAATAGCTGCCAGTCAGCTTAGCTCTAGAAGCAAGAAGGCGTGTATAGGTGCCTTATAAGTCGGCAGGGGGTAAATACTAGTGAAAAAGGAAGGCAGGTGTGCAGGTAGCTTTTCTAACAGACACGTGTGTGCACTAAGCTGCTTAAGTCTAAACCCTCCCGCAGTAGTCAGGTGGCATGTGAAAACTTACTTAACTGATCTCTTACATTGAGTAGAGTCTCTGTGCTGAGAGAGCCTTTTCAGCCGTTTAAGAGGATTAACTAGGACAGGGTACATAAGGAGTGAAACGCCGAATAGCGGCTACTCAGTCTCGTGCAGCACAAGCAGCAGCATCTAGCAGCGGCTTCAGCAGCAGCTGCACGTGCAGCACAAGCAGCTGGCAGCGACTTCAGCAGCACAAGCAGCACGAGCAGCACAAGCCGTAGCATTTGTCAGCAGCATCCGTGACATCGTCAGCAGCAGCCCCCATGACCTTGTCAGCAGCACAAGCAGCCAGCAGCTGCTGGCAGCTGCTTCAGCAGCTGCTGGCAGCTGCTGCACGAGCAGTAGCACAAGCAGTAGCATCTGTCAGCAGCAGCAGCAGCAGCACAAGCAGCCAGCAGCTGCTGCATGAGCAGCACAAGCAGCACAAGCAGCAGCACCGACAGCAGCAGCAGCAGCAGCAGCGGTGTGGACCACTAAAGTCGAGATGAAGCCTAGTGACATTTGACATGAAGCTTGAAAAACACAGTGACAGGTGACATGAGCAATTCTTAAAATCGACATGAGATATGAGCATAATTAAGCGACATCGACATGAGCCATGGCTATTTTTTAAGACAAACATCATATGTCATAGCCTCCTCATCCAAACCTCCACTAGTAGTGCTCTATAAGCGCAAGCTGTAAACCCTCTCCTCCCCTCGTGCACACAGGCGAATTATCAGAGTCAGCCAATGGTGTCAATACCCCTCTCATACAAGGGTCGGGCGCTGCTGGACTATAATAGATGAGTCAAGGACCGTTCTACTGAGGGTCAGGCAGGCTAAGTCGGACATTCAATGACAGGTAGGTGTTTGACAACCTTGCTTGAAAGTCTGGACAGCATTGACAGACTGGGGCATAAGGATCTCGCATGGTCAGACTTTCAAGCAAGTTTTGCTAAAGTCGCGTTATTGAATGTCCGACCTAGCCTGACCCACAGTAGAACGGTCCTTGACCCGTCTATTATAGTCCAGCAGTGCCCGACCCTTGGCTGAGAGCAGTTTAAGCGCCATTGGGTGTCTCTGATATTTGCCTCTGTGTAAGATGAGAAAAAAAAGTCTGTTGAAAGACTTTATTTCAAGCCAGAAAACTGTAATTAGCTTTCCAAGTTGTTTATTTAACAATATCTTAGCCTAGCAAGCAGCTGTCAGATGTCATCTAAGAAAAAAATGTGAGCTGTTAATAGATTCAAGAGAAATTAGTTTACAAATAGCCCGTGTAAGTACGCCCATGTCTTGCTTATTTCTCATAGGGTTGTAAGATAGTCACATCATGATGCACATCATCATAAACGCAATCATGATACCTTTCATTGTAAGTAGACTCGCCTCTCTGCCCTCTCTTTTAGAGAGGGCAGAGAAGCGAGTCTCACTCTTAAAAAACCCTGCCCCTCCCCCCCTCCCCCCCTCCCCCCCCATGCATCTTAAAGAGTGCCCCCCAGAGTGCCCCTCTCCCCCCCTCCTAGAAAAAAAGAGCCGTATTTTTAAATAATTTTTTAGCAAGCTTTTTCAGCTTGCTTTTTTTTTCTTTTTTTAAATTTATTTATCCATCAAAATCTCAAGTGACTTATTTTGAAAGCCAACCTAGTAGTCACGTGACCCCCTTAAGTAGGTCACTTCCCGTCACGTGACCTATTTGAATTTCCCGCCAACATGGTGGTCACGTGACCCTCTTAAGTAGGTCACTTCCGGTCACGTGACCTATTTGAATTTCCCGCCCAAAGGTCACGTGACCGGAAGTAGGTCACTTCCGGTCACGTGACCTATTTGAATTTCCCGCCAAAAGGGAGGCCTCTCATTGGCTGCTTTTGAATTTCCCGCCAAAAGGGAGGCCTCTGATTGGCTGCAGGTCGATTGAGTAATAAACAGTACTTAACTATAGTCCCGTTCCGATACATACTATACTACTTACTTTGATGATGGACTTACTTACCCCAGGAACCTCAAGCTCGAAAGGACAGGGTGTTCTGCTTTCTGCAAGACAAGAGAAACAGAGTTACTTACAGGAGAGAACCCAGGTAACAAGAAACGTTAACTGAACCATAACCAACGTTCACTAATGGTTAACTAAGAGTTAACTGGTTGAGGTTAGTAGAATGACATTGTTTCAACGTTGAAATAAAGTTTTGAGGTAAATGTTATTTAGAAAAACGTTGGTTCAACATTAGAATACAGTTAGACGATGAACGTTTTCCAGATAACTTTGAATCAACGTTGATCAATGTTCAGAATGTGGACTCAAACCAACGTTGTTTTAACCATTTGGATTAACCTTGTTTTAATGTTTTTTAGTGATTCAAAGCTAACCCACCAGATGGCAGTTTAGCTGCTGATCAAACTAGGCTCAATGTTTCCCCCTTATATTAGTATGAAATAAGCTATTATAATAATAGTTTCTAATATTCATATCATTTTTTGCATCAGCATTCAGTGTTTAGATATAACCATGCTAAATAATCAGTTAAAATGGTGATATAAAGCCTGTATTACACGGAATGTTATGGTACACACCCACTTTGTAACATTGAAAGATAGATAAAGACCCAGCTGACCTGTGGAGCCCCTATAAAGGCAGCTACCCTGATTTGTTCAAACAAACAGTAGAGTGTGGTTCTTGAGCCTTGTATAAGCCTTACTATTGGAAGATAGATAAAGGCTATTCTAATAATCCCTTTAGGGCTCTGTATGAATTAATATGTTAGTAGTGGTCTTTGCTCTATTTATTGAATATTTTTTTCAATCTGAGCTGTGTAAGGTTAGAGAAACAATATGAAATAAAAACATAAAGGAAATAAACCTTATTGTATTAGAATGGGGGATTAAATCAATGTTAATTTAACGTTAATTCAACATTGATTTGAGTCCACGAAATGGAGTTAGGCTAGATGCAAAATAAACGTTTTTCCACTCTTTAAATGATGTTTAACCAACGTTAACCCAACCTCAACTTGTTACCTGGGATGCTATCATTTGTTATCTTCCTGTTACGACCATTAAAACTGAAGGAACTGCTCCATACTAATATAAAATGACGCTTGAAATCGGCAATCGACGTGTACAAGAAATATCTGTGTCATAACCGCTATTTGTGTTAATAACATATAGAGGTTGATCATCCAACCGTTAATTCAAAGAATCTGTGTCATATTATGTGTATCAACAAGGTGTTATCTGTGTCAAGAATATCTGCTATTTTGTCTAGAAAAACATGAAATAATTATGAAAAAGTCGATTTTCCATAAAATGTCCATTTCGCAAAGAAAACATCACGAAAAAGGTCCATTTTTAAGATAACACTTTGACATTTGCGGGTTGTGCACTTTAAACAATAGATATTGTTTTTGGGCAGTATTGTTCAACTTACCGCAAGGCATCACATATCTTACTGCATCATATGGGCCTGGCATCAAAGTTGGTGGGTTTGGTGTCGGAGTTGGGTCTGGTGTCACAGCTGTGGCTATTGAGAAATGCCCCTGACCCACCCACGGTCTAGCAGTGGCATCATGACTGGTTATTACAAGCAGAGTCATCAGAATCAGGTACTTCATTGTACAGCAGGGGAGATTTCCTGTGAAGAGAGAAAAAATACATGTGTACCAAACTTGAGTATCAAACTTACCTAACCAACACCACCATGAGTCCCCCCTCCCCTCTTCAGCCTCCCCATCACGGGGAAGTGCCCAGTCAACATTGGTCCCTTGAGCCCATAAATATGTGTTTTACTTGAGCCAGCTGGAAGCCCAGATGGGTCAGCCCATGACAACTTTTTTTCCTATGAATACATGGTATATATTTCGAAACATACTGTTATCTGATTTCTCTCTAGAAATTACCATTTATTGTACATTTTTATAGTGAGTGCTAAATCTGGGCTAGGGCTGGGCACTTTGAATCTGGGCTGACCCATCTGGGTTTCCACTGGTAGCCCTGGACAAAGAGTACCAAAACCCAGGGTGGGCAAATCAGCTTGCCAAGGTAAAAACACATATGGGCCCCATCAAGCAATGTGGACTGGATGGTACTGACTGACCTTACAATCCATTGGTCAAAAATACAACCTAATGTTTTTATCCACCTCTATGAAGATACAATCAGTCATATATAAAGTATCGAGCTCTCCAAGCCCATTACAGCTGTCTTACCTAGTTTCATAATGAGATAGCTCAACCACTGATTTGTTAGCCATGGTCACATAATCATGAATGAGGTTGCATATGGCCTCATGGGTTCGAATCGCACCTTGACAAAAATGTAGGCTCATTTTTCCTTATTTTTTATTGCTTATTGGGCCTATTTGAAGCATAAATACCCCTAAACTGACATAGTAATATTAAATATTACATATTTGGGTAGGGACAATAGTGTAATAGAGGTGCATTGTACAGATATCAAAATTACTACCAATTGTGCCAAGGTGGGACTCAAACCCATGATGTCCAGAGTGCTGATATCCTGTACAAGTTAGTACATAAGTACTCTCCCAGACTATAAATGTACAGTTGTGGCCTGAGACTGTCAGATGGCTGTGTCTCACGACCTTGGGACAATGTTTTTGTCTCTGACCGGGTGCCGTCTCTGACCAGGTGCCGTCTCTGACCGGGTGCCGTCTCTGACCGGCTTGGCTTGATAAGGTCAAAATATAAACAGCAGGTCAGAGACGGCACCCGATCAGAGACAAAAACATTGTCCCAAGGTCGTGAGACACAGCCAGATATAGATTGGGGGGGCATGCCCCCCCCACCCCCCAAAGAATATGGCCTAGACTTCAAATGTTGGCTTCTGACACATTTTGGGACACAATATTTTAAGACTCAGGTCTGTGTCTATATGGTATTGTCCCTTTCTCACTTTTCCCCCTCTTTTCTCCTCTATTCTTCTTCTTTTTTTTCTTTCTTTTTTTTGGGGGGGGGGCAAGGCCCGTCGGGCCACCCCCTGGACCCGCCAATGCGTACGAGTCATGCTAATACTCGAGAATTTACAATGTTTGATGTTCTACCTTAAAGCACTGCCTGACTTTCAGATAAAAGTGTTTTTGGTGGTAGTGACGCTCACTTTCTAGAGTGTGCTTGGTTTCCCACCGAGGGTTACGGTATGAGGCGTAGCCAAATACAGTAGTCCTCAGTAGGGGACTATACCAGTGCTGCTTTGTATTTATTTCATGTCATACTATACTTATTTTATTATTAAATTCTACTTAATGTATCTGAAAAAGTTATCTTATAATAGTTAGATGAATTATGATTGTGTGGCAGGCCGTGAATTACTTATGAGGGTTATTTCACTAGGGTGTGAAAGAAGGCTTTCTGTGGTAAATCAATGGGGCTACCATCGTATTTTACCATGAAATAAATGTTTTTGTGATACAGCAACTTCTTAACTTCCATATACATGTTATAGTCTTTCAACCTGAGTCTGGAATTGTATCTCATCAGTTGACATAATAACCGTAAATTCCCGTGTATAACCCGCATCTCATGTGTAACCCGCACCCCTAACTCATAGTCCGTTTCTGGATCTGAAAATTTATGTTCTAGTACTGTTCTATAATAATAAAAACCCTTGTATAGCCCACACCCTATACGGGTTGTTTGGTATCAAATGAAAGCTGAGATTGGTTCGCGTACAACCCGCGGGTAGTGTTGAATAAATAAGTTCGTTTGGAGCTCATTGAAACAAAAAAGAAGTCACGCTATACCTCAAGTGATATCATAACTGTATGAAAATGATTAGGAGATCAAAAAGATAAGACAGATCCTGTAGTGACAACATACCTTTTTTGAGTATGGTTGTGGATGACTTGTGGAGCTTGCGTCTACAAATGCAGGGGAACAGGGAAGATGTGATGGTATACGTGTGTCGCTCATACCCATTTATAGCTGGCTAAGCAAGTCCTCCTATTGTGGAAAATCTTTGAAGCGTTAAACAGCCTGGGAGCCATTTCACCACATAATATGGACCCCCCGTATGCATAATACGGGGGGGAGGGGGGTCCGTATGTCACATATGGCGTTTTTCCATTTCACCGCATAATATATGTGGAGGTCCGTATTCAAATGTGGGGAGTCCATATTCAAATGTGGCGTTTTTCCATTTCACTAGATAATGTGGAGGTAAAAAATATCCATATACAGTCCGTATATTTCCCCTTGAATGTGGCACCTCTAGGGGCAGCATATATTGAGAAAATGGTGAAAAAAGGGGGCCAAAAAGATTTGTATGTTGTAAATAGGGTCCGCATGTTGTTTTTGGTCTAGATGATAGGTCGGGAAGGGACAGGAGAAGTTGGGGATGGGACAGGAAAAGTTGGAGAAGGGACAGGAGAGGTCGGGGATGGGACAGAAAAAGTTGGAGAAGGGACTAGAGAGGTCGAGGGAGGGACTGGGGAAGTCGGGATAATGATTATTTTAAAAAAAGTCTGTATAAGTAGGTACCATAGGTATTTTGAAGATAAATGGCCTAAAGATTCGCCAATAGTATCGTTAGAAAGCTTGAAAAGAATGTGAAGAAAGGACATCAGTTATGTTGAGATCCTTTGAATGGTTGATTTATTATGATTTTTTTAAGAAAAAAGGTTTTACCTTATATTATTGCATACAAATTGACATAATATTGCATACAAATTGACATAATATGCCCCTCAAAATGCTACTTTGCACAGGAAATGCTAGTGAAAATAGGCGTTCTTCCATTTTCAGGCCATATACAACTTCAAGGATTTTAGGTTGAGCACCTTTATCTTGTGGAAAACATATGTGCAACTGGTATAGAGTGTCTTGAATTTTTTTTAATCACATTCCCATTGAGATTTAGTGACCTACTGATGTTTAAAAATGACAAAATCACTTATTTATAGCCTTGTCCCAGTCATAAGCCAGTGGTCACCTGCAGGCCCATCCTATATAAAGGGCAATAGAATCACAACCAGTGGTCGGATTCTCCTGAAATTTGAAGCGTAGAGTATCTTGAAAAAAGATTTTGGGAGAGGACCCAAGAAAAATTCACCCCCCACCCCCCCCTAAAAGAAAATTCCCAAATTTCTCAGAGACAAGCCTATATATTTCTATAGATAAGGGAACACAAATAATATTTGCATTTTTGGGGGCAGATCCCCCTTTTTGAGGAAGGAGAAGAGTTGCATTGAGATTCTACCATCTGCTCTATTCCCTTACTCTACCATGGAAGTCAGTACATAATCATATCTTAGGAGTCTATTTTAGATCATAATGAAAGCAGGGTTAGTATCACAATGCTTAAACTATAGAAAATAATATAGATCACAAAGTGGTGTTTAGCTTGGTTTTATGGTAAACATATATATGTGCACAGGTAGTGTGAGTGGAATGGTGGTGGCTGCTAGCCCCACTCACCTGTCCTCTGCCATGCATGAGTACACCTGGCCCCAGCTGTAAGTCCAGTAAATAAAGGTACTGCATTCAAATTAATTGCAAAGAAAGCTTGATCATTGGTTATCACCTACTTCAAATGAGTATGCAGCAAGAAAATTATACAGCACATTCATCCCTAGGAGTGCCCCCAAAACCAATATGCCCATAACAAAAGTCAAAGTGAGAGAATAATGCATGTATGGGATAAATCATAATCTCCATATAATTCATCTATATAGATATGTATGGAAGGATCTATTCTATCAACATTTTGAGATTCATATACTAGAGTCAAAACACCTGGTACCTTGAATTTTCAAGCGAAAAGGGCTATTTGTATGTTCAATGAAGATCCATAGCATGTGAAATAGCAATATTCAAAATATTGATAAAAAATACTTCCATGGAATTCCAACTGAATGATCATATCATATAATTATGATATAATCCTCAGAGCTAGTGAGTTATTTAATGGGGTCTGCCTTTGGGAGAATAATTATTTTCCTTATGCATGGGCTGCCACATTGTTCCTCCAGTCCATGGTAAAGGAACCACAGAAGGTTCATCCATATTTGTATCACTGGTGGCCATGTCATATCTTATCTGGTGCTGAATACCTTTTTCTGTCAAGCAAAGGTGCGAAACAGTTAAGAAACATATAAGAAACCTTTTCCTGCAATTTTGTTGACTCTAAGCTATATTCTTCCCTTCACTTACTGGAATGTGGGTCTGTATTGAGTGCCTGTACCTAATTGTGCTCCCATACACTTACAGTGCATACACCTACTCAATTTAGGACATGGCCAGGGGGTTATCATACTTATTTTACAAAGATTATTTCCTAGATTTAGTCTCACATCGGCCCCATCCATCGAATTGCATAGCTGTTTCAACATGGGTATTCTAGAGAATTCAAGCTTCATGGCATGGTGCGGCACAATTAATTCTTTTGAGAATTACTTGTCTATTTAAGATGTTTTATTATTGTTAATGCAGCCATAATTTCAAAAAAAATTATTCATAATTGTGCCGGGGATACAAATAAAGGTTTGAATCATAGCTATCCAACGGTGCCTATATTGTATAGGTCCAACCCATGGTGGAATGGCAAGACCACTGGAAAGGAAAGGTAGGAAAATAGCCTGGTAGAAAACAGGTGACAAAGTGTCTAACTTATAGAAAATCAGCCTTCAGTAAAGACCAATTTTTATAGACTAAGGCTGCAGAAAATTCAGAGCATTGAGGAGATCCATATCTTTCTGGTGAGTGGTCTGCTATTCCTGTATAATTATTGGTCTGGCTATGAAGAGCATGTAAAGATTGCTCTCATTCTCTGACATTTGGTCCTTTTCACGGGAGCGCAACGCTCTTCTGGGGTACCTAGTATAAGGGCCGTATTTGGGGGCCGTATGTTAGTATATTATTCAAGATGAGGTGCAACGGCTCCCTTGACCCCCCCCCCCCCCCGGGGTCTGTATGTCACATACAGCGGTTTACCGTTTCACCACATAATGTGGGGGTTCATATTCAAATATGGCGTTGTTCCATTTCACCGCATAATACGCCCCCCTAAAATTCTGTATATGGTCTGTATTTTTCCTTTTGAATGTGCTACCTCGAGGTGCAGCATATATTGAGAAAATGGTAAAAAGGGAGTAAAAAAGGACCATATGTTGTAGATAGGGTCCGCATGTTGGTTTTGTACTTGAGGACAGCTCGGGGAATGGAGTTGGGAGGTCGGGGAATGGAGTGGGGAGGTAGGGTATTGGCCGGGGAGGTTGGGTATGGACTGGAGAGGACGGGGTATAGACAGGGGAGGTCAGGGTATGGACTGGACAGGATGGGGTATGGATTGGAGAGGACGGGGTATGGACTGGAGAGGACAGGGTATGGACTGGTCGGGGAAGGGACAGGGAACCGGGACATGACAGGGGGGGGGAGGGTAGGGAGGGGACAGGGAAAGTATAGGGGAATGCAGGGATGTCAGGGAAAATGAGCAGAGGACCCTTTAAGGGCCGCACATTGTATAATGTATTATAGTAAATATAACACCCAACTTGTACTAAAGGCTATGAGAAATACATTTTGAAATATTCTAACCTTACCACTGGTATCAATAACACTTGGACCAACAAAGTTATCACCAGGATAAGCTCCATCAGGTCCTGGAGGGTGTTTTTTTCCATTGGTCCAATACGGAACCAATATGGAGAAAAAATACGGACCGTATACGGGACCCGCATTGGGAGGCCGAAAAACTTAATTTTTACCCCTCTGTATCACGACCGTATGTGTATACGGAATTGGCATTTTTTTCCCTGCTAATTTTTTTTTTGAGAGATGTGTAAATACACATCCTCGTTTATTTATACTGAATAAAGAAAGAGCTTTTTCAGCTCGGTTTACATCCTTATCCAGTGTTCATTTTGTGTTTTTTACCTTGTATAATACATAATTGCATAGCAGTAACAGTCTTATATATATGTATGATAATAAGCATCATCTTTCACAACGCGACTACATCAATGACCTATCTATACAGAGTAGATTATTTGACTATCATAGTGAAATTAGATGAATATTACTTTTTTTTGAGCCCAGATTTGTGAAAATAGAAAACATGAATAACCGTGTCGCTCTCTGTTTACATTAGTTATGTACCGGTACATGGCTAAATACATGAATTCACATACAGTTTTGAGTAGTGTGTTAAGTGCATAACACTTTTTAATGAGAGGTTGTAATTATGACTATACAAAGTATCACAGACTGCTCAAATATTTGCCAGTAGGGGGGGGGGGGGGGGCGTGGAGGGGAGAGGGAAAAGAAGGCCCTCATCCTTATACAGTGTACATAATTAGAAGTACAAAAAATTGTAGTTTGTACTCCCCAGCCATTTTTTTCTGTTCAAATTAAACTTATCATATGTATCTATATTTCTTGTTTTAACATCTAGATTGTTCCATAATATGGCGCCTCTATATAATACATTTTTTCTTGCTGTCTCATTTTTGGGTCTGTACGTATCAAATAAGCACGCATCATGAGCTCTCGTAAAAATTTGCCTGTCGTTCAACATATCCAGGTTTATTTGTTGTTTATACATAAAGTTGTATAAATGTATAATTCTTCTAGGCTTAAGCTCTAAAGATATCTTAGACTCCTGGTGTGTTGCAATGGTAGGGTACATATGATTGACCTTTAAGCATTACCTAAGTGCTTTGTTCTCAATGATTTGAAGCCTATCAAGAACATTTTTATTCGCTATGTCATAAAATATGTCCCCATAATCCGCATGAGGCAGTACCCTAGTCTTATATATGTCCAGCAATGTTTTGGTGTCCAGCAGCTCATTGAGGTTGGCTAACAGATAAGACTTGGAAATCATTTTTTTACATGCGGACTAAGCTTGCATATTAAGATTAAGTACTTGATCTATAGTAACCCCAAGATATTTTACAGAAATACACCTTTCTAGTTTTTTGCCTCCCAGCATTAATGAATGGTTAATAATTTCTTTCAATTTTGATCTTAGACCGAATATAATATAATTTGTGTTTTGCATTTAAAGTGAGTTTGTTTTTGTTAAACCATGTGTTTAATGTTGCCAAGTCCGCTTCCATTTTATCTGTTAGACCCTGGAGGTTCTGTCCCTTAATAGCTAGTACGGTATCGTCTGCGTACAAAAAGGACGTACAATTTTTCAACATATTTTTCAGGTCGTTTATATATATTAAAAACAAGGTAGGGCCCAATATCGACCCTTGGGGTACACCACAGCTCACCTCACCCTCCCTTGATACGATCCCATTCGAAAAAGTCTTTTGTTTTCTATTTGTTAAATAATTTTTAATCCAATTAATGCCATCTCCGAAATTGCCATTTTTTCTAGTTTTTCAATTTAAATAAAGTGATTTACGGTATCAAAAGGTTTTTTCAGGTCGATTAGTGTAGCTATTGTATATTCCCTATTATTTTATCCCCTATATATACTATCAGTGAAGTGAGCTATGGTGTCAATAGTCGAGTAACCTTTCCTAAAACCTCCCTGATTTTTGTCTAATAAATAGTTAGATTCTAGGTAACTCATCAGCTGCTTATTTACGACATTTTCTAGTAACATTATAGTCTTTAGCTAGGTTTGGCCCTACATTGAGAAAGTAGTCATTAATAAAATCAAATGTTTTATCATGGTCTATGGCAATGTCGTCAATTTTGTCAATTAATTGGAAATTTGAAGCCTTTTTTTCACCTTTTACTAGTTTATTAATGATTTTCCAGAATTTCTTACTATCATCCCTATTTTCCTCCAGCGCGTCTCTTACATATTTGGCTTTTGCTCTGCGTATGAACTTAACCACATTATTTCTTAAACCCTTGGCAGTAGCCCAGTCATCTTGTGATTTGGTTCTGATAGCTTTTTTCAGCGCACAGTCCTTGTCGTGGATCAATTCAATAATATGGTCTGTGATCCATGGCGACCTGTCCTGAGATACCTTGAATACCTTAACAGGGCACATAATGTCAAGTTGCTTATTTAGAAGTTTCAATATAAAATCCCATCTCTGATCAGCTGATTCACATTGTCACATTCATCGTATGGCCCCGAGTCTGCACCTTTAATACATGCTTTGAACAAGTCCATATTATATTTTTTGTATGTCCTGCCAGTAAATTCCACCTTAGTAGTAGTTACATAGTGATCAATAAGGGTTATACCGACTACTAAATGGTCACTTATATTCCATGTTCTTGTAAAACTTTTGTACATTTTCGACGTGTTAGTAATTACCCAATCCAGACATGTTGCAGTCTCTTCATTGCTTCTCATTGGGACATTGATCAATTGCTTAAGGCCTAATAAATTAATACATATTTTCATCAGTTTAGTGGAGACCTTGGTTGGATCTAAAAAATCCAAATTAAAATCCCCCATAATTATTAGGTCTTTACGCCTTAAATTTGCTAGCTCAATTTTATTATTTAATATCTCTATGAGTAACGCCTTATTGCCATCAGGAGGCCTATACAGATTGGCAACCACTATGTTTTTTTACCATTTCTAATGATCTCAGTCCACATAATTTCAATGTCGTTTGAACTAGTATTGAGATGTGCATAGCTACTGTTTGAGTACACCAACTCCTCCCCCTCCCTTTACCTCCCCCTCACCCCAAGCCCTATCCAGGCATTCAAAATGATAACCTTTGATGTCCACCTTGTGATTTGGAACAATTTCTTCCATCCAACTCTCAGATATACCCATTACAGCATCACCACAGTCTCTTATATGTATGCGTAAAGTCTCAATTTTTGATCTAAGACTTCTAGTATTGAGGTGACACAGGGTGCAGTCATTTCTACTACTCTTAACATAATTATCATCCCTTACAGCTAGAATATAATTTTGCCCATATTATACACACAAAACATACGTTATTTTCATGTTGTAATGAAATTAGTAGGTATGGGTGTCTAGCACCACCTACAAGTGGGGTATTTATACCCATTACGAGGTATAAAGACTCCTTAACAGTGGGTCATACAGCTTATAGCTACTAACACGCTTTAAAGATAATTGAGAAAATAACAATTAAATATATACCATATATCGTCACATTTTATGGTCAGGGTCAATAAAGCAGAATTCATTTCAATCATCCTCATTAAACAATATGTACCATAAAGGTTTTGCTCGCCACGCTACCTGTGGCTCAGGGCCTCCACCTCTTAGGGTGAATATGAACCTCGCGCTTCTGTTAGTTCAAACTTAAGTCGACAGATGGCGCCTCTGGGCCGTTTTAAGCTAGAATGTTACATGTTTGTCGACAGCTCTAATGACTGTATATGTAGATATAAATATGTGAAATCATGAGATCGATGTATTACCTTAACAAGGCCGGTATCACCCTTGTGTATATAGTAACTACTAGAATCCTATTCACTGTTACAGGATTGGGCATGTGTTTGAGATATATGGTATGTCTATAACAACTTCATTTTTTCCTTTACTTTTACCAGCAAGTCACCCATTCTGTTGCTCTCATTTGAGGCATTTGGATCTATGTTGTCAATGTTCGAGATGGTGTGCCCGCACCCCAAGCCCTTTTCGGTGGTACATTCCCATAGTCTCCCTTTTGAAGCAATTAACATGTCACCTAAGGCATTGTCCTGCATAAACTTCATCTTGATAACTTCTTCCATAATTTCGTACTTGACTGTAGTGTCATCCTTGGTTCTTTTTATCCTATGAGAAAGTTTTTTTGCCTCATAGCCGTCGGACGCACGTGCAATCTCGGCTGCAATTTCTTCATCCCCATGGAATGTGGCCAGCAGGTACCAGTACAACTGCTCACTCGAAGTCCAGGTAATACTGTCATACACAATAGAGCAGGGACACATGTTGGACAGGTAAGCTTGGTGACTCTGGAAGGCCGTCCCGTGGTCGAACTCTATTACCTTAGCTGCTTTCAAGGTGATGCCTATAGGTAGGTCTTTAACATCTTTATAGTAGTAGGTCCTGCCAGCTTCAATTTCTAGTTTGTTACCCTTAAGTTTAAAGGGGCATTCTCACCACTCGCACTTAACCACATAGCAGACTAGAACAGTACTGTGGCTCCAGAGGGGTTTTCGGCGACCTGGCGACCTGGGCCGTTTTCCAGGCGACCTTTCGACCTTGACCATTAATTTTTGTGACCTGCGACCTGCTGTTTTCAAATGGCCATACTGTTATATAATAAAAAAGTGACCTGCGACCTGGATATTTTTGCAAAAAAAGCGACTTTGTGACCTGTAGCCCTTAAAAGAGGCGACTTTGTGACCTCAGGGGGGGACCCCTCTGCACCCCCAGTACTAGAATTGTGAGTGGGAAACGCTTGGTGACAATGCCACTTTAAGGGTTAGGTTGTGAAAGGCTAGTAGTATAGTATGTATCGGAACGGGACTATGCTTAAGTACTGTTTATTACTCAATCGATATGCAGCCAATCAGAGGCCTCCCTTTTGGCGGGAAATTCAAAAGCAGCCAATGAGAGGCCTCCCTTTTGGCGGGAAATTCAAATAGGTCACGTGACCGGAAGTGACCTACTTCCGGTCACGTGACCTTTGGGCGGGAAATTCAAATAGGTCACGTGACCGGAAGTGACCTACTTAAGAGGGTCACGTGACCACCATTTTGGCGGGAAATTCAAATAGGTCACGTGACTGGAAGTGACCTACTTAAGGGGGTCACGTGACTACTATGTTGGCGCGAATTTCAAATAAGTCACTTGAGATTTTTATAGATAAATAAATTTTCAAAAGAAAAAGCAAGCTGAAAGCTTGCTAAAAAATATTTTTTAAAATGTGGCTCTTTTTTTTAGGGGGGGGAGGGGCACTCTGGGGGGCACTCTTTAAGATGCATAGGGGGGGAGGGGGGGGGGAGGGGGGAGGGGGGAGGGGTTTTTAAGAGTAAGACTCGCTCTCTGCCCTCTCTTTTAGAGGGCAGAGAGGCGAGTCTACTGGTTCGTCTACTTACAATGTCAACACTTTTTTTGTTTTGTTTTTGGGCAAACTGAGTTTGCACAAGGAAAAAAACGCGACTTACTTAGGGCAATAACGTCTAGAAGAGAGAGAACTCTTGCTCTAGGTTGAGCGGGACTACATGATGAGTATACTGAGTGTTAGGACTCTTGCTACACGACCAAAAGATTGAAATGTATCATGATGCGTTTATGATGATGTGCATCATGATGTGACTATCTTACAACCCTATAAGAAATAAGCAAGGTCTCTCTCCTATACATAGGCGTACTTACACTGGCTATTTGTAAACTGATGAATACGACTTCCTCATTAAAATTGTCATCTACAACCCTTTCAATCTTAAAGCTTTTTTTTTTTTGAGTTTATTCTTTTTTTCAAATTTGGTCCCACCTCAAAAGAGGAATAGGACTCTGTAACAATTGTCGCTTGCTCATCAGAGCCGGGGTGTAGAAGGCCCCTGCCCTGTCGGGTACGTTCTGAGATAGATCGCACTCTGGTACGTTTTGGTTGGTTTGGAGCTCTCGGCCGACTGTCTTATGCACCCGAAAGAACCAGACTTTCGGTGTCTCATGATAAAACTGACGCGTTATACTAAGTGCTGGATTACTTTCTCATTTTTTATTGTTCTATCCGATGCTTATTTAATTTTTGCACTGATAAAAACGGCTAGCTTGTACAAACACATGTTCTATTTAAGCGTTAAGTGTAGAAAATGAACAGAACAGCGCACAGAAAATAGCGCTACCGACTACATTTCGCCCAGGCACTCAGCGGAGAACAAAAGAACTACTGACGTAGTGTACCCGCTATTCCGACAGTTGGCGCCACCGTTCGAATCTTTATACTTTTCCCGCGTGCGACATGAAGCCCTGGGGTGGGTACTGGCTGTTTGGTTGTAGGTACCGAAACATAAACTACAGCTAGCTCATGCCATGATGAGACAGCTCTCTTATTCGCCCTTGAGTAGCGTCCGTAGGACATATGACAAAACCTAGTCCCGTACACTGAGCAGCTTCAGGTCTGAATTCTCATACAGAAAATGTGTGGGTGTGTGTTTGGGTGTGGGTGTGTGGGTGTGTGGGTGTGTGGGTGTGTGGGTGTGTGGGTGTGTGGGTGTGTGGGTGTGTGGGTGTGTGGGTGTGTGGGTGTGTGTGTCTGTGTGTGTGTGTGTGTGTGTGTGTCAGTGTGTGTGTCTGTGTGTGTGTGTATGTGTGTGTATGTGTGTGTGTGCACGCGTCTTGCACTCCGGAACATGTTCAGACACGTTCGAACTTGTTCGAACCTGCTCGGACGTGACTGGACAGGCCTCACACGCCGACCGTGTCTGAACATGTTTTCACCTTATAGCTGCTGCCGCTGCTGCTGCCGCTGCTGCTGATGCTGCTGATGTTAGTAGTCGCGTCGACAAAGAATCGTCATTTGTCACACTTAAGCCTCCAGTTGAATGCGCGACGGGTAGTAAGGCTACCAACGCGACGGCCGGATTGTGCAAATGGTGTCCTCGCTTCTGCTCGTGCTCTTGCTTAAAGGGGCATTCTCACCACTCACACTTACCACATATCAGACTAGAACAGTACTAGAATTGTGAGTGGGAAACGCTCGGTGAGAATGTCGCTTTAACACCCGTCCCAAATATGCAAAGTTCCTAACACAGCACGGCACCTCCCACCAGTAGCCAATCAGCGCGCCGAACGCCGGACACACCCCCACCGTGTGAGCCTCTAAGTAGGTCACACGAACCATACTAAGATGCCGACATAGCCAAGAGGTCCGTCCGCGATAGCTGCGAGTGATTACGCGCTGTCAAAATTCACTGCCTTGATCGGCAAGAGGGGGGGCTGATTACCCCTCGTCGGAGGAATTGCGGCGGAACCATAATCAATTTTTCGCTGTTTTAGATAAAAAGAGATCCAGAGCTATCCGCTCGTCCAAGAATTATTTTTCTATCAGCCCGGGATCACCCCCAAATTAAGGCCCAAAGTCCAAAAACCCAAAATTTCTTTCCTATGGGATTCCAAGCCTGAAGCGTTTTTTGTGGCCCCAAGGAGCAGCTCACGGGTTCGAACCCTGTAAACACCCTGACGCGCTTTCGTGGCCTTAGGCGACGTGGCTAGACGTTTTGACTAAAACTTAGTGAGGGTTCGAACCCGGAACGTCCATATTAGACGTCTAATTTCTACTAGCCCCGAAAACGAGAGTATCATATCTATATAGGTCACCCATGTTAGCCTTAGTTTATGTGCGTGCAAAACCGTGTATTGTGCATTTATGCAGCATACAGATATGGAGACATGCTGCTACAGTGTCAAATTGATCGACATTGTATGTAACTGGACATGAAGAAGGATATTTTTACTTAGTTTTTTAAAAGGGCGTAGTTCTCGGTACCCCTCCAGCAGCAGCGGCAGCAGCAGCAGTGGTAGGGGAGTCGGGACAAGTACTTAACCCTATTTATAGGGGCGCTAGGGGTTTGAGATGAACGTGTATTGTCATGAAAAGAGGGTCTTTGTACTTATTGTTATGTAACCCTTTGCAGGGGTCTGAACGTGGACGTCATGGGGGGTGCTTTTTTTTGGACACCACTTATTTTTTGTTTAACCTCATCTATGTTGTTATAGCAACAAGACAAGGGGGATCCGCGAAAATCGCGAAAAATATGTACAGCGCGAAATAAAGTATGTTTACAGTAGATGGGGGGTCCCCATGTCGCATGTCGATTTTTAAGAAATGACCATGTCACATGACACTAAGGAAAAAGGCATGTCACTAGTGTCACTAAGGGGAAAATGTAGGGGCACCGTAATTGATACAATTGGACTCTTGGGACCATAGACCCCAGGAATTTTTTTAAAATTTGACTACCCGCAAGGACGGAATTTGAAGAGTTGGGTAGCCTACTTTACAGTAATTGAGAATTTTTTATTCATGTCACTAAGCCCCATGTCACATGTCGATTTTAAGAATGGCCATGTCACATGTCACTTAAATGGCCTAATGACACAGATAGTACTAAACCTAAAGACCTACCCCCCGTAGAAAAAGGAGTGTCGTTAGTGAACGCCCCCTTAGTCTTTCTATACTGAATCCGGGACCTGCTGGCGAGGCCGACAAAGGGCTTGCCTAATGAGCTCACAGCTGGACTAGATACCCAATGTTTTGGATTGGAGAAATCAGCAGAGCAATAAAAAGCGGGGTGGGGCTGGTGTTATTTTCAAGGGTGTCCACTGTGAGTTGTAAAATTGGTGCTAAATGTGGTAACCAGGAGGATGCTAAGTTTATTGATATTGCCTGTTAATGATACTTAAGGTGGGTGTTGTCTAAAGTTTAATTGATAATACCAATGTGGACAATAATGACCTCACAGTTGGGGCCCTCGCCAGCAGGTCCCAGATTCAGTATATTCTTTGTTTATTGCGTGGCCCCTAAAGAGGGGCCGACTAACTCCGATGAGAGTTAGATGCTGCCGCTGCTGCGCAACATCAGCGTAATTAATTACGCCTCATGTTGGGCAGCATGGATCCTCAAAGCCTCAAAGCTCAAACAGGGCAGAGCCGTGTGTGGCATACGAGGACCAGTGGGAGTGATCCGTTGCAGACAGAATACCGATCCGTGAGAGGTTCTGACTATGTATAGCTTTTATATCGCCTTAGATATGGTGTAGTATTTTTCATCTCGCTATAGTTTAGTTGATATTTAAAGAAACTGTCTCATTCTATCAGAAATACACAACATTGACTTGTTTTTTATATTTAATATATTAGAAGCACACTTTGTTGCTTTATATAGCTCATTATGCGTTAAAATGTTCGCGAGTATCGTGGAAATGTACAAAAATCCTATTGTGGCGCCATCGTTCGTTATTCACAGGGACTAAGAGCTGCTCAAAGGGTATGGCGAGCTAGACTAGAGGATGTAATAACTAGGCGGCAGAGGGGTCAAAAAGACAATCTCGTAGTAGTAGGTCTACTTGGATCTTGAGTAGCCGCCCTTGTGGTTATAATTACCTAGACTAGTTGGCTCTGCCAGCCTGGTCAAGTGAAAATTGGTAAGGAGACTATGAACTAAGCTAAGCTTGGATTTTAAAATAGCCTATAAAAGTATAATAAAACTATAGCACCCTCTTAGATTTGATGATTAGACACTGCCTACTAGGTATACACATTTGTACAATGGTATCATTGTGTATAAATGTTCTTTTAGTACATCATGCCGACTCTACACCCCGGCTCTACACGAGCACCATTTGCAACGACAGATAGTGCTAAACCTAAGACCTACCCACTCCGTAGAAAAAAATAGGGATGACGTTTGTGAACGGCCCCTTAGTCTTTTTATTCTTTGTTTATTGTGTGGCCCCTAAAGAGGGACCAATCGGTGTTATTAATTACACCTCATGTTAGGCAGCATAGGATCAAACCTCAAAAGCGTCAAGGCTCAAAGTCCTAATGGACAGGAGCCCTGTGTGGCTTTCGAGGACGAATGGTTGAGTGATCCGTTGCAGAATACCGATCCGTGAGAGGTTCTGACTATATATAACTTTTATATCGCTTTAGATATGGTGTAGTATTTTCATCTCGCTATAGTTTAGTTGATATTTCAAAGAAACTGCCTCATTCTATCAGAAATACACAACATTGACATGTTTTTTATATTCAATATATTAGAAGTGTGCTTTGTTGCTTATTATAGTTCATTATGCGTTTAAAATGTTCGCGAGTATCATAGAAATGTACAAAAAACTATTGTGGCGTCATCTGACGAAAAGAGCGGAGAACTATACTAGAGCATGTAATCACCAGGCGGCAGCAGAGTGGTCAAAAGACAATCTCGTAGTAGTAGGTCTACTTGGATGTTGAGTAGCCGCCCTTGTGGTTGTAATTACCTAGACTAGTTGACCCTGCCAGCCTGGTCAAGTGAAATTAGTAAGGAGACCGCACATTAACGCACTCCACAGTCTTTAGACAGTTAAGACTATAGTACCGTAGATTCAACTGTGTACTCACACTAACTATTTACAGTGCTACATATTCATACCCGAGTTCTAAGTGGGTTTTTTTTAGAAAAAAAAGCTATCTACTCACCCCATTTTTTTTTTTTTAGACAAAATCCTATTAGCAGGTAACCTCTGTATAAACCATACTGCAAACATCTGCTACTTCGAGCGTCTGCCTCGTGACTGATAGTGTACAACAAGACGAAGTGGGCAGAGATAAAAAATTGAGGCTCTTTATATAGCTGAGAGAGCGGCTAATCCGGATGTTCTAAGCTTGTTTTCACCTAGAGCCCCACCCTCTTCCAGAGAGGAATCAAATTGCTTTTCACCTGGACCCTTCCACCCCTAATCCATCAGCATGAAAAGACAGATAACAAGTGTAACGTGCGCTACATGTATATGGGATTATAGCTGGTGAAGAGATAAAGCCAGGTCAACTGTGTATACAAAGACTACAGGGGGTGATTAACGACAGGTGTGACGCGCCAGCCCGTGGACGGATTATCTTCTAAGCTGACGCTTATTCAACTAGCCAGCCGCCGTCCGCTCCACTCACCGCGGCAAGAGGAGGTGCTTTTGTTTTACACTTAAGTCGCTTACCACATGGACTCGTCTCTACCTCACAGACAGACACACGCCCCCTGTAGCTTTTTTTGTATACACACTCTAATCTCATAACCCCCTGATCCGTTATACAGGTAACGGGTATTCTCTTTTAAATAGCTGCCAGTCAGCCTGCGGCAGCTGAAAACGACGGTAAGTAGCTTAGCTCTAGAAGCAAGAAGACGTATATAAGGAGGCTGACACGTGTATAGGCGCCTTATAAGTCGGCAGGGGGTAAATACTAGTGAAAAAGGAAAGCAGGTGTGCAGGTAGCTTTCTAACAGACACGTGTGTGCACTAAGCTGCTTAAGTCTAAACCCACCTGCAGTAGTCAGGTAGCATGTGAAAACTTACTTAACAGATCACTTAATTGAGTAGAGACTCTGTACCGAGAGAGTCTTTTCAGCCGTTTAAGAGGATTATATAGGACAGGGTACATAAGGAGTGAAACGCCGCTCTCACCCATCACACTTTCTCGACCCGCCCTTCATCATCGTAGCATCGTCCACTCTACGCTCGCTCAGCATGTTATGAGGGTTATTTCTACTTTTTCAGCTTCTTTTCTTATCGAAGTGTCGATGCTACAGAGCATCGAAACTCTCCAAATGAGTCCAAGAAAGAAAAAGCAACTCCCACTTGAAGCAGGAAGAGAAACAGTGCCCTATGATGCATGTGAGGTAAAGAAACATTGGAAGGATGTCACCAAGGAGCAATGGATAGAAGCATGCTTCAACTTCATCGGAACGGAAGTAGTTTCATTTGGACAGAGGGAGAAAATTTTGTTGGAGCTATTTTTCTTAGCTCCGTATACTTGGCCTGACTGTGGTGAAATTCCTTCAGGTATTTGTTCAGGCTTCGCCATACAAGTTATCTGGTCTTTGAAGGAGCTTCGATATATGCAACGCACTCACGAGGAGATTGTTCAGAAAATGACGGAATTCGAAACAGGAGAAGACACAATATGGTGCGAGGAGACGACATATACGGACGATGATCTGGAGTACATCATTTGTAGCCCGTTGGAACATTATGTTAAAGACTTTGAGGACATGCTAGACAGCACTGAGATGAACCCAAAAGAGAGATCCCTTATTGCACAGAAAGAGGCCAAAGCTGTGTTGGAAAAGCTCAAGTTTGGTCAAGGATTCACTCTTCAAAGCAGCTGTGTGAGTGTGATAAAAGGTCTTGTGTTGAAACATCCAGACATGAAGTTTTCGCGTGCTGTCAACACACTTCCTTTGCCTGAACTGATGATGAACATGATCGACCCCATCGTACCAACATGTTTCGACTCTGCCAATTGTCCCATGTATAAAATGGTTTCAAGTTTTGCCCGTGGCCGATGGCTTAACGATCCACTGAAGTCAGAAAACCTCCTTGATTTAATCAACTGACTAAATGTATTTTCTCATACTAGTATTAGTAGCATTAGTAATAGCGGCTACTCGGTCTCGTGCAGCACAAGCAGCAGCATCTGTCAGCAGCATCCGTGACATCGTCAGCAGCAGCAGCAGCTGCACAAGCAGCACAAGCAGCAGTATCTGTCAACAGCATCCGTGACATCGTCAGCAGCTGCAGCAGCTGCACGAGCAGCACAAGCAGCAGCTGCTGCAGCAGCTGCACGAGCAGCACAAGCAGCAGCATCTGTCAGCAGCATCCTTGACATCGTCAGAAGCAGCAGCAGCAGCAGCAGCTGCACGAGCAGCACAAGCAGCAGCATCTGTCAACAGCATCCGTGACATCGTCAGCAACTGCAGCAGCTGCACGAGCAGCACAAGCAGCAGCAGCTGTCAGCAGCTGCAGCAGCTGCACGAGCAGCACAAGCAGCAGCACCGACAGCAGCAGCAGCAACAGCAAATCAGCAGCAGCAGCAGCAGCAGCAGCAGCAGCAGCGGCGGTGTGGACCACTAAATTCGAGATGGTGACATACTTGTTTCTTAGAATCGACATTCGACATGAGGCCTAGTGACATTTGACATGAAGCTTGAAAAACATAGTGACAGGTGACATGAGCAATTCTTAAAATCGACATGAGATATGAGCATAATTAAGCGACATCGACATGTGCCATGGCTATTTTTTTTTTTTTTTTGAAGACAACCACCATAGCCTCCTCATCTAGACCTCCACTAGTAGTGCTCTATAAGCGCAAGCTTTGCCTTAAGAGAGCTGTGGCTGTGAACCCTCTCCTCCCTCCGTACACACAGGTAAATATCAGAGTCAGCCAATGTCGCCAATACTACTCTCATACAAGGGTCAGGAGCTGCTGGACTATAATAGATGGGTCAAGGACCGTTCTACTGAGGGGTCAGGCTAGGCCGAACATTCAATAACAGGCTGGACTTTGGCAAATTTGCTTGAAAGTCTGGCCAGCAAGAGTCCAGCATTGACAGACTGTGGCATAAGGATCTAGCATGGCCAGACTTTCAAGCAAGTTTGCCAAAGTCCAGCCTGTTATTGAATGTCCGGCCTAGCCTGACCCTCAGTAGAATGACCCTTGACCCATCTATTATAGTCCAGCAGTGCCTGACCCTTGTGTGAGAGCGGTTTAGGCGACATTGGGAGACTCTGATATTTGCCTCTGTGTAAGATGAGAAAAGAGGGGCTGTCGCTGACCAAATGGCTCTAAAACAGGGGGCTGTTGAAGGACTATATGGTAAAAGGCTGCTGTTACAGTCAAGATACTCATATTTCAATCCCAGAAAACTGTAATTAGCTTTCCAAGTTGTTTATTTAACAATATCTTGGCCTAGCAAGAAGCTGTCAGATGACATCTAAGAAAAATGTGGGCTGTTAATTGATCAAGAGAGCTACATTGTTACAGAGTCCTATTCCTCTTTTGAGGTGGGACCAAATTTGAAAAAAAGAATAAACTCAAAAAAAAAAAAGCCTTAAGATTGAAAGAGTTGTAGATGACAATTTTAATGAGGAAGTCGTATTCATTAGTTTACAAATAGCCAGTGTAAGTACGCCTATGTATAGGAGAGAGACCTTGCTTATTTCTTATAGGGTTGTAAGATAGTCACATCATGATGCACATCATCATAAACGCATCATGATACATTTCAATCTTTTGGTCGTGTAGCAAGAGTCCTAACACTCAGTATACTCATCATGTAGTCCCGCTCAACCTAGAGCAAGAGTTCTCTCTCTTCTAGACGTTATTGCCCTAAGTTAGTCGCGTTTTTGTTCCTTGTGCAAACTCAGTTTGCCCAAAAACAAAACAAAAAAAGTGTTGACATTGTAAGTAGACGAACCAGTAGACTCGCCTCTCTGTCCTCTAAAAGAGAGGGCAGAGAGCGAGTCTTACTCTTAAAAACCCCTCCCCCCTCCCCCCCTCCCCCCCTCCCCCCCCTCCCCCCCTCCCCCCCTCCCCCCCTCCCCCCCTCCCCCCCTCCCCCCCTCCCCCCCTATGCATCTTAAAGAGTGCCCCCCAGAGTGCCCCTCCCCCCCCTAAAAAAAAGAGCCACATTTAAAAAATATTTTTTAGCAAGCTTTCAGCTTGCTTTTTCTTTTTAAAATTTATTTATCTATAAAAATCTCAAGTGACTTATTTGAAATTCGCGCCAACATAGTAGTCACGTGACCCCCTTAAGTAGGTCACTTCCAGTCACGTGACCTATTTGAATTTCCCGCCAACATGGTGGTCACGTGACCCTCTTAAGTAGGTCACTTCCGGTCACGTGACCTATTTGAATTTCCCGCCCAAAGGCCACGTGACCGGAAGTAGGTCACTTCCGGTCACGTGACCTATTTGAATTTCCCGCCAAAAGGGAGGCCTCTTATTGGCTGCTTTTGAATTTCCCGCCAAAAGGGAGGCCTCTGATTGGCTGCATATCGATTGAGTAATAAACAGTACTTAAGCATAGTCCCGTTCCGATACATACTATACTACTAAGGCTCCTAGCGCTGATAGACTCGGTTTGTTGCTCAGTAGAGAGGTCGTCGGATATATATATATACCTTTTTCCACTTGAGCAGAACACTGTCCTGTATGCTGTACTTAACATCGGGGACATGGCATTTATACTCATTTCTATGGAAGCATCCTCCTCATCAGTTTGTCAAGCATGACCTGACCGGGCCACATCTGTACAGCTAGCTACTCATGAACCAGAACGTATAGTGTGAGGTCACTATCTGAAGTCTTTGAGCTATTTACCATACATTTATCTGGAACATCTACAATATTATTTATATTTGCCACTTTTGTGTAGCTGACACAGTCTGGTACTTAATTGGGTGACCCCTCCTCTTCTCTCCCCCCCTTGCGTTATGAATGGTTTTGGGACAAACTAGATGGTGTAATTGCAATTCTGTATTATATACTGTTAATTAAAAACTATTTTGTAAAACACTGTAAAAGGTTATGTATATAACCATGAAAACATCCAAATGTATTGTACTGCAATTGGCATAGTTTCTGTGTAGGCCCTACAGTGAAATATGCATGTTCTCACGAAGTATAACACCACCAATTTACCTTTATCTTTGATAATACGTTGTAGTCACTGTTAGTGACATGAATTCTGCCTTGTAAGAATGAGCACCTCATAGATTCACAATGTTATTCTCTTTTAATTTTTTTTATTTAACTACTCTCCCTAAATTGTAGCGTGGAAAATATTCTAATGCACCTTCTACAATACAGAGTTTAATTTTTAGATTATTTACTCATTGTGTTGTATGTTATCATTGTGAAATGAACCACAGTTTTATGTACTAGAGCCTTGCAGGATACCTTAATTACGTTCAGGTGACCCCTACGATTTACCCCACAGACATACTATTTTGTGATCTTTGCCATATTGGGCTGTCATTTGTGGTTATGAATCGACCCCCATATCCATGAGGGAGAATCTTTCATCTGAGATACATGTGCCAAAAATATTTAAAGAGATTATGTGGTTCAGCTAGTAATGAGGAGAGGTCATAGTCGGTGTCGTGGTATTTCCAACGCCAAGATAGTGAAAGGAGGGACATAACCAAATAAATAGCTTTACACTTTATTGTATCATATTGTAAATTCCTTTATTTAGACTGATAATTGGTAGGCATCATATAATTGCCTGTAATTGTTCCATTTCCAGTTGATGGTTTATACAGCAATAAAATTACTTAATTCAGCCATGTGCTTTATACACTTTGGAAATTTCTTAGAAAAATAACACTTACTGCATTTGTAATTGCATACACAGTGTTTTGTGCCGACTGAAAGATCTGAGCCTTCTCCATTACAGGTATAAAAGCCTTCCTGGGCAATCTGACCAGCATGGAAAGATCCCCCCCCCCCCGTTAAAGCAGATCATTGGTGACCCTTATCTCGCCAGAGAGGGTAGATAAGGGTGGTCGCGGTCCACACCTCCTATGGGATTCTACCACCAAGGGGGATTGTCCGAGTGGGGTGGTGAGGGAGGGGTAAAGGGTGGCAGGAGTCCACATATAAATATGACTTATTTCGGCTCCATTTTGTTATTTAGATCATTACAGATCACAAATTTCAATACTTGTATACAAAACCCACTCACCTATACCTAGCCAACTATATTGTCTTCCTGTATATGGGTTAATCATTTAGCACAGATAACAATCAAAATTAAATTTGCTGGGAGAAACTAATATTTAAAGGTATACAACACAATCTAGCTAATCCTAGATCCATCAACAATTTTCCTCAATGACTCTTGGGGATATTGGCCTGATGCTTATGGAACACAAACAAAAAGAAGAAAATCTTATGTTACATTATTTTTTTCCTCTTAGAGGCCATTCACATTAAAGTGCATTACGTATAGACCCTCATGAGAAAATCATATTTTTCTACAATTTTCCACACAGAAAGAAATCTCCTAACAGGCATGCATTTATATGATCAAAACAAACATGTTAAAAACAAAAAATGGGGTCATGGGCAAAATGAAATTATCCTAGATTAATCAAAATAAAAAATATCTATTTACTGTATGAGCCTATGGGCATAGCCAAAATGTAATATAGTGATCAAGATATATAGAATGCCAAGGTATTGCACTTAAATGGTAGATAGAGGTAGAACATGACATACAAGTGAGAGAAATCTGCAAATATCATGTTTTCAGGTAGTTTCGTTTTTTGCCACCAGGTGCCGTATGCATAGATTTTGTTGTATACCTTTAACAGGTGTGGTGGCCCAAAATTAAGGGGGGGAAACCCTAATTCTACTTTTCCCCTGCAAAGTACTAAATGCCTGATTTCCCTAACTTGGGGCTCAATTGCTATTCTTTAATAGTCACATCAATAATTTCAATGTAATGGCCCGGATAAATATAGACTTAGAGGACCAATGAGTATTTATACATATGTATAGGAATAAAAAAAAAATCTTTTAGCAGATTCAAAGCTGTTTATTAATGGCAAAGAGAGAATAATTAGTAGCAGGGCAACAGACAGGTGAAATCTTTTATAATAAACACGTCCTACTATAATAAAGGTGATCTTATCCATCAAAATGTAATCTGACTCGCATAGAAGCCATGGAAATACACATATCACTTGCTTTTCTTGTGGGAAAATATTCCTAACATATCATTACGTTATTCTTCATTTTAAAACATTTTAATGTAAACTCCTATCAGCAGAATGTACTTGAGTAATATACACATGTATTACATCTTAGGTTTGTGCACACCTCGCTCCCCTAACTCTCCCTGCAGACGTAATGCTATACACCCTATTATGGTTGCCTTTTCACGCACTGTAAAATGTTGATTGCCATTTGTAGGTGTACTTTAGGTGTACAGTTTATTTCAGGTAAACAGTAGAATCTACAGTAGATTCTACTGTAAATCCAATGTACAGTAGATTCTAATGTAGATCTACAGTAGATTCTACTGTGTACCTACACTAACCTTTTACAATGTGTACAAGCACTGTCCGTTCAGCTCTTGATTGTACCAGGTTTCCAGTGTTTTCCTGTCTGTGATTTTTATTTCATCTCGATTTTTCTCAGCTATTTTACAAGTTTAAGTTAAAGTTTAAGAGAAAAGAGAGGTATCCATAGGAGACAGTTATTTACACCGGTTAATACTCTCCTACTCTTTCACACCTGAAAAATAGGTGCAAAAATCAATATTGAAATAAGTGGTACAAAACTATGAAAGTTAGTGATTGAACTGCAACCAGAAGAGGGTGTAGGTAAAATCCACCAATAGATTCCGAACACATCGCCAGTCATATCTATCCTTCATATTTTCTCATCGTTCCTTAAAAATTAGTTTCACTAAGGTATTTGTAGCGGCTCAGGCGAAAGGGTGTAGAATACCATGTCTGAGTACATGGAACTGGCCATATCTGGCATCACACGGTGATGTATGGTATAGGGGATGTGGTGCTGGCCAGTGACAGGCTGTAACTGAGGCTGTCCACTCATTTACTTTTAAATAAAACAAGAAAAACATTAGTTGATGTCATAGAATGTGTGTTTAATGTTGTTACAATATATTCAATGAGTGCTTCATGTGATGACAGTAATTATTGTTTAGCGATTAGTGGGCATTTATAGTCAGATGTGAAATGGGTAACTGTTTCCGTTTCTGGCCATAGACTGCAATTGAGGCTGTCCACTTATTTACTTTAAAATGAAACAAGAAAAAAACTATCATTTGATGTTATAGAATATGGGTTTAATGTTGTCACAATACATTCATGTATATATAAATCATGTACAAACAATTTCTTTTTGTATGATTAACATATATGTTTGTCACGACTTCTAGACAAGGGAGGGATCAATTAGAAAGACACTTACCCACCACTGGCGGCTTGATGTTCATGATCTTTCCCTTTTATCTCCACTAAAGAAATTAAATATTGAATTAGTACATTAACACTTCCATCAGGTAATCAAGAGTGGCTAGGGAGAACTGATCATTCAATCTGAATGTCGTGATACTGTACAGGATTGATGATCACACTCATGTCCAGTCAGTCAGAAAAGTGTAACATATCTGCTTGTATCATTGCTTGGCAAGCTTGGCACATAAAGATAATATAAAGATAGGGCAATACACTGAGAGGATAAAAACGGTGATATTCACGCTATCCACTGTGCCCCCAAAGAAAAATCTAATTGCTGTCAAACCATGATAAATCCACCACAATACTAGTAATTTTTATCAGACTCATTTGAACTTGTCTGATTAAAACACTTATGGCACTGTGTATGCATTCAGCAATAAGATGCATCAATTAAGCACAGCAATGTGTGATGCATAACGTTAGTGCTGAATAAGTCCAGCAGAAAACAAGTACTTACCTGGTTCTTTACATTCAAGAGTTTTAGGGAACCAGCAACAGCGATCAGGGCATGGGTTCTGGTAAGAAAATGTTCTCCTAATATCAATTGTTGTTATTGTACACACGTTTTTTTATGTACTTGATTAAATTTGCATTTTCATGTCATTTCTAGATTGCACTCCCTGTCCTTTATGGGACAACCAGTGATCATTTCCGTATTGCGTTTATAAATTTACTGGTATATTCAAATCATTTTGGGTAACTTTCTACAAAATATCCAGGCCTTCTAGTTTACTCTCTAGAAACCTTAATAATGGTCCGATTTACAAGCCGTAAAAACTGGCATGAAGACAAGGCAGACATAGACTTTCTGCCGGACCAGCAGGCTTTTAGCCCGCTATAGCCGGTGTCCGGCAGGTTTTCGTATAGACTGATTGAGACAAGCCACCTTAAATGCGATTCCCATGATGGGTCACACTTGGTAGCTGACCACACACCCATAGTGGGTCCTATGTAGGCAGCCCACCTGGTTCCCATCTGGTAACACAGATATGTTTACCATATTATATGCCTTTTCAGCACCTTACAGTTCTTGTAAGGGCAGAAATTACAACAGCTCAGGATATAGTTTGATGATTGACTTACCCCGACCTCCGAGACTGTGATATTACAGTCTCTATCTTGGGGTACTGCAAAACAAGAGGAACAGAGTAGTTATTTACAGTATAGCATCTTAGTACTAATGCTATCAAATTGTAATGGTGTGTCCTCTTTAAGTCCAGCATTCTATGTATCAAAGAATCCAAATTAGATGAATGTTAACAATGTCTACACGCTAAACAAGCTATGGTTATATTGCATCCTTACGAAATAGCAGGAACAATACAACATACATATCAAGACTTTTCCACTCTGACATCATAAAAATTAAATTCTATAAATAAGTTTTGTTTTTGTAAATAAGAGAGTGGTCAATTCTTTAGTAACAGGAGAAGGGGGTTGCTTGCGGTGGGGGGAGGGGGAAGAAAGAAATGTGCACCCCATTACAGGGGGGAACCAATAAGTGGGGTTTTACAAGGACTTATTTCATATATCATTTCTGTCTAAAAAGGAAGTACTAAAATCAACAGACTTGTAGGCCATGGAGTATGCATGGATATATTCACTGTATGCACCATGTAATAACATAAACATCTGTTTTGGTGCTAAGTCTTTCACTTTGACACTTGGGGATTACACTTTGAACAATATATTGTTACTTACTGCAAGATGGCAGCGCAACAGCAGTTCCCAGTATAGCATGGTTGGCTATTACAAGCAGAGTCATTAGAATCAAGTACTTCATCGCACAGCAGGGGAGATTTTCTGTGAAGAAAGAAAAAATACATGTGTATGAAATCTTTTTCAAACTTTGAAGCAATTTCAGAGTTGGCTTTGCCCAACCCCCACCATCATGACTTCACCCCTCCAAATGTCTCCCCCCCCTCTCCCCCTGGTCAGCCTTCTGTGTCCAATACCTTTAGTAATATTATAATCGTATGAAAATGATTGGGAGATCAATTAGATGTGGTAGATACTTTAGTAACATCATACCTGGTTTGAGTGGTTGTGGATGAGGTTTGCGTCTACAACTGTGGAGGAGCAGGGAAGGTATGTCGGTATACGTGTCTCACTCATACACATGTCAGTCATAAAGCGAGTCCTCCTAATGTGGAAAATATTTGAAGCGTTAAACGGCCTGATAAGTGGGCCTGTAGGGTTTTTCACTTATAGGGATATACATTAAATCATAGTACAAGTGTAAAAGATATTTCTGGCTGTATATTACATATAACTGCATTTGTATATTGTATTGGCCGTAATAGAGAGTTTATTTGTACTTTAAGGTACTTCTAAGTATTTCATAACCATTTGCAACCAAATATATGATCGATCATGAAATATTACGAGTCACTTAAGATTGATTTTGTGTGTTTCACAACATGATTTAAATGGGACCATTTAGCATGCCCCTTCACCTTCAGAAATGTGAGCGTCACTGTCGCCAAAAGCAATCTCAACTAAAAGCCAGACAGTGTCTGACTTTCAGGCAAGGGTGCTTTCATTGACAGTGACGCTCACTTTTCTGAGGGTGTTGATGTTTTTCCTTATGGGAAATACGTAGCTAAGCCTAAGCTTCCGCTATTGCACAGATTGTTTCTTTTCAATTCCACACAATTTTTCCCAGACATGGTCATCTTGTTAAGACATATGTGAATTATTTACACACCTGTTTGAACATGCTTTTGATTCTTTGTGAATCCAGGGTACATTGCATTGAACATGAGTTTGAAACATGGATATTGCAACTCCAATATAATACTTTATTTTCTAACGGGAATCGCAATTTCGATATGATTTTTGTAGTGCGTATTTATTCATCAAATGATTTTCAAAATACAACAATCAAAAATTACATGTGAACTTCATGGCGTTACATATCCTACTTTGTCACAATGTATAGGGTCTAGTGCCCTTCTCTTAAAGCTATTTTCACAATAAACAATATTACCAATATTATATGGCTTTGGTTATATGTTAAACAGCAAGGCGGTGCCTGGTCGGCAAATATAGATTTCGATGATCAGTGATCATATAATTATGCGGGTGTCTTATGTATGCAGAATACTAACGTGAATTCTTAATTCCTTGACTCACGCCTTACGGACATATCACAATCCTCCGTTGCAGAGGAGCAAACAGACTCGGCACCACAGTTGCCTTAAAGATAAGGGTTCTTAGCTTAGTGTGAATAATAACATTTATTTTCTTTTAATGTATTAGACTCCAGACACGTATATTCGACATGGTGGCGGGACCAGAGGGATATTGGGGTTGGGCCAAGACAACATATAAAAGGCAAGCCAAGCATGCCAAAGGTCAATATTTAACTTTGACCTGACAAGGAAACCAATGTATGATATGAGGGTCACGATAGCGTGTGCAAGCTACACACGGATGAGGTCCTTGATTGGGTATGTCTCATGTTCCTAGATTGAGGCCATAACAAACGGCCAGGTGTTTTCCAATCTACAGCTTGATACACCACCAGAAACTTCTGTGAGGCCTTAACGGGAGGCCATGTGTTTTTCAAAGAAATTTCCGGTCGTTTGTTGTATAGTAACAGTGCATGGCGCTAGTGATAACTTACAGATATCACCCAGGGTATCGGCCGTTAGTTTGTCTTCTGCATATCACGTGCCACTCAAACTAAGAAAATAGCCGCCTCCTTTCTCACAGATTGACCATCTATTTTCCAATAATGCACTCTGATTCATTTGTGCATTATCAGATCATCAGATTATCGGACAACAGACAGTCTGCATATAAAAGGAAGTCATTGTCTGTTCTCCAACTATATATATGTTACCAACTAACCTTCATGAATGGCATATTGGCATTATTGGTTATAGGGCTCCTAGGGGTTAGGCCATGGGGGCATCCATGTTCGGGGTTAGAAGTAGGTAACACTAGGTGGACACCTATAGACTCAGTACTGCCCTGTGACGTCATAACACACGGTTAGCTGCTCCACCTAGTGGCCAAGGGCCTGTACTGAAGGTTCTCAACTTAGCACAGGTGGTGCTGCTATCAACGGCTAGGTGCCCTATACAGACAGACAAAGCTACTCCGTTGCTCCACCTGCTGAGTTATGACTGAACTATTGAGCTACCTAGTTACTGACCCCAGGGCTAGGCAGTCAACAGCCCAGGTAACACACATAGATTCAATTGGGCCATGGTTGGTCCAAAATACAGTAAAACTTCGTTATTACAAACACCTTGTTACCAGCAAGATTAATTCGTTATAAACGAATTTCGTAGTAACCAAATTCACTATTTGTGAGATGGTTCAATCAGATTAGGCCCAAAAGAAATGTGTGTTTCTGATAACCCGACCCTACCTAGCAAGACAGGGCCGTCCCTATTCTTTTATGACAATTTTTTCAATTATCTTTTTCCATTTGATTTTTAGTTTTTGTTGTTATTTCTCTTCCTGGATTAGGTAAATCGTCTTGTTAATTAGAATCAAATCAGATGCAGCTTTAACATGCCTATATGGTGTGAATAGTGCAGTATTGTTTGTTTTTTATAGTAAAGTTTAACTTTGATTGCTTGCAAGTCCCAGTCTCTCGAAAAAGAATTAAAAGAAAAAAAATCCGACCAGACCTAGCTTTTTTCATTATGCCTGAAACACACAATTATTTTGGCTTCATGTGCTCAAATCCTGTTAATATATAAATCTAATAAGAAAAGAGTAAGCTTGAATATAATACTTTATTAAAACACAGAGGTGGGGGATGGCAGGAGAGGTCAGAGATAAAGGGAATAAGGTCCCCTCCCCCCCCCCTGACTAGTGCCCGGAGTTAAAAGGGAGAGAAGCCCCCTAACTCACATGACTGGTGGGCAGAGTTCAAAGGGAGAGAAGCCCCCCTCACTCACCTGACTAATGCCCAGGGAGAGAGGACCCCCCCCCTCCCTTACTCACCTGACTGGTGGGCGGAGTTCAAAGGGAGAGAGGCCCCCAATTCTCACCTGACTGGTGGGCGCATTTCAAAGGGACCCCCCTCCCGCTGGTTGCATAAATGACATGACAGGCCATGGGTACAATAATTATGTTTTAAAACTTCCAATTTCTTTTACGCTTAGCCATATTTTACTTCGTTACAAACGAATTTAGAGCACCAGTACTTCGTTCTAAAAGAGTTATTTTACTATAGAAATGTATAGAAGAAAGTCACGACCTTGAGAATTAGTTTGTTATAAACAAAATTCGTTATAACAGAGTTTGTAATAACGAAGTTTTACTGTATATGTGGAAAATGGGCCTATATTGGCATTTTGATAATGACACACCGTTGGTGTGATCGCTGGCCCAGTAATGGCCCATGCTTGCAGATTGTGACAGATTGCCCCAATCTTCAATTGATGATGGTCCAACATCAGAAATAATATGATGGCCCTGAAATGTTCCAACATTGGGTAATCATGGGCTCAATATCAACATCTGCAAGCATGGACCAGCTCCGGGCCAGCGATCAACCAGCAATGGCCCCTTATCAGAATTCCAATGTTGGACCAAAATTGCATTTGAAATGAGTACTTAACAAGGTAGGGCCGACATAGCATTTTGTATGTTAAACCAATGTCTGCCAATGGGCCATGCATGTATGTATATATTTATATATGTACACATGCATATATTCATATGTTTGGAACACTGTGAGCATTCCCCAACACAGAATAAATTGCTTTTCTGTGTATACAATTCAAACATGTTTATTATTGTATACTCAAAATCACACTCATTACCGGTATACTAAAAAAGGTCTTATGTCAATGGGTGTATATATATATATATATATATATATATGAAGGTAATTTGTACTGGTAATAAGCCATCCACTCTGTAGGCATAGATGGCTCTATTATATATAACAAGGGGTACATTAGGCCTATACTGTGCAAATAAGGTCTAACCAGATATCATGATACTTCATATTGCTCAAAGTACACATGATCAGGACATTGTAAAGTGATTTTAATCAATAATGGGACCATTTTGATAAAACTAGGGTAAAGTTGAGAGTATGTTGTTGAAATTTTTGAGAAATGTTTAAAATTCATCGGGCTGCATCTCAAAAACCATTTCTCAGAGGATATCCATTCTTGGTATGCTTCAATATATATGTTGTCCCAGCTTGTAAACAGAATCATTAGTTGCTGTGATGTATTTAAGATATGATGTATATACTCATGGATTCTTTTATCACAGAGTCACCTGAGAAATGAACAGCAAACTTTGTGAGATGATAAAAACTGAACCGCTAGGTAAAGTATTTCAAGGAGCGGAGATATATTCTTTCAATATACTACACTTCTTTAAACATATCGAAAATGTTCTGTTTTTCCCTGAGTTTGTGCCAATAGGGGTCCACGGGGAGCATCCATGTTTGGTGAGTTGATCCATCAGGTATTAAAGCCCCAGTATCCTTGTGTTTGAACATGCTCGGACAACACTAGAGGGCATTGTCGTGACACCCTTGTGCCCCTCTCCCTTTGCATACCTCCAATACTATGTACCTTATAAGGGCATATGGATTGCCCATTCAAACATGTTATTATAGCTATGACTGCAATGCCTACCCCGGTGATGTAACAGGCCCTTGGTCAGGTGTGTGACTGATAAACCACAGGTCCGGGTCTTGCAGGTCTATGTAGCTATACAACGCCTCCACACACTGAAAATCCATAGATTGAAAGGGTTAGTCAGTACAGACTATCCTAGGTTCGTCATATGTGTGTGTTGTATTTGTATACCACTAGTTGGGGCCACCTGTAAGATACCATGATCACCACTCCGTGCCCCCCCCCCCCCCCGGAAATTTAAAGACTAAGGTGGGTTTGTCAGTATTGACCAACCTGACATTAATAACTTACCTAGGTTTGTCGTATAGGGAGTAAAAAAAATGACTAACTAAGTTAGGCACTAGTGACTGAGAGATTGGTTGTATAGGGAGCCTAGGAATATCAGTGCATGGTCAGGTAGCTGCATCATGGTATAGCGAGTGGACAATGTAAACACGTACACACATATGTAGCTATACCTGACCCTTTAAGGGCTGCATAATGCTTTTATGTGATATGCTGGTAGTCGTCAGGATGCATGCTTCATGGTCCCCCTATGGGGCCTTTGGGCCAATCCTATAAGCCACACCAGGGGTCTGATTGTAGCAACTTTAATTCTGTAATATACATATGAAAGTAGTGTATCAGCCACACCCAACTGTGTGCCCATCCTATAAGCATCAATGCACCATGTGGCCCTTAAAGAGTTAATAGGGGCAGAGGCGTGAGAGAGCATGGCAGGGTGGGTGGTAGGCCCGGGTTGTAGGGCACTCTTCTCTGCAGCGGGTAATCACAACAAACACTCAAAGGTATATAGTGAGTGCCTCCCTCCGGGTGTGTAGGTCTAGGGTTTAGGGTCTAGGGTGCACAACTTGAATTGTAGTGACATGTAGGCGGGTCTTACAATGCAAATTAGCAAGCTCTCGGAGCAAAAAGGTGTGTCCAAATGCAAGGATACTGAGGTTTTAACAGATGGACGCTCCATAGACTCATCATTCACTTCATGATCTTCAAGATAGATGAGTTTTGTATTCACAGTCGTGAGCTCAAACAAACTTGGTTATATGACCGGATTTCCCTGCCAACGAAGGAGGGGGGATGTTGAACCTTCTGGAGAAGAGGTCAAAAAGAAAATCTCACCATCCCCATTACCAATCTTGTTAAGGTGGGTGGTCCCTACAGGCTCAAAGTAATCAAATCCTCAACAGATTTTCGCCGTGAGGCCTAAATTACATGTACTTTCAAAATATGTAAAGAAACTTCGGGGGTCCCAAGCTAGTTTCTGAGATGTCTGACCCTGATGTTTCAGTGGTAGGATTTCATAGTGTTTGACAATGTATATGCATGAAATAACATCCCAAAGTTATTCATTTTCTTTATAATTCTTTCAGAATGTAGTCTGTAATGTTACACGTCAAGAAATACAATTTTGAACAAATTGTCCCTGCCGTATTTCAAAGGTTTTTGGTCATTGAAATATAAAACTATAGAAATAGGGAACATCATATGAATGTGGTACAAGTATATAACTTTTGAGGAGGCATGCTCATATATCCTGAATGGAGAAGGAGTAGGGCGTTAATTCATTGGCAGTAACATGTTATTTTTTTAGTAAACATGATACCGGTACATGATATTGTACAATGTGACATCCAACCTATTGTTTTTACTATGTATGTATTTGGTGAGATAAAATGCAGCTTTTTTTTCCAAAAATAATCATTTCATTCACATGTACTGAAACCAAAAATTTGTTATATTTTTCAGAACCTGTTCAACAACAGCTTAACCCCAATAGACAACACTGCCGCCACCCTGACAAAATCAGAACAGAGATCAGGGGATGAGGGGGAAGAGGCTGAGGAGAGGGACATCGTGCCAAACACCAAGCACTTCAGTCGCAATGATCGTATCAGCACCAAGGAGGGAATCGCTGTGTCAGCAAAACGCTCTCTGAGGTTAGAAGGGGAGGAGAAGCCGCCCCCAACAAAAAAGGCTAGAAATGCTGCACAGGTCAAAAGTTCTGCCCATGCAGCAGCCGGTACCGGAAAAGCAAAGGCTTCCACGTCTGCTGACGAAAAAGTGACCACTCTTGTGAGCCCGTACCGCTTCACCTCCGCTAGTCAACGTAAAGCTATGGTTCTGGGGAAACAGAAGAAAGTTGGTGAGAGCTCTCGTCAATATGACACAAGTGTCATGACACAGGACTGGTATGACAACAGTGGACCTTCAGCAAGGAAGGCCAAGGAGGAGGAGATGAAAAAAGGGGAAAAAGAGAAGGAGAAAGAAATAACACAAATTATGATAGACAGGAACAAGGCTATACAGAGCATGAGTGATGGCATTGACCGTTACAGGCAGGATGCAGCTGTGCCCTCCACTGAACATGCCTCACATACCCCGAAAACACCTGAGTATACGTGGGCCTGCAGCCTGATCCCATACCTCATGGCCATGGATGAGGACACTCGAGATGAGTTCATGGTCCATGTCCTGTCCATAGCAGTGAAGGCCAAAAAAGGGAAATGGGTTCCTTGAACATTGACTGTACTTTGGACTTGACACAATGATATAACCCTTTACCTCATGTCCCCCGGTGGGTCCCACAGAAATATTTTGACTTTTGGGGGTTGGAAAATATTTCATTTTTTGTGAAATATTAGATCTCAAGTGTTTGACACTAATTGTCTTATTGATGTGATGTCACGTGTTGGCATGAAAGAAACCGAAAAAGGTGCTTGGTTGTTTATACTACACTGTTAGTAATATATCTGTTTTACATGTATTGAAGAATGAGGTGCTTTTAGTTAGTAAAAAAAAAAGAAGTTGTTGGACGGATTTTGAAAAAAGATCTGCTGTGAATCATATATCTAGTATACATTTATTCAAAAAGGAGGTGCTTTTTATTTGTTCCCAAAAAAAGTTGTATCACGTATATTAGAAGAGATCTGCTGTATGTTATCCAGTTCCATTTACACTGTAAGTTAAAAGCAAGAAGAGAGACATGGGAGTAAATTGTGATGCATCTAGAGTATATCATTTATTAGTGTTCATATTTGAATCAGAAAAAACATGTGAGCTGTACAGCTGAAATAGAGGTGCTATGCGTTTTCATTCATTCAACACTTTATCTAGGTTAAGTGCAGCTCACATTTAAATTTAATTTATTCATCTGTGTTAAGTATGCCACGTTGGGCTTTGATATGGTTAAGCTATATTATTTCCACAACCTGATACAGAAGTACATAAAGTGTTAAAAGAAATACAACACTTCTTGATATATATATTTATGATATGAGTTTAAAGATATTACCGGTATACTGGAGTATTCCATGTCAGCACAGAAAAGACAATCATTTACTAGTCCATCCCCGTCACGTGAAGTGACGTATATAAAGCTGACACAACTTGAACACTGCAGGATATATATATATGTTTATGATAAGACTTAAAAAATAGTACTGGTACAGTGGAGTGTTCCATGTCAGCACAGAAAAGACAATAATTTACTACTCCATCCCTGTCACGTGCAGTGACGTTTTGACACATGATATACTTTTGGATTCATTTTACATCATCTCTTCATGGAACTTGTATTAGCATTGGTACACATTCCGGTACTGAATGCAGATAGAACAATTGTAGCACAACACATCACCATATCAGAGATATGGTTTATACCGGTATCATTACATAAATTACAAGTGCTATAGAACTATGCTATGTTCATCTTTAAGCTTAAGTACCGGTACAGCGCTACTGTTTACTACATTTGCATGAGTTGCTGAAATCATTCCAGCCAAAATATGAATGGGTCTGTTATGAACAAGACTTAATATGATTCTGTATTTCTTGACTTGTGATTTTTGATATTAAAGTTCTTGTTATATTTTATTAGCTGTGTTGTCACATTGATATGTAAGTAAAAAGTGGGTGTGAGAAATATAATATACTAGTCACTGCAGCTTTAGATGCAGGTTTGAATTGATTTTAAAATAGGGAAAAGTTATTTAACATGAGTTTTAAAGTTCTGTAGTGCAAAATAGTAGTAAGGGTACAGTGTCTGTCCGTGATGGTCTACCAGGTGAAGAAGAAGTCGTGCCTCAACACCACATTGTATTGATGCCTCAGCTCCCCTTCTTTCGTCAGGCACCAGTTGGCTAGATTTTTTTAGGTTTGAAAATTGGTTTATTGCCATAATCACAGGATAAACAAGTGGTAGTGATGACAACAATGAAGAAACCTTGTCGTTTCATATCTCACATTTGTTAACACATATAGTTGGATGATATAAAGATAAGTATGTATAAGGATGATATAAATATGGTAATACAATTCACAAGAAATTAGTTTCATACATGCATATCTTTCATGTCAACAATGCTTGTTTTGTTTGCACATTCAATAAAAAATAAAAAGAATTTGCAAATACATGTTGTACATATAAATACATCAAGTAACCATCATAAGTAGGACTAACACTTTTAATATATTTGATTAATTCTTACTTATTTTAATTTAATTCGGTTGATTGATTATCACGCAGGAGACCACTAGGCTGACACATGCCCATTCAATAGTTTAGCTAGAGTCAGCATTTGACATTTATACGATCTTAGAGAGTAGTGACATGAACCTTCAATAAAAAATAAAATGAATTTGCAAATACATGTTGTACATATAAATACATCAAGTAACCATCATAAGTAGGACTAACACTTTTAATATATTTAATTTAATTCTTACTTATTTTAATTTAATTCGGTTGATTGATTATCACGCAGGAGACCACTAGGCTGACACATGCCCATTCAATAGTTTAGCTAGAGTCGGCATTTGACATTTATACGATCTTAGAGAGTAGTGACATGAACCTATGAACTCGTCTGAGTTCCCAGCATGGTATCTGTATCCTTGGCCTCTTTAGGTACATATGCTGCAGCAGCATTCTTTCTGAGGTAGTTATGCAATACAATGCATGCCATGATCACTATGTTAGCGTTCTCCGGTCCCATCTCTATCTCACGTCTGAGAATTTGGAATTGTGTCGCAAAAATTCCGAATGCGTTCTCCACTATTCTTCTACATCTAGACAGGCGGTAATTAAAAATGCGTTGTGGCATGGTTAAGTTCACTGTCAGAAAGGGCTTCATGAGATATAGGTCCATCTCGAAAGCATCGTCCCCGACGAAGTAGTAGTGCATCAATCCGTTGAATCCTGGGAACGGTGTTGGTTCGGAGATCCCAAGAGGATTGCCTTCCTTCTATATATCCTGGCAGAAGGCGCTATACTTCCAGATGCTGGAGTCGCCGGATTTGCCCTCAGACCCCACGTCGACAAACATGAAGGAGTAGTCCGCGTCAACTAACGCGAACAGCAGGATTGAATAAAAGTTTTCATAATTCCAGTATAAGGAGCCGGACTTCTTTGGTCGCGTGATACAGACGTGCTTGCCGTCCAGTGCCCCCAGGACATGAGGCATATTCCACCTGTCGTGAAACATCTTGCTGATTTGCAGCCACTCCTCCTTCGTGCTGGGGGGCTGCAAAATATAACATGGAATATGATTTAATTTTTTTTCTTTTTTGGGGGGGGCATTTACATTTTATTTCATAACGTGGGGTACAATATATTTTTGGTGGTATTTTTATTTTATTTCACAGAATGAATTAAATTAAATACAAAAAATATTTTTATATTCACCTTGAGGTACTCCTCGTGCAGACAAGCATATATTGCTTTGCACGTGTCCTGTATCACCAGAAGAACTGTTGAATGCCCCACCAGGTATGATTATGCCAAGGTATCAAAGCTGTCGCCACGCGTCAGGTAGCGCATTGTGAAGGAAAGACCCTCATTAGGAGTCACACACTTTCTGTAGTTGGTGTCCTTATATTGAATCAATGGACAGCCGCGGTCCAGTAACTCCTTGTTTACTGTAGGAGGCATGCGTGTTGTCTTGCGGCAAGTGGTGTGACACCCCAACTGAAAAAAGCACAACATCAGGGGTTTAATCCCACTTTTTTTTTTTTATATATTAAATTTTTTTAATTGTATTAAAAAAAAAAAAAAAGTTTATTTCTGTACATTCAAATTTACATGTGCTATTGCTTGTTTTCTTTACATGAGGGAAGGAACTTACCCTGAGGAAATCAGGTAGGGGAACATTCAGTACTCATGTGTCCGGCGCCTTTTCGCCATGCGTTCCATCAACACCCCTACATCCTCATCAACGGACATCAGGACTGCCACTGCGGCGGAAATGAGTTCAGCCCGGTGCACGTCCTCCCATACGGGGGGGGTTGTTAAATTGCCACATGTCTGCCATTCTGCTGCTGGAGTAAACATGCTTAGTATAACCTGCCTGATCCTGTCAGTGTTTGATCATGTGATCAGGTCATGTGACTTCCACAGCTCCACACACTGAGATGTGGATGGATCCGTCTAGTATGGACGGATCCGTTGATGGACGGAATCAGTGGAAGCAGAAAGTGGACGGATCCTTCCAAATCGGAAGGATTTGACCAAGCCGTTGATGGACGGAGAGAACGGGGAAGTTGACGGATTTTGGTCACGTGGCATTGGTGGAATCAGCGCTTTACACAAAAAGATCCCGGGTTCAAATCCAAACAGACCCTTCCAAGCGTTTTTAACTGACCATGTAATGTGGACGTGTTTACTATGGGGACTAGCCACCTTTTAGGTGGATCGATACCGGATGAAAATCAACCCATTGAGACCATATTGCGGAGTCTTGTATATATGAGTTCCCTGCAACATAGGCTGAAGGAACCCTGAGTTGGACAGACACCTTGAGTCGGACACCATTGACCTTGAATTACATAATCAATATACACAACTCATATATAATGCCAATTAAATATGAAAATCCAGGTATTCTTCCTTCCAACAAACACATCAGACCACATATTACTCACTTCTCATATGGTTCTATTACTGCTTAAACATGGGGTGTTTCTTGCAATATTCTCAGCATAAAATTTATGGTGACATGGGAAATTTGGTTTCCTTATTATGTTTGTTCTGGTTTTCCTTTTATAGTTATATAATTCATAAGCCTAATAAAAGAAATATAGTATGTATTTTTGTGAGCATCTTTGTCAAGAAACACAGAGGTGTCCGACTTTAGGTGCTGTTTTACCTTTTGAAATGAACATATTAGATGGAGATTTATTTATACATATATGATTTAATTCATTGCAAATATCTAAGGAATAAAAACTTTTAGATATGATGTGTCAAATGGTTCAGCAGGAATTAGAATTAGTGTCAATTATAGCAACTAAAGGTGAACATCTTTCCATTGTGCAGGAGCGTCCAAAATGGGTGCCTTTATCAACAAATTTGACCAATTCAAGTTAGTTCAGTTTTTAATGTTTTTATTGGCACAAAATAGTCATATCACATACGTTTTTCATATAAAATTGAGTATTGTATGGGATATTTCCTGTTTCCTTTTCAAGATGAATTAGTGCATTGGCATTATTTACTTATGAATTCTCTCAGAAATACTATAGAGCTTATCATATTGCTTAAGATGTCCAGGGTTATTTAATGAGAACATATAATTTAAGTGCCAGCTTTTGATGACATTACCCATAATACAGTGCTCCAAATATGATATGAAATCTAGTCATTTTTTGCATTATTTTTTATTTCCAATTGCCTAAAACCCTAAGATTTTATGCAGAACCACCTATCCAATTTGTTTTGATGTGTAAGCAAATTATCTGAACAATATTCTGAGAGCGTTTTAAAAAATTCTTTAACTTTGGAACCTATTTCTATCCAATGAGACTATAAGATGATAATGATTTATTCTTACTATTTCCCGAAACATCAAAAAGAATTTCCCTCAAAATGCCATAGCATAAAACTATGAAAATAGTTGTTTTTTTAGTAAAAGAGAGTTTATAGACGTTTTACATATGGTGTTTTGTATTTCTGTGAATAATGGTCAATATGAAAAAAAAACTAAGTTGACGTTTTCACAATTTTTTCTAATTTAAAAAAACAACAACTAAAAAAACACATTTAAATTCTTCAAAATTCTCTTTTTTTTCAATAAACATATAAAAGGTAGTCGACATGTCACTATCAGTGATTATATCCTAGTTTGGTAGAAAATGAGTGATAAGGCCTAAAAAGAAAAAAATGTGATTAAATTGAATTTTATAGGATAGAATTTGCACCCCCAATTGACTTGTCCAGAAACCAGTCAGAACGTAAGTAGGGATGGGGGAGCGTCACCCAGGTAGACTGCCAGACTGTGTCGGGTATACAGAACAAGCTGGCAGATATATATATATATATATATATATATATATATATATATATATATATACCAAACCAGGATATAATCCCTGATAGTGACATGTCGACTACCTTTTAAAATTTCACAATATTATCCCAAGGTCCACTTTATTTAATTCAATTTGAAATTCTATTATTTATGTGGTAGCCGTCCGAGGGGACTGGCAAACGGGGACAGGTGTGGGTGACCCTGTTGATGGACCGAAAATGTGACACAGACCAGGATGAGATTCACCTCCACAACGTCTTCTGTACCATGTGACACCATCAGGACAAAGGTAACCAGGTGGGTGTTTATCAGTTACCAAGGTGTGTCCAGAAGCTAGGCCTACCATTGGTCCTAGTTCTGGGTCAAGGTGACGGTCAGGTGAGCACATAGCCATGGTCTAGTCTTTAGTTATTCAGACACCTCCAGTGTGAGGACACTGTTAGAATATTTTTATTTTTTTCAAAAATATTTTTACAAATATTAACTGTATCTTTTCGGTTTCGTCAATTGACTCTTCAGTAGCATTTTAAGGGTGCAAAGCTGGTTTGCTTTTATCTAGTATTTTTTGGGGAAAAAAATAGATCAAGACCTCCTGTCGGCGAAAGTATTGATTATTGATGGACTTGCACTGCATGTCTTGTCAATGTAAGTTATGGTAAAAATAAATTGGAGAAAGCCACTCCTCTCCAAGAGAGCAGGCTAGACGCATAGCCCCCTCGGTATTAGTCTCGGGCCGGAACTGTATGTTTACTGGGGTTACTTATAGACCTATACCTACACTGACCCTTATTTACTATGCTACTGTGTATCAGCACTCAGGAGAACATGGGTTCGAACCCCAATGTGGCTCAATCAGTACTTCAATTGATATCTACATAATTGACCTGCATTTAACCTAATGTGCCCAATCACATATTCCATCGGGAACATATTATGTCGTTGTAGGTGGAGTTATGCTTTAAATGGGTTTAATAAGTAATGTAAAAATCGAACCACCTATTGTGTTAAGGTGGAATTCGAACCCACAATTCTCATTGAAAAATGATCCAGGATTCTGGATCATTTTCTTTAGATATAAATTTGTCCAGGCCCAGTGATGGGCCTGGAGTGTTCGAGGCTGCCTCGGTACTTGAGACCATGGGAGGAGGTTAGACATTTCGCTTGGGAGAGTGAGAAATTTCTACAAAAAAATGATACCCAGTAAATTATATTATCTATACTGAAAGTATAAAGGTCAAGGACCTTTGAGTGTAAAACATGCCATCAAATGTGCGCATATGAGTGGTCAATGTTTCAGCAATGATACCAAAAAAATAAAAAATTAAAGAGATAGAAATAGCTAATGGCTATGACCTAGATGTATAATTATACCACGGCGGGCACGGAGAACAAATCATTTCACACCTCTTGCATACTGTATGCAGCTAGTGGCATAAAGTAGTTATAGGACTAGTACCAATCTGTAGGGCTATAAGGCTCCTTCACTGTATTTCGCGTACAGATTGGTACATGTTCTATAACTACTACGTAATGATGTTAGTTGTCAGCATGTTAGGATAGGTCTCATTATCTAAATTTAACATATCCGAAATGAGGGAGAATCCTTCATCTATAATACAGATGCAAAAAGGGGAGGTCATGCAGTTCAACATCTAGGACCTGTGTACCAGTTAAAGGAGATATTTGTGCTGACTGCTATGGATGGCTGGGTCTAGGAATGAGGTCTGGTGGACGAGGCACCTGGATGTCCCAACACTACATTCCTCTAGGAATGAGAAAAAAGGTATATCAAGTGGCACAGTATTTCCAACACGGAAACTTCCTTGAAGCGGGTAGTGAAAGGTGGAACATCACGACATGTCTCACATACATGTACCTCCATTTATAGGTTTACACTTTACAGCTAACTGGGTGACCCTCCTCCATCCTCCTTGCGTTCTGACTGGTTTCTAGACAAGTTAGGGGGTGCAAATTCTATCCTATAAAATACAATTTAATCATATTTGTTTCTTTTTAGGCCTTATAAATCGTCTTCTACCAAACCAAGATATGATTACTGATAGTGACATGTCGACTACCTTTATAAGATTCACAACATGTGACCCGTCGAGCCAAATGAGGGCTTTGTCCTCAGTATGCCTTAAGGTCCAGAAAAGGCTGTTTAAACTGCACAGGGCAAGAATCGGTGCCTAAAGTTCAAGTTTAGCCTCATAAATCAGTAAATATTCAACCGATTTTCACAATCAAACCAGTCCTGGAAAGCCAGGGTCATCTGCTTCATGAGGCATGAGCAGCAAATAGCCTCTCTCCCTTTCTGAATGCTCCCATTTGCTGATGATCTAAGACAAGTGTGATCCAACCAGTGACTTTGGGGCTTATGGGTGTGTGCATAAAGGCTTAGAAAAGTATCATTTCTTTTCCCCTCACTTTTGTTCTTACCCTACCCCCCCTTGCAACTGCCCCCCCCCCCTCCATTTGGAAATGCTCTTCTACATGTAGCTAGTCATCAGGAAGCTGACATTAGCTTTCCAACGCTTCAAGAATCAAGTCAATCGGACCAGCGGTTGCGGAGCTATTGCATTTGAACGATTTTCGGGAGGCAGTGAATATTCTTCGCTAACCTGATTGGCCTAGAACACGATAAATTCTAGCTCGTGAACCGTTAGGGTTAGAGACATGGGAGTGGGTGCAAATGACAGCTAGTCACAAGGGCTAATGGCCTGTTCTGTTGACCAATTTATGAAGAGTGGCAATCCTAAGAATGTCTCTTTTCAAATGGTTTCATAGTTGCCTTCCTGGTTAAATGACAATGCCTTGTGCATGTGTGCCATTTTGTCTGGCCCAATGAGAGAAAATGTTTGAGTTTATCTGGAATCAAAAGTCAACAAGTGTCCAAAAGTGTTTTGTGGCAGCAGAACAGAACACCTTATGTTCATAATTTGTCTCATATATCAGCAAATAATAGCCAAAGTCTTCAGATTAAACCAGTTTTGGAAAGCTAAAACAGTCTTCTTTGAGAATAGACCAAAATAAAAAAAATCAGTTTTCAGACCCCTAAGCCCTGTAATGGCATGCATGGTCACATGTTATCCTTTTTTGGGAAAGTGAGAAATTTTCACCAAAAAATTATACTCAGCGTATTGCACTCTGATGTCAACCCAGGTAACAAGAAACGTTAACTGAACCTTAACCAACGTTCACTAATGGTTAACTAAGAGTTTACTGGTTGAGGTTAGTTGAATGACATTGTTTTAACGTTCACATAATGTTTTAAGGTAAATGTTATTTAGACAAACGTTGGTTCAATGTTAGAAAACAGTTAGAATATGAACATTTTCCAGATAACTTTGAATAAACGTTGATCAACGTTCAGAACGTGGACTCAAACCAACATTGTTTTAACCATTTGGATGAACGTTGTTTTAACGTTTTTTAGTGATTCAAAGATAACCCATCAGATGGCAGTTTAGTTGCTGATCAAACTATGCTCAATGCTTTCCCCTTATATTAGTATGAAAAACAGGTATTATAATAATAGTTTCTAATATTCATATCATCTTTTGCATCAGCATTCAGTGTATAGATATATCCATGCTAAGTAATCAGTTAAAATGGTGAAATAAAGCCTATATTACAATAAATGTTAGGTACACACCCATTTTGCAACATTGAAAGATAGATAAAGACCAGGCTGACCTGTAGAGTCCCTATAAAAGGCAGATACCCTGATTTGTTCAAACAAAAGAGTGCGGTTCTTGAGCCTTGTATAAGTCTTACTATTGGAAGATAAATAAAGGCTATTCCAATAATTCCTTTAGGGTTCTGTATTAATCAATATGTTAGTCGTGGTCTTTGTTCTCTTTATTGAATACTTCTTTTTTAACCTGAGCCGTGTAAGCTTGGGGAAACAATATGAAATAAAAACGTGATAGGAAATGGACCTTATTGCATTAGAATAGGGGATTAAATCAACGTTAATTTAACGTTAATTCAACATTGATTTGAGTCCACGAAATGGAGTTAGGCTAGATGCAAAATACACGTTTTTTCACTCTTTAAATGGCGTTTACCCAACGTTAAACCAACCTCAACTTGTTACCTGGGAACTGCATGACCATGACACATACCAGAAGTCCATGTGTGAGTTACTACACACACATGACTTTCCACAACTTCACCCCATTCTCTCACTAAGAAGAGTGACAATAGAGAAAAGGGGGATTAGGATATTGGATACCCAAACCCCTTCTCTCTAACAATATCAATACATATTGCACCAGCTTTACCATGACCTACACTGACAAACATGCAAGTCTACACATTTATTATACCTAGGAGAACAAAGCATACAGAGTACCTATCTCTAAACTATAGAAGCTGCCGACGGCATATTCATGGCATAAAAACTGTGGTACGCCACTCTCAGGTCCTGAGCGTGGCGTACAACATCTGAGCGTGGCGTACACATTGTGAGAGTGGCGTACAGGCCGTGAGCGTTGCGTATAAGCCTCAGGCGTTGCGTACAGACAACCCCAAACTAGTCTCCCGGACAGACCAGGGCTCTTTGAGCAGACCGGGAGCAGACTGGCGCAAACTGGGTCACAACGCCGGACTACAACCTGACCGGGTGAGGATGTCTGACCGGCGTGGGAAAGTCGGACGGCCGCCGTGCAGCTTTTCATTGATTACGGGACACTTTTCACTTGTCCTCACTTCTTGGCTGTGTCACGTTAATATCAAGTTGTCAGTAAGCAGTGCCAGTCTAAGGCCAATCACAATAGAACTCTATAAAATGTTGTCACGGATATGTAACTGTTTATAGCTAGAGACAGTGGACCAAGTCCTGATTCTAAGATTCCTCAGCTATGCAGCACGTCCGGGATCGGTGTCATTCAACTCATTGGTTAAAGGCGTAGCCACAGTTAGTCCAGGCCAAAATAGTAAAGGAATAATTCGTTTTAGTGCAAAACTATTGTAGGATTAGGTCCCAGCCAGCATGCCCATATTGGCCCCACCTGGGTAGAAACTGGGCACACTGGGCTAAGCTGGGCTTGTGCTCTGGGTGGGGTATGAGTGGGCTTTCAGTTGGGCCCCACCTGGGCTATGCCCACTGAGTTCCTGTTTATCATTGCAGAGGGAATACTTTAAATCACACCCAAATGTATTTTCTTCATCCGTATTTCAACTTTAAGTCTCATTAACACATTTTCCGAAACTGGGTTTGACACTGGGTTTGACATGGGCTATGACTGGGCCAAGATAAACCTGGGCGGTTCGTGGGCTGCAGGCTGGGTATGAGGTGGGCCCCAGCTGGGATCTGCCTATTGATAAAATATTATTATTGCAGAAAATGTTTCTTACATCAAATCCATAATTGCCTTTTTGTCAAAGTGAACTGTTATTTGCATTTTTCTTTTTGTATGTCTACTTGGCTACAACTGGGCTACAACTGGGCAAGCTGGGCATAGTTTATGAATTCCTCACTAGATGGCAGCACTGCATGTGTTGTGAAGTTTTAGATGTAAACACAGATCTATTTCTTTATTTACAATGGTAATCAATGCTCTAACAGTATTCAAAATAATTGGAAATAACACTGATTTCATAGTTAGTCGATATGATCCAAAGTTGGAGACTTAAATGTTTTAATATTAGGAAAACAATAAATACTTAATTGTGGACACCTCTTGCTTGGGTATGAGCATAAGTTATAACCCTGGGTATGCTTCTCACTATTATCACTTGCTTGCCATGCATGTACTGCTTGGCTATGGTGGTAGTGTCACAATAAAGTGGCCTACCTTACCTGCAGTCAATAGATGTATAATTTGGTTCTCTTTACTCCTTTGATAAAAGGAACAGAGGGCAACATACAGTTATGTACTGTGTGAAAACCATCTGGGCTGGCCCACTTAGGACCCAGTTATGGCCCACCTTCCAGGGCCCAGTTGGAATATAGGGCACTTAATACACCTAAACCTCTAAATAAACAACAACAAAAATAAATTTGATAATTTAACATTCAGGGTAATGTTTCTCCTAAATGCCCATATGGGGCCCACCTGGGGCCCGAGTAGCACCGAAACTGGGCAGCCCACCTGGGCTCCGCATGGGTGCACGTGACAGCCCCAGGTGGGCCCCGTCCGGGCGGCCCAACTGGGCCCCAGATAACAGCCCTATTGGGACCCAGCTGGGGCCCACTAACCAATGCTGGCTGGGGTAGTATTAGGTATAATAAATCTAAAACGACACGCGGTCTGCATGCTTGTGAGTTTATTCAACTCGTCGGCTTATGAAGCCGACTTGTGGGACCGTGGCGTACAACTTGTTGAATAAACTCACTCGTATGCATAATATCAAGCTTAATATCAACACTATCTCTAACAGGAGGTCTTGATAAAAAAAAATTCAAACTAACGAATAAGCAGAGTTTTTTGAACCCTGTAAATGCTACTGATGAGTGAATTGAGGAAATCGAAAAGCTACAGTTACTTTAAAGATATTCTGGTACATATTTAACAGTGTTCTCACCCTGAAAGTGTCTCAATATTTCAATCAAATAAGGACTTATGCAAGTCTATGGTCTGGATATGTTCTCACCTGGCCTTGACCTTGCCCTAGTATTAGGACTACCCACAGGCATAGCTTCTGAACACACCTTAGTAACTGGTAAATACCTACCTGGATACCTTTTTCCTGGTGGTGTAACATGGTACAGAAGAAGTTGTGGAGGTGAATCTCACCCTGGCCTGTGTCATATTTTGGGTCTGCCGGTCCCCCTTGGACGGCACCATCAATATTCTTTTTTGGAAAATCATAATTAAACTATTCTCTCCTGAATGGCAGTGCGGGTAAAATCCTAATGTACCTTTTACAATAAAGTCTTCTTATAGTAGTGGTACAGTTAAGTTGAGGGATAGTGCCCTATTATCATTGTGAAATGAACCACAATTATTTTATACTACAGCCTTATAAAATTTCTTGACTACTGCCACGTCAAACCCTTTTACATACAGACATTCTATAGGATTCGCCCTCTTTACTAACAGACATGCTATGTAGTGAGCGTAGCCTTACTGAGCTATGGTGGCTTTGAATTGACCATAAGGTCCATTTTATTTAATTAATTTGAAAATTCTTTTATTTATACAGAAAGTATAAAAGTAAAGAATCTGGGATTATAATACATTCCGTCAAATGTTCGCACGTGTGTTGTCGATGTTTCAGCAATTATAAAATCAGAAATAAGATAAATGGGAATGGCTAATGGCAAAATCTAGATTTGAAAATAAAGATGTTCGTTGTCGGCATGTAAGGATGGGTTTTATTATCCTGCCACATTGTCTTATCATTAGAGGGAGTTGTATTCCACCTCTTTTGGATTCTTCTAATATATCCAAAATGCTGGAGAATCCTTCATCCATAGTACAGGTACAAAAAAGAGAGGTCATGCGGTTCAACATCTAGGACCTGTGTCCCAGTTAAAGGACATATTCGTGCTGACTGCTGTGGATGGCTGGGTCTAGGCACGGTATTGTAACTGGTGACCCTCCCCCTCCCTCCTTGCGTTCTGACTGGTTGCTGGACAAGTTAGGGGGTGCAAATGCTATCCTATAAAATACAATTTATTCTTATTTCTTTCTCCTTTTAGGCCTTATACATCATTTTCTACCAAACCAAGATATAATCATTGATAGTGACATGTCGACAACCTGTTAAAATTTCACAATATTATCCCAAGGTCCATTTTTTTCTTTTTCATGAATATAACGTAGAGAAATTGCTTGCAAATATTTATAATATTAAATAGTATTGGGAAACACTAACTGCACGAGTGTAATTGCATACACAGAATAGAAATGTATTTCATGTTCTTTGCCCACTGGGATCTATTGACTACAAAACGTGATAAAGGCTTTTTCACAAGTTCTTGTAGTATGGGAAACACTCTTGTGTTCAATGATAGAATTAATACGTTAATCATCTCAATGTAATGGCCTGGATAATTATAGATATAGAAGAGCATACATATTTAGACATAATTAAGGAATAAGAGAGCCAAGTTTTAAGCAGATTCAAAACTGTTTATTAATGGCAAAGAGTGAATACTTAGGAGCAGGAGGACAGGCAGATGTACTAGTCCAACTAAAGCAATCTACACTTCAAGATGTAACATATGAAATGAATGTTAGACTTCTAGCCATTTTCTTATAGGAATATATTATGGGATTTCAGACAGGTCAATACAGACATAAACAATTAAGGTAGTTTTTCGGGGGACAATATTCCATGGCACATGCTACATTGGTCATAATTTCAAAGTGTATGCTTCATATAAACAATGAGTATATAGGTTATTTGAGTAATATAAACACATGTATTACATTTAAGGTCTGTGTAGCCCTCTATCCTTCCTTAACTCTTCATGCATATTTAATGCTACAGGAAATTCAACAGTCTTCCAAACAGTCTTTGATGCATCACAAGTTAAATCTGTCTTTCATATGTTCTCATCGTTCCTTAAAAATTAGTTTCATTAAAGTATTCATAGCTGCTCAAGCGAAAGGGTGCAGAATGCCATGTCTGAGTACATGGAACTGGCCATATCTGGCATCACACGGTGCTGTATGGTATAGGGGATGTGGTGCTGGCCATAGACAGGCTGTAACTGAGGCTGTCCACTCATTTGCTTTAAAATAAAACAAGAAAAACATATTATTTAATGTTATAAAGTATGGGAACAAATGTTGTAATAAAATATTCAATGAGTTCTTAATGTGATAACAGTACTTATCATGTAACGATAAGTTATGGGAATCCTGCATGAGAAAAGAGAAATCTATGTTTCTTTTTGTGATATACATGTATATTTTGTTTACATTTGGACGAGGGAGGGCTCAGGAAGCTAAATAATGTGCTACACGTACCCATCGCTTCCTAAAGGTTTGCCGGCCCTAAACAAATGAAACAAATATCAATACATTAATATGTAATAGAACACATGCACAGCATACACGTTTGTAAGAGAACGTGTCCTTGCTTGTGCTGGTGCTAAGGTTTGGGCAAATTGAACTCCATACTCATGTTGAGTCAGTCAAAGTAGTATACTTGTTTGTATTATCGGGTGGTAAGCTTGACACACAAACTATAGTAAACACCAGGCAATACACAGTAGGGATAGCAAGTCACTCTGTCCACTGTCTCTCCAAAGAGAGGCAAATTATTGTCAAACCATGATAAATCAACCATCATACTCGTCCCAAATACTTTTTTTGCCAGACTCCTTTGAACTGATCCGAATACATGTATGTTTTCAGCAATGATATGTGGCAATTAACAATTGCAATGTGTGATGCATGAATCTAATGATGAAGAGTGAAGATAAAACATGTCCTTACCTGTTTCCACACAAGCCTTCAAGCTAGACTTCCAGCAACAGCCAGGGGGGCATTCACCCTGTTGAGGAAATGTTCTCCCGATATTATTTGTTATTCTACAGAATTGATTACTTGATAATTAGTCGATTTTTTTTCATTTTCAAGTCATTTCCTGATAGCACTCTCTAATAGTAGGGACATCCGGTGGCACTTGTTTTACAAGAAAATACATTTATACAGTTTGCGAATCCGGTGAAGGAGACTTTGAAAAGTCCATTGCCACAACCCAAAAGAAAATACATCTTTGTAGAGAGCAAAGACAGTTCAAAGGTGCATTTCCAAGCTACAATCTTCCTAGTTCATTCTACTTTAGCTAACGGCATCACTCAGGTAGGGCAGTTAACATTGGGGTGCATAATGTTTCATAACAACTGCTTATGCAATTGATTTCTCATAGGTTGGTCTTCATAAATACAAAGCTTTCACTACATGTTCTCAAGAATTATGAGTCATAAGAAACGGCTTATAGTTAATAAAGCCCCTATATGACTTATCACTAGATCTATAGTAAAACTTGTCCGGTGACTGTGCGAATAATCAAGGGAGCTTCCTCACCTGAGTTCACCCAAGAAGTACTGGTGCTAATCCACAAAAGGAAACTGACCTACCTTAAGTCTAGGAAAATGGGGCGTGGTGTCTTTAACAAGCACATCCCCGCTCTGACCCGACTCAATAAGCTGATTGACAACAAACTCCCCAACAACAGAAGAGAAGCTTTTCTCAACAATTTACGACGCTTTGAGCACGACCTGAGGAAATTCTGGGCAGAAATAAAAAAAACTCTGGAAAGGTACAGCCCCTCAGAATTCCATCAAATTGAAGGACAACAATGGGCGAGATGTACCAGACAGTGAAACTGCCAATTATATAAACAAGTACTATTGCAGCATAGGCGACATGCTTGCAGCTGCTTTCAATGTCAATGATCCACCAGCACCTATAATCCACCATGAAAAAGCCATTACACCCTGCGAGTTGCTGGAGGCCACTCCTAGCCAATTGCAAGTGTGGAAACTAATCAAAGGCATAAAATCACACAAAAGTGCCAGTATTCCTGACATGAGGTGACAAGTTATCAAGGACTGCTTCACAAACTTCCCCCTTGTAGCGGGTGCAATTATCAACAGTACGGTCCGTACAGGAGTTGTACCAACTATTTGGAAGACTGGTGCTGTTGTGCCACTCCCATAGTCCAGCAACCTGGCCGATGTGGGGAATTGGCAACCCATCTGCCTGTTGAACATCTGCAACAAACTATCCGAATAAAATATCATCAGTGATAAGCAATCTGGCTTCATGCCTGGACGGGCAACCAGAGATGCGGTGTATGCACGGCTCATAGAGCTCTACACCGCTCTAAACAAAAGTCACCGGTCGGCCGTGGTCTTCCTCGAAATGAGGAAGGCGTTTGTCACTGTCGACCACATGATCCTACTACGCAAATTGGCAAGCCTAAACTTACAAGACCGCTTCCTCCAGTGGCTAGCCTCCTACCTGGAAGGTAGACAGCAGCAAACTTGGGCTAACAATAGCCTCTCGGTCAGCGAATCTGTGGCCAATGGCGTGCCGCAAGGGTCCGTGGTTGGTCCACTACTGTTCATCCTGTATGTGAATGATGTCTGCAAGGTAATTTGAATATGAACAACCAAACCCTGAAGATTATCAAGCAGTTCAATAACCTAGGAGTGATAATCGACTATCATCTCTGCATGACCTTGCACTTAAAGAAGGTAATCAACATGGTAATGGCTCGCCTCCCCCAACTGAGAAGGATACGGGCAGGGGCAGACCAAAAGACAGCTGTAGAAGTCTACACCCACATAATAAAGACAGCGATGGAGTACTGCAGCTTCACATACGAGGGAGGCCCAGACTGGGCCGTAAGGAAGTTGCAGACTCTCCAGCATGATGCCCTTAGGATATGTGAAAGGATCTGGGACCCCAGGGGCACAGACATTGACAAGCTCCACACTAGGAATAGTGTGCCCCACCTGGAGACGTGTATCAGTAGTATAGTATGTATCGGAACGGGACTATAGTTAAGTACTGTTTATTACTCAATCGACATGCAGCCAATCAGAGGCCTCCATTTGGTCACGTGACCGGAAGTGACCTACTTAGGGGATTAGTGGTGCATTCTGGGTAACCCTGCAGCCAATCAGAGGCCACCATTTGGTCACGTGACCGGAAGTGACCTACTTAGGGGATTAGTGGTGCATTCTGGGTAACCTACTGACCTACTTAGGGGACCGGAAGTGACGTCATATGACTTAATTTAGGATCACGTGACCGGAAGTGACCTGATGAGTCACGTGAGCGGAAGTGACGTCACATGACCTAATGGCCGACCGGAAGTGAGTGACCTCATTGAGGATCACGTGACCGGAAGTGACTTGATTGATCACGTGAGCGGAAGAAGAAGTTTTTTGTTTAGGAAGTGAGGGTCTTTAGGATCACGTGACTGGAAGCGACGTCGTCACATGAGTGACGCTTTAAGAGACTGCGCAACTTACTAGTAAAAGAAGACGTATGAAAATAAAAACACAACAATATTTTATTTTATTTTTTTTATTTATTTTTTTTTCAATCTTGATAAACACTCTATTTTTGAAAAGATGCACACGCTTATTTTTTTTTTTTTTCATATCTCTAAAGGACTCGTTGTCACACCGTCAGAATGCACGCGACGCTTATAATACAAGTAGCGCACGCCGTCTTTCTCTATGGTGTAGGTGACCATTTTGTTTCGCACCACTTTGAAGTTTCTATTTACAGCAATGAGAGTTTTTCGTTGGCGAAGAACATCCAAGAAGTCGTCTGGTTCCTGAGGGTTTTGTTTCTTCTGTACGCCTTTTGCACTCCATTTTTTGGATTTTCTTTCACCGGTGTCGCTGACTCTATCGTAGCAAATGTAAGTCTTAGGGTTGAGACTTAGGATCCCGTCACCTTCCCACTCCGCTTTCATAAGCCCCGAAGTTCTCAGATCGTGAAGGTACCGTCTCTCACAACATCCGCCGGGCGGCGGACACCATTCTCGCACTCTTTCCGTTTTTGTCTTCACGAAAAGCTCTAATTGATCGTCGCACACCGCTGTCGGAAGCCACTTTCGTTTCTCTCTGAAGTACGTCTCTCTCAGGCGAGGTTTGACTAGGTCATCCAACGTGTCACCGCTGAGAGCCATGTAAAGACTGTCGGTGTCCATTTGACAAAGGGCATAATCGCGCCGATCGACGAATCTATCCAAGAAGTCGTATGTGAACTCTAACATTTTCAACTTCGCGTACTGGTATACCATGAACCCTATTTGAATAGGGAGGTTGTTGTTGACTGTTTTCGGTTGTAGTTCGACTTCAAACAGATCGGAACTCAACTCGGACGCCTTTTTGAAGCGCCACAAATTGGCCAATAGTTCGAACTTCCGACTGTCAGTGTATCTCACCGCCGTGTGTTTTTCTTTGTTGCAGATTGTTTTACCGTACGTAGCGTTTCCCATTAACTTGTAACAGTCTGACAGAATTTTCTCGTTCTCGTTCACGTCGCCACGTCTTCGCGCCGCCGTTACTTCGTCCGCGAAACCGGCAAAGGAGCGTTTAGGTAGGTATTCTACCACCAGCTGCACTTTGGTGACTATCAAACCGTGCTCTAAATACCACTTGAGAAGCGGCGTTCCCAAGAGAATATTTTTTCCGTGGTAACTCCCTATCAGACATCTCTGAGGCGTGTTCAACAGCTTTTCTTCCTGCGCAAAGTCTGACATGTGAGGTCCTATGTCCGATTTTGAAACGGTCGCGTTCTTGAAAACGGGGGTCATTTCTTCGAAGTAGTCTCGTAGGTGAGGCGGCATAGTGATGTCCACTTGAACTAAACCGAACATTTTCTCCTCTTTCACAGCGGAAAGGATGTCGCTCTCGCTCATCGCGTTTCGAGACACTTTCAAAGCGTCAACCTTCCAGCGTTGTTGGGAGGCCTTGACCCGCTCATCTCGACGCTTCATCTCTCGCCATTCGCACTCCCACACGACGACCAGCTTGTGACCTAGCGCTTTCAAGTAAGCGCTTACTCTGGTCGTTCTGTCGCGTCTCTCCTCTCTCAGTGAAGCGCACTGATATCGGTGCGACGGTATGCACTCGTGAGCGGGGAACCAACACCCGTGAAACTGGAAAACCGTATTAGAGGCCGCGTGAAACCCGTCCACGCGAATTCTCCGACAGCCTACAACCATCTCGCCGCCGTTCAAAGCGTGGCGCAGTTTCACGTCGCGGTCGTGCTCTACGAAGCGTAACCACTCCAAAGCGCTGTGAGAGTTTCTTTGCCTAATTTCGGGCTTGAACTCGGTCTCGGGCCGTCTCACCGCGTAATAGCCCGTGCAGTGCGCTTCGCTCATGCAGCGCAAGTACAGAGAGTTAGCGTCTAGTCCTAGGATGTGTTGGCACGGTCTCGCTTCTTCGCCGTACTTGTGCTCCCTTATCCGCGTGGTGCCCTTCTCGTGAAATCTATGGAAGATGATGGAAGGACCGCCGACTAGATTTTCTTTGATCAGAGCGTGGAGGACGGCGTCGAACTGGGGGAACGTTGTGAACGCGTCTTCTAGGTTTTGGAAGAGGAACCGTAAAGTCAAACCGGCGAGAGAAACTCCGTCTTTCAACATGTCAATGCCGCGATCTTGGAAAAATTTAGCGTGATTTTTCAGAGCTTCTATGAAAGGTTTGACGTCTTTGTTGTTGTAGTGGATCAAGTAGTCTTCCATAGTTTGCATCTTCTCGTCGGACCAAACTTTCTGACATGCGGCGTAGTCGGATTCGGACATTTTGACGCCCGTCAGCTCGCTGTCGAAAGCCGATCTCGGTGGCAGCGTTCTGTTTGCCAGTTTCCTGGTAGACGTCATCCATTCGTAAGGAAAGTGACCTTTCTCTTCGTTCCTGGTGAAAGCTCGCAAATAGGTCGCGTAGTTGTAACCGGGTGCCAAATAGTTGACTACGTCCAAGAAAACCGTGTGCTGTGTGTAAACCGCCAAGTATTGATTGCTTCTCTTTATGACGCTGAATTCTTGGTTTCTTCGGTCTCCGGAGGCGAAGAACGAGTGAAGGCGTATTTTGATCAGGTTCAAGTCGTAACGCCCCGAGTTGAAGCCCACGACTGGAGCTTGCCGGATGTATCTCAGAAGACGCTTCTTCAGTTGAACTAACGGGTGTCTGGTCTGAGCCGCAGCGAAGCCGCCTGGAGAAGGGGTGAACGTCGCCTCCTCCAGCAGGAGAGCTTCACCTATCGCCGCATCTAACTTCGCTAAGGTCGGTCGGTAAAGTTCTAGCACAGCTTCCCCGATGACTTTGGCGTTCTCGTTTATGTGATTTAAAACTCGGTCCAACAAGGGGTCGGAATCTGCGTCGGATTCTCTGACGAAGCAGACGGGCCCCTCCCACCCCGGAAAGTCGGATGCGACGCTAGCCGACAAAGGGACGTGATCCCACAGCAGGGACACGTGTTCCGTCGACGGTTCTTTGCACGGTCTGAAGAAAGCCTCGAAATCGAAGGCGATCTTGTAAGGGTAGATTCCGGAATGTCCGTCGGGGGGAAAAATGGAGAAGTCTGCTAGCGCTTCGAAAATCGTTCTCGAATTTTGGTAGATGCCACCTACGTAGCGCAACTTGACTTGTCGGCAAGAGGAAAGCTGGTTCCTGTGTCTCTTCAGCAAGAACTCGGTGGTGAACGCCGCCTTACACTTGCAACATTCGTATATGCCCGCGTACGCGTTGAAGTCCGTGACGAGAGAGACGTGCAAACCGCCTTTCGCCGTCAGGTGTAGGTTGACTTTACCTCGGGCGGCCAGAGTTCTGGAAGGCGGTCTGATCAGAGTAACGCGTCTTCTCAACTTCCGCCCCGGCACTTGACGCGACGCGGTGTAAACCGCTATCTGTACGTCAAACAAGTTCTCTAACGCGGGTAAGTCGCGGATGTTCAGACCCGGAAAGGATTCAGGTGTGGCAGCGGGACAGAACTGACGTAACAAATCTGAAGCGCGCTTGCTGGTGTTGTATAAGTGAAAGGAAATGCAGCGGAAGATGCAGAGGTTGTCCTTGTTGGGAAAATCTAACACGCCGCTTCTCTTTCCAACTCGACCGGCCTGAGTGATCCTACCGCCTATGGGGAATTCCCCCGGTCCCATGTAAACGCAAATGTTCAAATTGGTAGGAAAAAGAACGTGCCACTTGGTGTCAGCGTCGCAAAGTTTCCGTACTTCCTCGCAAGCGACGGTGTTTTCCATCTTTGAGAGGAGCTCTTCCAAAGTTTCTGAATTAGTTATAGTAGGGAGCGGTTGTATGAGAGTTGCGTTGTTCTGGGAGGCGTGAAAGTAGCGCAGTTTGCTCTTGTCTTCTCTGTGTTGTAAGAGTAAGCCTACCGAGAAACCCACTTTGTATCTGAATCTTTGTGTCAAGTGAATGCGACGCATAGTATCTACAGCGTCACTCAACTCGCCGGTTGGTAGCCTGAAGTTTGTTACACTCACGCGAGTCCCGTGCATCCTGACGCCCGTTTGTATCGCAGGCCAATTCGCCGTGAACGTTTCCTCCCCGTTCGGTACAGCACATATGCGCGGAGGGACGGTCACTCCGTCCAGAGATTCGCGTCGACAGGCGATCTTTCGGCAATCGCCTTCGCCGCATAGAGGGCAAAACTTAGGTACTACTCTACAATTTTCTACGTGTCTCTCGTGGTTGTACGGTCTTTTAAACATTTTGAAACACTTTTCGCATACGTACTGTGTCATGTTTTTTTTCACTCAGTTACCAACTACTTAGCCGTCTAACTATCTATCTATCTATCAATCTATCTGTCTATCTATCTATCTATTTATCTTTCTGTCTGCTGTCTGTGTATCCGTCTGTCTGTCTCATACAGCGTACGTCAAACGCTGTGTGTGTGTGTGTGTGTGCGCGCGCGCGTGAGCGTTGAGCGTCTCTCATTCCGAATCTATGCCGAGATATTTCAGAATGATCTCTGTTTTGTCATCCAACTCTTTGAGCGCTCTGGCGGACAGCGTCACTCCCTGCTGTGTGGGTTTTTTGTCAGGACCTTCGTACTTGCGCACGTGGACGAGGTTCTTACCGCTGTAGTAGCTCACAGCTGCGTACACTTCGCCCTCCTCATCCAGCACTGCGAACCAGGGGGTGTGATTAGGTTTTCCTTGCGCAGCCGCTGTGTCGCGTATGCGCACCACTGCGCGGATATCGGCGATGCGTGCTATTAGCTCGCGCAGCGCGTCGGCCGTGAAGTGCACTCGCTTGCTTCTGGTCAGAGACGCCTCTTTCACCTGGCCGTCTTTTGTGTAGCGCGGCCTCCTAGACAGTCTAGCCACGTCCTCCCAGATCTCCAGCGTCAAAGCTCCGTCTAAGCAGAACTCTAACCCGAGAAGACGGGAGAAGGTTTTCTCTGCTTCTTCTCGTCCATCTCGTTCTTTTTCTTGTATTTTTCTCTTCTTACTAGGCCTTGTTGTTCTGGAACTCACCTTAGAATGTTTCACACCCGCAGGATGAGTAACACCATCAGCGTGAGCTGAATCAGCAGCAGAACCGATAGCAGGAGCAGCGTCAGCGCTGGTGGTATCCGAGGCCTCGTTGTTGGAACAGCGCAGCCACACGCCGTCGGTGCTGAGTGTAGCGGTAGAAGATGAAGCGCCGCCGCCCTCGTAAGGTGGCGGTGAGGGCAGTCGCCACGGACCGGACGGGACGCTACTAGTGGAGGAAGTGAGGTCGAAAGGTCGAAGAGGGAAGCCGAAAAACGTACCGCCCACCCCTTTCCCTTCGGGTTGTTCGTACGCCTCGTCGTCAGCGTCGTTCTCTGTCTCACCCTGTTGCTGCTGCTCCTCCTCCTCCTCCTCTTCTTCTCGGTTTAGGGGCTGAGTGTCCGAATAGCTGTCACTCTCAGCGCGAGCGGCGTCGAGGGCGTCGGTCGATGTAGTGGTGGAGGAGAGGGGCTGTGCAACGTGCGGCAGGTCATCAAAGTCATCAACAGTAGTGGGGAGGTAAAAACCCGGTTGCCAGTACTGCGCTGTGCCAGGAGCGTTGTCGTCAGTAGTAGTAGCGGTAGCAGCAGGTGCAGCAGAAGCAGCAGCAGCAGCAGCAGCAGCAGCAGCAGCAGCAGCAGCAGACGCAACAGTAGCAGGCGCAGCAGCCTCAGCAGCCTCAGCAGTAGCAGGCGCAGCGGTAGCAGGTGCAGCAGCAGCAGCAGCCGCAGCAGGCGGGGCGGCAGTAGCAGCGGCAGCGCGCTTAGCAGCAACGTGTACCGTCGCGAGTGTAACAACGTCGCTAGCACGACGACTACTACCAGTAGTACTACTACTACTACTACTACTACTAGTACTACTACTGCTACTACTACTGCTACTACTACTACTACTGCCGCGAGCGCTCGCTACAGCGGGAGGGTGATAAGACCAAGCGGCTGCGGCGGTAGTCTCATTTTCAGTAGCAAGAGGAGGCACTGACGCTAAACGAGCGCTGTTCCGCGTAGTCTTCTTGTTCTTGGACAGCGCTAGTTGTTGTCTTTTGCTCATGGTGGTGACTGTAGAGAGCAGCAAAAGAATGAGTGAGTGAATGGAGGTTTCCAGACCCCTTATATACGCCTTCTCGCTTCTAGAGCTAAGCTACTTACTGACCCTGTTCAGCTGCCGCCGGCTGGCCGGCGGCCGTTCACAAAGAGAAACAAAAGACATAAGGCATGACGTTTTCAGCTGGATCCCTTTCCCCCCTTTTGAGAGATCGACTGTCATGAGCTAAGCCGCTTACCACCCTGTTCAGCAATTCAACGCGCATTAGCTGTATAAAGGATTAAGCGGTTGCTGCCGTCGACTGACCGGCGGCCATTCACAAAGACATAAGGTATGACGTTTTCAGCTGGATTCCTTTCCCCTCTTTTTTTTTGAGGGATCCACTGTCATGAGCTAAGCCACTTACCACCCTGTTCAGCCATTCAGCGCGCGTTAGCTGTATAAAGGATTAACGGTGATGAGCTTAGAGTGTGTATACAAAAAAAACTACAGGAGGCGTGTGGCGTGAAGCAGGACCCCCCTAAGACGAACGTGTCTGTCTGTGAGTAGAGGCGTGTGCATGTGGTGAGCGACTTAAGTGTAAGACAAAAAAAAAATCACCACCTCCTGCCGTGGTGAGTAGACCGGGCCGGCCAGGCGGCGGCCGGCTAGTTCAATAGGGAGGGGTGACAGCTGACTAAGGCTGTGCATGAAAAAAATCCGATTTTCACCTGACCTCTGACGTTTGTTACAATGAATGTCAGAGGGAGGGAGACGTCCTCAGGTAGGGGGTAGGAGGTAAGGCTATGGATGAGGAAGAAACACCGTTTTCAGCTGGTCTCCACGGATAGCGATGACACACCCCTCGTCATCTAAGCTCTTAAGGAGCGGAGCGGTTGAAAAAGCGTCATGCGGACAGGTCGCTACACAGCTGGAGTGCTGTTGGAAATGGGATTAAACTCCCTCTGTATAAAAAGCTCTGATTTCTGTTGGAAAAAAACCATATCGCCTCTGACCACAGTAACGTCTACTACCACCACCGCCGCCACCACCGCCGCCGCCGCCGCCGCCGCCACCGCCACCGCCGCCGCCGCCGCCGCCAAGACGAGACGAGATGGCTCAAGCTATTCCACTTTCAAGCTCGCCTTCACCGCCTTGTCCACCTGAAAAAAAGTTAATGCGGCTTGACGACGTGAGACGCGCGAGGCAGACCGATGGGGAGAACAGAGAGGTAGGACAGCGGCGGTTAGCCTATAGCGACGCCTTGCTTCGTCAACTAGGTAAAGAGTTGAGCGGCTGTTGGAGAGAGTTGGGCAGTAGCTTAAAAGTTACCGCCGCCCGTATGGATGCTCTAGTAGAGCGCAGTGTCAAGACACCGGAGGAGCTGTGTACGGCGATGTTCCGAGTCTGGTGGGGTGAAACCCCGCATCGTCATAGATGGGGAGAGCTCGGTCGCGTCTTCACCCGCATTAGACGCGTGGAACTGTTGGCTCAGTGGATGTCCCTTCTCCACAGACAGGGGTTGGATTTCGAAAACCCCGACTCGCGCGCGATGCATAAGCACTTGGGCACCCTCGGCAGACGTCTAGGTAGCAGGTGGAAAGAGGTGGGGGACCATTTAAAATTGTCGCCTGAGAGGTATGATAAGATCGTTGAAGAATGCGAATACGGAGGAAGTCCCGCTGAGTGGGCCTTCCGAGTGTTGAAAATGTGGCAAGATGAAGCTGACGGTGCCGGCGGTACACCTTTTGAACTCCTTCGAGTGTTGACTGAGGACATGGGAAAGTTTGACCTCGGCATCGCGATATTACTTGACTTTATCAAGCAAGAAACAACGAGAACGACGGACATGTGAATTGTTGTGTTTTATTTTCATACGTCTTCTTTATTAGTAAGTAAAAAAAAAAAAAAAAAAAAAAATATCATAACAATTAAGACGCGCGCCCTCTTAAAGTGTCACTTCCTCCAGTCGCAGCTGATCGCCTCATCGAAGCACGTGATAAACAAAAAAAAACGAAGAGACACGCTTCTTCCTCTCGAGAGGAAGAAGCGTGTCTCTCGATTGAAATCTTTTTCTTTTCTTTTTTTCTTAAAAGAGACAAACGCCCCTTAGAGTGCCCCCCCACCCCCCTAGAGTGCCCCCCCACCCTCCCCCTCCCCCCCTCCCCCCCCCACCACTCGCCCCATGCATCCTAAAAGCGCCCCCCTCCCCATGCATCTTAAAGGGGCCCCCCTCCCCTTCCCTCCCCTCCCCTCCCCTCCCCCCCCCCCCTTTATACACTCTAAAGAACGCTTCTACCTAGTTCAATAAGTCACTTCCAGTCGCTCGTAAAACAATAAAAAATGAAAAAAAACAAACAAACTTATATCGTAGTGTTTTTTATTAGTTTACCGAAAAAAATAAGAGACTCGCCTCCTTCTCCTCCTCCTCCTCCTCCTCCTCCTCCTCCTCCTCCTCCTCCTCCAAAAAAAAAGATATCACATTTTAAAGCGCGTGACCCCTTAAAGACGCTCATCTCTTCATTAAGTCGCGTGACGTCACTTCTTCTTCTTCTTCCGGTCACGTGATCAATCAGGTCACTTCCGGTCACGTGATCCTCAATCAGGTCACTCACTTCCGGTTGGCCATTAGGTCATGTGACGTCACTTCCGGTCACGTGACTCATCAGGTCACTTCCGGTCACGTGATCCTAAAGTAGGTCACTCACTTCCGGTCCCCTAAGTAGGTCATATGACGTCACTTCCGGTCCATAAGTAGGTCATATGACCTCACTTCCGGTCACGTGACCAAATGGCGGCCTCTGATTGGCTAACTAGGTCACGTGACGTCACCACTAATCCCCTAAGTAGGTCACTTCCGGTCACGTGACCAAATGGAGGCCTCTGATTGGCTGCAGGTCGATTGAGTAATAAACAGTACTTAACTATAGTCCCGTTCCGATACATACTATACTACTTGTATCACTACTGTCGCATATCCATAAGGTCGCCCAAAATGAGGACAATGTGGTTGTACCAATGCGTGACCTGCGTGGCAATGTGCAAATGAAGTTGAAGGTCATGAGACCAAAGAAGGCAGTGTATGAGAAGAGCCCACTCTATCGCGGCATCGGCCTCTGGAATGACATTGATCCTGCAACTCAACACCTGACTGATCACAAAAAAATCATGTCTGCCATGCAAATGGCTGTATAGGTGCCTTACACTCATATTTAGTAGATGTGACTATTTTTCAGATATTGTATTTGAACATGATATTGATTCCATACTTTTGTTAAGACACTGAACTTGATTATCTTTTCTATCACACCTTCTCTGACAGATGGTGCCCTATTGGCTAATCAATGAAAAACCTCCCATGCTTTTGTAAAGATTTCTTAGCCAAATAAAAATATCAAAAAAATACAAAGGTCCCATATTAGTACAGCCTCGAGCCCCCTAGCCATTTTTCAATAAGAATTGTGTGTTCTAATCCCACCATGGCACAATAGGTAGTGTGGTGATGTACCATTATGCATCATTCTGCTATATCTCTGTGAGGTTACACCTTGGCCTGATCAGTCCTGATCCAACCCCGATGGTACTACCCGCTTGTTTTCCCTGCCTGGTTACAGGTCCCGGCCCGGGTGAAGCTCACCTGGCCTGGACTGCTCATCTGGCATGGTTACTGCCAGAACTGTGCAGTTCCCTCTGCCCTTCCGGCCCAGATGACCAACCAGGCCCAGATGAGCGGATGTTGCCGCAGGTGGTGGCCTGCTATATAAGGCAGGCCCCCACCAGTCACTGACAGTTCTCACTGGGAGATCCACCTATGAGGTACACCGTGGACACCTCTTAGGTAGCAGCCACTGAAGACTTCACTGACAGATCTCTGGATTGTACCTGCTCCCCAGATGACCATCCACCCATTGGTTAGAAGCAACCTGATCCAGGTTCTGTCTTCAGATAACAGTAATGTCCATGACATGGTAGTGTGGCCATGATCGTCCATTTGTCTAAAACCATCTGAATAAAGAAGGCTCTCTTTCAAATGTACATCTACCTGTGTCGTTCCTTGGGAGGGTAGTTGCAAGTTGTACAATCTTTACAAGTTCCCTAGTAGTCAGATACTTGGACTGTTCCCTGACAGTCCCTAGTCCTAGCCTACAGCCAAGTTTTGAGATCACTACAGTAGTATGTGGAAAGACATCTTACCCTATATGCATTAGTTTGCCACAAATGCAATGGACTACACATAAAAAATGCATATTTACAACTATTGCAGATGATTCATCTCTTAAATACTATGTTAGATTCACCACTTTTAAACAGTCTAGTCCATGTTTTTATCTGAGCTACCTTTAAGGTCTAATTTCTCGCAGAGCATTTTGTGCATGACCCTCAAAAATGAGCCAAATATTTTAGGTATTGCTCTTGAGAATAACATTCACGATACATTACAATGCCATATATCAGTTTATAGGATTTATTTTCGAGATTTATCAGAGCATTAAGAATTGGCCCTTTCCCCCTAAGTCAGTCAAAATGGTTGACTTAAGGTATTAGGTGGCTGACTTAGGGTGAATTTGTGGCTGACGTAAGGTTAAATGAGTATACCTTACGAAATCAGTCCTAACTATAATTTAGGGAACTAATTTTGCACAATAACATTACGATTTGTGTAATCTAGATACATATCCCGCTCACAATACAGATGAACTTTGTTTATGATTACTTTGAATCATCTACCAAAGAGTATGAACAGTGGAGGAATTTTCATTCTTTGTTTGCCCAAACAGGTTGAACAGGGGTATTTCTGACAGTATGAAAAAGAGTGATGATACAGATGCAATAGGCAGTATATACTTGTAAAACACTTCAATTTTTAATTCAGTGGGAGTTTATTGTTACCAGATTCATAGTAAACTGGTAATTCCATTTCAAACGTGGTTGACTCAAGGTATGAGTTTGACTTACCCTATCAAAGGACTGACTGTACATGTAAACTCAAGAAATGCCAAATGAAGTTAAATTGTTCTAAAAAAACCCATGTGAATTCAGTTTACAGAAGGCTTAAATCCCCCTACCCATTTGGCCCTCAGCAAGAAGAAAGAAATGTTGTCGTCTTATTTTAGATTGGTTGGTGATGAAAAACCTTGTTTAAGTGGTCTTATTATCATATTTAGAACAGCTAATATAATTTGTTACTTACTTTCTTACTTTCCAGGTACTCGTGAGGACAGGCTGCCATACTTTCTGCAAGACAAGAGAAGTACTAGATATACTGCTGGTGATCTAAAAGCAATATCATTGATATAAGTTGAGGCTGAAGGCCCAGGCATATATCCACTCGAGACACCAGGAGTATATCCAACATACAGCCCGCTTTCATAGAGTGATTATTTGAAATAGGCTTATTAAAGCTCTTTTCCCACATATGTGCCCTAGGAGGGTATCCTGTATAACCTTCCTAGGAGGTTATATGATCATCAAACGCATACTCTGAGTGTTTTCATAGAAATACAATGACCATAGCATATGCTTGAAGAGTGTTGCCACATTCTGATAAAACCTAGTCATATACAAGCTAACCGTAAACCGGCACACACAGCCACACTCAGTGGTCAAGGTCCTTGGGTACATGGTATTTCTGGTTAGGACTTCCAGACACTGGCTATGGATCCGGGGTAGAACTTTTGATATACCTGATACACATTTTTTATTTCATTGACTATTCTGATATTTAAAGAAAACAAAGAGAATGAAAAAAAGGAAAGGGGGTGTAGTGGTAGAGCCCCCAAATTATACAATAATTAAACAGCAGCACCAACTAAACAGCACTCTTAACTTTGTCTAATCGGACATATTGAAGCTCGTAGATTCTATGCTGTTCACTTAGAAGACCCTAGGGTCGTCCTGTAAGACGACCTTATGGACTCCAGAGCTCTTTTTCAGTGAGTTCTTCAGTGTATATACAATCAGAATTGGATAATCTTCCTGGGTGACCATCTCAGATGTTATCCTTAGTTGGTAGGATAATAGCCCAATGTATTCTGAGTATCATCTGTGAATATAGGCTCAAAATTCTGAAGGGTTTACAAATGCCACCTGTTTAAGTGAAGGAGGGTGGGCTCATCAAAAGCAGTTACAATACTGGGCCCTTTAGCACTGGGCCACCATCCCACTAGGCCCCAAAAGACGTTACAAATAGGTCATAATTTCCACTAAAGGTGCAAGCTCAATAGGTCATATACAAATAAATATATATACATATATATATATATATACATATATATATATATATATATATATATATATATATATGTTTCGGAACAACCTATTTTCGAATCTGGAGTTTTTCATAGCCGATGCCTATCTTAGAATAGCCAACAGCTACACTGGTGCCGTGACCACTTTAGGTAAGTATTGAATAACATATAATTTTTTTCTGAAATTTGAGAGGTAAGCTCTTGTATATGTTTGAACCAGAATTGGTAGGATTCAAGGATAGATATTATAGATTGCTTTTGTGTGGTGTAGACATGTCAGATACAGAGGCTCCTCCCCCGTCGGTTACTGTCCGAGGAGGGGAGGGGACGCGTCCTAGGTTTAATGCTAGGCAGAGGGTGCATACGGTTAACCAGAGTAGGGAGATTGAACGTGGAGGGGGAGAGGAAGCCCAGGATGTGAGGTCAGAGGACTCACAAGGAGACCCCCCAGCAAAACGTCCAACTCTAGAGCAAGATAGGGACATGGATGGATGGGTCCAGGTGGATGGTGACACATCCGGGGAGGATGTGCAGCCTGGAAAGGTGAGCATGGAAGATGCCGGAGAAGAGAGTGACTCCAGTGTTCCTAGTCTGGAACGTACGCCAGATGTACCAGTACAATGGGAGCTTAGACCGGTACCCACTGTGGAAGCAGTGGGAATGACTAAAGGGGTAGTCAGGGGAAGTCAGGAGGGAGTAGAGGCTGTCAAGGGAGACATATCAGTACCAACTCCTGGGGAGGAGGAGGAGGCAACTGGTGTGACTCCTACAGGTGATAAGTTGTTTCCAGATCCTTTTAAACTGACGATACCGGGGCCAGAAGTTCCACCTTATGGAACCAGGGAGAGGTTGAGCCTGGATGACATAAGGACGCTCAGGTTGAGAAATGAGCATGATCATATTAAAGAGGGGATCAGAATAGAGGAAGAATCCCTGAAGAAGTTGAAGGAAGAGAGAGATGCTTTTGAGAAGAGTTTTTTGGCAAACAGGTCAGGAAAGATGGGGGAACATGCAGCTCAACTTCGACATTTAGAACAGATCTCTGTCAATGAGGGGCTACTCTAGGGTACAGAAGTTAGACTGAAGACCGAAACAGAGAAGCTAGTGGTACGGAATAAGGAGATTAGTTCTGAGATTCTAGCAAGGGAAATGCGAGTAGCTGAGTATGATGAGTTAATCAAGAAACAAAATAGTAAGCTGGGGGAGCTGGAAGGGCTGGCTCGGCAAGCTGAGGGTCTCTTGATGCAAAAGTTGGAGCCAGAGGGGATGACTGCCCAGTAAACAAAAAACGTTATACAACATTTTATAACGTTAAATAACGTTATGTAACGTTTCCCTAAGGCTCCTTACTATGGCATAACGTTATAGAAAGTTTTAGAACATTTTTTTGACGTAAAATAATGTTTTTTTGTTAGCTGGGTGGGAAGAAGGACCAGGACAGTGGGCCGCAAGAGGTATCTAAGGATGAGGCCTTTGTGACTGCTGAGGACCCTTCAGTATTTGTCATTAAGTCCATGGAATATGTTGTGAAAGCACCTACCACTGAAGATCTGGACGACTCCATGGTGATACATACAGCAGATATGTTATCCAGTGTGAGTGGGCACTTATCTATGCAGGGCAGTAAGGTTGATAAGAATGATGAGTTCATGGTTGAGTTGTGTGGTAAAATTGAGACAATGTTCCAGAAGAAGTTGGAATGCTTTCTCGAGGAAACAGAGTCGGTGAGTGAGGGGAATGACAGTAAGGGAGTAAAAGGAGACAACTCCGTAGCTAAGGCTACAGGAGTGAGAGCTCCTGTGGGAACGGCTAATGCTGCTCCAGCTCCCAGTGCTCATTCTACCCCCCGCTCCAGGGGCAAGGCAGGTAAATACAGTTCCTGTGAATGTGTCTGCAGTGGGCAGAGCGACTTGCCCAGGGTGGCAAACACAGATGCTCGGCCACAGGGGCAAGGAAACCTGGCAGTGCCTAATACATCCTATGGGGGATGGGGCAATGTGGGACCGGATAACTGTTATGGGAATGCTAGACCTATGTTTAATGTGCCACCTCCTCCTTTGCCTGGTGGGCAAGCAACTCTGGGAAGCATGTATATACCAAGGACTGGGGGTACTGATCAAAGAGGGACTCCTTATCACTATAGAGAGAATATGTCTATGGCGGATGAGGTGGTGTTCCAAAACAATCCTGTGATTAGAAGATTGGGGATTGACGCAGTACCAACTGACGTGGGGAACTCGAGAGCAGTGGACTATGCTTTAAGTCAGGCTGAGATTCCGTTGAGAACGGGAATGACGGCTGTAAAAAAGCAAGCCATCAAGATGAAGCAATATGATGGGTCAGTTCCATGGAAGAAATGGTTCACACGGTTTGCGGCAGACATGCGACATAATGGCTGGGAAGGGGATGAATGCCTTGTAGCTTTGTCGTGGTGTTTGCGGGACAGTCCTGGTGATCCCGCCCTAACAAGCTTTGAATTAAGCGGGGGTAGAACGTACAAGGGTTTAGTGGAAAGAGCCTCATGGGCTTTGGGATCCACTTCCGGTGCGGATCCCGCATTTGAACTAGAGGCGAGGGTTCAGAAGCTTGGTGAAGGACACCGACAGTTTGGAATGGCTCTCCGAGTGCTAGCTGCGGAAGCATTTGAGACCATAAGTCCGAGTGATCCATGGCTGGTGAGAAAATTGTCCAGCCTGTATATAGATGGATTAAGGGATGAGAGGTTGTCAAATGAGATAGCTTCGCAATGGAAGACCACTATGTCGCTAGCGAACATCTTCGAGCTCACGGAGGATGCTCTGAAAAAACGGAAGTTATTGAAAACTGTTGAGGCAGCCCCAGTAGCCGGAACTGAGACACCTGAAGCGGGGGGTGATCCAGCTACTGGAGGTGTGCAAGAGGTGGCAGCTATAAATCCTAAATGGGGGGTGCGTCATACTATTTATAGAAGAAGGAAGGCTCCAATAGCTGACGCTTATGCGCCAGACGTTGCAGACCATGATTGGGAAAGTCATGGATGAACGAACTAAAGCCAAGAAGGCTGAGAAGGTCGCAACTCGTGGTCACGGTAAGTGGAAACCCAACAAAGACACGAAATGTTACAATTGTGGGAAGAAGGGTCATTTTGCAAGGAAATGTTGGTCCAAGGATACTAAGAAAGTATCATCGGTTGAGAAACAGAAAGAGGGACCCTCTCCTGACCAAAGCCCACCACCGATGGAAAACTAACATGGGTTGTTGTCGATGACAAGATAACAACCCCGCCTGTGATTGTCAACGATACTGTTGAGGCAATATCGAAGGATAACAGTTCATTGGAGCCGCTGGGGTTAGCCGCACCTGAGTCTGATCCGCCAGGTGGAGTAGGGCCCAAGGGAACGAACATGAGAGGAGCTCTCAGGAGTGAGACCCATACCTACTAAAATTGACTGTATGTATAATATGTATGTATGGGTTGGATAACCTAGGGCACACTATGTTCTATCGCTGCTGTAGATAATAATTTTGTAAAATGTAGCAAAAATATATTTACTCTAAGTCACTTAAACACAAGGAGCCTCAAATCAAAAATTGAGACGCTGAGGATTCATATGAGTAAAGTACAGGATGTAGTATTGGGCATATCTGAAACATGGCTGGAGGAGTTCAACCCGACGCACACTATCAACATCTCAGGATATAATTTTGAGAGACTGGACAGGTCTTGGACTAAGCCCGATGGGAGTGAAAAGGGGGGGGGGGGGGTTGGTATATATGTCAGAAATAATTTTTCCTATTCGATGGAAAATTATAAGCATTTAAATGTTAGCTCTAACGACATTGAAATGTTATGGACAGAAATTATGAGAAATGGCAAGAAAAATGTTGTGGTCATAAACCTGTACAGGCCGCCTGACGGTAACAAAGCTGCTTTTATTGAATCATTTAATGCTAAATTGTCAATTGCCAAACTAAGGCGCAAGGATGTAGTAATCATGGGGGATTTTAACCTGGACTACCTAAATGTAACCAAGGTTTCTACTAAATTAATGAAGATATGTATAAACTTGTTGGGAATGAAACAGGTAATCTCGGTACCTACTAGAAGCAATGATGAATCAGCAACATGTCTTGATTGGGTGATAACCAATACCTTGAAAAAGTATGAACCAGTCACAAGAAATTGGAATATTAGCGACCATATTTTGGTAGGTCTGTCATTTATTGATCAATATTATACACATGAACGTATTCAATTTGAGGGTCGCACATATAAGAAATATGATGCAGAGTTGTTTAAGAGATGCATACAAAATGCAGACTGGGGGCCGTATGATGACTGTAACTGCATCAACGCTCGTTGGGAATTTATCATTAAGCTGTTATCAAAGGAACTTGATAAAATGTGTCCGATAAAGAAATTCAAAGTCAATAAGGCGCGTGCACCCTGGGTTACTGATCACCATCTAGAATTGATACATGATAAGGATTCAGCGTTAATTAAAGCCAAAAGGACAAAAAAAAGGGAGGATTGGGACATAGCTAAACGGTTGAGAAATTCTACAAATAAAGCCCTAAAGAAAGCTAAATCAAAATTTATTCGGGATACTTTGGAAGAAAATAAAAATGACAGTAAAAAATTCTGGAAAATCATCAACAGTTTTTTGAGGGGAGAGAAAACAAATCCAAATCTAAATTTACGTGACAAAATAAATGACTTGCCAGTATCTTTTAATGAGACACCAGACTTCATAAATGAGTACTTTATAAATATAGGGCCAAATTGGCGGCGACTGGTTGAGACACGCTGGATCGAGCTCCCACTGATTTAATGAAATAACCCACGTCAAACTACAGGAGGACTTATAATCTTTGAGCACCCAAACTAGTGAAGGTATAGCCGACCACAGGTTGTACAATATAAGACCACCACCATGTCGAGAAGGCCAAGAAAGCATAAAGACGACATTTTGCCGGAAAATGCGTCCCCGACTGAAGTGATCCTCGCCGTCAATCAACTTGGACACCGGCTACAACCCAAGAAACTGCCACAGCGGGCCTTCTAACCTCCATTACAGCCATAAACAAGGCTCTGGATACGATTAATGCCACTGCCACCACAAATGCGGAAACATTTGTCTCCATTAAGGAACAATTCGATGATTTGAAAAAGTCAAGCGAGGCGTCAGAGGAGTCAATATGACAGCAAGGCTTGACAGCCATGGCTCAAACCCGCGTCCTGACAACACACCAGTCCAGATTTGAAGCCGCAGACCGAGAGGAGCGTAAAAAGGTGGTTGTGATAGAAGGTTTCAAAGAACAAAGGGATGAGGATTTGAAAGCAGTTATTGGTAAGCTGTTTAATGATATCAACGTGAACTTTGGTACTGAAGCAGTCAGTTTTGCCGAGCGGGTGGGAAACTACCAGCCGGCTGTCGCACCAAACCAAGATGGCCGCGCCCATGATGTAAACAAAAGAGAAAGACACCGCGCTATCCGTATGGTATTCAAGAGCCATGAGTACAAACAACCAATGATGAAGGCACTCAGAAACCTGAAAAACAACAAGTACTGGCACAGGGTCTCCATAGGAGACGAGCTGGACATACGAGAGAAAAGGCAGTTCCAGGACCTGAGATCGATGTTCTTTCTGTGCAAGCAGAAGGGCTTTGACGCACGACTCCGTCAGCGTTCGATCATCATAAACAACAAGACGTTTTCACACGCCCAGTTGTATAGGCTTCCCTTTCCAGAGCTCAACATGGAACTAGCCACAGAGGCTAAGACTCCAGATGGACTGATGTTCCGCTCTCCACACCATAGGCTATCAAACCTATACCCATGTATACTGAAGGAAGACGACATGGTGTTCAACTCAGTCGAACAAGCATTCCAACATCGAAAGGCAGTAGTGTGTGGCACCCAGATACAGCAAAAAACGATCATGGACTTAACTGACCCCTATGACATCATGGAGGCAGGCAAGAAAATTCGTGAGACGAAACAGTGGGCAAAGGAAGCTGAAAACGAGCTGTATAGGTATAACATGCTCAAATTTGAAGACCCGGATATGAGAGACTTTCTGTTAGATACAGAGGACTTATACCTGTACGAAGCCTCTTTCAGCCGAACCTGGGGCGTATGCATGCACCTGGGGCAGGCCGACGAGTGCAAACAGGACAACTTCACAGGCGCCAACCTACATGGTAAGAACTTGGAACGCATCCGCAGCGAGCTGAAGGGGGACGAGCCAGACGATCCAGACCAACCCGAGCAGGCTGATGAAGGAGTAGAAGAACCAGCCACCTAGGGTGGAACAGTGCTGTACACAGAGCAAACGCAAGACAAAAACTTAAAAACTTTTTTCCGTCCAATTAACTTATAAAATATTTTCAAGGTAGAATAATAATGTATTTTCCTGATTTAACCCGGTAACATACTGAACATTTATTAACTAGATTAATTTGACTTTTATTATGATGTTAATACATGCTTATACTATAAAACTACCCGGTATCACACATAAATGCACCTCTGAAATTAAGCAGCATATAGCCTACATGACACATGTTTACATTTTCGATAACAAATTCATGTACCATTGGACAGTCACTACCGGTAAAACTTGAGGTTTACACCCTGTTGTTGTTATTAAGCTATAGATCTTGGTTACACAAAGGTGATTGATTATGTTTTGTACAATATGTGTTATAATATACTTGAACGCATTGGACAGTCACTACCGGTAAAACTTGAGGTTTACACCCTGTTGTTGTCATTAAGCTATAGATCTTGGTCACATAAAGGTGATTGATTATATGTTGTATAAAAGTATTATAAGATATTTGAACGCATACATTTACACTCACATATACATGTTACATACACATGTTACTACCGGTAAACAGTAAATGTATAAGACATGCAGCAGCAGAATTTAAGTGGTACTACCGGTATGATGATCTAACATGACTTTATATAGTTTCCACATGGACATGATGGGGATTTGGTCTTTGGTTTGACATGTTTATTTTATTTTGTACAGAATCTGAGACAAGTAAACTTTACTTTATCTTATAATTTGTGGTATTTACATTACATTCTATTATAAATAAGTTCTCCAAAATAAAAATGTCGTTATGTAAGTGGGTGAGAGGTTCAAAGTCTCTTAGCCACATAGCTAAACTGTATGGGTGGCCACAAGAGCCGAAGCCTATACAAGGGTAGGGGGGGATTGGGTTTATATTTTCATCATTTAGTACCGACGTATACATGTACTAGCACTGGGACCAAACATCTCTACACAAAATGGTGCTCTGATTTGTGCAGGCGAGTTACCTGACTTCAAAAAGGGATTCTCTGTTATGCACCTCAACGCAAGGTCAATTAGGAATAAATTTACAAATATTAAAACTGAAATTAGTAATCTAAATATAGATATAGTATTATTTTCTGAAACCTGGTTAAATAATCTGGACGACGATTTATTGTATAGGTTCCCCAGATATAGTTTATTTAGGCAAGACCGTATCAGTGTATACAGGGGAGGGGGTCTATGTGCTCATGTTGATGAGAGTATTTCATGTTCTGCGGAAAAGTATAGGCACCTCAACAGGTCAAACGACAACATAGAAGTTCAATGGCTTTCTTCAGTAAAAGGCTCATTTAAAAAGTCACTTATATGTAATGTATACCGACCTCCTAGTGGATCTTTATTGGAATTCTGCAATGTAATGAAGGCTTTATTGTTACAAATACAAGACATTGACAGCCACGACTTGTTTCTGATAGGCGATTTTAATGTTCATTCTTTAAGTGACTCCCGAGAAAAGGATATGCTTTTTTCTATGATGAATGATTTTCATTTAAAGCAACTTATAAACGCTATCACTACTACATCTGGCTCTAACAAATGTATAGACCTAATATTTACAAATTGTCACGAAATTTCGTCGAGTGGCCCTCTAGATATACATCTATCAGATCACCTACCTGTTTATGCTATTAAGGAAAAGGTCTTTGTTAAACTTACATATAGGAAATTTAAGGGTCGCTCCTACAGAAACTTTGACATAGAGAAATATCTTACAAGTGTAGAAAATTGTGACTGGGATCTTTTTGATAACTCTCAAGACCCAGAGTTGTGCTGGGAAATTTATGTGAACATGCTGAAAAGAATGCTTGATGTGGTATGTCCAGTGAAGGAATTTAAAGTTGTAGACAAGCCTGAACCGTGGATTAACCACTATTTAATTGAACGTATCACTGATAAAAACAATGTGTTAAAAGAGGCGCGTGAGAGTACATCCATATTAGCTTGGAGAAGGGCACGCGACCTGAGAAATGTTGTGAACAACGAGGTTGATTTAGCTAAGAAATCATATTATAAGGACTTATGTGACGCCACAGCCAAAGATCCCAAAGACTTCTGGTCCACCCTTAAGCAAATCCTTCCTTCTAAAAAAGGTTCTACAAATACTATTAATTTAATGGAAAATGGAGAGCCAATTCCAGCTGATGAGGCATCCAGGCATATAAATGAATTTTTCGCTAATATAGGACCTACTTTGGCTGAGGCTCACCAGATGGAATGGGAATTTAGGGGAGAGCGCTGTGATGTGGAAATGGACAATTTTAATTTCTCTGACGAACAAATTATTAATTGTATAAAGAATATTGATGTTTCTAAATCCTCAGCTATAGATTACTTACCCACTAAGATTTTTAAAGCAGCAGTACTAAAAAATCCGGCCAGATTTATAAAGATAATAAATTTAATTTTAACCACAAATTTGATTCCCCTGTCGTGGAAGATTGCCACCGTAACACCCTTACCTAAGAGTGGGGATTTAACAAATGTAAGTAATTATAGACCTATCAGTGTTTTACCCGTACCAGGGAAGGTCCTTGAAAGACTAATGCATGACGCTCTCTCCACACACATTGAAGACTGTAATATTTTGTCGAGTAGACAAGGTGGATACCAGAAAGGGAAATCCACTATGGATTCTATAACTGTATTTGTGGATGATATACTCTCACAAAGAAATATTGGCAACATAAGCCTAGCCGCTTTTATTGATATTAAAAAAGCGTTTGATAGTGTTAATTATGTAATTTTGTTGAAGAAACTGGAGATGTACGGTATACGTAACAGACCTCTGACACTCATAGAAAACTATTTATCTAGACGACAGCAGTGTACAGTGGCCAACAACACAAGGTCAACCACGTTACCACTAACGTGTGGGGTACCCCAGGGTTCAATTTTAGGTCCTTTATTCTTTTTATTATACATAAATGACTGCATTTCTCCTTTTGATAACCATAAAACTATGTTATATGCCGATGACTCGGTCCTATACATCTCCGGTAAAAATTTAGACCATCTCACAAACCAATTAAGCCTAGCCTTAAACACTTTCTATATCTGGGCCTCGAGAAACAAATTAACTATGAATGAAAACAAAACTAAAATCATGACCTTTGCCTCTGATAAAAAACTGAAAAAACTTCAAAAACCAGTCATTAAATTAAACAATAACCAATTGAAAAATGTAATTTCTTATGAATACCTTGGGGTGACCGTTGACGAACAAATGAACTTTGTACAACATGCTCGTCTATTAATTAAGAGTGTTAATTTTAAAGCTCTTATGATGTACATGGTAAGGGACTATATGTCGGCAGCAATATTAAGGAAGGTTTATGTTACGTATATGCTACCTATTATTGATTATGCCGATATCTTGTACACAAATACAAACGCTGATGTATTAGCAGAATTGCAAAGATGTCAAAATAGATGTCTAAAAACATGCTATGGTTTACATATGTTAACACCTACAGAAGTTGTTCACAAGAAGGCCTACCTTCCAACCCTTGAGGAAAGACGTAATTTTCATGTAAGTTTATATGCCTTTAAAAGGACAAAAAATGATGCTTACTTAAAAAAGCAGTTACGCCAAACCAGGTTAAATCAAGCTCCATTATTACATTATCCAATCATACACTGTGCAGCTTTTGAAAAATCTCCCCTTGTAGTATGTGCACGCAGATGGAATTCCTTAAAAGTTGAAGTAAGAAACATTCAAGTAGCAGAACAATTTAAGGAAGAGGTACGTCAAACCTTAATTGACACCATTCCTAAAGACAATGTGTAGAAAAATGGTCCTGTAAGTCGACTTATGTAGGGGTTTAAAAATTAAAGTTATTACGGTATATTTAAATATGTCTTTCTACTGTCATCTTGCCCAAGCAGAATTGTTATGTCAACTAGTTATCTATTTCAATAACCAATCTTATGTGGTATGGCTCACACAACAGGTAACTGACGAGCCTATCACAACTTTGTTGCTTGCATTTATTGACCATAATATGTCTCAGTGTAACGAGTCAACTTTTCCTACATTTCTATGTCAATCGAACTTAACATTGATGTATTGATCACATATGACAAACCTGTGATAAGTTGTATACTGAGTCATACAAGGAAACAACGTCAAACTTGTAAAAACTTTTCAAGCAATAAAGTTTAAATTTGTTCAAAAAAAAAAAAAAAAAAATTTAGCGAGGGACTATGATGAAGTGTGGTCGTATGATGGTGACACGTTACCTGAAGGGATTGGTAATATTATGACAAATAGTGAAGAGGTAATAGCACTGGTAAAGGACATTGACATTGGCAAATCATCAAGCATTGATGGAGTCTCCGCTAAGGCATTGAAGGATTGCTTGATGGCCATTCCGGATAAAATTGTGGATTTATTTAATACTTCATTAAGTGACGCTACTGTTCCGCAAGCTTGGAAATTAGGCACTGTCATCCCCCTTCAGAAAGAAGGAGACAAGACTGACGTGGCTAATCTCAGACCAGTAACGTTACTCCCTGTTATAGGCAAGCTGCTTGAAAAGGTGGTAAATAAGAGGCTGATGTCATATTTGGAAACGAACAATCTACTCAACAAAAACCAAGGCGGGTTCAGACAGGGGCACTCCACTATAGAAACAGTAGTATATTTCACAGACCAAATTTATAAGGGACTAAATAATAGGAACTATACACTATCTACACTAATCGATTTAAAAAAAGCTTTTGATACCGTAAATCACTTAATATTAATAGAAAAATTACGAAAATTAGGGGTGGGTGGAAATTTATTAAAATGGATTGAAAATTATCTTACAAACAGAAAACAAAGAACGTTTGCAAATGGGAAAAATTCACAGGAGGGAAATGTTCTGTGTGGAGTGCCTCAAGGGAGTATTTTGGGCCCTACATTGTTCCTAGTCTATATAAATGACCTAAAAAATGTGCTAAAAAAATGTGATTCTTATTTATATGCTGACGATACAGTAGTCACCATTACCGGTAACAATCTTGCTCAATTAACAACATTAATGGAGGAGGACCTTGCACTGCTCAATACCTGGTTCAGAAAAAATAAGTTAACGTTAAATACTAAGAAAACAAATTATATTATTTTTGGCCTCAGAAGTAAACTAAAGGAAATTGTAAATCATAGACTCATGCTAGCAGGTACCCAAATCGAGCGCTGTCTCAGTGTGAAATATCTGGGTATTATGCTAGACCAGGTACTAAATTTCAACATGCAAGCAGAAATAGCGTTCAAGAAAATAGTATACAAATCTTATATGACTGCCAGGTTGAGAGATGTATTGGATAATGTCACAATGCTTAACATCTATAAGACAATGGTCCTCCCCCATGCAGACTATGGGGATATACTATACGATGTGGCAAATAAAACAACCCTGAACAAATTGCAGATTGTCCAAAATAAATCCCTGAGGAAATGTCTCGGTTTGGATTATAAGTACCCGACTATTCTCACTCATCAAGAAGCCAAAATATCCAAACTACATCCACGTAGGATAATGCATTTGTGTAATTTCATGTTCAAACAAAAGGAAAATGTTGAAATTGTGAATGTTAGGAATGTTAGAACCCGAGCTCACGATGCCTTGTTATTTACTACGGTAAAGCCAAAAAATGAAACATGTAAGAAAAGTGTGCTCTATAGAGGCGCCATGATATGGAATTACCTCAGTGTAGAAGTCCGAGCCATTGAAGACTATGAAGAATTTAAACTAAATAGGAAAAAATGGTTGGGAAGCACAAATTATATGTTCTAGTCAACGCCCACCCTCCCCTCACCCCCCTATAGAATCTCCCTGAAAGGTTACTGTGTTACTATGTCCATTTTACAAAGTATAATCAAACTCCAGAATTATATATTGGAAGAAATTGAAATGTAATATTGCAATACATACTGTGATAATGGTAGCTAGTCCATGAGTCATGCTACTAAAAGGTATTAAATGTAAGTAAAAAGAAATGTTAAAATTGTGATAATAAGTTAAGAGCTTACCGGTACACGGGGTGCCCGCCCCATACTATCCAACCCTACATTACTAGAGATTGGGTCTCGTATAATGAGGAATAGCAGATTTAATATAAATATGTGACTTATGAAACACTTTATTTATGATATGATGTTATTACAATAACTGGTTATTACATGTGCCAAATATGTAATTATAGAAGTTGCGTCGTATGACAATCGTATAATACACTTTATAAGATGTGAAACTATTTAAACTCGCATTCAGTTGACTGTAAAGGAATACTCATCGAGCTGTATAAGTTCTTTTCCTTACAGTATAAATAAACGGGATAGTATATTTATACTTTCTCATACTCAAAAAAAAAAAACGGCTAATGCTGCTCCAGCTCCCAGTGCTCATTCTACCCCCCGCTCCAGGGGCAAGGCAGGTAAATACAGTTCCTGTGAATGTGTCTGCAGTGGGCAGAGCGACTTGCCCAGGGTGGCAAACACAGATGCTCGGCCACAGGGGCAAGGAAACCTGGCAGTGCCTAATACATCCTATGGGGGATGGGGCAATGTGGGACCGGATAACTGTTATGGGAATGCTAGACCTATGCTTAATGTGCCACCTCCTCCTTTGCCTGGTGGGCAAGCAACTCTGGGAAGCATGTATATACCAAGGACTGGGGGTACTGATCAAAGAGGGACTCCTTATCACTATAGAGAGAATATGTCTATGGCGGATGAGGTGGTGTTCCAAAACAATCCTGTGATTAGAAGATTGGGGATTGACGCAGTACCAACTGACGTGGGGAACTCGAGAGCAGTGGACTATGCTTTAAGTCAGGCAGAGATTCCGTTGAGAACGGGAATGACGGCTGTAAAAAAGCAAGCCATCAAGATGAAGCAATATGATGGGTCAGTTCCATGGAAGAAATGGTTCACACGGTTTGCGGCAGACATGCGACATAATGGCTGGGAAGGGGATGAATGCCTTGTAGCTTTGTCGTGGTGTTTGCGGGACGGTCCTGGTGATCCCGCCCTAACAAGCTTTGAATTAAGCGGGGGTAGAACGTACAAGGGTTTAGTGGAAACAGCCTCATGGGCTTTGGGATCCACTTCCGGTGCGGATCCCGCATTTGAACTAGAGGCGAGGGTTCAGAAGCTTGGTGAAGGACACCGACAGTTTGGAATGGCTCTCCGAGTGCTAGCTGCGGAAGCATTTGAGACCATAAGTCCGAGTGATCCATGGCTGGTGAGAAAATTGTCCAGCCTGTATATAGATGGATTAAGGGATGAGAGGTTGTCAAATGAGATAGCTTCGCAATGGAAGACCACTATGTCGCTAGCAAACATCTTCGAGCTCACGGAGGATGCTCTGAGAAAACGGAAGTTATTGAAAACTGTTGAGGCAGCCCCAGTAGCCGGAACTGAGACACCTGAAGCGGGGGGTGATCCAGCTACTGGAGGTGTGCAAGAGGTGGCAGCTTTCAATCCTAAATGGGGGGTGCGTCATACTATTTATAGAAGACGGAAGGCTCCAATAGCTGACGCTTATGTGCCAGACGTTGCAGACCATGATTGGGAAAGTCATGGATGAACGAACTAAAGCCGAGAAGGCTGAGAAGGTCGCAACTCGTGGTCACGGTAAGGGGAAACCCAACAAAGACACGAAATATTACAATTGTGGGAAGAAGGGTCATTTTGCAAGGAAATGTTGGTCCAAGGATACTAAGAAAGTATCATCGGTTGAGAAACAGAAAGAGGGACCCTCTCCTGACCAAAGCCCACCACCGATGGAAAACTAACAGGGGTTGTTGTCGATGACAAGATAACAACCCCGCCTGTGATTGTCAACGATACTGTCGAGGCAATATCGAAGGATAACAGTTCATTGGAGCCGCCAGGTGGAGTAGGGCCCCAGGGAACGAACATGAGAGGTGTTGAAGAACTAGATTTTCTGGACACCGTTTGTAGAATTGAGTTGGCGGAAGAAGTAAAAAGGTTTTGTACTTCGCAACTCAAACCCGATGATCCTACGGTTAAGTTTCTCAATCTGAGGGGATATGATTTGGGCAGTGAAACTGTAATCCAGAGGTTTGCTTTACAACCTTCCCCTTTACAAGGGAAGAGATGGTATTTGCCTGTGCAGATCCAGGGTTGCTTGGGGGAATTTTTGATCGATACTGGGGCTAGCCACTCCATGAAGAGCTAACTCACCTGAGGTAGAGTTGGCAGCACGGAGAGCAGTTGAGTTGGGTGCCTTAGATCCGTCCGCTACGCCAGTGGTGTTGCAAAACACCGGGGAGCAGGATAGGAATGGAGGTTTCGGAGCAGGAGGAGGACAAAGAGAGTCTGGCACAGTTGCTGTGTTCTCGGCTCCAGGGGAGCAGTTGGGTAGAACTGACCGAGTAACTCATCGGATAGACACCGGTTCTAGCCCACCGTTACGCTTGCCTTACCGTCGTCTTCCTTTGTCGAAGAAGCAGGCATTGGAGGATGAGGTGGACAAAATGTTGGGGGAGGGGATAATAAGACCTTCTGATAGTCCTTGGGCCAGTCCGGTGGTAATGGTTACCAAGAAGGATGGCTCTGTATAGATTACAGGAGACTGAATGGGATTACTAGGAAGAATGCGTATCCCCTGCCGCGCATTGACGAGAGCCTGGATTCTTTGGGTGGTAATCAGTGGTTTAGTACCTTAGATCTGCAGTCGGGGTACTGGCAGATTGGGATGCACCCAGAGGATAAGGAGAACACGGCATTTACAACCCATAGGGGGTTGTTTGAGTTCGATGTGATGCCATTTGGCTTGTGTAACGCTCCAGCTACATTTGAGAATATGATGGAAACAATGCTGAGAGGCTTGTTGTGGAAGAACTGTCTGGTATATCTGGACGACATCATAGTCTTTGGGAGAACTCGGGAAGAGTGTCTATCGAATTTGACCAAGGTAATGGATCGACTGAGATTAGACTGAAAGCAAAGAAGTGCAAGTTCTTCAGGCGGTCGGTGGAATATCTGGGCCGGATAGTTAGTGGCACAGGTATTTCGGCGGATCCAGGGAAATTAGAGGCAGTGGCGAGCTGGGCAACTCCAAAAGATCAGAAGGAAGTCAGATCGTTTTTGGGTTTTTGCTCGTACTACCGTGATTTCATTCCCGGATATGCTGAGGTGTCAGCTCCTTTGCAGGCGCTAGTTGTGGGTAAAAAGAAAGGAAAGTTGAAACTACCGCGATTTATTTGGAGGGAGTTGGCTGGGCAGGCTTTTCTCAGACTGAAGGAGTTGTTCACAGTAACTCCTGTGTTGAGTTACCCTACTGAGGGTGATCAGTTCATCCTTGACACCGATGCTAGTAACGACAGTATAGGCGCTGTCCTGTCCCAGGTGCAAAATGGGAAGGAAGTGCCCTTGGCATTTGCTAGCAACAGCTTGAGTAAGACTCAACGCAATTATTGTACTACCAAGCGGGAATTGTTGGCCATAGTGGTGTACACGAAGAAATTTCGCCAATATTTATATGGTGGGAATTTTATTTTGAGTACGGATCATTCATCTCTGAGATGGCTCCTGAACTTCAAGGAAGCAGATGGGATGATGGGTAGATGGATCTCCTCGTTGTCTGAATTGGGGATCGAGAATGCCCAGATTCAGCATCGGAGTGGAGTAAAGCACGTGAACGCGGATTGTTTGTCTAGGAGACCATTCCGGAGATGTGCACGTTTGGATTGTGATCATTGTGGCATACATAAAGCTTTGGTGGCACCAATAATGAATTTCGACCCAGCCTGGGGAGAGAACTTGGTGTTTTGGTCGGCGGAGTCCATACTTGAAGCTCAAAGGAGGATGAGAGTATCAACTTGATACGGAATCTGATCCTGGAAAGAGCTGCTCGTCCCGTCAGACCTGCTCTGTCGTTGGAATGTGTGGAGGTGAGGAATCTAATGGGCCAATGGTCTCAGTTGATAGTACGAGACGGCCTGCTATGCAGATGGAAAACTCTTGAAGGCAAAGCCAGAAGGAGACTGCAGATAGTTCTGCCGGCTTCTCTAAGGTGGGATGTATTTGAGTTTTTCCATGGTCACCAAACTTCCGCTCATTTTGGCAGGAAGCGGACACTGGACAAACTAGCGAGATGATGTTACTGGCCAGGGATGTCTAAGGACGTTATTCCTTGGTTGGAGGAATGTCCAACGTGTTGCTTGGTAAAACCAGGCCCTGGTAAAGGTAAAACATCTCTCAGACAGGAGTTGTTTGGAGTAAGATTCGCAAGGATAGCGATTGATATTATCACTGGCTTCCAAACGACTCCCAACTCCAATGTGTGCATGATGGTGGTACAGGACTATTATACCAAATATGTACGGGTGATCCCAATGAAGGATCACACTGCATTAACCTGTGCACAGGCTTTGGTTGAGGAGTGGGTGCCAACATTTGGCGCACCTCTCATGCTACATTCAGACCAGGGTAGGGAGTTTGAATCGCGCCTCTTTCAAGGGATGTTGGAAGAATTAGTCATAGTGAAAACACGCACTAATCCCTACCGACTACAATCGGATGGGATGGTTTAACCGTACGTTGATACAGGGGTTGACAACGCTGGTTAATTCTAACCAGGATGACTGGGATACGTTCTCCCAGTATGTGGCCCAAGCTTATAACAGTACAGTGCATGCATCTACTGGCTGCACTCCTAATAGTCTGGTATTTGGATCGGAGATTATTATGCCTGCGGATTTGGTCTTTGGCAGTGTTCTGCGGAGAAATGCTGTTCCGTGCCGAGTGGCATTTGCGGAATCTCTCCGCAGGGAATTGCGAGGAGGCTATGCGTTGGTGAGGGGCCACTTGAAGAAAGCGGCTGTTCATCAGAAAGTGGGATATGATACAGGCTTGAGAGAACAGAAGTATGTAGTGGGACAGAAGGTGGTAATGTTAAAACCACCTGTACATGGAAAGATCTCCGTTTGAGGTGACAAAAGTAATATCGGATGTTACTGTGTTGTTGAAGAATGTCCGGGGCAAGATAGTTGCTGGCCATGTGGATCGCCTGAAGCCTTGGCGAGGTCGCCGACCCGGCGATGAGGCTGAACCTTTGGTGGAAGTGCCAATGCCTCAACCCAGGTGGGTGCATAAGAAACAGGGGACAGCACCCCCGCCTACCAAAAAGACCGTAAAAGCAGCGCTGGCTAAGAAGGTCGTTGGTGCGAAGAAGAAGAAGAAGTCAGTCACTAAGGAGGTAACTAGGAAAGTTCCTCCAGTGGTTGAGAAGGAGAAACCCCAGGGACCCATACGGAGAAGTGCTCGTATAGCGGGTCGAGGTGCTGTTACACAAAAGCGGCGGGGCCGGGTTGGTTTGTTGTGGTTACCCGGAGTTGTTCGGGTCTCCAAGGACTTACCCGGAAAACCCTGGTAGTTGCGTAACTGGTGCTAATTGTCGAAAAACACAACGAGAAAAACCGGATTTCTTTCTGTAATTGTTGTGGCTGGAATGATGGTGAAATTAAGCAGTAGGTGGCATTGGGGTTCCCAACATTTTGCTTTACTAAAGTTAGTTTTGAATGTTAACATGCTGTAATCTGTGAGTTGGTTTCCCATTAGTACTTGTTGTGATAATTTCGGATTGAAATCCACAGGACTAAGTCGGTAATTTTTTTTGGGATGTACGGAGTGATCCTATTGGAATTTTTTGGTGTTAGGGTTGTGTTGGGAATACAACCTGGTGATACTTAGAAGAAACTCAAAAGTTTTTCCGAATTTATTCGGATCACAAAAAAAATTTACTTTGACACATATTATTTTTTTATGTTCTACTAAATATATAAAAATCTATGTTCATACGCTGCAATTAATACAGATCATACGAACTAGACGAGTATTATTACTCAAAATTATGTGTGGAAACTGTATCCAAGATTCTACGGCAAAAGTTGCAACTACTACGCATTTAGCTTCTTGAGCCGGGTTTCTTTGGATAGTAACGGATGACAACGGATAACTTTGCCGGGAAGGGCTATCCGATACCCATGATCCTTTGCGCTTGGATGCGCACGCATGCTGGTTTGGCGCAGGACGACAAAGAACTATTAGCTTTAGGTGACCTGGAGTCTTCAGCTCTGGTTGACTTTAGTTTACCAAAAGACATAAATAAGGCGGAATTGCCGAAATTCATCTTTCAGGCCCCGAGGAAAATGAAGAATAGGGGGACGGAACCCGGAATGGTAGTAAGATCACTGATATAAGAAAGGCTCAGAAAGTTGAGACTATGCAATATCTCCTGGCAAGAGGAGAGCATGTAAAATTCCTAATGGGTAAGGGACTCGTTGGCGCAAGCTAGGGGGTTCGTTTCGGGCCCAGGGATAAGAGGTCTTGAGGCTGGGGGATTCCCGTTATTCCAAGTAGGGAACATTGCGTCACCTCAGGGTACGGGGGTGAGCCGGGCTGACCCGAACTTGCCCGGGATACCGGTGTATTCAGTTAGTGACGCTCGGGTGGGTGCGGATCGGGGTCAGATGTCGTATGACCGTGGGGACGGTCAACACCCGGTGCATAAGAAATTTGAGCCCGACTGGAGTGCTCCTAAGCATGCTACTCCGGAAATCTTTCCGAAGATGGCAGTTATCCATCTGGCGGCCAAATTTGAGAAATATGACATGGGAGATGTGATTCCGGGGAGTAAATTATGCCGGGGAGCTTTTGTTCAACAGTTGGATAAGTTCAACAAGAGGAAGTGTACTAAGTTGTATAGGGCTCCTTCTTACAACTCCAAATCCCAACCCTACATAGGGGCCATCATTAAAGAGGATGGGAACCGGGCTAGGTTACCCTCTTATGAGGATTCGGAAAGGGACATGGAATTTTGGCTCGAGACTGCCAGTTCAGGCAGGTTATTAAGCAGAGTATGGGGACATATAGGGCTGCTGACCTCTCCAATCAGGACAGGGACCGTCTGAAATGGGCGTGGATGACATTTGTTCCACCGGGTATGCCAACCTACAGACCCGGGAGGGGGTGGAGAGTAGGTTCTGGACAGTGTCCGTTCAATGAATGCATGGACAGGAGTCCAATTGCAGAGTATCTAGACTTGTACCAGTTTGCATGTCATTTAGTGGAGTTCCATGCACACTCCAAGATGATGTGGCAATGCAGGAGCAAGCCTAATCGGTCGGCCAGGTGTTTGAATGGGAATGAGCCGTTTAGCACTTCTCGGAAGGGTTGTATGGTGAGACACCTGATGGATGTTCACCACATGAAGGCCGAGATGGCTATGGCCAATCTAGATGTTCTCGAGATGTCTCCAGAGTCATTAGGGCTCACGGATAGAGAGAAGTGTGTAAGGACACCACAGGGGTTGGCTTACATCCCAGTGTTCAACCATAACCCGAGAAGGTTGTGGCTGAATAGGAAGGCTTGGCCGTACTATATTCAGGATTTTCCTGAAAAAGCTGCTGACTATGTCAGTAAGTCAGAGTTGGCCACCCCTCCCAAAGGTAAAACCTTGTCTGCAGGTAAATCAGCGGATTGTGGAGTACATACTTCTGTCCCTGTTACCTTGAGACAAGTACAGACCATAGGATCAGGTGGGTCCCTAGCTTCTGCTGGGTCAGACTCGTCGCCTGATGGTCAGTCTACCCCGACTAAAAGACGTACTCCAGGGTCCTCCTCTGGGTTTAGTAGGGAAACTACTGAATCCGTTAAGGAGGGGTCTGGCGGTCAACTACCGAGGGTTGCTGTTAGCCCGAGGCAGGCCATAGAAGAGAGAATGGTAAGTGACCTGTTGTCTTCTCCTATAGAGGAGGAGGATGACTGTGTTTTTGTGGGACAGGAGATAATACCTCCTACCACACTCTCTCAGGCTGGTGGGAACCTTGGACTGTCAAGAAAAGTAATGAAGGTGGAAGATTCTTCCACGGTCAGTCAGGGTTATGTAACAGGGAAGATGAAGTCAGTACATGGGGAGGTAGACTCTAAGAATAAACAAGTCTATAGGACAATTGACCTCCAATCTGATGGGGACGGTTGGGTGGATCAGCAATCCACCCCACCTGTGGGCAGGGTTAAGTCCGATAGAGTAGACAGACCAATGAAACAGGAGGGTAGTCTTAGACTGTTCTCTGTTCCATCTCCATCTAGCTGCATGGGGGGGCTATCATTAGATTCTCCAGCACCTGACACATTTGATGAGGAAATGTCTCTTGAGGCAGTCCCTCTGCCTACACTGACTGGTTATATTAATCACCCTGAGAATATTAGTATCAGGAATATTCTGAAACAACAGTATGTCGCTGGACTGAAAAGTTCATTCGACACACTGGACTTTTCTTGTCTACTAGCTCTGCAAGGAGCTAGGGCTCAAGCAGAGGAATTGGTAGAACAAAGTTGCCTGGCTGAGTTGGAGAAGGTGGAGACTGCAAAAGCAGAACTCCTGTCTAAACTAGCCAAGAGTGCTGAGGAGATTGAATCCCTCAAACAAGAGTTGGGACTTAGGAATGACATAGTAGCAACTTCTAGTAAGATTATAGACGAACTAAGATTGACCAGTGAAAAATCTCGGTTGGAGAGTCAATTCTTGATCGATGATCTCAAAACTAAGCTGGATCGTAGTAAGGATGTGGCCAGTACTGCTGGGCATAAACTAGCTACTATCCAGACTGATGTGGTACTGAAGGATAAGGTAATTAAAAAGTTAGAACACGAAATTGGTGGTCTGACTGAGAAGTATGCCAGTTTTGAGCAAGAGGCTCAGCAGAATGATGACTATTATGAGGAATTGGCTGAATTTTTTGAAGATTGCTATGAAATCCCTTTGTCAAGTTGGTATGATGAGAGCGTGTACAGGGTTGGACGGGGTTCGGCCCCTCTGCCCTTAGGATTTGACCGCGATGCATACGTTACCAGAAAAGGAGCCGACTCTGGGGTTGGTGACAGCCCCAAGGATCCTCCTCCGTCGCCTACAAAGGACGAAGTGAGTGCTGCTGAGTGTAGTTACGTGGCTGCCGCATCCATGACCTCCGTGTCATTGGAGTCGACTGCTGTGTCATCTACTGCTGTGTCGTCTACTGCTGTGTCGTCTACTCCTCTGACGTTGCGATCTAGTGCCTTCCCTTGAGACGATGGTCACTCCAGGTGGGGTCACCTGTCTCCACACCTGTGCTCGACATTGCCTCCTGTCAGTCGCCTTATCAAATCACTGAAGGTGAGACCAGGGAGGCAGTTCAGATACTGATGGAGCTGAATGAAGCAATTGATGAGGCTGACTTACGGTCGGCTGGCCGTGCCTATCAGTTGCCAGCACTTCCTGAGTATGAACTTGAAGAATCCATGATGGTGGATCCTCCAGTGGACTTACCTGGGACGACTGGTTCTGTGTCTATGAACCATCGTCCATCGACCTTGGACATTCCTATATCCATGGCAAGTGTACCTATGAGTACACAGGTCCATCTACTCAACCCTAGGGGCTGAGATGGAAGTTTCTATCGAAGTGAGCGGTAACCGGTCTAGCGAGTGTATGTCGCCAGTTTCCAGAAACGAGGAACTGTTGCTGAGTGGCGAGTTATGAACATTCCCAGTTTGCAGCATTTATAGGACCTCTACCATGTGTCATCATCAAGTTTGAACTTTGAAGTGGTGAAACCACTATTACGCCACTGACCATATGATGCTTTAAAACAGAAACTGTTGGTCACAAGATGACTGCACATATATATATAAAAGGACTAAGATTATTGGAGCTGCTTAAATGGATCATCATCACATATTTATGAAAAAGACTTTGATATGATGCCATATTATCTTTCATCGGTTCTTGCAGTCTGGTGACATATTTTGATATTAAGTGTAACTTTTTGTAAAAGGACTGTTGAATTATCACCAAGAAGTGTTCTATGATTGGTTGAAACCTATTGCCATAAGACAGTATTGAGATACTATTTGATTTGATGACATGTGCTATAGGTATGATTATTGTATGCCGATTGTGATACTCTGATTTAACCGTCCAATGGTAAAGTATAAAGGACTGGATCCTGATAGTACCTAATGAAAAGGTTTACTTGACTACATTTGCTATGTATGGACCAATGGTGTCTAGTCATTGGCTGGGGATACTATTGAGCATAGTAATGTAAGTGGTTACTTCCCCGACTCAGCAGGCGGGACGCCCCTACCTGCCCACCCTTACCACCTTCATGTGGGCCGCCCCACACACCCCTCACCCCTCACCCCTCTCTCACTTGGTACCGTCCGTCCCACCAAAAAGCGCCCGCAACCCCCACTCTCCTCACAGGCCAACCCACACTCTACGCGTCAGTTTGTGTGCGGCACAGCGCGCAACTTCAAAATTTGAATTTTGTTGTTTCTCAACCGGCTTTCACCATGACACGAAAGCGCGCCAACAAGACTCCTAAAAAGCAACCAAGGAAGTCTAACCGGACTGTACCTACAACACAGCACCTCAATACCAGAGGCGAGACACACGCGGACGGTGGTCAGGTCAATGTTGTGCCTGACGGCGACCTGACCGCTGGAGGTGAGTTTCAAAATCCCATTGTTGTTGTTCAAAATGCGCAGCCCAACGCCACCGGCGCCGCCGCTCATGGGGACACTGCCGGCACTGAGCCGCCATTACTTGATAAGCCTAAAACCAAAACTAAAACGGTTAAAGAATTATCTGTGGAAGTTACTAGTAGTACACAGACACTAGCTTTAATTCTGCAGCGCATTACCGATTATCCCAAACCGCATTACGCCAAACTTCTCCCGCTCCCGTGTTGTCTTTACAGGGTGCTGCCGGCCGTCTACTACAGATGGCGCCACCGAGCCACGTGTCGGATGCCGCTCCACGAGACGGACCGCCACCTATGGCGCAGCAGCAGCAAGCCACACCGATGCTACAGAACCTCAACGGCCAGGGCTTCGCGCTACCACCACCTTCATGGAAAAGAGAGGGACGCCAGCGGGCCCGCCATGATCGGCACAGCACTGCCAGTCCCCCTGTGGGTCCACACTACATCCCTCACCATGATGAGCACCGACGCCACACAGCTACGCCGGACCGACTTCTGAATGACGCCACACTCCGACACCAGGTGGCGGCGGCTGCAGCCGACCCCATGCCGCCGCCCCCAAGCATGGCTCATGGTAAGAACACTGTCATAAAGCCATGCATGTATTTACAGCGAGAAGGTGTCATTAATGAAAAGGATCGCATTGATGCCCAGGTTAACATGACATTTCCAGAATTTATAGGGGCGTATCTTAACCTGATTGACTTTGCAGACATACAGGTGGATGACTATGAATATGTTGAGGTACACCTCAGGGAGGTAGTAGCTGACGCAGCTGACCGCCCATGGGAAAATGTCCGCAGATGGTCCAATTCTGTTTTTAACAGAATTGATGCCAAACTGCTATCATGGAGCAACCAGGCTGCAATCCAGTGGGATAGGTATAAAATGTTGTTTGCTGCGCCCTCCAATGGTACCCCGGCATGTGACATCATCCCATGTCCAGGTTACAACAAGGGCTCTTGTACTCATAAAGAATCCCATGCTGAAGGCGCTGTTACTTTGTCCCATGTCTGCCGATACTGCCATGCTATAACTGATAATGCCTATACACACCCTGCCACTACTTGCTTCCGTAGACAGAGGAATTCTCAAGGTCAGAACCAGCAGAACCAGCAGGGTTGTGACCGAGGCAACCCCGGACACGGCGGCGGCCGCGGCAGAGGTGTCAACAACAACAACAACAACGCGCCGCTGCCGCCACCTCACCAGGGTCAGGGTCAAGGTCGCGGCCATGGCTACAACAACTAGGGCTACACCAACTACGATAACAACCCGGGCAACCAAGGCTGGCGCCAGCAGGGGAACCAGGGAAACTAGATAGTGCTACTCAAGGGATGAAAGGTCAGTCTGTTAGTGTAGATGAGAATCTGTTTGCTCACGCCACAACAAAGGCCAGACATGTTAGCATAGTAGAAGGAAGGAAGGATGCACACGCACACATACAAGCTAAGCAACCAAACCACCTCAACCATAGTAAGCAGCCAAGAGTTAGCCTTAACACTGTAGAAGTAGATAAACAGACGAAGAGTAGCACTATATCACATGACCTTGTACCATTGCAGGAACTGCCCCCCAGTCACAAACGGTTGGCCGTAGATGATGCACTGGAGGATGAGTCTGACGTAGCGGCACCAACGGAAATAGGGGTGGAGGACCCAGCACCCTCCAGACCCTTACACCCCGGCGCCCTCAGATCACACAGGATCGAAACGTGGCCATCTCCCATCACACAGCTACAGACATCTAAACATGGTGAAATATACAGGCTGGTCAAAGAAACCGGGGTCCCCAATGCTTTAGGAGCACAAATTAAGGTCCCATCTAGCCTTAACATACCGGCATGGCGCAAGTATTTGTCAGACTCCCCACAGGACATAGAACTCATTGACTTCCTCTCATATGGGTTCCCTGCCACATATCAAGGCCCCATCTCACCTCAGCTTAATGTCAGCAATCATCCATCAGCCACCCTCTACCCAGAACACATCAACAAGTTCATTACTAAAGGCATTGAAAGTGACTTTCTATTGGGCCCCTTTGACCAACCTCCGTTTCAGCCTTGGTGCCACCAATCCCCGATGATGACAAAACCAAAACCACCATATCGTAAAGGGAAATGTACTGGGCCAGATCCGTCCTCACGTCTTGCCTACCATAGACACAATCACCAAGAAGATTACAACCCATACTGACCCCATTTTTATGGCCACTGTGGACATAAAAATGGCGTACAAGAACTTCCCAGCAGATCCGCTGGATTGGCCTCTAAACGTGGTCTGCTGGGAAGGTTCTTATTTTATCGAGCACAAAATGCCATTTGGCTCCCGCCTCTCTAGCCTACACATGCAAAACATCGCTAATGCCATCTCTTGTATCCTCTCTGACCAGGGCCATGACGCCACAGTATACCTGGACGACGTCATCGTGACGGGTGCAACCTACCAGGACGTCGAGAGGGCATACAACGCGACCCAGCGCCTCCTTCAAGAATTGGGTCTCCCCATAGCTGTTGAGGACCAATGTACGCTAGCCTGTACGCCAGGGCCGCCAGACACCAGCGACCTGACTCCGAGGCCCAAGCCAACATGAACAGGGGAGCCAATTTGTTTCTATCATTTGTGTTTTATTGCTCGTTGGATATCGACCATATTAGCCATCGGAACATTCTAGCATATTTGGAGTACCTCGACATGCATTATGCCCGACCACGGTGCCCAAATACCTTAGCTATGCAAAAACTTTTATGGACTTATCTGGAAGATCAGTCGCCCCTTTCTCACATAGGATGGTCGCCCGTGCCCTGAGGTCAATCTCAAAGAACAAGACTTACATTCCTGTGGCCGCTGATGCACTATCTATGGAGCAGTTTAATTTAATATTATCCGCAATCCCTGATGATCTCAACTTGTGTACTTACCTATTGTCATTCTCATTGATGCTAGTCTGCGCCTGGAGGCGCTCCAACATCGCCCCTGAGACTGCGAAGGCATACGACCCAACACGACATCCATCCAGGGACGACTTCACGCGCCTCCCAAGTGGACTCAGGATACACCAGAAGTGGGTCAAGAATCTGCAGACCGTCAACCAGCACGCCTAAACGCTCATCGCCCCCTGTCCGGGCAACCCCCTCTGTGTCGTAAACCTATATGACATGGTGGTCGCCGCTGCGCCTACTACCTGCCGCCTACAACCGGTCCTAGTCTTCCGGAACTCCGGCGCCATCGTCACTGCTTCCCACCTAGCTAAGAGGTGGTCAGCTGCCGTCACGAAAGTTGGCCTGCCTCCGGCTATCTTCACCCTTCAAGCAATCAGGAAAACTGCGGCCTCATTGGCGGCCTCCCTTGGCGCCTCTGAGCGCCAAATCATGGACCTCGGCTTGTTGCGGTCCACAGCCTACCATAGATATGTCAGAACTGTTACATCATCACCACTGCAATCCCGCATTGCCTCACACATCTCAAAAAAATAAGGCCTATAAGGTCTTGGGTCATTTATATTTTCTAAAATGTACCTCCACTGTTAAATGTACAATTCATATCAAATATATTATATTTTACGGTGCCCCTTATTAAGAGGACCGAATTTTATGTCAAATATATCTCAACAACAAATGTGATAATAATAAAATATATTGAACTCCAAGTTCATTTTCGTCTTACTGCTGGGGAGGGAGATAGTCTCATATGGATTTATGATGAAAGAGCTGGTGTGATGGCGCCTGCAGAGTGAGGACGTCCCCCCGGCCGCTGCGCCTAAACTTCAAGATAGGGACTTCTTACACAGGATTAACCTCGCCTATCTTCCACACACAGGAGGATAAAACGTTCAAGATACTATCTTGCACAATTTTAAAGATTATATTGTGATTTTAATACGTTTTTACGAGGAAACGCCACACACCGGCACCCACCTGACGCTGTGAGTAGACATTTCACCTAATACCGCTCACCATGGCTGAGTCACCTGAGCCGTTTGACCCTCTCCCCGACACTGTGGAAAAGGCAGTAGACGATCTTTTTCTCAGCCGCAAACCCTCTAGGTCCAGAGATGACAGTGACCTTATTAAAATAGGAACTATTTTGGTCTATTTACTGAAAGAGGTAAGAAAGCCACAGGTGTCTACCCCTGATACAGATTCACTCAAAAGGTCCCTCGAGCATACGCAGGCTGAATTAACGGGTCTTAAATCTGTAATGGGCAAAATGCAGGATGATTTAACACGCCTAGATTGTAAGCAATCCAGACTTGAGAGAGAGCAGAGGAGAGGGGATTTGAGACATGAAGAGTTAAGAGACAAACTCATAAATGTTGACCAGCAAACTCGTACGCGGCAATTAATTCTTGATGGCATTGACTGTACAGAGGGAGAGGTCCCTCTTGATATAGCTTTTGACATCTTGAAGAGAATAGCCCCCCCCCTCAGACGAGATGATATTGACAAAGTGACACGAGTAGGGCCAAGATCCCTCCCAAACAGACCACTGCTGGTTATTTTCACCTCTGCTACTGCGAGAGACTCGATCCTTAAGGCAAAAGCTAAACTAAGAGATCATGAAGACTTAAAGGTTATATACATCAATCAGGACGATTGCATCGAGGTAAAACAGCAAAAAGCAGATGTGAGGGCTGTCGCACGTCTAGCAGCCAGGGCTAACATAGAAGTGGCTCCCCGAGGGAGAGGTATTGTCTATAAGGGTGCCTACTACACACATGCAAACCTCTCAGATTTGCCATACGAGCTAAGTCTAGAGCACGCTAAGACTAGGGTCACAGAGAGGTTTGTTGCATATAACTCGCCCATGGCACCTTTCTCAAACCTACACGAATGCACCATCGTAGACAAGGGGCGTTCCTTTAACTCTGTAGAACATGCCCTCTCTTATGAGAAAGCTACCTTTGCCAAAGTCCCCCCAGCCAAATTGCAGCGTATTTTGGACACTGAGTGCCCGTACAAGGTCATGTCTTATGCCAAGGAAATAATATGCCCAGCCTGGGACGCAGTCGAGGAGGGTCAACTAGAGCGCTTTAATGTACTCAAGTATCAACAGAACCAATATCTGGGCGATCTGCTGGTCGATTCTGGGGACAAAAAGCTCTACGAGACTTCCATATCCAGAAAATGGGGTACAGGAACAAGTATATCTGCCCGGTCATTAAAGGATGGGTCCTTCCCAGGGAGAAATCTGGGTGGTCATATACTTGAAAATGTAAGGGCGGAGATACGGAGACAGAGGAGTACACATGTACCAACACCAATGGCTAAGGCAGGTCTACCCCCTCCCCCCCCCCCCTGGTACTGCCAAACCCGCTCTCACCACCCCGACAGCTGATCAAGTTCCCCCTACCACCGAAATAGCCACAGCGCCGGTCACCTCACTTGTTGATATGCAAAAGCCCACGGTTACAGCCTTACACACCCCGCCAACCCACACTCTCCAACCGCAGGAGGGGACAGAGTCAGAGCGCAGACTGACCATATTAACTGAAACTCCAAACACAGTAGAGGCTCTACAGCTTGTTGTACACCCGGCCACCACTATTGCACCTATACTGCCAACGGTCATCCCACCACTTGCTCAGGTACAGACCCGCCTTCAGGACACAGAAACCTCCTCTACACGTACAACTCTATTTCAAAGAGCCACAGACATTATAGTCTCTCCTTTCCGCACTCCTACCCTGCAGGTACTGTCCCACACACCTTTGGAACAGAGGAAACACCCCTCAGCGCGAAAACAATTAGATAACACGCCTGTACACAATGTATAACAATAATACACCCTGGGCTGCAGGGTAAACCCCCAACCGAGTGAGCTTACACAATATATTAATGTCCTAGTGAGGGAAATTGTATAACAGCTAATATATATCTAACCCTGTATATCTTGTACATACTGCTTGTAATTCTTTTGTGATATAATAACCATTGTTATTAAAATGTGTTTTTAGAATGAGGGTGCTAATAGTCAGCGACTCGAGGGGCGAGCACCTAGACCAATACCTCCCACACAACAACTTGGAAGGGATTCATTATATGGTCGTCCCATACAAGTCCCAAGGGCTAGTGAGCCTTGCCAGAAAAGCTGTTCTACTGTCGCGATCAATCAGGCCAGATATTATTTTCATTTTTGGGGGGATTTGCGATATCACCTATAGATGCAGAGTATCTAAGGTCACATCTCTGAGATGGCCAAACACATGCCACATCTATGATAACTACATGTCGGTGATGGACACTGCTTTTAATGTCATAAAAAACCACCCAGCCACATATAACTGTAACGTTATCTTCAGCCCAGTAGTTGGTGTAGAGCTAAACAAATATAACAATATTATCTCCCAATACTACCATCCCCAGCAAAGACAACTGAACGATCTCATGGTCAGAATAAATAGGTATATTATCTCGTTCATGGAGCCCCTAAGGCTACTCACACCATGGATAGCATCTCATTGCCACCCCTCCAGGGGAAGAGGTAGATATTCCCATGTGTACCACGTGCTAGAGGACGGCTGCCACTACACTGATACAGCGCTGGTCCAGGTGGCGCAAGAAATACACGATTGTATGGTGCTAAACATCCCCCTAACCCTTCACTACTAAATCCCACACCGGGGAAAAACCTCTAAAGTGTAAATACATTTGACTGTAAACATAAACATGTATGTTATCACCACCTATACCTGTTTCTGAGTATTGCGAGTGCGACTCAGCTATTATATTATGTTTAATGGTAGTGATGATGATGTTGATGATGGTGATGGTGATGATGATGATGATGATGAAAATGATCTGTACAAAGCGATGCCCATGTTTACCCTATATATTTAAATAACAGAGCCCGGTGCTTTGTGATTACGACACCTATCGAGGGCTATTAGGATCAAAATTAGATTAGAAAAGTCTTATTATAAATTAGAAATTAATTAAAAGTTCATCCTAATTCTTATCCTTTTTAAACAAAAAATATTCTCTTTTAACAAGGTTTCTAAGCTATGCTGATGAAAGGCGCAGCGACCCACCCCCCCACCTCAGTATGAAGCCACTCACCAAAGCACACTATCCCTGTCCCTACTCCCCCCCTCCCCCCCTCCCCCCCCCCCCCCACATCGGTGTCAGGTGCCCTCTGTACAATGTGAAAACAACCATGCCAGTTGACATACACACGCTCTCTGATAAGAAGGGACTTAAGATCTTGTGTCACAATGTCAGAAGTCTCACAGACAAGAAAATGGTTGATTATACGCGTATGTTATATAATTTTGATATTGGTGTAATAATTGAATCCTGGTACGAGCCCACTGACTCTGATGCTACCCTGGATGTTATTGGCTATAATCATGTTAGAATTGACCGTAGACCTTTTGTTGATAAAAGAGGTGGAGGTATTGTAGTATATGTAAAGGATGGTATTGACTTTGTATTAGACGCAGAGTTGACGTGTGTCACGGCGTTATATGAAGTGATGATAATCGATTTCACTGTACATGATAAAATTTATAAGCTTATTGCGTCATATAGGGACCCACAAGCTCATCCCAGGCACCTCTATGGTGTGCTCTCAAACATTATTGATAATAATACTGGTAGGTGTTGCTACATCATAACAGGGGACTTTAATGTAAATTACACTTTGGCAAATAGGAAAACCTTCAAAATTGATGAATTCTGTAATGATAGGAATTTAAAACAATATATCAAAGTAAACACGAGAGTCAATCCAAAATCTAAGACTAACCTAGATCATTTCTATACAAATAGCGAGATTGTTTCGGAAGCCAACACAATAAACATTAACTATAGTGACCACTACCCAATCTATCTTATATTAAAGCAAGAGCGCACGAAAATTGTTAAGAAAAAAGTCACCGCAAGAATTTATAAAAACCTTAATTTTGAAGATGTTAAGCACCGCCTACTAATTTCTGACTGGTCCTCCTTCAACTTAAATGAGTCGCCAGACAAACTTTGGAAAATTTTATTAACACATATTAATGATGCCATAAAGCCTACAGCCCCCTTGAAGACCATTATTGTGCCAGTAGAGGTCCAAGAATGGCTCACCCCGGGTGTACAACAAAAAATGAATGAAAGAGACACACTATTTAGTAAGGCTAGGCGTACCAACGCTACTGCCGATTGGCTCAGAGCACACCTCAAGAGAAATGCAGTGGATGGTGAGATATGGCGCACTAAGCATGATGTCATAAAGCAACTTATGGATAAGAATAATAAAAAGCCAGAAGACTTCTGGAAAGGTGTCAGAAAACTTATGCCAAAAAATAAGTCACATTCTACCATAAAATTAATAAATGAGGAGACACAACAAAATGTGAGTGAGGCTGGTATAGCGGACTATATAAATGATTATTTCTCCACAATAGGTGAAAAACTAGCAATCAAACATCCTGCAGTTATGATACCGCCTATGGTAGGTACTCTAACAAAAAACGTAGAGCCCTTAGAATAAGCCCATTTTTGTTGCATTGGAAAAAGCTCTCAAACACCTTTCTAAATCTTTTGGAATTGTATTTCTATCTGCTCTAGAAGCAAATATATTCGGCAATTAGTGTCCCAAATTATTAAGCTACTTGCTGTATAGAAATGGTAGAACAACAGTTTCAATTTTTGTGATGTAGGTTACAGAGATTAAACAAAAGGAAATACTGTTTTATCAATGATTCTTTTATTATTGAATGTATTAACTTGAAATTTTCAACACTTATTCTTAGTGACCGACTCTAAGTATGACACTATAATATGACCTTCTGGATGACCTTGAAATGACCTTGGAAGGGCCTTTGACCGTTGAATGAGTATTTTATAGTATATAGGACCATTAATCACTGTTTGAACCATATCAAACCTGAGTAAAAACATTTAGATAAAAGCATTTGGATAAAAGCACCTGGGTGCGTCTAAATATGACAGTATGGTATGACCTTCAGGATGACCTTGAGATGACCTTTGAAGGGCCTTTGACCTTTGAATGAGTGTATGAGTTTGGCAAAGTCTCACTCTTTTTCATTTCCACAAGTTGAGAACCCTGATAACATACCTTGGCCATGGAGCTCTCAGAAAGCTGATGATTAGGCCACTCAAAAAAAAGAAGTTGTTTCTCATCACCGCGCGGATCATAGAACTCATGATCTGGGGAAAACTTCTTTTTTTTTTACATTTTTTGATGGAAAATATGTTACAATTGGAAGAATATTGGCAAATTTGGTATCAAATTAAAGCTTTATGCTGTCAGAATGCAGTCCACTGGCAATAACTTGCATTATTACAACTTTTGCTGATCAATAAACCCTGAATTACTAAAATGTGAAAATTATCGCGAAAAATCCTAATTTCCCTATGTATTTCAGCTTCAAGTAAAAAAAAAAAAAAAGAAGTAAAAAAAAAAAAATGCCCTCGTCATTTTTTTCCACTGCTTGGTGATGAGAAACAATTTTTTTTTTTGAGTGGCCTTACCAAAACGCCCTGCACACAGTACATTGTACTGCTTCCCCTGGCCAGACCCGTGAAGAACAGGTCAACATTGTGGCTCTGGAGACCGATACCATTTCAGTGTACCATTCAAAAACAGTAGTGGGCACCATCAGATATGCATGTAACTTCGTAGATAGGCTATTTAATACCCAATAAAACTCACAAGAACAATATTTAGATTCACAGAATAATAGATCTTGCCGAAATCTGGCCATCAAAATTACCTTCACTTTAGATCTGCAATATCTCAGTCAAAAATTGGAGGATTTGATCCCAGATTTCGCTGGTGGATAGCCAAACATCAGGGCTTTAGATATAGCCGCTCAAACAAACCAGAAACGGCCGAAAAGTGACGGAAATCGCCGATCTCCGCCGATGCGTCATTCGGGAAGGGCCGCTCATGGAAGCAAAAACGCCATCAGTGCACTGCCAGCTTATATCACCCACCCTCGCCCTGTTATCAGAGTACCTACCTATGGGAAATGATATTGGTACCGATACTGACCTCATTCATACTCCCTTTGAGATAAATGACATTTTGGAAATTCTGAAACTTATAGATAGGTCAAAGTCTTCTAACATAAAACATATTAAGACATGGATCCTCTGTGATATTTTCAAATTTATACCTGAGAAATTATGTTTAATTTATAATGCCAGCCTACGTCAAAAGTGCTTCCCACAATCATGGAAGGTGGCCACCGTCTGTCCTATTCCGAAAAAAGGTAACTCTAAGCAGGTAACTAATCTCAGGCCCATCAGCTTACTGCCCCTCCCTGGCAAAATCCTTGAAAAACTAATGGCCAAAAGGTTACGAGGTTTTATGCAAGAAAATGGAATATTATGTGAAAACCAACATGGCTTTAGACCTAAGCACTCAACCACCACTGCAACCACATCCTACCTAAGATACATATATGATAACCTAGAAAGACATGAAAATACATATAGCTTATTCTTAGATTATTCCAAAGCCTTTGACACTGTCTCACACCCCCTATTATTAAATAAACTAAAAGAATTTGGACTCAGTACAAATACCTGTCTCTGGTTTAAATCCTATCTTTATAACCGAAATCAAAAAGTCTTTGCCAATAATGTATTATCTCAGCTTAAAGCTGTCAAGTTCGGAGTACCTCAAGGCTCCATATTAGGTCCTATGCTTTTCACATTATATATAAATTCCCTACCTACTAGTATAAATAACTGCAAAACTTACCTCTATGCCGATGATGCAGTCATCTCTTCTACTAACCTACAGGTGTTATGTGACAGTGTCAAAGAGGTGGAAGCATGGTGTGCTGAGAATCTACTAACCATAAATAGAGATAAGACAAAATGGATGGCCTTTGGGTATAATGATGTAAACCCAGATACTGTGCCCACCATAGGTAATACACCTTTAGAGAGAGTCACTGACTTTAACTATCTAGGTGTCCTGCTTAATGATAAGCTTGATTTTAGTAAACATGAAGATAAGGTCTATAATAATGTATTAGGTAAGCTACATCAATTTGCTAATATACGTAAATACCTTGACATACCTGATGCCCTCAGAATTTATAAAACAATGATCCTCCCACTTATGGATTATATGGATATAATTTGGGACAAGCACACAGTGGCCTTTTCATATAGATTCCAGATGTTACAAAACTCCGCACTCCGTATAGCCTATCGTGTAAAACTAGGACCAAACCCGCTATATAATACACAGCAATTGCACACCTTGTCAAAATGCAGGTCCTTGAAGGACAGAAGGGATATGCATTTACTATTTTTTGCATATGGTCTTCAATCTAGACCAGATATGGTTGATAATAGAGAAAGACACACCCGTTATAATACTGGTCTTAGATACATTCAGCGCTTTTCTAGAAATCCTGTTATTTATAATTGTTTCCTCGAGAGGGCAATTAGGCAATGGAATAAGCTAAAACCTGATATTACCAAGATCCTCTCCCTAAAACTATTTAAATCCAAGATAAAAGAAATTCACCCTATGTGCTATATGATCAATCCTGGGGTGCAGTTTTAAACTGACCCCCCCTTTTAGACACCCCGCCCCCCTGTCCTGCCTTCCTCACGGAACGCAGGCCTGCCCAAAATAAAAATAGGAATAAAATAAAAAAATCCCCACCACTGCCGGTTGCTCTCTCGAAAAAGCGTCAACCCTCATACCGTGTATAACATATTGAGACAGCGTGACTTATTTTTATTTTTATATTATCTATGTATGTTCAACATATGCACTCATTGAAATTGAAATTGTTTTTAGCCATGATAATGCATGGCCCTGGTAACTGTATATCTGAAGACACCACCTCCCCCCCCCCCCCACCCCTACCCCCCCCCTCATGGTGAAATTATCATTGATTTTTATAAGTGATATAGATGTAAAGTTATCTCAGATATGGCGTCATTACACAAACATTCCTATATATTAGTCAGACAGGCATTAAAGAAGGCCCGAACGGCAGATCGGCGTGAGCCGTAGTTCGGTTACCAGCTGTAGGTTGTTGAACCTACTATGCTGTATTTTCCTTAATAAAAATCTATAAAAAAAAAAAAAAAAAAAAAAATCGAATCATAGTGTCCATATGTTACTTCCCCGACTCAGCAGGCGGGACGCCCCTACCTGCCCACCCTTACCACCTTCATGTGGGCCGCCCCACACACCCCTCACCCCTCTCTCACTTGGTACCGTCCGTCCCACCAAAAAGCGCCCGCAACCCCCGCTCTCCTCACAGTCCAACCCACACACTCCACACTCTACGCGTCAGTTTGCCCACCATCCACCCCTTCTTCCGCCTTATTTTAATATGTTATTTAAAATCTACAATTTTAAATCCCATAAAGGGTCATTTATATTTTCTAAAATGTACCTCCACTGTTAAATGTACAATTCATATCAAATATATTATATTTTACGGTGCCCCTTATTAAGAGGACCGAATTTTATGTCAAATATATCTCAATAACAAATGTGATGATAATAAAATATATTGAACTCCAAGTTCATTTTCATCTTACTGCTGGGGAGGGAGATAGTCTCATATGGATTTATGATGAAAGAATTAAATCATAACGCAGGTATGTTTGTTCAATTCTGTGCATAAAACAGTTTCAGTATGTGACAGACAGTTAAGTGAGTTGTTATGGAGGTCCGTAGGTCCTCATTGAATAACTTTCAGAAGGATTGTATTCAAGTGGAAGGACTGGATCATTCTATTTTTCAGCTTACGTTGCCTATTTTGTGCTCTCTTATATGTATGTTTGGGGGATGCTCTCCCTGAGTTGGAATATGTGTTGCCATGATACACCTGGTCTATTACCGTTGCATTGATATAGAAGAATGTGACTTGTGCTATTATGTAGGTTACACCAAATGGACACTTATGTGACTCTGATTTGCATAAGGTTTTAAAGCCTTAAGTTGATCGATATTGTGTTTACCGGATCTACGCTATGTGTGTATTAATTCCAAAAATATTGACCTTCAAACTTTACTCTGGCGAGATAGCGAGTGAGTCTATTCAAATGGACGGGTTGGGTCAAGGTTTACTATTAGTCAGACACTTGCCACCATTTTTGGTTCCAATGAGTCTTATATGAAAGATTGGAAACTTTTTAAGGAGAAGTGTTCATGTTGATCTGTGTGTATACGATACCTGTCGTAAAAATCGTTTTCGATAAAACATGGTTAGTGTGCAGTAGTATATCTTAAAGTTTTGTTTTTTTTATGATATATGGTCAAGTTTGTTCTATAGGGCTTGACTAGCTGTATTGGGTATATTCTCTTTGTCTCAAGACTGTTATCGAAGGATGATACTCGGATATTGTGTAACTGGATACTGATGATCCTGATGGTATGATTAATGCTAACATCGAAAAGGATGGATGGATATGATGATATGGATATCTTTTGTACTCAAGAATAGATATATAAGTTTGTTCTATGCGAAAGAGTTGCGTTGTCTCCACTATGTATATGTTTGGAGACAATATTTTTTTGGGGTTGCTCGGAGATATGATTTGTCATTATATCAAGGTGTTGGAGAGAGAAATACTGCACTTTGTTCCGGTATTTAGACATTATAATATTGTCTGAAGGGGGTAAGTGTAGTGGGACGCCGCTGTACTATTTCTATAGAACCGGGTTGAGTTATTTTGGGTGTGTTTGTTGTGGCGTATCCGGGCCCAGACCGCCACGTGGCACCCAACATAACCCGGGTGCCGTGTCGGTCCGGATGAACCGGTTTCAGGTTACCCGGAGTTCCTCGGGAACTCAAGTGTTTACGAGTAATGGAGTGGAGTTACATAAGGCTCAGTATATAAGCCCAGGGGTTCTGCTATTCGAGGACCCAGTCTTGCTGTGCACATCGGCCAGCTCGACTGTTCCGCAACAGAGATTCCTAGAACTCTGTTGTACCCTTTTGGCCTAGTCCTGCTGCTGCTCCTAACTTGGTGACCCTGCGTCTCTCTCTGTTCCACCCTCTGGGGGAACACGAGGAGATAGACGTATTGGTAGATAACTCCGGGCCCGCCTCCCTCTGAGGAGTCTGGTCCATATGGAGTTGACCAAGATCGGAGAGAGCATTGGACCTTGGGGAATTGTATATTAGACCGTGAGCGTATCCCTCCTGTATGTTCATATGACACCTGTTGTTCGGAAGCATATTTGAATATCACTATCCGTCTGTATGATTACGTGCCGTATGTCAGAAAAATAAAATAGTATCGCCCCTCTGCCACCCCACATTTCGCCTCTGTTTTGCCGTGGACATGGATGAAATAGCGGCGGCAGAGGGGCGATACCTTTTTAACGCAGGTTCCTGTTGCCGTGGATTTTGGGCTATATAAATTATAAAAAAAGAAATCGGCAATCGACGGCCTTTTTGCTGAATATTTGCAAAAATGAAATCTGCACTCTCATTGGTCAATGGCTTTGACCCCAATATCTCTGGGTCCTAGTCTAACTCAAGTTGCCTAGGGACCAACGGCGGTATAGGTCGGCGCTGGGCAGACACCTGTCCTTTCCACGCCTCCTTTATGGACAGTGCTTGATATCCATGTCACCAGTATATAGCCCAGCTCGCAAGTGATTAGGGGCCCATCGGCCCATCGCTATACAACCGTATTGTTATAGGTTGTTATACCCCCCCCCCTGCCTCCCCATTTAATTTCTATGTCACATGTGTAGCCTACCTCGTTCTATGCCCCCCCATGCTTCTTAGGCGATTCACGCAATCATTGCCCAGCCTGATTGTGTGGTCTGAATGAATTTCTAGCACGTAATATTAAGTGGAATTGAGCCTCATGAATTGTACGAACTTGAGAAATACCCCCCTAAATAAAACCCCTTTTAACATGTAGTCTTACACTTTGATATTTGAGGGTTGTGCCCTTTAAACAATATATATTGTTTTTGGGCAGTATTGTTCAACTTACCGCAAGATAGAGGCGACTCATATAGGCCTGGCTCTGCTGGCCCTACCTGGGAAGTTGGCTGTGGCACCTGTTGAGCAGTGGCATGACTGGTTATTACAAGCAGAGTCATCAGAATCAGGTACTTCATTGTACAGCAGGGGAGATTTCCTGTGAAGAGAGAAAAAAAACCGTGTGTATCAAACTTGAGTGGAACTTGCCTAACCACTACCACCATGAGCCCCCCCCCCCAGCTCTTCAGCCTACCCATCTCCCATCACAAGGAAGTGGTACTGACTGACCTTACAATCCATTGCTCAAAACGACAACCTGGTGTTTGTATCCACCTCTATGAAGTTATATATAGAGTCTCGTGCTCTCCAGGCCCATTACAACCATCTAACCTAGTTAGAAAATGATCCAGGATCCTGGATCATTTCTTAATGAGATAGCTCAACCACTGATTGGTTAGCCATGATCACATGATCATGAATGAGGTTATGTATGCCCCTTATGGGTTTGAATCCCACATTGGCAAAAATGTATGCTCATTCTTTTTTTCTTCTTTTTATTGCTTATTTGGCCTATTTGAAGCATAAATACCCCTATACTGGCATAGTAATATGACATATTATATATTTAGATAGGGACACTAGTGTAATTGTACAGATATCAAAATTACTACCAATTGTGCCAAGGTGGGACTCGAACCCGTGATGTCCAGATTGCTGATATCCACTACAAGTCAGACTGTAAATGTACAGTTGTGGCCCGAGACTGTCAGATATAGATTGGTGTTGCACGGGATGCACTTGTATCTACTGGGATATGTATAGGCTATGAGTGAGTGAATATTATCTTCAATTCTCCCATATAAGCCGCGGATAGTACGTGAGTCAGATATCCAGTGCGGCTTATAGGATCGGCCCAAAGTCAGGGTGCGGCTTATACGCTAGTTTTTGCTGCTGTGGTAGTACTAAAGTCACCATAATCAGGTGGCTGGTAAGGCTTTTAGAATCGGCTCAACGTTAGGGTGCGGCTTATACCAGTCATCCTAATACTCGGGAATTTACAAAGTTTGAGGTTCTACCTTAAAGCACTGCCTGACTTTCAGATAAGAGTTTTTTTGTTGGTAGTGACCCTCACTTTCTAGAGTGTGCTTGGTTTCCCACCGAGGGTTATGGTATGAGACGGAGCCAAATAAAATAGTCCTCGGTAGGTAACGATACAAGTGCTGCTTTGTTTTTATTTCATGTCATAATATAATTTTTTTTTAATTTTAATTCTACTAAATGTATCTGAAAAAGTTGGGCGGTTGACTATAGAAAAAAGTACCCTAGTTTCAGACAGTTAGTGGACATCTTCAAATTGCTCTGGTTAGGAATTATCTGTTAAAACTATAATAGTTGCATAGGCAAACATGAAAATGCATTGGGTATGGGATTGTTGCCTCTACAGCAATATGGGTCAGGCTTGATCAATTAAATGCCAATTTAGCACCTTATTCCGGGCATAAGTACCTAATTCTGGACACCCTAGGTTGCTATCAAGGGAGCAATCTATCTTAATGGCACTTGACATCACAAAAGCTTAACATTATGTGTCCATATCTGGTAGAATTAGGCATGTATAATATGTTTTGCACACAATTTAACCCAGTACACTTTGTCCATGTACTTAGGATCACTGCTAAGGTATATGGTGTGCAGATTTAGGTTGGCACATACCAAAAGTAAAATGGATTTCATTGTGTACTACCTTCAAGTTTCTTTGGTTGTTGCAAGGTAACATGTAGGGCCTTAACCAGGTATGGTCACATGTCCAATTATGTATGTATTAAGTTCCACAATCATCACATGATTGCAGGGTGTCCGGAATTAGGGTCTGTCCGCCTTTGGGTGCCTTTACCCTAGAACGTTTGCTGGCCAATTGTTGGGTTTTTCTCTACCGAATCCTCCCATTCTTAACTTCCATATACATGTTATGCTCTTTCAACCTGAGTCTGGAATTGTATATTCATTCATGGTACATGCCAACATACACTTGTAACTAACGTCATTGATTTTTTGTTTCATCAGTTGACATAATATATACCACGATTTGTACGTGAATTCGCCTAGAGCTCGTTGAAACAAAAAAAAAACTCACGCTATACCTTAAGTGATATCATAACTGTATGAGAATGATTAGGAGATCAAAAAGACAGATCCTGTAGTGACAACATACCTTTTTTGAGTATGGTTGTGGATGACTTGTGGAGCTTGCGTCTACAAATGCAGGGGAACAGGGAAGATGTGATGGTATACGTGTCTCGCTCACACACATTTATAGCTGGCTATGCAAGTCCTCCTATAGTGGGAAATCTTTGAAGCGTTAAACAGCCTGGGAGCCATTTCACCACATAATATGGACCCCCCGTATGCATCATACCGGGGAGGGGGGTCTGTATGTCATGTGCAGCGGTCTTCCATTTCACCACATAATGTGGGGGTAAATGTTTTTGAATGTGGGGGGTTCATATTCAAATATGGCGTTTTTCCATTTCACCGCATGATACGGCCCCCTAAAATTCCGTATACGGTCTGTATTTTTCCTTTTGAATGTGGTACCTCGAGGGGCAGCATATATTGGGAAAATGGTGAAAAGGGAGTAAAAAGGGACTGTATGTTGTAGATAGGGTCCGCATGTTGATTTTGGACTTGAGGACAGCTCGAGGTCAGAGAAGGCGCTGGGAATATCAGGGAAGAGACAGGAGAGGTCGGAGAAGACACTGGGGATGTGGTTGACGTGAGGAGGTGGTGGGCACGAGGATGAGGAGGTGGCAGTGGACGTGAGGAGGTGGCAGTGGACGTGAGGACGTGGCAGTGGACGTGAGGAGGAGGTGGTGGACCCAAGGAATCCAGAAGTATTTTGCCACGTATGTACATAAAATAGTATTGAAAAGTAGCCAAATTTCTATATAACTCTCTCAGGATATAGCTTTCAATGTTCTCTCTCTAGAGAATCTCTTTTGAACATATGGTCCCAGGCATGTTTTTAAAGTTTTTGTCCATTGAAAAAAGGTTGAAAAAGTCAAAAAATATACCAAGGGCTAGTTATATATGACTTCTGAATGAGAGCCACCACCAAAGACTCCATAGCACAGTTGCAGAATGCATGCCTTCATATCCAAAGGTTGATGGTTCTGGCACTGGTCAGGGAACACCTTTGTCCATTTTGGGACAATTTAATGAAACTTATGCCAATATGAGACAAATGTCCCATGGTGGTCTTTTTTCAAAATTGAGAACGTATCTGCGCAGAAAACAGGACATTAGACGGAAATGACATCAGATTGACCCACCTTAATGACACAGGTCTACCAGCAGAAACTGGTCACATCCACTACTACGTCCTCACATCAACTACTACATCCTCGGGCCCACTACCCAATCACGTCCACTACTACCCAATCACGTCCACTACTACCTCATCACGTCCACTACTACCTCCTCACGTCCACTACTACCTCCTCATGTCCACTACTACCTCCTCACGTCCACTACTACCTCATCACGTCCACTACTACCTCATCACTTCCACTACTACCTCCTCAGGTCCACTACTACCTCATCATGCCCACTACTACCTCCTCACGTCCACTACTATCTCATCACATCCACTACTACCCCATCACGTCCACTACCTCATCACGTCCACTACTTCCTCCTCACGTCCACTACTACCTCCTCATGTCCACTACTACCTCATCATGTCCACTACTACCTCATCACATCCACTACTACTTCATCACGTCCACTTCTACCTAATTATGTCCACCACTACCTAATTATGTCCACTACTACCCCATCACGTCCACTACTACCCCATCACGTCCACCACTACCTCATCATGTCCACTACTACGTCCTCACATCCACTACTACCTCGTCACGTCCACTACTACCTCATCAAATCCACTACTACCTCCTCACGTGAACTACTACCTCCTCACATCCACTACTACGTCCTCACATCCACTACTACCTCCTCACGTCCACTACTACCTCATCACGTCCACTACTACCTCGTCACGTCCACTACTACCTCCTCACGTCCACTACTACCTCATCACATCCACTATAGCTACTACCTCATCGCGTCCACTACTACCTACTCACATCCACTACTACCTCATCACATCCACTACTACCTCTTTTTACATCCACAACTACCTCCTCACGTCCACCACTACCTGATCACGTCCACTACCCCATCACGTCCACTAATACCTCCTCACATCCACTACTACCTCCTTGCGTCCACTACTACCTCATCACATCCACTACTACCTCCTCACGTCCACTACTACCTCATCACGTCCACTACTACCTCCTCACGTCCACTTCTACCTCCTCACGTCCACTACTACCCCATCACGTCCACTACTACGTCCTCACATCCACTACTACCCCATCACGTCCACTACTACCTCATAACATCCACTACTACCCCATCACGTCCACTACTACCTCATCACATCCACTACTACCTCATCACATCCACTACTACCCCATCACATCCACTACTACGTCCTCACATCCACTACTACCTCATCACGTCCACTACTACCTCATCACATCCACTACTACCTCATCACGTCCACTACTACCTCATCACATCCACTACTACCCCATCACGTCCACTACTACCTCATCACGTCCACTACTACCTGATCACGTCCACTACCCCATCACGTCCACTACTACCTCATCACATCCACTACTACCTCATCATGTCCACTGCTACCTCATCACGTCCACTACCCCCTCCTCACGTCCACTACTTCCAGCTTACGTCCACTACTACCTCCTCTCATCCGCTACTCCCTCCTCACATCCACTACTACCCCATCACGTCCACTACTACCCTCCTCACGTCGGCTACTACCTCATCATGCCCACTACTACCTCCGCAGGTCCACTACTACGTCCTCACATCCACTACTACCTCATTACGTCCACTCCTACCTCATCACGTCCACTACTACCTGATGACGTCTACTACCTCATAACGTCCAACACTATCTCCTAACATCCTCTATCTACCAACATGCGGCCCCTATTTACAGTATGCGCCCCTATATATAACCCGGTTTTTACCATTTTTACAATATATGTTGCCCGTCGAGGTGCCACATTCAGGAGGAAATATAAGGACCATATGCGAATTTGAGGAGGCTGTATTATGTGGTGAAACGGGGGGAAAAAGCCACATGTGACATACGGACCCCCGTATGAGACATACAGGGTGTGCATATTATGTGGTGAAATGGGCTCCTGACAAGTCTGCCATGTCAGGTCCAAACAACATACACTAGGCCGTTCACAGTGGTCTCACACAGCGCGGACAACAAGCTCTCTCCCCTTATTTCCCCTCTCTTTGCACTTATGCCCTATCTATGGCTAATTGACCCCAATAAACATAGATATCCTTATACTGTTGGAAAGCTATGCTTTCAGTCTACACAATATGAAGTTTCTGCAATGATTTGTACATGTTGAGTAGTGATTCTATTTGAATGATTATGTGGGGACTGGGAAGTGTGAGCTGCCTGTGGAGTACCCACTTTTGGCACTGCAAATGTATAGCTCTCCAGAAACACTATGTAGGAGAATGCCTATTATGCTGGGGTTAACTGCTCTGATATTTTTGTAAATGACTGATTTGGAAAGCCATGATATAGGCCTACATTTAATGATGTCACACCCTTTCCTCAGACTCATAGAATCAGAGCTACAGTAAAATCACCTTTACATTTTAGGAGGGAAAAAGTGTGTGACCACACATTTAAATTCTATATATGTCTAGTATCTACTGTCCAAGAACCAAACTAAACCAATGAAAATAAGTCAGCATAATACACAGATATGTGCAGCTATCCTGTCTGAGAGGTAGTACATTCCCTATGTAAGTCACCCTCCGCTGCACCTGGATCACCACCAGCTACACTCTGGCAGGGGAGGGCTATTTCTGACCCAATCCACTGCATAGTAAAAGAGGGTCCTCCTGTCCTGTCAAACCCCCTTACTTTCTGCAAGGAAAATTCATTTTAAAATGGTTCTAATAGTGCTAGAGCTACAATTCTTCCAGGATTATCTTAGTTAAGATTCCGCCTATCTATCCTCTATGAAAAACCCAACCTTTCTGCACTCACTAAAAACCATCTGAACACCCTACATACACCAACCAAGCTAACAAGGGATAATCGGGTTGGGACAAGGAAACATACATATTTATAACAACATGTTTCAAAAAGGATAGGTGATAATGCCTTTCATATCCCCTTTTACTAAGTCCCATAAAGGCCCGTATCGCCATGTCGAATTTAGATGCCAGAGTTTATAGTTCCACTTTTCCCTCACAGAGGGTGCCACTAGGACCATCTGATTCCATCTACCGTAAATTATTGCATATATAAGCCTTTCTCGCATATAGGCCGCATCCCTAACTTCGACAAATCTTATTTAAACTGCACAGAGGTTCTAATTATGTGACTTTAGTGCTGTAGTTTACTTATGAAAAATGTGTATATGCCATACCTAGACTTTGGGCCGATCCTATAAGCCGCACTGACGATCTGTCTTGTGTACTAGCCGCAGCTTCTACTCGAGAATTTACGGTATTCCCTGGGCCTCGTTTTCATTTGCCAATTACAGGCTATTTTTTTATCTGTGCCAAAAGAAGATTGATTACCCTCAAAACTTACATGTGGCATACTTTTCAGGCACGTACACCACAAACTCGCCCTGCTGGATATATATATATCAATGGTACGGGAGGACTATCAATTATATACTTTTAAGGTAATCAAATATACAACAATGTATGTCCTCCGACGTATAGAAGAATGCATTGAAAAGGGATTCCGTAATTTGCAGACATAACAGCCATGTTTTTATAGTAAATCTAAAAGATATTTCAAAGAGACATACTCTGTTACCCCACCTGGTGAGTGGCGGCCGAACTATTGAGCACCCTAGTTACTGACCCCATGCAGGCAGCAGTCAACAGGTATAGGTAGCCTGTAAGCGATGGGGTGTAGGCTGGAAAATACTTTATAACATTTCCAACTGTTATCTAATGCATGTATCTTCCTTCCAGTTGTTCCCCGCAGAATAAATAGAGCCTATAGGGTAGATTCATCTGAAGTCGGACACAAACCTGGAGACAGACACTGGATTTTTCTAAGCATTTCAAGCGCTTCATTTGTGAACTATGGTAAAGTTTAAGTGTTATTCTTTCTAAAAAACGTACACTAAAAGTTGTAGTTTACATGAATACCCTCAAATTTCACTAACCATCTCAGGGCATGTGTCCGACTCATGGTGAATCTACCCTAAGTTATATATCCAACTATCTTGTAAGGTTCATTTATGAATACCTACTCGTATGAATCGCTGAGGTTAGGTTCCCAAAATGTATTCAGTCGATCTGTCGGGAAGAATCGTGAAAGTATATGTGACTTCAAATTCATCACAGGTAGGGTTTCAGCTGCAATACATGCTTTACGATTTGAATGGAACAAAAGTATGACATTGATTACACCAATATAATACAGAGAATACAAAAAGAAACAGACAAAGTCACATTAAGTATACCTGGCATTTATTTCTGGAGTAAATACAAGCAAACTTGAGTGTAGGACATCAATTGAATGTAAAATGTAAAACACTGTAACCAAGGAAGCCTCATGGTAGTGACCCTAGTACCTACACTACCCGCTAGATGGTGCAGGGGTGTCAAGCATGAGGAGAATGTGACAGAATCAGTAGCCTGTGTCTCGGAACTTTTCCTGTGATGTTAAAGATACAATATCAGTTAAAACACCCCAGAATTAAGTTACAAAATAATATTGCAATTGCTTTCATGAACCCTTTTCCTTGTGTTTGATATTATTATTCATGGTATCAATGTTCTCCTTATTGTGATTCGCAGGTAAAAATATAGCAATGAGAATGAGAAATAAGTAACACTTGCTAGAGCTCCTTTCTTTGCTCCACTGGGAGCAGCACAATGAGAAAAGAAAAAATCTTTTGGAATTTTAAATAAAGTCCCATTATTAGCTGAGAAATTCGCAAAATAGATAATTGTTTGACCTATAGAATGTGTTGAACATTGAGCAGCTCACCTATGGGGATTTAGCATAGGGACCAAAGGCTCCCATGGACCTAAAATGATGTGAAATTATCATTAATATAAATATATCTTTCTTAATCCACCAACTTTGTAAGTTGTATCTTGCATAAAAGGGTAATCAGACGTGCCGAATCTGATGGTGGTATTATTTTTCACGTAATTTGCATATATAATTATCAATTAGCATAATAAGTAGGTCAACCCAAATAGCATGAGGCTTAAAATGTTGTATTCGCCTCATTAATTGCACTTAAAATCATATAATCTCAATACTTATCCAATAAATCCATTATAGCTTAAATAATTACTATATTTGGATAATATTTGATCTAAAATATTACTAATTTGCATATTAATTACTAAGCGATTATGTAAAATTATGAATATTGTAGATGAATCTTTGTTGACAATCATAACTTCTGTCTGGTTTTTGGTATTGTAAGTAAACTTGACATCCTTAAGCTCATAATGATATCAATTTCAATGCAATATGCATATATACCTGCTAATTAGCATATTTATTTAAGACAACTTCAGTATTTTTAGGACAAATATGCTATTTCCATCAAATTTACCCCCTTCCCCTCATATTATCTAAATCCCTTTCTCATATATCAATGGTGCATCATATATATTTAGTATATAGATAATACATTGTGTAAATTATGACTAATTTGCATAATGATGAACCACAAATTATGCTAAATAATGCATAATATCCATGAATTGGTTTTCAGACTTGATTCCTGCCTGGTATTTGGTATCTAAAGGTCACTCGACCCGCTGAAGCTAATTCTGGTATCTAATTCGAAGTACAGTTTGTCCTCTGCATATGTAATTGCTAATTTGCATATAATGCATGGTAAATGATGTCAAAGGTGACTTTTTCTGTGCAAATCTGTGCACTAGGAACAGATAGACATTCCCCGCTCAACTATCTGTTTGCACAGCCGTGTGTATTAGGTGTTTAGCTACATGCCATTTTTTACGGTTTGTAAATCGGACTATTATTAAGGATTCTACAGCATAAAACATCTCGCTGTGTGGACATACTGTATCGTAGCGTTTTGGTGCCCCGGCGCCTATTGTTTTCAGTTCCCCTTTACCCCCGGCGCCGATTCAAGGTAAGCAGCTATTCAAGACCCGGCGCCTATTGTTTTAGAAGTGTATTGTTGGGGGGGGGGGTGCATTAATATACCATGTAGAGAGAGCATAAATCGTGTTATTGTTAAGCAGGGTGGAAGCTGCACCACCCCTGGTCGCACGATCCATGAATAAGGAAAACCCCATGTCGAGAGTGTCCCTAATTTACTATTAAGAGATATTTTTGAATATCTGTCATCAAACATACTAATAAGTAAGGCATAATCTTTCAAATCTATTTTTTGTGTAGGCCTATAACTCCCAGCTATCATATGTATGGGCTAGATATACCAGTATATCAGTGGTGTATGAAAAGAGGGGGGGGGGAGGGCAAGACCCTATACGTAGTATGATACAAATTATTCCCAAATTGTAGTTCTCTCACATAGGAAAACTGGAGGTGGAGGGCAGAAGGGGCTTCAAACACTTAACACATACTTTTCGGTCATTTTGGCAAAGTCTCACTCTTGCTGAATCCCAAAGGTTGACAACCCTGCCTCTTTGAGCAATTCAGCACACAAGCAGAGAGTGGGTGGTCAGAGCCGCACATATAGAGCATGCACTCTCACCAGCGTCCACATGACCCCCCCCCCCCTACCCCCACCCCTCCACCATTCAACCTGCTCACACACACTCAGGGTTGCTGCACTAAACCACGATTTACCACCAGAAAATATCAATTGAAATGCAAATATCTTAATGGACCTTATTCAGCACACTTTGTGTAATAAGGAGGTTAATGCAGATACCTTGTATCTTGTTCCATGTTCGTCCTGCATCCAGTCAAAGTATTAGAGTACAATGTTCTCCCACTTCTAGTTGGTGCACAAATATGCTCTGTCCACTCTAAGACAGCCCTAACCCTCCCCTAAGTCGTTACAGCTAACCCAGAAACGTAATCCCCAGTCTAGAGGTCGTAAAATGTAATCAGAGACCCTAGGGGGTAGATGCCATGGGTCCGTTGCCCGGCAACCACCACATGTGTGGTCACATCTATCAACACAAACTTCCCAGCCTCCTAGGGCCGGGAAGGTGGCCGTATATACCCTAAATATACATACTCCATATAGGGCCTACTACTTGGCTATCAGGGACACTTTATTTGGAGAGGATTGGATGGGAATTACGGTGTCTAGGGAAGTTTGAATGGAACACGGCGGCCGTCACGGGAGCGGCCGCCCTCAGTACGGGGATGTTCGCCGGGAGTAGGGGAGCTCGACGCGCGTTGCTAAAAAATATGTTTAGTGGTTGCATACAGGTTGTTGTGTTGTGTTTGCGATCTTAATCTAATGGTATTATGATGCTTCGCTAACAGGTCTTGATTTCTGTGAGGTGGATAGTTATTCATATATTGTAGTCTTATTATGCTAAAAGATGATTTTTCATACCTGCATGCAATTATATGGATCACATAATCAACCTAAAATGAGAAAAATCATTAGCTGACATGGTAGCTTTAAGAAAAGTCTTATCTGATTAATCTACGATTTGAAGATAAGGAAGCACCAGAGGAATCTAATATAACGCGCATTAAGGATTAAGATACTGTCTATTGTATCTAGTTGTGTTCTTGTGTCAATTGAAGTGCAGTCATGAACAGTATTATATCATAGCACATTCATAACACCTCACAGTTTATAACATTACGAAGTACTGAATTGTACAAAACACTTTCCATATGCCAATAACCCACTAGCATATTATAAGGATTTAACCCTTAGTCTGTCATGTACACTCAGTCTATCTGTTTCCTCTATTTATAAAAATTTAAAATTCACAATTATCACTTTCGTTATTTGGACATTGGAAAGAAAAACCAGTGGAAAAACACCACAAGCCCTTGACATTGCGATTTGACTATGTAAGTGTATTCCAAGATTATTTCATTAAATGAATACACGCATACACTAAAAAAAGAAAATTACTCCTCTTTTGGGCAAATAGGAGCTTCCTCACATAACATAAGACAATCACCACTCACATCATCAATTAGATTTCAATTTCAATTTCAGTCAAGCCTAATGATATAGTTTTAAACCAACACAGCCGAAGGCTGGTCAGCAGGTACACAGGGCCCATACGGACCGAACCAGGGCAGTCAAGCCTAAATCTTGTGACAGATAAATATATTCAATTATAAAAACTGTCTGATTGAACAATGTAACTTAGCCATTTATATATACAAGCCTAGTGTATACTACATATATGAGATGCCCTCCTATTACATTGAATACATCAACAAAATCTATACTCTATGCAGTATAAGCACACGCGTGCCCGTTGATTTCAACTCCCCTTTAATCCCCCCGCCCCCCCATATGAGGCTTTTTTGAGACTAGAATACAGTGCAATGATGTATGTCAAGGATCCTTATTAAGGGTGCATATTTGAGAACCCAGCACTTATATAGACGTATACGGTATATAAAAGGCAAGACTTGGGCAAGACAAGATATCATACATTTGTTTTTCATTATACAATATGATACATATGGATATATAGCCTATTGTAACATGTCATTTTCATTATGAAATTCACCATGTTTTATCGAAGATTTGGGTCTAAAATGGGTTCTTAACATCCGGGTGGTGTTCAAGTAGGAACAACCAGGAGTGAAATATCATTGGATAATCCTTTTTAACCATGACTCATGTTTTGGACTGCGAGCAACTTTTACACCAATTTCCAAATAGAAATTGAGAACTGACTCTTTACCAGCTACATGGTAGTCCTGTATGTTGTTCTGTTGAATAGTTGCATCACATCCTATTAGCTGGTAGTAGAGGTTGATTAAGGGCCAAATAGTGCTTCAATGTGCCTTTGTCATCATTCAGCATGTGTTGCATCATGCTGGCCCTTTGAGAGTGTATCAACCCTGTGAATGCAGCACCGGCTATACTCACTAAGTTTGCATTCATGATATCTAAGGCTATAACACATTAAAGCGGCATAATCACCAAGCGTATCCCCCTCACAATTCTAGTACTGTTCTAGTCTACTATGTGGTAGCTGCGCGAGTGGTTGGACTGCCGCTTTAAAGTATTATGTCAACCTTGAAGTGCTACAGGGTGGAGAACTGACCCGCAGTAACTAATGGTCAGTAACCCTGAGGAACATTTCCACTTGTCCTGTGCGTGGGTTTGTCTTGACAGTGAATGAGCTCTGAGTTCTCTTCCGGATGAATTTTGGCAAGCGGCGCTCAAACAATAGCATAATAGACAGCCTCTGTCGGTAGATGGGGTTGAACTTGGATGCCCGGATCATCTCGTAGCTGGTATTCATGGATGCTATCAGCATATTGATGAGCAGCACCACAGTGATGAGTCCATACATGATGAGCAGGAGCTTGACATAGCCATGGCCTTTTTCATATTTATAATCCTGTGGGTTCGGAAGGGCACATAGATACTTTACCATTAGATACAGCGTCTCGCCGAAGTCACCAAATTTACTTTCAGTTAGGTAATCATCCAGCATGATCACATGGAAGGCTGCTGAGAAGGATATGAGCATCAGCACAGCAATTACGATGAATGGAATTACATCAAAGAAGAACATGCGGTGCATCATACTTGAGAACATCCCAATTTGGACGTTTCGCCAGGGAAGGACGATCCCACGGGTGAAGAAGATGACAAAGACCCACCCCAGCAGGAGGGTTATTGAGACAAACTCTGGGTAGATTCCCGCATGGATGAACTCATGCAGGATGTACCACACAATTGTGTTGACAGAAAATACTATGGCAATGACCCGAAACATCATGTTACCGTGAGCCGGGCATTTCACCTGGGTCTTACGCACCGAACAATGGTCAACGATCTCAGAGACGATGTAGATGAGTGGCAGAAATACAAAACCGAGATACACAATGTGGTGTACGATGTTGTAAATTGGTCGGGTCGTATGTACATTATCCAGACAGCTGTTGTTGCCCTGGTTGTGGGTGAAGACTACAGCAGTGAAAGTGAGCATGTGGGTTACATGCAGCACTGCGAGGAGGTAGAAGGCAAACCGGTACACGCTCCACTTCAGTTTGCTGATGGTGTGCAGCGGCTCACACATCAGTAGATCCTCCTTTTCCTTTGCTTTGGACAGGTGCAAGTGGTTGTGTGCAATGATGTGTAACACTGAGTCAGTCTTGTAAGATCCGTTATGGTGGACACTAGTGCAGTCTGTAACATCATAAGTCTGAGTCTTGTTGAAGAACCGTCCGAGTTTTGGATCGGGAAACCTCATGACATTTTCCATCTGCATGAAGTCAATGAAGAGGGGAGAATCGAGCTCTGCTGCCAAGGTGAGGGGTGTCTTATTCTCCTTGTTCCGGAGCCCCAACAGGTACTTCACGGCTTGGAATCTGTTATCCTCAAATCCTAGAGCCCATTTTACTTTCCCGCACTTCATTTTCTTCTCCCACCACTTACCAAATACCGGAAAAATAATCTCGCTTAGAATGCTTCTAAGGAAAGGCACATGCTGGCAGTCATCCTTCCCAGACTGCATCACCAAGTAGTGAAGGAGGCTGTTGCCGTCCGAATTCTGATTTCCCAAATCTGCGCCGTTCTCAACAAGATACTCAAACAGTTCTCTAATGCTCTCAATCTTAAAACAGTAGGCGTTTATGACATTGAAAAGCACCCATTCCTCAACTTCAACCCCCGACTCTGTTCTGTAGATGACAAATTCATTGATTACTTTTGAACGCTCTGTACTGTCGTTGAAGGAATCAAGGAGTAGTCGGATGACTCTGAAGTTTCCGTGCATGACGGCTATGTAGAAGGGAGTGAGCTTATCACAGTCACCACTGGCAACGCTCTTTGTTGTGAGGTCTCTTCCACCTGTTGATAACAGATATTTTAAAATACTGAATGACTTATATTGCCTGTACAATGCGATAACTTAACTTATAACATGTAAAATTATTGTTAAATTAAAACACTGACTGTATAGGGATATTCGTCGAGCTGTATAAGTTCTTTTCCTATCATGCCTATGCAGTATTAATAAACGGGATTGTATCTTTTATACTTTCTCATACCAAATTTTTTTTTCTTCTGCTATCATTTTATTACTTCAACACACTGTGTAGTATGCAAGTCGTCATCAGATATATCATTATTTCCATGCATATAAACCTTCTGTTTTAGATTCCTCCACTTATTTTGCAGAAGAAATATTGATAAAGCTAAAATGGAGAAAGCTTAAGCTTCAAACCATATTGACCTACTTAATTACCCAGTGCATAGTAATTTCCGCTACCTTGGCGCTTATACAAGGCACAAGAATTAGTTTATAGTGCAAACTGGTGCAGTCATTAAATTTCAATTTATTTTACACTCCCCATGGCTTATTCAAGACCCACAAGTTTTTTAATATAACTCACCATGTTCAATAAGAAACTTGACGACTTCCTCCTGGTCACACATGAGTGCTACATGGAGGATGGGGAGGTGGCTGCTGGACTCTGTCAGGTCCCTCAGTCCAGCGTCAGACGGAGTCTCCAGGTCTAGGGCTGCCACACGTACCTTGAGGCTGTCTAGGTCACCTGTACGCACACTGTGGGAATGGATAAGGGGACAGATATGATTTACAATCAAATTTAGTATGAGACCTAAACTGAAAGAGTGAAATATGGATAACATTACTCATCTATGCAAAGTTGAAAACATGCATTGATAGACTCAAAATGAAAGCCCATGATATTGCAGTTGCATCCGGGTCACCTCGTCAACTCAAATATGGGACTCAAATACGGGACTCGGTCATTATGGACCACTTTACATGGTGGGTGTATCCTCGCGCACGCTTTTGCAGCCAATACCGTGTGCACATACATTACATAATGTAGTTCCTCCCTTTTACTGGTAGAAATCGAGAATGCCTCACCAAATAGGAGGCAATCTCGATTTAAATCAACTTGTAATGCAATATTCTAACAAAATATGTCATAATACAGGTTGCAAATGGCAAATATTTAGCTGAATTTGTTCTTTATTTTCGGCCATGGCAGTTGAGATTTTGAAATGTTGTTTACAAACAATGCTAGATGTCAAAGTCACCAGAGGCTCTTCTGCAATGATTATGATCTAATTTCAGGTAGACATTGACTTGTTAATGTCATTTAATGGAGATTTTATCAAAATATGTGACTGACAATGCCTCTCTAAAATATTAGAAAATCTGACAGATCCGCACACATGGCAAGTAGTCCCCCCCGATCCGGGGTACCATGTAAGAGATAGATTGCCGCATTACAATCTGAGCTTGTAAGTGTGATTGCAGTTGTAGTAGTGGCCATATCTCTACCAGGCTTTGAATGTCAAGCTTGTCTCCTACCACAAAATCAAAATTTTTGTTAGTGTGATGACGCCACACAGGGAAAGTCACTGAGACTATGCTCAGCTTGGATTTATTACTTGTAAGTTGTCTCGTAGTCTAGTGATATAGAGATATTTCGATACCATTTTGAGACCTTCAATTATTCATTTGTGTGCATAAATAGCCTGTTGATTATCAAGGTTCTACCCCATATTGTTATAGTATGTTTACCTGGTGAAGATGTCTGCAATAAACTGCTGCCTTGTGGCGGAGTTCCTTGCCCGCTTCCTCTCAGCTCTAACTGTCGGGATCTCTGCAATCTGTACGATAACAATGCCATGTTATAATTGATCTTGAAAGCAAAGTATTGAATTTGCTGTTTAATGTTTTTGATATAGGGTGTGATTTTAAAAAAATAGCAAAAATGTTAGCGTGAAGTGGAATAACAAAAGTTTAAACATTGTATCGAAGGTTTCCGTCAAAACGATAGTAGTTTTAAAAAAAGACCCTACAAACATGAAGAAGCTTTCCAGACCTTAGGTCCCAAACCCTGCATAGTGCTTTCATGCATGGTATTTTGGTCATGATGAATAAATACAACACTTGTGCTGCATAGTGCTTTAAGGTAGTATGCCCTTTGTTTTCATAATGCAACTCACCAGGACTGCATTCATGCATCATGACACCCTACCAGGTGGATGTTAGGGGAGGGGGGTGTACTGCGGTGCAAATGAGTTGTTCGCAAGCACTTTATAGGTGCGTTATGGCAACAAATATTGCTTTAACCACAGAGGTGAGGGACTTATGCCATTCTTAAAGGGTTAAAAGCTACAGTGAATGTCCTATCATACATAACATAACTTGTGTTGAAGCGGTTAAAGCCCCCTCCCCTTTGAGCAGGGGCAGGCTCACAATGCCGTTCATAGGTAGAGTCAAACTAGAGGAAAACTAAAGATTAACTAACTATAGACCAATGCAGCAAGAAAGGGTGACTTTGCAGAAAAGTAATTAATAAAGTTTTTGAGAATTTCTGAAGTGTGACCGACAAATACATACATATGTGGTGGTTCGTAGTTAACTCTAGGTTAAAGAACAACGATCACGGCAGTTTCCAGGTGCGAGAATATATCTGTCTTTATTCACAAGAATAACAACTCTAGTTCCTTTACTAGGGAACGATCAGTGTAGAATGAATACACACAGGTAGATCAGGTTTCTCTATAAATAGAGGAAACGGTCAGTATACAACTCTTAGCATACAACTCTGTCCGCACGGTTGGACATGTGAAGTCTCTCGTCAGTCGGGCCTGCACTGACTGCCGTTCCAGGTAAACACATGGGTCTTATATAACACCGGCTCTTAGGTCACGTGGCCAGGTGGGTGGGTCGGCCGCCCACCTGAGAGCGGCACACGGTCACCTGAAGAGGACCTGCGCCCTCTCCCGGGAACTGTGTGCACTAGCTCCAGGTGGAGAAGCCGAGTAAACAGACGTTACCCGGAAATACCGTGTATGAGATTAATATGTAATATCATGCCCCTACACTACCCCCCCTAGACAAAACTAGGTGGTAACGAACATATATACTGTTTTCCTAGTACATAGAAAACCTTTTAGAACAACGACTTTATAGTTATTGTCTATACAGTAACTAGGGGCGTAACATATTAACACGACATACTACACAAGCGAGATCATCAAACTCAATATAAATATGGCATTACACTGTAATAGCAACCATAATAAATGATTTAGGTACGTTTTATGACAAGTGAATATAATATCATACATACAATCGAACGGCTTGACACATTTCGATATGACTTCCTTATGAAGTTTCCTTACTCGGTTATTAAAAAAATGCGCGTGGGGTGTGTATATATTTAAGTTGAACAGAAAAGTTATTAAAAACCAGTCCTGATAAGGACTCACAACCACCAGCGTCTTACATTGATTTGTGATTTAATGAAAACATTCACACAATGGATAACAGTAACCACAGCCTTTGTTTTAAGCCGGGTAATCCGATTATATAACCGGAGTATTAATATCTCTCGCAACATACAACAGAGTCAACACACACGACAATACCTGGCGGTATATTTAGTATATACACATAGTCTTAACGACTTCATATAAACATTACGGGTAGCCACGTTTCCTAGCTTATCAGATCATACAATCTTCATATGTAGCATATTATGAAGCCTGATTCATTAGGTAAATATGAGAATACCTTATTGGAACACCTGAGGTGATATGTATCACATAATAATGATATATTTTATATATTAAAAACGTTTTAATGAGTAACCTGGCAGTGTACCCGGAAACCCTTACAATTAAATATAGCTTACTGGTGATCTAGTTGTGGTCAAGGTGCTCTCCGCTTCTAATAGACGAATGAGTGAGGTGCTCTCCTCTTCTTAATACTGTTTCTTGGATAAATATCACCCGAAGGTAAGTTCATATGTATACAGCTCGATAAGTATCCCGTCCTTGCTCCAGTAAAGTTCATGACATATATAACTATAATCCGGCTGGAAACCACGAGTACTGTCCGTTTAACACGTAATCCTAGCTCCAGGAATGTTCATGAAATATATAAGTAGATCTGGAACCACGAGCATTGTCTGTTTGACACGTAATCCTTTGGACGGGAACAGTTTATAACTCAGCATAATAGTATCAGGAACACATCATGGTAACGTATCCCAAAAGTTAGTTTCAGGGACGTTAGTTTGGTAGCTTCCCGGTGGAGTCCTGATTCCCCATCGGTAGGCTATAGTTGAGAGTTGAGTAGTTAGGTAAGTCCAGAGCTTCCACGGAAGGTTCCCCCCGCGTTGATCCATATGCCTCTAAAAAGATGCCCCTCCCCTCAAAAGGGATACCCCGTCATAAACAATTTATGACGTCAGATTAAATGAAACAACAATTAATCTATCCGGAAACTATTATAGTTCCCTCCTCTATTCCTAAAAGAATTAGAAATAGACTCAGAACCTTTTATTAGTCTTTTTAACCTAAAGGTTCATCTCTTGCCCTCATTAAAGCAAGCGCGTGCTCAGTTGTGCCATCCCAGGTATCGATAGTCACGCCGAACACCCCGTAAAATTTTACGTTCATGTCCTGTAACCGTTTGGTTAACTTCTCGTTCTCTTGCTGAACGAATCCTGCGGCGGCCTCAGCAGTCTTTTGGCCTGAAGCAGCTTCCCTTGACTTTTTAGCCAAGTAGTCAGCATTGCCGACAGCGACCAATGCTTTCTCCTCCCGGTGGGCAATCTTTAGGCCATGCGTGAACAGGCCTAACATTTTGGTGTTATACTCCACCGCCAGCTCGCGTTGGGACTCCTGGAATTCTGTTACAATTCTCTGTCCCACTTCGCAGCTCGCCTTCTCTTCCCGAGAGAAGTAGTTGACTATCGGGACGTATTTTAACTTTACGCCACCGGTAGTTTCCGTGCGGGAGGTGCCCGCGACTGGCTGGATGACAACCGGCTCCTGGGCTGCAGGAATCACGGGTTTAACATCCGCTTGCGGCGCTTTCGCAACCGCTGCAGCCTTCGGGACAGTTATGCCCCGAGGCGTTACCACTGAGATTAGTGATTTTGGTTCAGCTTTCACGGTCAAGCCCTGCATGTCCCGAGTTGGGGTAGTGGGTGACCGGACGTCCCTGGGGGTTAGCTTTGCAGTTGTCCCCAGATGGTACGTCAAAGGCAGGGAAGCCTTTGTTCTGGTAGCCGGTTCTTTAGGCCGGGCACCTCCACAGTCAGGTTGACTGTTGGCACTGTCTGAACTGCTCAGACGTCTAGAACGGTAATCCATGTTAGTCGCCGCCGCTTGACCACCGGAATCACGTTTCCGATCTTTCCGGTCTGTAAACAGCGGGTCTGGATACTCGCGATAATAGTCGCGACCTTCCGGGGCATGATAAATCCCATAGTAGGAATTATCGAGATCCTCCAAATTGGATCCGGCATGTCTCTGTTTTGGTCCAGGTGAGACCGCAGGAGATCGAGAGCGGTCGCGGGCGGACCGGCTCTTCCCCCGGGAACTACCCCGGGTTTCCGGCTGACGGAAACTACCGCCACCTCTGCGGGAAGTACGGGTAGTGCATAACACCGTATATTCCTCGTCATTCATGGCGAACTTATGTCGTCCGTCCACTCTGGCAATCCTGGCTTTGAACTTCCCATCTGCGACCTCGCAGTAGAAGGGAGTTGCCGGCCGGATCTTAGCCTTCTGTTTCTCCGTGAGTGACTTGTACTGGTCACATACGGCATCATGTAGCGCATTCACACGATTGCGAGCTACACTGATTCCCATGTTATGGCAATCCTTCATGTGGCGCATGAGCTCACCTCTCCGGGGTTCTAAACACCCGTTACACAGCTGGGATTCCCTACCTACTGTGATATCACAGTGGTACACCACACAGTGGTGCATGTGATTTTCACAGAGGTGACGCAGAAACCGTTGCTTTGTTACAAACACGGTTCTGTCTGTGCCAATCGTGTTTACACACGTAGCGAATGGGCACCAGTTTCTTTCCCGTTGGCTATACCAGCGGTTAATCGCAAAAAGAAGTTTTTCTTTCTGCTCCTTACTATAGTAAGTATCCGGCAGGATCCTGAGTTGATCTAGCCACTGCTGATAAAAAGCAGACGGAGGACGGTCCCGGGGGGTATTCCGGATCCAATCCTCATCGTCACTCTGACCTTTACAGTTGATCGCAAGTGGACATCCGAAATTGGTAGGACCAATCGGACACTGTTCCCATGAATTGGGAATAAACACGCGGAACTTATTGTTCGCGTTCTGCCAGATCCGCCTCATCACGTCATTAGGCGGGATGGGGTCCTCTGGGGCATTTCCTGGTTCCTCAGCGTTAGCCGGAACCTCTCCCTCTTCCGGATCCGAATGAGCCGGACTACGGAGAGGGCTGAGACGTGCTGGATTAAATACCAGCGCAGCCGCCACGGCGGCCGCTGCTCCCGCGGCGGCGGTCATATCTGCCACAAGGGCCGGGGTGGTGGTGGTGGTGTTGGTGTTGGAGGGCGCCGGAGTATTGGCTTCGTTTATGTCCATAGCCTCATCCGTTACCTCCTCAGCCCGGGGAATAACGGGCTGTCCTCCGGAAGGTTGTTCCGGTAATCCCTCTGCTAATACAGAGTCCGGCAAGTTAGCTAATCTTGCCTTCTCGTTCCGGCGAGCCTGACGTCCTCTCTCCTGGACAAACTCGTCCGACTGGTTGCTGTCGGCCGAGCTTGACCGGTTTGAGGCCCCCCTCTCACCTTTACTGCCGCGCCCCCTAGGTGTGGCTTTCAGCGCTTTTATTCGCGCCTTCTCCTCCGCACTGGAAGATCTGGTTCGTACTGTACGAACCGCCTCATCAACCAAACAAGATATGGCAATATCTCGTTTGACGTTGTGAGAATCCATGTAGTCTTCAATAGTGGCTACATCCAGGACATACGAAACTACCCCCTGCGTATTAGCGGCAGCAATCTCGTACTCCTTCCGGGTTTTCGGCTCTCGGAGTTTCCCGATTCGCGCCCGGTATCTGTTGACCCCAGTCAACAACATCCCGGCAACTCCACAATTCGGGTCCAGAGACAGAATTGGGAGTGCGGGCATTAACCGCTTTATGTCTGCGATATGCAAATCGAAGACAGCTCGTCGTAAGCAGTAGCATACGCGTAGTCCTTTCTGGAGTGCCTCCCAGTACACAAACCAGTCCGGGGGCATCTCCTCCTGCTCCTCCACTAACAGGAAGAGCAATATCGCCTGGCTCGTGAGCGGGTCTATCCGGCGGGGAGCTCCCTCCGCCGTGAGTCTTAGCACGTCCTCGTGCAGTTCTACTTCACGTCCATCGTAATTGGACATGAAGCCTCCTAGTGTTGGTACGGCCGGGCAGGGTTTTTCAACGTCCGCCGGCGGTTCTCCATGGTACAATAGACCCGGATCCTGATACTCAGCTTCACCGGTATCAGCGCGACCGTCAGCAGGGCTGATGGCCTCAATGTCTAGACCTTCCAAGTAATTGGCGGCGACATTAGCAGGGCGAAGCGGTGACTGAGAGTCAGCGTCGACGTCCATTATCTCCCCTTGTCCCAGGAAATCCAGAGATTCCTGGTCCACGAGGTCAGGTTGATTAACAACCTCATTTCCTCCGCTAGCGGAGTCGCCCTCTTGAAGAGGGTCCACCTGTTGGTGGTCTGTCTCGGAGGACATGTTTTTGTGTCACACTCAAGAAAAGTGTTTGTTGATGGATTTATAGGGGATCCACCTCCCCACAGCGACAATGGTCGTGTCCGAGCTCTCACGTCTGCTCTGGACCGCCTCTCAACCCCAACTGGCGATTCCCGCCGCTCCGCGGGCCTTATATAAGGCGCGCCACCGCGCATGCGCAACCCCGCGCGTCCCGTGACCCAGTTCCTTGGAACCAGGTCACCGCGCGTTCAATTGTAAACAGGTACCCTTATTCCACGTGTTAATCCTTACGCTCTGTCAACTCGTCGAGAGTATCAATGAAATATATATGAATGGCATAATAAAGCACATTCACCGGATTATCCGTCCATCACCCATGGGATCCTTGACAGGGGGACTATCACGATCATTCCGACCGTACTTACTTCCACACATAACTGATTACAACATTTAAATATTTAACAAGATTACAGGACACCACACTCGTTGTGTACCGGCTTAGGTTATACCGTCCCTGGCTAGTAACCGGGGACTGCGTCTTATGTTTTTAGGCATAACATTAGACCTGGTTCTAGGACACGCTTTTTCCAGAGTGGATTTAGCCTTAACCACACTCTTCCGGGTCCTTTTCCCTTCAGCCAGCGAGACTTTATTAGCCGCCTTCTTCCCGGATCTTTTTGGGATGACTGACTTCTGCACCATTAGTTTCCGGGAAACCTCCTTCCGCGGCCTCCCGCGTTTCCGGGGAGGTTCCTTCACTAATTTCCGCTGTTCACTTTCCTCTATCAAAGTATCAACTTCCAACTCATACGAGTCCAGGGACAAATCTCTCCCCTTCCACTCTCTTAGTCGAGCTACATTAGATTTATACATCTTTCCTTGTAATGAACGTATCACTACAGTACTGTCACTTACTATGCGGGTAACCACAAAGGGGCCGTCCCAATTACTAGCAAGTTTCAGAGTCGATAACGGCTCATGTAATCTTACTACCTGATCACCAACTTTGAATCGTCGCGGCTTAAGGCCTAGATCATAGCCGGTCTTCTGCCAGGTAGCATTCTTCTGCAGTTCAGTTCTCACCAATTCATAAGCATATTTGAATTGATCTCTTAATGACTCCACAAACATCACATGGCAGGGGGTTTCCGGGTTCATTCCAACCACCCCGAATACCAGATCCGCGGGCATTATCAAATCTTCCCCGAAAACTAATAGATTCGGGGAACAGGAAGTACTAGAATGGACAGTGCTATTATATGCATGGCATACATAATCACACTGCTCATCCCAGTCATCCATTCTATCATTCACCAGGGATTTCAGCACCTGAATCAATGTACGATTGAATCTCTCAACCATTCCATCACTTTGTGGCCGATAGGGATTTGTTCTCGTCTTACAAATCGCCAGTCGGTGACACATTTCCTGCCAAAGATCAGATTCAAATTCCCGACCTTGGTCACTATGCATCATTAGGGGAACCCCAAGATGCAATACCCAACCTTTAACAAAAGCTTTTGCACAGGTTGCTGCTTTGTGATCCGCTAATGGAAACACTCTCGTATACTTAGTATAATAGTCAGTGACGACCATCATACAAGTATTACCCTCAGGGGTAGTTTTAAACCCACTGATAATATCTATGGCGACTCGCGCAAATCTTACACCAAACAACTCCTGGGACAAAGGCATTTTACCCATCCCAGGCCCAGGTTTGTTTTTACAACAATCCGGGCAAGTAGCAATCCATCTTAATAGATCACTACTCATCCCTGGCCAGTAATATCTCCTTTTCAGACGTTCCAGGGAACGCTTTTTTCCGAAATGTCCACTGGTCAGGTGTCCATGGCAATAATACATAACATCCCTCCTCATACCGGAAGGTATTACCACTTGCCGGACTCTCCTACCGGATGAATTAATCTTCCACCGGTAGATGATTCCGTTCTGGACCTCTAGCTCTGCCCATTGAGCTATTAGTCGTCTCATTTCCCGATTCTCCAGGGAAATCTCAGGCCGCGGGGGCCGTATCTTCCTAGGTAACAATACCAACAACCGGCTAAGGTTAGGATCCTTTTCCTGGAATTTCCGGATGGTTCCCATGGACCACTCCAGAACCCCAGTTCCCTTGATCTCAAAGGGAATCCTTGCTCCGGCTATGACAGCTTCATGCTGACCACAGTCATCACAGTTGGTGTTTTCGCACTTCCTGATAGGACGTCGGGAAAGTGCATCAGCATTTACATGCTTTACCCCAGCTCTATGCTGGATCTGACTTTGCTCCAAACCGAACTCGGAAAGGTGTGCTAGCCAACGTCCAATCATTCCTTCCGCATCTTTGAAATTCAATAACCATCTCAAAGAGGAATGATCTGTTCTTAGCGTAAAATCGGACCCCCAAAGGAAATGTTTGAACTTTTTAGTATAAACTATCACAGCCAACAATTCCCTTTTAGTGGTACAGTAATTACGCTGGGTCTTACTCATAGTATTACTAGCAAAGGCAATGGGAACCTCCACTCCGCCTTGGACTTGACTGAGGGCGGCCCCAATACTCTCATTGCTAGCATCTGTATCCAATACAAAATGACCATCCGGGGTGGGATACTTTAACACCGGGGTCTCTACAAACAACTTTTTTATTGCTAAGAAAGCTGTGTCCTGTTCCCTCCCCCATGGGAACTCCTCCTTCCTACTTCCGGGTGTCCAGTGTGACAAACACTGGATCGGATAGGCTACCCGGGAATACCCCGGCAGGAAATCCCTATAGTATGAGCAGAATCCTAGAAAGGATCGCACATCTTTAGGACCCCTGGGGACTTCCCATTCAGTCACACTCCTGATCTTTTCCGGATCCGCCTTAACCCCCTCGGTGGAAATAATCCGCCCTAGGTAGTTAATATCCTTCTTAAACAGATTGCATTTCTTTGGTTTCAATTTGAGACCGTTAGACATGATTCGGTTTAAGACTTCTTCCAAATTACTTAAACAATCCGCAAAGGTCTTTCCAAACACGATTACGTCATCCAAGTAAACTAGACATTTCCGCCATAATAAATCACTTAACAGCGTCTCCATCATGGCTTCAAAGGTGGCCGGCGCGTTACATAACCCGAACGGCATTACCTTATATTCAAACAACCCAATATGGCTAGAAAACGCGGTTTTCTCCATATCTTCAGGCTTCATGCCTACTTGCCAATACCCGGACTGTAAATCCAGGGTACAAAACCATTCATTCCCTCCCAGGGAATCAATCGTCTCATCTATCCTAGGAAGAGGATAGGAGTTCTTCTTAGTCAACCCATTCAGTTTCCGGTAATCAATACAGAACCGTATGCTACCGTCCTTCTTGGTTACCATACACACAGGGGAGGACCAAGGGCTCATGCTGGGAACAATAACATTATCCTTCAGCATTTTCGCTATCTCTTCCTCAGCTACAATCTTCTTCTTGAGGGGTAATCTCCTATAAGGAATCTTAAAAGCGGGGTTATCCCCGGTCTTAATTTCATGCAATACCTTATTGGTTCTCCCCAGGGGTTCCCCTGGGGCCGCAAAAGCTTGCCTGCATCTCTTCAGCATAGCTTTTAGGGCTTCCTGATCATTCTCATCCGTTATGGACGATCCTGTTAACAACTTAGTTAACTCTTCATGCAATTCCTCTTCCCCTCCTTCTTCTAACCTCAGGTCTTGGTGGCTACCGGTGACTGCCTCCGCAAGTATCACTTTCCCAACTTCAGTGCCTTTCTCAAGATATACTGTGGAGTTTCCGGGGTTGGAAATGGGTGTCACTGTCCATCTGGAATTCCCTACTAGGGTATCCGCAGATTCCAATCCCTTCCGGGATAATACAGCCATATCCGGCTCGATTACCGCTAATCCTTTCTGGATTAGCCTCCCTGAACTGACTAACACGTCACAGGTCATTCCCGGGGGAATCTTCACAGTCTGTGCCACACTAGCGACACTACTTATCACTCTCAACTTACAGAGTATGGTCATATCATACGGGTATTCAATTTTCAACTTCCCACTTTTCGGATTCAAAGTCGCACCGAAAAGCGCCGCGAAACCCAAACCAAGAATACCATCATCTTCAATCTCAGCTATGGTCGGGGCCCAAACAAATTCTTTCCCGGCCACAGAGATTATCAGAAAAGTCCGTCCAAATGTCCTCATTCTGGTACCATCGGCCGTACATGCGTTTACCCTCGTTGTGAGGTTCTCACACATATTCGGCAATAAGCTGATGAATCTCTTAGAGACCATGGAGTGGCTAGCTCCAGTATCCATAAGAAACTCCCCAGTCTTTCCTTGTACAGAACAGGAAACGTACCACCTCTTCCCATCAGTTACTGAGGGATTCCTAGTAAACCGGTGAAGGTCACTATCAGTGCCCAGGTCGAATCCACATCCTTTCAGGTGTTCCAGACAAGGATGACCCGGGGGAAGCCTGGTTCCTCCAACCTTAACCAACTCTTTGGTTATTGACTCCTCTAAACTGGCACTAGGTTTCCCATACGCGCACCCCTGGGCGCCTGTTGTACCAGTCTCCCCAGCCTCATGGTTTCCGGGATGTACGGTCCCATCTCCCTTCTTGCTGGACGCATTCACTGCTAATGAATCTTCACCGCCAACGTCGGTGATAATCTGACATATTTCCTCAGGGGTTACCGTCCTGCCATCCCCGGTAACCCCCTCTAATTTCCCGAAACCTCACTTCTTAAAACAGGTTTCTCGGCTTTGCATTCAGATGCAAAGTGCCCTTTGACTTGACATCTGTAACACTGGACGGTGTTACGATCGACCCTAGGGCGGCGCCTGGTTTGATTATCAAACACCTCGTTCATGCGTTTAATCATGGACTCCATTAAGGTATTTAATGAGTTTCCTGACGCATTTGTTTTATCCGGAGTGGTCGTCTCCGGGGTCTGGGTTTTCTGACTGGGTTCAGTCTGAGGCTCCCGAATGTCGGGTTTCCGGGGGGTTTCCGAATAACCTTTGTTACTAGGAAGTTTCCCGGAAGCTGGGGTTGAGTTAGATTTCTGTCGACCCTTGAATTTAAGGGCGTCTACTCTCTCCTCCCCTTCAGATTCTTCCGCGGAAGAATCGTCTCCATCTAAGGAATGTTCAATTCCAGAGACGCGCTGCCCCCTATTAGCGGGTATCATACCAGCCAACAGTATCTTCTTTTTGTCATGTTGATCAATCGCCATGAACAAATCTGCTAAGGAAGACCCAGCTTCCCAAGCTCTACCACAAACTTTAGCATGTTCGGGATCACTTAATCCACTAATAAATCTTACAAATAGGGATTCTATATAATATTCAGCATCCCTACTCCATTCTGGCCTAGCCTGCCGCAATAATCGCTGCAATTCCAGCCCAAAAATTTTAGCAGATTCCTTCGGTTTCTGCGTTCTTCTCTGAAACAGAGTCCAGTGATCTACTGTCACCATTTTCCCAAAGGTATAACAAGCTAATACTTCCAGCTGGTCGTATGTAGCTTCCGGCCCGTAAGTGTCCCTCCATTCTTCAACCACTATCTTACCCGGGCCGTCACTCAACCATATCACAAAAGCTCCCAAGGATTCCTCCTTGTTCCAGCAATTGTACTTACAATCATCTAGAAGTGATTGATATTCTTCCTTCCAGGGTCGTAAACCCCTGTAAGGCTTAGTCACACGTGCAGTTCTTTTAGCGGCATAATTAGAATGCACTAATTGACCCGACATGCGTCTACTCCAAGCCAGTAGGTCTGTACCGTCTTGACCTCGGCTAGAGCAATCTAGTCCCAAATTACCTATGGCGGGGTCTCGATTATGTAATCGGTGCTCCGCCGGGGTCATTGTGACCCGCCGGTTCAAAGGAACCTTTCTCTTGGGTACATCGTCAGATGATTTATCTGATTCAGATTCTGAACCCTCATCAAAGCGTGGGCCTTGATAGCCTGACAATCCCTTAGTGTTTTTATGCACCGGGTTTGACCTTCCCTTTGTTCCCGGTTGGGTCCCCTTATTCATCCTATCCCTCGGCCTAATCTCAGGATCTTTATTGACTCCCGAGTGTGTTTCCGTGGCCGGAGGTGGGTACGAATAAGTTGCATCTGGGCAATACCTATAATTACCCTTGCTATCATAACCTCCCGGATTCCCATATAGAGCCGGGTCATCTCCCGCAAAGGGGTTCAATGAGCCATAATTATGATTCACCACTTCATCTCGAAATTTATTTTTATAATGTCGAGACACTTCCTCCTCTGGAGACATTTCCCTGTTAACCGGACCAATACTGGCATGATTAACTGGTTCCCATCCAAGAGAGCGCCCGGTAACATTCACTCTCCTTGAATCTTTCTCTCTGTTCTTATACACAGAGTCTTCCACATTCCTCAATCCATTCTCATTAATAAATGGATCGAATTGAGGTAATGCTTCCCCCTTACTAGTAGTAGGAGTACTATCCGGAACAGATTCCGGCCTGACAGCTGGAACTTGTTCCTCCCCCTGCTGTTCCATTGCCTTCGACAATTCACCCCGCAGGAGAGTTTTCCTGGCTTCAAGGGAACAGACAGCCTCCACCTCAGCTTTCCGTTTCCTTTCTAACTCTTCCGTTTCTTCCAGGATTTGTATCCTGGTGGATTCGTTATCCTTGACCAACTGGTCTCTGCCCTTCTCGAGCTCTTCTGTCCCCTTCTTCAAGGCATACCATTCTCTAGAGTATTTTTTCAACTCCCTCTCATACCTCTCCTTAAGAGATTCAGAATGTTCATTCTCCTTCTGGTTCTCAGCAATCTTTGCCTGAATCTTTTGGTATTCATGCGATTCCTGAGCAACCTTCTTTTTCATATACCGGTTGTCCTCTATCAACCGTTCTCTCTCTTCTATCAGAGTTCCTTTTACCCTCTGATTCTCAGAGAGGATCTCGTCCCTTTCTTTTACCAGGGAAGTCAATTCCTCAGTCAATGCAGCATACTGATCTTCCATTGACTGCTTGTCCAATCGGACATTTTCCCAGTAGAGGTCATCCTCTTCCCGAGCCAAACGCTCGTCATATTCCCTCTGGAATCTCTCATCCCCTACATAGGGTTCCACCCAGGAAAGATCCTGCAATTTCCTCTTCTTCTGTTCTGGCTTCAAGCCCTCCCCAGGGTCCATCCCTGGCACCTCCAGGCGAGTTGATTCCAACTCCCCTTCACTCAGCTCTGGGCCAGAGCCGCCCAGGCTACCACCGGTAGCCATTGTCCGTCCACTAAAGGACTGTCTGTCCACTCAAGGACTTCCTGTTCAGTATAACCCGAACATATTCTCGAACAACTAGCTTGTTCTGCTACCTTTACTGCTACTGGTCACGGCACCAGTGTGGTGGTTCGTAGTTAACTCTAGGTTAAAGAACAACGATCACGGCAGTTTCCAGGTGCGAGAATATATCTGTCTTTATTCACAAGAATAACAACTCTAGTTCCTTTACTAGGGAACGATCAGTGTAGAATGAATACACACAGGTAGATCAGGTTTCTCTATAAATAGAGGAAACGGTCAGTATACAACTCTTAGCATACAACTCTGTCCGCACGGTTGGACATGTGAAGTCTCTCGTCAGTCGGGCCTGCACTGACTGCCGTTCCAGGTAAACACATGGGTCTTATATAACACCGGCTCTTAGGTCACGTGGCCAGGTGGGTGGGTCGGCCGCCCACCTGAGAGCGGCACACGGTCACCTGAAGAGGACCTGCGCCCTCTCCCGGGAACTGTGTGCACTAGCTCCAGGTGGAGAAGCCGAGTAAACAGACGTTACCCGGAAATACCGTGTATGAGATTAATATGTAATATCATGCCCCTACACATATAACCACAAAATACTGCATAATGATATGTACTATTAGAAAGATAATTGTCCTGGGAATCCTCTAATATGAGATGTTTGCACACACAGCCATTACCGACAATGCTATGGGGATTCTTCTAAAACCAAAGTAAAAGCAACTTTATTATGAAAAAGTCACCCTTTCTTGGTGCATTAGTAGTATAGTATGTATCGGAACGGGACTATAGTTAAGTACTGTTTATTACTCAATCGACCTGCAGCCAATCAGAGGCCTCCCTTTTGGCGGGAAATTCAAAAGCAGCCAATGAGAGGCCTCCCTTTTGGCGGGAAATTCAAATAGGTCACGTGACCGGAAGTGACCTACTTCCGGTCACGTGACCTTTGGGCGGGAAATTCAAATAGGTCACGTGACCGGAAGTGACCTACTTAAGAGGGTCACGTGACCACCATGTTGGCGGGAAATTCAAATAGGTCACGTGACGGGAAGTGACCTACTTAAGGGGGTCACGTGACTACTAGGTTGGCTTTCAAAATAAGTCACTTGAGATTTTGATGGATAAATAAATTTAAAAAAAGAAAAAAAAAGCAAGCTGAAAAAGCTTGCTAAAAAATAATTTAAAAATGCGGCTCTTTTTTTCTAGGAGGGGGGGAGAGGGGCACTCTGGGGGGCACTCTTTAAGATGCATGGGGGGGGAGGGGGGGAGGGGGGGAGGGGCAGGGTTTTTTAAGAGTGAGACTCGCTTCTCTGCCCTCTCTAAAAGAGAGGGCAGAGAGGCGAGTCTACTTACAATGAAAGGTATCATGATCGCGTTTATGATGATGTGCATCATGATGTGACTATCTTACAACTTTATAGACAATAAGCAAGACATGGGCGTACTTACACGGGCTATTTGTAAACTAATGAATGTGACTTCCTCGTTAAAATCGGTATCTACAACTCTTTTAAGCTTAAGGCTTTTTCTTGAGTTTATTCTTTTGTTCAATTTCGGGCCCACCTCAAAAGAGGAATAGGCCCTCTGTAGCACTTGTCGCTTGCTCATCAATCAGAGCCGGGGTGTAGAAGGCCCCTGCCCTGTCGGGTACGAGATAGATCGACCTCTGGTACGTTTTTGGTTAGTTTGGAGCTCTCAGTCGACTGTCTTATCCACCTTAAAAAAACCAGACTTTCGGTGTCTCATGATAAAACTGGTGCCTTATACTAAGTGCTGGATTACTTTCTCATTTTTTTAGTGTTCTATCCGATGCTTATTTAATTTTTGCACTGATAAAAACGGTTAGCTTGTACAAACACGCGGTCTATTTAAGTGTTAAGTGTAGAAAATGAACAGAACAGTGCACAGAAAATAGAGCTACCGACTACATTTCGCCCAGTCACTCAGCGGAGAACAAAAGAACTAATGACGTAGTGTACCCGCTATTCCGACAGTTGGCGCCACCGTTATACTTTTCCCGCGTGCGACATGAAGCCTTGGGGTGGGTACTGGCTGTTTTGGTTGTAGGTACCGAAACATAAAAAACTACAGCCAGCCCAATGTCATGGTGAGACAGCTCTCTTATTTTTACCTTGAGTAGCGTCCGTAGGGCCTATGACAAAACCTAGTCCCGTACACTGAGCAGCTTGAGGTCTGAAGGCTCATACAGAAAAATGTGTGGGTGTGTGGGTGTGTGGGTGTGTGGGTTGCTTTACGCCTTAGTTAACAGCTATGGTCATTTCAAGAGCGGTGATGGTGATCGAATCTATTGGCCCTTTTACCGAGACAAGGGTTCTTTTACATCCCACACTACATAGCAGAGAGACGTCTAGCAGCCCCTAGAGGCCCCGCAGGGGGCTCGAGAGGTGCCGTGGAGAAGAGCAGATATCCACGAGAGGCCACACCAACAACCAAATTATATCTTTATCTCGCGAGAAAAGGAGATAAGGGTCAAGGTTATGAACCATCAGAAGATTTTAGAGTAAATTAAGTTATGAGATATTAATATAATGTACATATCTAGGGCCCGATATAGGGCCTCTGCAGATCCCCCTTCAGGGCCCCGATCCATGAGGCCTTAGAAACGGAGCTGGGTCATGTAACCAAGGGAGATCAGCAGTTGTTGATGTCGGCGCTGCGGATAACGCTGGTTAAATGACCGTTTTACTCATGTTTAGAGTCAGAATAGCTTGAGTATTACTTGAATATCGAAGAGTAGAGGTCAAATTACCCCAGACAAGATGTTTCCATCTAGAAATTCTCGACAGTATTTCCGAAAATTGCAAATATTGGTCCCAGTCCCACGGGGCCCCATACCGAGTATTAAAAGTTTGAGATGCAACTTTCATTCATGCTGTTGACCAATCAGGGGGCTCTGTTTTTACGACCTTGACTACATAGTAAAAGTGATTGACAACGTCAGATATCACTTGACGACGTCAAATATCGATCTGATATTTGATCCCTTGATATTTGATTCAAAACCCACATCGAGTGGGATAAAGCCTTTTATCATCTTTTGATTGTGAGGCATACACTTTTCTTACACACAACAGCTGTCATCTATCAAGGGGCTCTGGATAGGGGGTCCCCATGTCGAATGTCGATCTTAGAAAATGACCATGTCACATGGCAATGTCACTTAATAATGTTCATATCCCATGTCGATTTTAAGAAATGTTCATGTCACCTGTCACTAGGATTTTTTGGGCCTCATGTCACTTGTCATTAGACCTCATGTCGTTTGTCGATTATAAGAAATGGTCATGTCACCATATCGAATTTAGCGGTCCACACCCATTATCAAGTGTCAGGACATGTCGGCTGCTTGAACACGTAGTCTGTCATCACCTTTTGTTTCTGTGCCTTATCTAAACAGGCAATTAGTGGCCGCTAGCCGAGAGTACCTCCCTGGTCCCCTCTCCCGAATCTGCTAGACGTCTCACTGATAGGAGTGTGTGGGTGTGTGGGTCTGTGTGTGTCTGTTCGGTCTGTGTGTGCACGCGTCTTGCACTCTAGTCTTGCAGACCACTGTTAAGCCTGTGGTTGGAGAGCGCGACATAGCCGCCCGCTACACTCTCCAAACAGAGGTCCGCAAGACTGGGCCGGATCGCGCTCTTGCTTAAAGGTGCACCTCAACTCAGTGCGCCTTTAACAGCCGCCCCTAATAGGTGAAGTTCTTGACGCGGCACAGCGCCTCCCACCAGTAGCCAATCAGCGCGCCGAACGCCGGACACACCTCCACCGTGTGAGCCTCTAAGTAGGTCACACGAATCATACTAAGATGCCGAGGTCTTCAGTCGGTTCGTCGCGGTGGCCGTGAGTGATCGCACGGTCGCCAAAATTCACTGCCTAGATTGGCAGAGGGGGGGGCTGATTACCCCCCGTCGGATGAATTGCGGCGAAACCATAATCAATTTTTCGCTGTTTTAGATAAAAGAGATCCAGAGCTATCCGCTCGTCCAAGAATTATTTTTCTATCAGCCCAGGATCACCCTCAAATTAAGGCCTAAAGTCCAAAAACCCAAAATTTTTTCCCTATGGGATTTCAGTGTCTAAGCGTTTTTTGCGGCCCCAAGGAGCAGCTCACGGGTTCGAACCCTGTAAACTTAGTGAGGGTTCGAACCCGGAACGTCCGTATTAGACGCCTAATTTCTACTAGCCCCGAAAACGAGAGTATCATATCTATATAGGTCAACCATGTTAGCCTTGGTTTAAGTGCGTGCAGAACCGTGTATTGTGCATTTATGCAGCATACAGATATGGAGACAGGCTGCTACAGTGTCAAATTGATCGGCATTGAATGTAACTGGACATGAAGAAGGATATTTTTACTTAGTTTTCTAAAAAAAAAAAAGAGGATAGTTCTCGGTACTACTATAATACTAATAGTGTCACTAAGGGAGAAAATGTAGGGGCACCGTAATTGAGAATTTCTTATTCATGTCGCATGTCGATTTTTAAGAATGCTAGTGTCACATGTCACTTAAATGGTCTTATGACACAGATAGCACTAAACCTATAGACCTACCCCCCGTCCCCTTAGTCTTTCTATACTGAATCCGGGACTTGCCGGCGAGGTCGACAAAGGACTTACCTAAGGCCAAACAAAAAAAAAGTTGTGTTCAGGTAACCCGACCGACCCTATCATTTTGCCCCGACCCTAATCTTTTTTTTTAGATTTTTTTTAGATTTTTTTTAGACTTTTCCTGATCTAGGTTATCACCAAAGGGGAAAGGAGTACCTAATGACCTTCAACTAGCCTATTTGTCATCATTTGAAAGATAAGAAGGGAGGAAATCCTTTCTATGACAAAAACAGTGCTGATAATGGCTTAATTAGACAGATATTGGTCCTACATTATCAAATAACAACTCTATACAATTGTGATTCTCCCATACAACTCATCTCAAAACCCTAAAAAAAAATCCTAAAAAAAAATCGACCGACCTACCCTATTTTTTTTGGGACCATGTTACCTGAACACGGATTATTTTTTTGTTTGGCCCAATGAGCTCACAGCTAGACTAGATACCTCATGTTTTGGATTGGAGAAATCAGCAGAGCAATAAAAAGCGCGGTGAGGCTAGTGTGGCCCCTGTGAGTTGTAAAATTGGTGCTAAATGTGGTAACCAGGGGGATGCTGAGTTCATTGATATTGTCCGTTAATGATACTTAAGGTGGGTGTTGTCTAAAGTTTTAATTGATATTACCAATGTGGCCAATAATGACTTCACAGTTGGGGCCCTCGCCCGCAGGTCCCAGATTCAGGGTATTCTTTGTTTATTGTGTGGCCCCTAAAGAGGGGCCGACTAACTCTTTAGAGTTAGTTAGATGCTGCCACTGTGCTATGCAACAGCAGCTATTAATTACGCTTCATGTTGGGCGGCATGGATCACTTGATGGGTGATACCTCAAAGCTCAAACACGGCAGAGCCGTGTGTGGCATGCGAGGACCAGTGGGTCAGGGGTGATCCGTTGCAAACAGAATGCTGATCCGTGTGAGGTTCTGACTTTCTATAGTTTTTTATAAAGCCTTAGATATGGTGTGGTATTTTTCATCTCGCTATAGTTTAGTTGGTATTTAAGGAAACCGCCTCATTTCTATCAGAAATACACAATATTGAATTGTTTTTTATATTTTAATATATTAGAAGCGCGCTTTGTTGCCTATGTAGCTCATTATGCGTTGAAATGTTCGCGAGCATCGTAGGAATGTACAAAACCCCTATTGTGGCACCATCTGACGAAAGAGCGGAGAACTATACTAGCGCGTTTCGTTATTCACATCTTTTGACAGGGACTTGGTTGGTGGCTTTACGCCCTAATTAACAGCTGAAGTCATTTCAAGGGGGGTGATAGTGATCGAATCTATGGATACCTGAAGGTGGAAAGCACACACCCTACACTTTTACCGAGGCAATGGTGGTGCTGCTCAAAGGGTGTGGCGAGCTAGACTGGAGGATGTAATAACTAAGCAGCAGAAGGACCAAAAAGACAATCTCGTAGTAGTAGGTCTACTTAGATCTTGAGTAGCCGCCCTTGTGGTTATAATTACCTAGACTAGTTGGCTCTGCCAGCCTGGTCAAGTGAAAATTGGTAAGGAGACTATGAACTAAGCTAACATCTCATAAGTATTAGTTACCACCCCCTCACACCCGTTTAACAACGGATTCAGGGTCTAATTATGGAGACCCTAGAGTAAGATTAACAATATATCCCAATGTCTGTAGTAGACATTTACGACATGCAACCTGCCCCCTAGAAGGGATAGATCTGACCACAAGTCCGCAATATGGGACTCCCCCTCTGAGAGTATCAAGGTTTGCGTATAGTCTCTTGCAGGTTAATCTGTTATCTACCCCTTTGTCGACTTCGCCAAAATCCTGGGAGATTCACTTTAAACCTAAGGTCTACCCTTTTTATTCTTTGTTTATTGTGTGGCCCCTAAAGAGGGGCCGCGGTGTTGATTAATTACACCACATGTTAAGCAACATGAGATCAAACCTTCCTCAAAAGCGACAAGGCTCAGAGTCCTGTTGGACGGGAACCCTGTGTGGCATTTCAAGACGAATGGTTGAGTGATCTGTTGCAGATGCCGTTCCGTGAGAAGTTCTGACTTTATATAGCTTTTATATCGCTTTAGATATGGTGTAGTATTTTCAATCTCACTATAGTTTAGTTGATATTTCAAAGAATCTGCCTCATTCTATCAGAAATACACAGCGTTGACATGTTTCTTATATTCAATATATTAGAAGTGTGCTTTGTTGCTTATTATAGGTCATTATGCGTTTAAAATGTTCGCGAGTATCGTGGAAATGTACAAAAACCCTATTGTGGCGTCATCTGACGAAAAGAGCGGAGAACTACACTAGAGCATGTAATGGCCAGACCAGCAGGCGGCAGCAGAGTGGTCAAAAGACAATCTCGTAGTAGTAGGTCTACTTGCATTTTGAGTAGCCACCCTTGTGGTTGTAATTACCTAGCCTAGTTGACCCTGCTGGCCTGGTCAAGTGAAATTAGTAAGGAGGCCCCCCCATTAACGCGCTCCACAGTCTTTAGACAGTTAAGACTATAGTCAAGACTGGAGAATTTAGCGAGACGTCCCTCTGGGAGGTCATAATCCTCAATGTTAGGTGTTAGCTCATTAACATCAGATACCATATTAACAAACCATTTAAAATGTTCATTTTAATAGCAACTCACCCTATTCTGACAAAATCCTATTAGCAGGTAACCTCTGTGTAAACCATACTGCAAACATCTGCTACTTCCAGCGTCTGCCTCGTGACTGATAGTGTACAACAAGACGAAGTGGGCAGAGATTAGAAAAAATGAGGCTCTTTATATAGCCGAGAGAGCAGCTAATCTGGATGTTCAAAGCTTGTTTTCACCTAGAGCTCCAACCCTCTTCCAGAGAGAGTCAAATCGCTTTTCACCTGAACCCTTCCACCCCTAATCCATCAGCATGAAAAGAGAATTAACGAGTGTAACGTGCGCTACATGTATATGGGATTATAGCTGGTGAAGAGATAAAGCCGAGTCACCTGTGTATACAAAGACTACAGGGGGTGATTAACGACAGGTGTGACGCGCCAGCCCGTGAACGGATTAAGCCAAAAAAAAAGAAAAAAAAAGGTATGTTTCAGGTAACATGGGCAGAAAGACTGGGGTCGGTAGGTCGGATTTTTATTTTATTTTATTTTATTTTTTTAACATGAAAGTACTAGCCATCCTCCGTGGAAATTCTAAAAATGACCCAAAAAGTATAAAAATATGAAATTTTCTTCAAACTTGCTTAAAAAAAAACGTAGGGTCGACCCTGTTTTGCTAGGGTCGGTCAGGTGACCTGAAACAATCCTTTTTTTTTATTTGGCCTTATCTTTCAAGCTGACGCTTAAATTCAACTAGCCACCCGCCGTCCACACCACTCACTGCGACAAGAGGAGGTGCTGTTGTTTTACACTTGAGTCGCTTACCACATGGACTCTACCTCACAGACAGACACGCGCCCCCTGTAGCTTTTTTTTTGTTTTTTTTTGTATACACACGCTAATCTCATAACCCCCTTATCCGTTATACAGGTAACCAGTATTCTCTTTTAAAATAGCTGCCAGTCAGCTTAGCTCTAGAAGCAAGAAGGCGTGTATAGGTGCCTTATAAGTCGGCAGGGGGTAAATACTAGTGAAAAAAGGAAGGCAGGTGTGCAGGTAGCTTTTCTAACAGACACGTGCGTGCACTAAGCTGCTTAAGTCTAAACCCTCCCGCAGTAGTCAGGTGGCATGTGAAAACTTACTTAACTGATCTCTTACATTGAGTAGAGTCTCTGTGCTGAGAGAGCCTTTTCAGCCGTTTAAGAGGATTAACTAGGACAGGGTACATAAGGAGTGAAACGCCGAATAGCGGCTACTCAGTCTCGTGCAGCACAAGCAGCAGCATCTAGCAGCGGCTTCAGCAGCAGCTGCACGTGCAGCACAAGCAGCTGGCAGCGACTTCAGCAGCACAAGCAGCACGAGCAGCACAAGCCGTAGCATTTGTCAGCAGCATCCGTGACATCGTCAGCAGCAGCCCCCATGACCTTGTCAGCAGCACAAGCAGCCAGCAGCTGCCAGCAGCTGCTTCAGCAGCTGCTGGCAGCTGCTGCACGAGCAGTAGCACAAGCAGTAGCATCTGTCAGCAGCAGCAGCAGCAGCACAAGCAGCCAGCAGCTGCTGCATGAGCAGCACAAGCAGCACAAGCAGCAGCACCGACAGCAGCAGCAGCAGCAGCGGTGGTGTGGACCACTGAAGCCTAGTGACATTTGACATGAAGCTTGAAAAACACAGTGACAGGTGACATGAGCAATTCTTAAAATCGACATGAGATATGAGCATAATTAAGCGACATCGACATGTGCCATGGCTATTTTTTAAGACAAATATCATATGTCATAGTCGCCTCATCCAAACCTCCACTAGTAGTGCTCTATAAGCGCAAGCTGTAAACCCTCTCCTCCCTCCGTGCACACAGGCGAATTATCAGAGTCAGCCAATGGTGTCAATACCCCTCTCATACAGGGGTCGGGCGCTGCTGGACTATAATAGATGAGTCAAGGACCGTTCTACTGAGGGTCAGGCAGGCTAAGTCGGACATTCAATGACAGGTAGGTCTTTGACAACCTTGCTTGAAAGTCTGGACAGCATTGACAGACTGGGGCATAAGGATCTCGCATGGTCAGACTTTCAAGCAAGTTTTGCTAAAGTCGAGTTATTGAATGTCCGACCTAGCCTGACCCACAGTAGAACGGTCCTTGACCCGTCTATTATAGTCCAGCAGTGCCCGACCCTTGGCTGAGAGCAGTTTAAGCGCCATTGGGTGTCTCTGATATTTGCCTCTGTGTAAGATGAGAAAAAAAGTCTGTTGAAAGACTATATTTCAAGCCAGAAAACTGTAATTAGCTTTCCAAGTTGTTTATTTAACAATATCTTAGCCTAGCAAGCAGCTGTCAGATGTCATCTAAGAAAAAAATGTGAGCTGTTAATAGATTCAAGAGAAATTAGTTTACAAATAGCCCGTGTAAGTACGCCCATGTCTTGCTTATTTCTCATAAGGTTGTAAGATAGTCACATCATGATGCACATCATCATAAACGCGATCATGATACCTTTCATTGTAAGTAGACTCGCCTCTCTGCCCTCTCTTTTAGAGAGGGCAGAGAAGCGAGTCTCACTCTTAAAAAACCCTGCCCCTCCCCCCCTCCCCCCCTCCCCCCCCATGCATCTTAAAGAGTGCCCCCCAGAGTGCCCCTCTCCCCCCCTCCTAGAAAAAAAGAGCCGCATTTTTAAATTATTTTTTAGCAAGCTTTTTCAGCTTGCTTTTTTTTTCTTTTTTTAAATTTATTTATCCATCAAAATCTCAAGTGACTTATTTTGAAAGCCAACCTAGTAGTCACGTGACCCCCTTAAGTAGGTCACTTCCCGTCACGTGACCTATTTGAATTTCCCGCCAACATGGTGGTCACGTGACCCTCTTAAGTAGGTCACTTCCGGTCACGTGACCTATTTGAATTTCCCGCCCAAAGGTCACGTGACCGGAAGTAGGTCACTTCCGGTCACGTGACCTATTTGAATTTCCCGCCAAAAGGGAGGCCTCTCATTGGCTGCTTTTGAATTTCCCGCCAAAAGGGAGGCCTCTGATTGGCTGCAGGTCGATTGAGTAATAAACAGTACTTAACTATAGTCCCGTTCCGATACATACTATACTACTTGCATTGGTCTATAGGGATTCTCAAGAAGTCAAAATGGAGAGACAACAGCACAAATGAAGGAGAGAATGAAGGAGAATTCCACAATATTGGATATTTGACTGCCACTACAAAGATGTAGAAATTCCAACGGAAGTACCATTAGTGGATTAAGGCTCTGTTCAATGGTGTAATGCACACAGAACTAGGGACAAAACACATGACAGGACAGACAGCATAAAACAAAAAACAGGAGATAAGTAGACTACCTTGTTCTGTATAGACTGTATGGTGGTGTCGGTGTTGTTTAACTCCTCCGTCAGGAGTGCCGACTCCGTCTGTAGGCTGTTGATGTTGACAGTCGTTACTGGTGGCTTCTGCGCCTCAATACAATGGACGACCTGAAATAAGGATTACTCATTTATTTCATTTGAAAAACTTTACCATAGTTTTGTATGGGAAGAGCCGTTCCCCACACCCCGTGTTGAAACTGAATCTCACTCTCACGTCTCCACGGTGAGGTCATCAAAATAGCTATGAACTAACTCTTCTGGTCTGTATTTTGAGGGAATGATTGATGAAACACATGAAATAAACACAGAGATCAGTTTTAACTCTCGGATTCCTCACCTGTGGTGCCTTGGCTTGCAATACACTCGGCTCAGCTTTGTGTGATATGATCTAGGGCACCACTCGTGGAGAAACCTGTCGTTATGGACCTCTATCTATTTATTTCATGCAAGATAGGAGCATCACTACAGAATCCCCATTGAACTATATTAACACGCTGGCTTTTGTGCTAAAAGTTAAAGTTTAAATGGTTATATTTCTGAGGTTGGAAAGGCTCTAAACAGAACACAACATACATGCATCGTGTGGCCTAGAATATAGTGTTTCATGAAAAAACCCTGCCAATAGGCCAACGATATTAGGCCCATATATTAAGTCATTTTTGAGGAAGATTTTCACTATACCGTAAAACCTCGCGTATAAGCCTAACTCATGTATATGCTGCACCCCGACTTTGGGCTGATCCCATAAGCCGCACCAGAGATCTGTTTATGGTAGCCTTTACTACTTTACCATATAGTCTGGTAAATAAAGTAAAAATTAAGGGGTAGATCCAACAAAACTGTAAGAAAAGGTTTTTCAGTGGATTTCACTAGCTTGATATGTCTTTTTTTCAGAAAAAAAAAGTTTACCACTCTTTGCCTTGGGAAAATGCCTCAAATGGGGCAAAATCCAAGATGGCCGCCAAAATATCAGAATTCCATCTCTCATGCCCTAGATACGGCTAATAATGCACATTTAACACTACCTATCCCCCCTAAATGGGACCCAAGGAATTCAATGGTTCTATTGGTTTGTTGCTAAGACTGCTGGTTGCCTAGCAACAGCTATTCTAATTGTTAATCTGCCTAGCAACACACATTTCCATGGTCCTGAGGTTGTTTATAGTCATACCTACCCCCCCTAAATTGGACCCAAGGAATTCAATGGTTCTATTGGTTTGTTTCTAGGACAGCTAGTTGCCTAGCAACGGCTATTCTAATTGTTTATCTGCCTAGCAACACACATTTCCATGGTCCTGAGGTTGTTTAAAGTCTTACCTACCCCCCCTAAATTGGACCCAAGGAATTCAATGGTTCTATTGGTTTGTTTCTAGGACAGCTAGTTGCCTAGCAACGGCTATTCTAATTGTTTATCTGCCTAGCAACACACATTTCCATGGTCCTGAGGTTGTTTAAAGTCTTACCTACCGCCCCTAAATTGGACCCAAGGAATTCAATGGTTCTATTGGCTTGTTGCTATGACAGCTGGTTGCCTAGCAACAGCTATTCTTATTGTTTATCTGCCTAGCAACACACATTTCCAGGGTCCGGAGATTAATTATAATCATACCAATTCCCTTTAATGGACCCGAGGAATGCAATGGTTCTATTGGTTTGTTGCTAGGACAGCTGGTTGCCTAGCAACAGCTATTCTTATTGTTTATCTGCCTAGCAACACACATTTCCAGGGTCTGGAGATTAATTATAATCATACCTACCCCCCTAAAATGGACACAAGGAATGCAATGGTTCTATTGGTTTGTTATTAACAGCTATTTTTATTGTTTATCTGCCTAGCAACACACATTTCCATTGGCCTACACTGAAAACCCAGGCCCATATGAAGGTACTCACTACAGAGGACTTAGGGTGATCATGCCCTTAGGTGATCAGATTAATAAGGAAATGTGATCATTTTGAGGACATAATTTTGCCACTAGAGGGACCTACTATACAACAATGTAAGATATAGCCCCTGCTCCATGTGATCTATTGATTAAACCCTATAGCACTATTGGTCATACATGTTTACAAGTTGGAGGAAATATGAAAACAATTATCAAAGTTTAAAATCAAGTGATTTGATTAAAAAACAGGTCAGAACTTTCAAACTATAAATATCTATACACAAAGACACCATTTATGTGTCTGAAACCAAAGGTAGAAGTGTGTAGATACATCCATCAGTTATACATATCTGTTTTACATGGCTTTTTATGAGGACTGAAACATACTCTTAAAAAAGGCCCGATGATTGAAGTTGATGATCGAGACAGGGTTAATTATAATAGTAATGGTAGATTAAATTTTATAACGAGAAAAAAATTGAAAAATAAAGGCAGTCATCAAATTGAGTACCCAGGGTCTTCCCATTGACAACCTAACATGCTCTACAATTGGGTCAAAAGGGTGATCATATTGATGACGTGGGTCCTCACTTGTGATCACTTTGAAGATCACCAGGGTACTCCCCCACACCCCAATCAAAATGATCACCCAAAAGTCCTCACTAGTGAGTACTTATTTTAACATAGGGTTTTCAGTGTAAGGTTGATTGTAATCATACCTATCCCCCCTGAAATGGACCCAAGAAATTCAATGGTTTGGTTTGCTGGAATACCTTCCCGTGGTCAAACCCTTGCATCCACCATGTCCTAACATAATGCCTTGACATGCTTTGTATCTTCCATAATGTTGAATGATTAAGTGATATGCAAACACATACATCAGTTTCTTCAAAATTCAGGTTCCCCTGGACTAGACTGGTTCTATGGAAGTACAGTTACTTCAAGTTTATCAGCTGATGATTTAATTACACTGCAACAATGCTTTTTTTCTCAGATAAAAGTTGCAGTGTCACCTAGGAATTTTGAGCACTATTCGGATTAAAAACTTCATCATTACAAATTTGTATTGGTATTTAAGTTTCAAATAGATTTAGACTATCTTGACATTTTTATGTAATGTAGTGTAAAGTTAACCCTTTCCCTGCCGCTTTACTATTGAAAAATTGTTCCCAACCACCGGGGACATTGAGATGAATATGTCCTATTAAAACCGGCACTACACTACAGATAGTGCCCTGATACTGCATATATGCAGTATCGGTTTTTGGGTACTAGAATAAAGAACTGCATATATGCAGTATCGGTTTTACGATGGTACTGCATATATGCAGTATCGGCAGGGAAAGGGTTAATGAACCAGTCTAGTTTCAGCTCTTGACATGTTAGGGATCCATAGCAAACACCCAAGGCCTCTTCAACAGAGAGGTACGCTCTAAAGAATCCAACAAAACGAATGTATGGAAATGTTTCACTCCATAAACAAACAAAAACTTCCAGTTACTATGTATTCACTGGAACTTAGCCTAATCAAATAGTTGTTAGTGCCTTATATAACTTGTCATTAATCACCAACATGACAGGTGTGGTCAACCCCATGCTGAAATGATCTATGACCAAGAAAAATGTAAAAAGAAAACTGGAATCTATTACTAATATACCAGGTGGGACCAACCCCATAATGAGATGATATTTGTCAGGTAAAGTGTGTGATGACAGTACTATTTAATTGAAAGGGGGGGGGGCAGGCATGGTGACCCATTGATCCCCAAACTCTTTCTGTGTCTAGTAGCTGCCATGAATGTGTATAATGAGTAGTGTGATCATATACATGACATCTATCACCAATATGCCAGGTAGGAGCAACCCCATACTGAAATGGTATTTGTCAGGTAAAGTGTGTGATGACAGTAATATTTGATTTAGATATTTGGGCATTAGAATCTGGCCCATACTAGAGTATTAGTTTTGATTATGAAAGCATGTTGTCTAGGATAATCTAATCAGTGTTTTCACATTGATCAGGGCATTGGGCGTTCATGCAAGTTGTTCCCTTGCAGTGTCCACATGCCAAGGTGCACAGAAGGCCATTTTTCCGGCATGAGCATGTGTTCTTGTCACATCTACCACCACAGTTACAACGAACAATGTTCAGAAAAGATGTTGGGGCAGCCTCTTGGTTCATTCTGTGGGGCTTCAGGATCTTTCCATGCTGTGTTGTATGCAGATCCCAACCCCATTCCTCTGCCTTTAAATCATTCTCTAGCCACACCTGTACCTGTAGGTAGACTCTCTGACTATGGAATTTGCCTGCATCAGATGTTGGTGGAAGCCGCTCAGGTGGCAGATAGGCAGATCTTGTGACAACTTTCTCAGTGAATTTGGTGACACGCTCAGCATTCAAATCTGAGTTTGCCTTACCACCATAGAGGATTGCAAGGGCATGGTTGCCAGCTTCTGCAATGTCCTGTTGATTTTGTTCTGGCTTCATGAAGGATTTAGTGAATTCTTGCAGGCCTTGATATTTTATAATAGCAGAAGAATTGCCGATGCCATATGGTCTTGACGTAGTATCACACCCTGAAAGGGCATGGATAAATAGAAGAGAGGAACACAATACCGGATCAAGTGATCTTTGCAGGCTGGCTACATTGATTAGCTTTGAACTTGTCTGGAAGTAGATTGTTTCACAGAGGTCAGATGTGAAATGGTGTAGCAGAAGGACTAGGACATCGGTGTCATCCCCCACAAACACAACAGGCTTTGTCAGGGCAGCCTGACAGGCTGACCTAGCAATGTCAAAGTCAGCGTCTCCAGATGCATGTTTGACCTGAATGTTGTTTTCCTCCATTTTGGATCCCAACATATTGATAAATCTCTGTTTGTTCCTTGGGTTTGCCAGAAATGGTTTCTTCTTCATCTTGAGCAACATATGAGAGGTGAACTCTACATCCACTTCCATCTCACTGCCAGCTCTCCTCTGATGAGTTTCATCCTTAGTTGAGGGGCCTTCATCATACCCATCAAACACAACCATGGCATTGAACTAGTGATGCTGAACATAGTCTATATAGAGTTGGAAGAGACAATCATATGATGTGGACTTGACTCATGTGGCTTGCAGCTTTTGCAACATAGCCCCCCCATCAATCACATGTACAGCTCGAATGGGATACTCCTTGGTAATGCATTCTTGTACCTGTTTCAGGAGCCCATTCTGAAGATCTGCTTCATCTGCAAGTCTCATCAAAAGGTTTGTGTCAAATAAGGCTGATGGATAGGAGCAGAGTTCATACTGTAGCAATGTTCTGGTGTCAAATGTACCAATACCAGCTACGGGAAGATGCTGGTATAGCTGCTGGGGATTAATCTCAATCTTCTCACCGCCAACTGACATGTACTGTGCAGAAGCCAAAGTAACAACTTGTTGCTTCCTTGAGAATTTGTGGTTGGCAACAGACTGGCCAACCATGGATGCTACTATAGCACAGCCAACCCTTTTTGCACAGTCAGCATTGACAGAACCTTTAGCAATAATGCCAGATGAGGTGCTCCTAAGTGCCATAGTTGTCTTTGAAAATGGCATTCGCTCTTCCAGGTAATCTGAGATTTTTTGGAGATCTGCTGCATTGCACTTCATATTTGCCTCAGTGAGATCTTTGTGCTTGATGCTTGTAGTGTCATTGCTTCCAAGACCGGTAACATCTTTCATTGCCTCGTGGACTTCACCACATGCTGGCATGGATAGTGGCTAAGTGAGTCTTGTGGATTCCTCAAATCCCCGTCCTCTTGTGAGGCCGCCAACAGATTTGATGTTTCCCATCAATACCTGTTCTATATACATATCGCTGAATACTCCTGCCCAGGAACCCTCACTTTGTCTCACAACAAAGAATCCTTCTATGAATTTGGAATACACATCTGGGTGAGTTTCCTGCAGTTCGTCCATTTTGTCTAGATACAGGACAAGGGACTTCACATGATTGTTATGGCCTGAGGCAGCAAGGTATGGAAGCATGTCATGTACAGACTGAAGGTACAGTTTCCTATTGCCAGTTCTAGCTGACTCAATGAGAGCACGAAGGATGCTGATGAGATGCATGTACATCATCCAAAGCTTAGAAGTACGGTAGGGAGCCATTTCAGTTCTCCAAGATTCTATAGCTGATTCCAACTGAAAAATGACATCAGACTTCAGAGCATCTTCAAGACTTAGTTCTTTTTCGTTTACCATGGACATCAACTTCCTTGCAGTGTCTAGTAGAGTGTCCAGTTCTTGGTCTTGCTCCTCAAACACCTGTGACGTAACAATACGATTTAGCGCTCTGTCTATCAGTAGGTGAGCCCGAACAGCTCGACACTGCCTTCCCAGAGAGCATTTGATCGATACTTCCCTCTGCATACACCTGGGAAATGATCTCCTTTATGCCTGACCCTGCCATTATGCTTCCTATTGTTCCCAAGAAACTCATCTGTGTGTGGAATTCACCAAGCAGAAGTACAGACTTCTTCAGTGCACTTTCAACAGGCTGTGCTTCGATTATCATGTATGCTATCCACCAAAGCTGTTGATCAAAGGTGATGACAGCCTTCACTCCGTGCTGTTTCGCATGATCACTTCGTGGGATCACTTGGTGGCAAATTGATAATCGGCAAGAACATTTGTGAGCTCTTTCCTACATGCATATGCTCCTGCTGTGTATGAATCATCCATTGAATTCCTTAGGTCCATTTTAGGGGGGGTAAGTATGATCATAATCAACCTCCGGACCATGGAAATGTGTGTTGCTAGGCAGATAAACAATAAGAACAGTCTTTGCTAGGCAACCAGCGGTCATAGCTACTATCCAATAGTTCCATTGAATTCCTTGGGTCCAATTTAGAGGGGGTAGGTTTGACTATAAACAACCTCAGGACCATGGAAAGGTGTGTTGCTATGCAGATAAACAATTAAAATGGCTGTTGCTAGGCAACCAGCAGTCTTAGCAACAAACCAATAGAACCATTGAATTCCTTGGGTCCATTTTAGAGGGGGTAGGTATGATTATAATCAACCTCAGGACCATGGAAATGTGTGTTGCTAGGCAGATAAACAATTAGAATAGCTGTTGCTAGGCAATCAGCAGTCTTAGCAACAAGCCAATAAAACCATTGAATTCCTTGGGTCCAATTTAGGGGGGGTAGGTATGACTATAAACAACCTCAGAACCATGGAAATGTGTGTTGCTAGGCTGATAAACAATTAGAATAGCCGTTGCTAGGCAACCAGCTGTCCTAGCAACAAACCAAAAGAACCATTGAATTCCTTGGGTCCAATTTAGGGGGGGTAGGTATGACTATAAACAACCTCAGAACCATGGAAATGTGTGTTGCTAGGCAGATAAACAATTAGAATAGCCGTTGCTAGGCAACCAGCTGTCCTAGCAACAAACCAATAGAACCATTGAATTCCTTGGGTCCAATTTAGGGGGGGTACGTAGTGTTAAATGTGCATTATCAGCCATATCTAGGGCATGGGAAATGGAATTCTGATATTTTGGCGGCCATCTTGGATTTTGCCCCATTTGAGGCATTTTCCCAAGGCAAAGAATGGTAAACTTTTTTTTTCTGAAAAAAAGACATATCAAGCTAGTGAAATCCACTGAAAAACCTTTTCTTACAGTTTTGTTGGACTTAAGATCTTTATTTACCAGACTAATAGTAGCAAAAGCTCGCGCACATAAACAGCACCCCGACCATTGGCCAATGCTATAAGCCGCACTGCCGATATGACTCGAGTACTAGCCGCGGCTCATACGCGAGGTTTTACAATAATCTGATGTATATTCGAACCTGCTCTAATGAGTAACTATTCGTTTCACGAGACTCCAATTTGATGAATAAAAGTTTTAAATCATTTTAAAAAGAACGACCCCTTATTTTTGGCACACCAATTAAACTTTTATGGGAGAAAAACATCCACCTCTTGGTTAAAAGCAGGGTTTTGCAGTGGGCAGATACAAATATTTCTATCACGGATAAAGGAGTGCAAACATTAATCAATATTTTTTCTCTAAGCTGCAATCACCGAAACAAATACCAAGACAGACCAGAATTATCTCCATTAGATAACACCATGTATACTTAAGTAATACCGGATCGGGCGGCCTATCGCAGAATATAGCCATAAAACATATTGTGGGCACTATGATGATGCCCTGATAACTTAGTTGAACATCATTTTTTGTACCATAAATTATGTATACATGTGTATATATCCTGTATTACATCAAATTTACAGAGAATTGATGTTATCCTTGCCATTGAGGTTGACAATGTAATGGCCTGCTAGCTTGTTAGTGTTTTTAGACACAGTTCATCTCCCATCCTGGGACATTAAGGGTCAGTGAAGGGTTTTTGACGCGACATCTATCACCCCTTATGTTCATATTGTCAGATAGCATGGTTCCTATTTAGTCACATTGAATCCCTAATTACGCTAAGTGAGGCCTCATATTTGGGGCCCTTGATGGGAGGGGGGTGTCCCCATGTCCATAATAAATGGCCATGTCACCATATAGATTTTAAGAAATTGCCAAAGTCCCATGCCACTTTATAAGTTTTTCCTCTGTCCCATATCACTAGGCCCCAAAATGGCCCAAGTTGCCGTGTCGATTTTAGGAGTATGGGACCATATGTTTAACTACAGCTAGGGGAGGGGACCGGGTGATTTGTTCCCTTGGATAAAAAGAAGAGCACATTAACAACTTCTGACACATGTGTAGGGGGCACAGAAAGAAATGAGGGTGGCGCAAAGGATGAAAACGATGATTTCTTGCCCGCGATTGAGCCCAACGCTGCCTGTGGTTTGAAATTGACCACTGCCGAAGTGTCAACCAAGGGAGTTATGTGGTCATTATTCAATAATGAGGGTAATGGTGAGATATGGAATGGAGGTGCAAATGTTTTTTAACACGTATCTTTTGAATATTAAATGAGCAGGCTCTTTTGCTAAATAGGAGGTTACATTTTTTAATATTCCCTCCCTCCTCGAAGGGGTCGAATGTTGTTATGCCCTTCCCCCCACCCAAAAAGAAAACAACAGCAGACCCCCCCCCCCTTGTAATTAATTAATGTCCCCTACCAATGTGTGTCTGTGTAGTTGACGTGTGTGCCGAGAGGACAGGACATACAGGGTGACAGGATGGACATAGTGGTGTTGGTTAGTGCATGGCAACCCTTTAAGGACAGGGTAATACTTCAATGCACTATACCCTTTAACGCCATAATGTGTGGTGAGTGACAGCCCTGGTGAGTGACTCGTATAGACTCACCATTGCTGCATATGCATATATCATGCCAATCCTACCGGGTCGATATGCTCCGATGGTCGGCATGATGCATGCATGCAGCCCTGGTGAGTAAGTTCACCAGGGCTACATGCATGCATCATGACGGCAAAGGGCATAATGATGCATTAATGCGTCACGACCTTCCTGTGAGGTCCCATTATGTGTGTTCTCTGTCATGTTTGTCTTTCTGCCCCTGTATCGTATTAGATTATATTAGATCACATTGGATAATATTTGATAATATTGGATAATATTAGATGGGTGATTGCAAAGTATAGTAGAAAGAATCCTAGGTCAGTCTCACGATACTTTCCGATATTTCTTAGTTTATGATCACTGTTGCCCAGAGGTCAAACGGCACTGCCAAAAACCTAATAAAGGTACAAGACCAGGTCCTAAGTAACGGGTTGCAGTGCCTTTCCGTAGGGGTAAAACAGGTCCGGCCTTAGTACTCGAGAAAATCCCATTTCTCAATGTCCAGGCCATTTCTGTATGACAAAAAATACGACTATTAACATAATTTATTTCACGCTGTAGGCCTACAAATTACCGTGGTACAGTGTGAATATCTATCCAGTACAGTTATACAGCTAAGATATTCTAAAACTCGCGAACCCGTGAAATGACATTCTTTCTGCAGATTCGAATTGATACACGCAAAAATATCCCATGTTTACAGCGGTCCCCTTCTTTGTCTTCACAAAAAGTCAGTCAAATAGGGTCTGTTATTCCGCAACAGGGCAGCGTTTGGGAAAGCCATACTCGATGGCCCCATAATGATGGGAGGCACAGGGGGTAGGGCCGGGGGGTAGGAGTTCCAGAAAGTTGTCAAAGCTACATTTCTTTTGTTTAAATTTACTTCCCAGATTCTAGTCGCCCTCCCAGTCTCTTTGTTTGTTTATGAATCATTGCTAAGACCTAGTCCTCAAACTGACAAAGTGTATGCATAAAAGTTATAGCCCATCACTGATAAATCACCCAGACGAAGGAAACGAAACGTATGGTGTGTCTAGGTCAGCTTATGTGGTCGGAAGATATACAAACTGGTGGTTTCTGTTCTATTGTATATACAGAGTACATCGGTGTATTGTTGTCAATATGGCAGGGACATTGGCTTAAAAAGCAAGCCCATTATTTTGCCTCCCAATGGATAATCAACGACAGTATTCCATAGTGGTTTGCTGGGCAATTTTCTCTCAATAAAGGTAAATAATAAACACAAAGGCGCACTTACTTTAATCCATATTCCATATGGCCTATTACTTCAGGAATATTCTAATCGTTCAACGCCTATAATAACTTAGTCAACATACTAACACTTGTGGACCCTTGTCTATCTATTATGCTGATCACATAGATATCAAACCTTCACTTTCATAACACAAGGCTATGTCATATATCATCCTAGATATAAAAACCCATGTAGACAGAGTTCTGCCCGACTGTCTGACTGTCCGACCTCATCCTTGTCTGTGGTCAGAAGAACCGTGCGAGGCTAGCCGCACAGTGCTTTAATGCCGTAGACGTGGTTTGCACACCATTCCTACTCTTCAGCGGTTGATAAACCCCCAAGAGTAGGCATGATGCCTCAATGCATGCCCAGACGAGTAGACTCGCCAGGCCTGCATTCATGCATCATGACGAAAAACGACATTGAAGTGCTATGCAGCCCTTAAAGGGTTAAGGATAGGATCATCACTAAGTTGTCACATAAGTGCGTCATGCTGAATCTCAAACTGTATCAACGACTAAATGGGCAGCAGAGTGCATGAATGCGGCACTGGTGAGTCATTCATGCAATATGACAACTGTTGAAAGGGTATATATTATATTTGCATTGACGCACCATGCTGTCCTTAAAGGTCCCCATATTGGAACCCCTACAGCAACAGTCTGATTGGGTCTTTAAATAGGCTCGGTCGTTTTTGTGTGTTTTTATTTTTTTTGGGGGGGGGGGGGGGTTAGTATGAAATGCAGCAAATGAAACCATGACAGGGTAGACCTGTCTGGGATTGAATTTATAGCTTATATAAGCGGATGTAACTTTCAGATGTCGGAATAGATGAATAAGCTTTGGGAAGTATTTCGGTCAAATCTACATTCAGGTGTAAAAATAGCAGGCAGACAGGGAGGCAGGGAGGTAAACAGGTAGGCAGGTAGGCAGGCAGATTAACACACAGGCACAACACAATGAACATAGTGAACAAACAAGAAAACTAAGGGAAGCTATGGAGGCAGGAAGGTAGGTAAATGAGTGCATAGGCAGAGAACCGAAAAATATAGAATGACGTCCAAAAAACTAAGAATCGTATAGAACAAGGGAGTGATGAAATTCTAAAGTGAAAAAATTGAAAAATAAAATTCCAAAAATAAACCAACCTTTTCTGATTTGATCTCCTGCATATCTATGTCTGTATCAGAGAAAGTGTTTTGCCGGATGGAGTTCTTGATTTTCCCTATTTTGTGGAGCGTCTTGCCTCGTTGTCTGCGGATCTGTCCGAGCGCTGACAGGTTATGTTCATCCTGGTCATCCAGCAGTGGTGCCACCTACAGGGAGGAGAGAAGCCGACATGTAACCTTAAAGTGGCATAGTCCGATGATTAGGACTCAAAAAACAAATTTTGCTAAAAGTGAACCAGAATGTTCATTATGACGATACTTTACATCCTACCTACTTTATTGAAGATTATTGCCCAGAATTCAACTTAAATTTCAGATAATTATCAGTTTTTTCCTCAATTTAATACTTTTGGAGTGCTCGCTATAAGTCCACCCATCGAAAATACACTGTAAAAGGGCTATACCTGTGTTCATTGGACCCTCATAATTTTCCTCATTTTGTCCATCAATGATATTCTTTTGTCCCCCATCAGTAGTATAATATGTATCGGAACGGGACTATGCTTAAGTACTGTTTATTACTCAATCGATATGCAGCCAATCAAAGGCCTCCATTTGGTCACATGACCGGAAGTGACCTACTTAGGGGATTAGTGGTGACGTCACGTGACCTAGTTAGCCAATCAGAGGCCGCCATTTGGTCACGTGACCGGAAGTGACGTCATATGACCTACTTTCGGACCGGAAGTGACGTCATATGACCTACTTAGGGGACCGGAAGTGACGTCATATGACCTAATTTAGGATCACGTGACCGGAAGTGACCTGATGAGTCACGTGACCGGAAGTGACGTCACATGACCCAATGGACAACCGGAAGTGACGTCATGTGACCTCATTGAGGATCACGTGACCGGAAGTGACCTGATTGATCACGTGACCGGAAGAAGTGACTTCACGCGACTTAATGAAGAGATGAGCGTCTTTAAAGGGAAATGCGGGTTCCTACACATAGGCCACCTGGTGGCAAAAATCAATACTCTTGAAAATTCTTTTTTTGGCTAAATTTGTATTCCAATGTATGGTACTTTCCCTTAATCAACCATTTCATTTTTCATCCAGAGATTATACCTGTGTGTATGGCATTTATTAGTCACTGGGATACCCATAGCATCCTATAGTTAGGGCAAAATAAGTATTTTTGAAAAATTCATAACTTTCTTATTTCATCGGTGACCCCTTACTACTTTACATCTAAAATGTTCCTATAGATGCCCATGAAACATTCCCAAGTTTTGGTTGATATAGCAATAGAGGGGGATAATCCATGACCGATTATGTGGGAAAATACTGTTTTTCCATTCATTTCTAAAATTAAGGTACTCATTTGCTCAAATGGCTGTATCATAAAAATTAGCTCGGTGACAAGTCAATTTCTTTTCATTTTCTATTTGATAATAAATCAAGCTAATATAATCCTGAGTTACATGCAAATAGCAATAGAATTTCAGTATTTTCTCGACAAGTAGCATTTCCCTTTAAGGGGTCACGCGCTTTAAAATGTGATATATATTTTTTTTGGAGGAGGAGGCGAGTCTCTTATTTTTTTTGTAAACCAATAAAAAACACAACAATATAAGTTTGTTTTTTCATTTTATTTTTTATTAGCGACTGGAAGTGACTTATTGAACTAGGTAGAAGTGTTCTTTAGAGTGTATAAGGGGGGAGGGGAGGGGAGGGGGGGAGGGGGGGAGGGGGGCCCTTTAAGATGCATGGGGAGGGGGGCACTTTTAGGATGCATGGGGTGGGTGGGGGGGAGGGGAGGGGAGGGGGGGAGGGGGGCACTCTAGGGGGGTAGGGGGGCACTCTAAGGGGAGTTTGTCTCTTTTAAGAAAAAAAGAAAGAAAAGAATTTAATCAAGAGACACACTTCTTCCTCTCGAGAGGAAGAAGTGTGTCTCTTAATTTTTTTGTTTAGGAAGTGATGGTCTTTAGGATCACGTGACCGGAAGTGACCTGATGAGTCACGTGACTAGAAGTGACGACGTCACATGAGTGACACTTTAAGAGGACACGCGACTTACTAATAAAAGAAGACGTATGAAAATAAAAACACAACAATAATTTTATTTTATTTTTTTATTTATTTTTTTTCAATCTTGATAAACACTCTATTTTTGAAAAGATGCGCTCAATCAATCAATAACACACTTTTTTTTTTTTTTCATATCCCTAAAGGACTCGTTGTCACACCCTCAGAATGCACGCGACGCTTATAATACAAGTAGCGCACGCCATCTTTCTCTATGGTGTAAGTGACCATTTTGTTTCGTACCACTTTGAAATTTCTATTTACCGCAAGGAGAGTTTTTCGTTGGCGAAGAACATCCAAGAAGTCGTCTGGTTCTTTAGGGTTTTGTTTCTTCTGTACACCTTTTGCACTCCATTTTTTGGATTTTCTTTCACCGGTGCCGCTGACTCGATCGTAGCAAATGTAAGTCTTAGGGTTGAGACTTAGGATCCCGTCACCTTCCCACTCCGCTTTCATAAGCCCCGAAGTTCTCAGATCGTGAAGGTACCGTCTCTCACAATATCCGCCGGGCGGCGGACACCATTTTCGCACTCTTTCCGTTTTTGTCTTCACGAAAAGCTCTAAGTGATCGTCGCACACCGCTGTCGGTATCCACTTTCGTTTCTCTCTGAAGTATGTCTCTCTCAGGTGAGGTTTGACTAGGTCATCCAACGTGTCACCACTGAGAGCCATGTAAAGACTGTCGGTGTCCATTTGACAAAGAGCATAATCGTGCCGATCGACGAATCTATCCAAGAAGTCGTATGTGAACTCTAACATTTTCAACTTCGCGTACTGGTATACCATGAACCCTATTTGAATAGGGAGGTTGTTCTTGACTGTTTTCGGTTGTAGTTCGACTTCAAACAGATCAGAACTCAACTCGGACGCCTTTTTGAAGCGCCACGAATTGGCCAATAGTTCGAACTTCCGACTGTCAGTGTATCTCACCGCCGTGTGTTTTTCTTTGTTGCAGATTGTTTTACCGTACGTGGCGTTTCCCATTAACTTGTAACAGTCTGACAGAATTTTCTCGTTCTCGTTCACGTCGCCACGTCTTCGCGCCGCCGTTACTTCGTCCGCGAAACCGGCAAAGGAGCGTTTAGGTAGGTATTCTACGACCAGCTGTACTTTGGTGACTATCAAACCGTGCTCTAAATACCACTTGAGAAGTGGCGTTCCCAAGAGAATATTTTTTCCGTGGTAACTCCCTATCAGACATCTCTGAGGCGTGTTCAACAGCTTTTCTTCCTGCGCAAAGTCTGACATGTGAGGTCCTATGTCTGATTTTGTAACGGACACGTTCTTGAAAACGGGGGTCATTTCTTCGAAGTAGTCTCGTAGGTGAGGCGGCGTAGTGATGTCCACTTGAACTAAACAGAACATTTTCCCGTCTTTGACAGCGGAAAGGATGTTGCTCCCGCTCATAGAGTTTCGAGACACTTTCAAAGCGTCAACCTTCCAGTGTTGTTGGGAGGCCTTAACCCGCTCATCTCGACGCTTCATCTCTCTCCATTCGCACTCCCACACGACGACCAGCTTGTGACCTAGCGCTTTCAAGTAAGTGCTTACTCTAGCCGTTCTGTCGCGTCTCTCCTCCCTCAGTGAAGCGCACTGATATCGGTGCGACGGTATGCACTCGTGAGCGTGGAACCAACACCCGTGAAACTGGAAAACCGTATTAGAGGCTGCGTGAAACCTGTCGACGCGAATTCTTCGACAGCCTAGAACCATCTCGCTGCCGTTGAAAGCGTGGCGCAGTTTCACGTCGCGGTCGTGCTCTACGAAGCGTAACCACTCCAAAGCGCTGTGAGAGTTTCTTTGCCTAATTTCGGGCTTGAACTTGCTTAGATCCTTGGACGGCACTAGGTGTTGTCTTTTGCTCATGGTGGTGACTGTAGAGAGCGGCAAAAGACTGAGTGAGTGAATGGGGGTTTCCAGACCCCTTATATACGCCTTCTCGCTTCTAGAGCTAAGCTACTTACTGCCCTGTTCAGCTGCCGCCGGCTGACCGGCGGCCATTCACAAAGAGAAACAAAAGACATAATGCATGACGTTTTCAGCTGGATCCCTTTCCCCCCTTTTGAGAGATCGACTGACATGAGCTAAGCTACTTACTGCCCTGTTCAGCAATTCAACGCGCATTAGCTGTATAAAGGATTAAGCGGTTGCTGCCGCCGGCTGACCGGCGGCCATTCACAAAGAGAAACAAAAGACATAATGCGTGACGTTTTCAGCTGGATCCCTTTCCCCCCCCCCTTTTGAGAGATTGACTGACATGAGCGGGCGGTGTACCGACTGTGCTAATTCAACGCGCATTAGCTGTATAAAGGATTAACGGTCATGAGCTTAGAGTGTGTATACAAAAAGAACTGCAGGAGGCGTGTGGCGTGAAGCAGGACCCCCTAAGACGAGTGTGTCTGTCTGTGAGTAGAGTCGTGTGCATGTGGTGAGCGACTTAAGTGTAAAACAAAAAAAAAATCACCGCCTCCTGCCGTGGTGAGTAGACCGGGCCGGCCGGCGGCGGCCGGCTAGTTCAATAGGGGTGACAGCTGACTAAGGCTGTGCATGAAAATCCGATTTTCGCCTGACCTCTGACGTTTGTTACAATGAATGTCAGAGGGAGAGAGAGTCGTCCTCAGGTAGGGGGTAGGAGGTAAGGCTATGGATAAGGAAAAAACGCCATTTTCAGCTGGCCTCCACCGATGGCGATGACATACTCCTCGTCATCTAAGCTCTTAATAAGCTCTTAAGGAGCGGAGCGGCTGAAAAGCGTCATGCGGACAGGTCGCTAGACAGCTGGGGTGCTGTTGGAAATAGGATTAAACTCCCTCTGTATAAAAGCTCTGATTTCTGTTGGAAAAAAAACCATATCGCCTCTGACCGCAGTAATGTCTACTACCACCACCACCACCACCACCGCCGCCGCCGCCGCCGCCAAGACGAGACGAGATGGCTCAAGCTATTCCACTTTCAATCTCGCCTTCACCCCCTTGTCCACCTGAAAAATTAATGCGGCTTCACGACGTGAGACGCGCGGTGCAGGCCGATGGAGAGAGTAGAGAGGTAGGACAGCAGCGCTTAGCATATAGCGACGCCTTGCTTCGTCAACTAGGTAAAGAGTTGAGCGGATCTTGGAGAGTGTTGGGCAGTAGCTTAAAAGTTACCGCCGCCCGTATGGATGCTCTAGTAGAGCGCAGTGTCAAGACACCGGAGGAGCTGTGTACGGCGATGTTCCGAGTTTGGTGGGGTGAAACCCAGCATCGTCATAGATGGGGAGAGCTCGGCCGCGTCTTCACCCGCATTAGACGAGTTGGCTCAGTGGATGACCCTTCTCCACAGGCAGGGGTTGGATTTCGAGAACCCCGACTCGCACGCGATGCATAAGCACTTGGGCGCCCTCGGCAGATGCCTAGGTAGCAGGTGGAAAGAGGTGGGGGGTCATTTAAAAATGTCGCCTGAGAGGTTAGATAAGATCGCTGAAGAATGCGAATGCTGAGGAAGTCCCGCTGAGTGGGCCTTCAAAGTGTTGAAAATGTGGCAAGCTGAAGCTGACGGTGCCGGCAGTACACCTTTTGAACTCCTTCGAGTGTTGACTGAGGACATGGGAAAGTTTGACCTCGGCATCACGATATTACTTGACTTTATCAAGCAAGAAACAACGAGAACAACGGACATGTGAATTGTTATGTTTTATTTTCATACGTCTTCTTTATTAGTAAGTAAAAAAAAAAAATTATAACAATTAAGTCGCGTGTCCTCTTAAAGTGTCACTTCCTCCGGTCGCTGCTGATCTCCTCATTAGGGCATGTGACGTCGTCACTTCTAGTCACGTGACTCATCAGGTCACTTCCGGTCACGTGATCCTAAAGACCATCACTTCCTAAACAAAAAAATTAAGAGACACACTTCTTCCTCTCGAGAGGAAGAAGTGTGTCTCTTGATTAAATTCTTTTCTTTCTTTTTTTCTTAAAAGAGACAAACTCCCCTTAGAGTGCCCCCCCCACCCCCCTAGAGTGCCCCGCTCCCCCCTCCCCTCCCCCTCCCCTCCCCCCCACCCCACCCCATGCATCCTAAAAGTGCCCCCCTCCCCATGCATCTTAAAGGGACCCCCTCCCCCCCTCCCCCCTCCCCTCCCCTCCCCCCTTATACACTCTAAAGAACACTTCTACCTAGTTCAATAAGTCACTTCCAGTCGCTAATAAAAAATAAAATGAAAAAACAAACTTATATTGTTGTGTTTTTTATTGGTTTACAAAAAAATAAGAGACTCGCCTCCTCCTCCAAAAAAAATATATATCACATTTTAAAGCGCGTGACCCTTTAAAGACGCTCATCTCTTCATTAAGTCGCGTGACGTCACTTCTTCCGGTCGAGTGATCAATCAGGTCACTTCCGGTCACGTGATCCTCAATGAGGTCACATGACGTCACTTCCGGTTGTCCATTAGGTCATGTGACGTCACTTCCGGTCACGTGACTCATCAGGTCACTTCCTGTCACGTGATCCTAAATTAGGTCATATGACGTCACTTCCGGTCCATGAGTAGGTCATATGACGTCACTTCCGGTCACGTGACCAAATGGCGGCCTCTGATTGGCTGACTAGGTCACGTGACGTCACCACTAATCCCCTAAGTAGGTCACTTCCGGTCACGTGACCAAATGGAGGCCTCTGATTGGCTGCATATCGATTGAGTAATAAACAGTACTTAAGCATAGTCCTGTTCCGATACATTATATACCACTCCCATCCCCCAAATATGATAGTGTAATGTCATTTTGAATACACTTAAGAAGAAATTAAAATATGAAAAAAATCGGACCATGCCACTTTGATTGTCGCACATGATATAAGGTTAGGGTAGGTTCACCTCAAGTCGAAAACATACCTTGAGACGGACACTTGATTTTGTGGTTATTTAAGCAATTTAAGCTATTCATTTTTGAACTAGGGTAAAGTTTGGGTGTTATTATCTCCATAAAACATACATTAAAAGTTGTTGTATACATGAATACCCTCAAATTTCACTGTCTGTCTCAGGGTATGTGTCCGACTCATGGTGAATCTACCCTATACACAAGCGGAACCAAGGTGCTGATTTTAGGGATTTCCTTAGTTGGTGGTGTGGGAACTTATATTCAACAAATTTAGCAAGGCACGGCTTAGGCCTGGAATAATTAGGTTATATGTGAGAGTGAGAGTAAGAATGTATTGGAATACAAATCAGAGCATGATTCACAAAGATCCTTTTTCAGATATTTCATAGTAAGATGCATATTAATTATCCTGCCATGAAGCAAATTGTCAAAATTATATTCTACATTTCTGGAAGATAATCTTCTTTTTATGAATTTGGAACTTATAATCAGCTTTGCCTTCAAGAAAAATGATATATTTCAAGAGAAGAAATAAAGCAGATTGTGTTATAGACATGTTTGTATTAGTTCAGAGTTGTATCACGAGGAGGTTGCTTTCCCTACGGACCACAACTACAAAGTGCCCTAGGCCCTGCTGACATTTCCCAGCTGGACTTAATTATGCATCAAATTTCTCTCCCTTGCTCCCATTGGTTACTCATGTGGTCAGCTGGTCACACTTGGGTCAGGCTCTGACCAATTCATACTGACACTGTGCTCAGACAAGTGCAGTTTACTAGACACTGGCACTGTGCTTCAGTGGGGCCTAGTGGTGTGGTGTGTATTTGTACTATTTATAGTTAGGGTTTGGGCCCTATGACTATGATTTATGTACAGGCTGTTACTCATTACATCAGTATTTTATGGGTTAGTAGGCCTATGGCCTAGTGGCTTTTTAGGTGGATTTAGGGTGTTTATCATTTATATAGGACATATGTCATATGTTATGATTTATTGGGCCTATCCCTTCCAGAGGTAGGCCCCACTTTGTAGTTTCGACCCTTATGGCGTCATCATCAGGTGGATTTGACAGGAAAATATATTGCTTTATTTCATGGTGAATACGGACTGCCAAGCTTAAACCAATGGGAGGGCCGTTTCCGAAGGTAGCGTGCAATAACCCTCGGCCGTTCTGCACGCTGTGGCCGTATTGCACGTTGCCAAGGGGCCGTGGGGGTCACTATGGGGTCCCTATGGGGTCGCCATGGGGTCGCTACGTTACCGAGGGTCACGTGACCTGCGCGGAATTCAAAATGGCGGCCGACGGACGTAAACAAACACCGCGGTAGTAATCAAACATCTCGGAAGTAAGCATAGGCTACATGTAATGGATATCTATTTTACATCAATAAACCCTGAAATAAACACAGAGCGTCACTCAAAAGTGACCTCTTCACTGGTTACTGCACTCGCCATGCTTGGGCCGTATTGCACTAGGCCTACGGCCAGCGTGCAATACGGCCCAAGCAAGGCTCGTGCAGTAACAAGTGACTCAGTCACTTTAGCATGCAGCTCTGTCTATATAGTGCTACTATGTGTATATTTTATAAAATACAATAGACTCCATTTGGCAGTCTATTGGGCCTAGTATTTTATTTATTTGTGCATAACTCTATAAAAATTGCGTTATTTATAGATCAAGTTTTCTTAGAGAAATGTATGAGGGACCGGGGCATTTTTATAGGAATTAGTCCTTGTTGGGTGAAATGTCGGGTAATTTTGTGTCGCTTTTTTAACGAGGACTTGTTGACATTTCACCCATGGCTGCCGTCCTTCGTGTTCATTCCCAAGGGTGAATGACTACGAAGTTCAGAGTTTAATTTGGCTAAAGAAATGAAATATATTGGAAATAGTTTAGTCTACTATTCTGAAAAAAGACGAGGGGTGTTTGCATGGATTATATTGAATACATTAGGCCTCCTTACCGGTCCGGTGTCAGTGCTGCCGCCTGGTGTTATAATCATACACTGGGTGGCGCTGGTAGTTGGGGAGTAGTCACAACCCGCAGCAAACAGCAGGGCCTCCTCTGCCGCACTCACCCCACGACGGCCCTCCTCACTCCGGGTTTGCCGCAGTCGCAACGTCTTCAGCCGTCTTAGTGCCTTAGAACAAAATTTTGATAAATTTCCAAATTTTGAATTGTAGTACAGGCTGTGTCTCCTGAGATCGGCCCATTGGGGTCGTCTATGACCGGGTACAGTTTATGACCGGGTGCAATCTATGACCGGCTGGACAAAGGACTTTTTATCACTCATTTTATGTCAATTTATATGTATGACCGTTTTCTTTCAAGCCGGTCATAGATTGCACCTGGTCATAGATTGCACCCGGTTATATATTGCACCCAGTCATAGATTGCCCCCGGTCATAGATTGCACCCGGTCATAGATGAAAACATTGGCCCATGTTCGTGAGACAGTCTGCAGCTCGAGCAGGAGCTAAGATATAATTATATAGGTCTGTTTTGGCACAGAGTCATCTTCAATATACATATATATATATATATATATATATATATTTATATATATATATATATATATATATATATATATATTTATTTATTTATTTATTTATTTATATATATTACATATATATATTATATTTATACATATCTTTTTTAATATATTTTTTTTACTTCAATATTCTCCCATTGAAAAAAGAAGTAATCACTTACCATAGTTGTTCCTATGAGGCACTTGTCTTCAGCTTATATCAGCTTACTGCCTCTCTACTGAAAAACAGGAGATGACAATGTAGGGCGATCAACTATGGGGCATTATAAGATATAGTATATCTTAATATGTATCATGATACATAATGTGTCATTTATGTAAACTTGCCGAGCAGCAGAAGATATACAAGGCCTCATTGTGTATATGGACACTTGTTTAAGGTAATAGCTGTGTGTATATGAGGAGTCTTGTCCTCTTCCTCCTTCCATCCATTAATCATGTATGTTCAACCTTTTTTAGTAACTTCTTTTCGTAGCTACCTCTGAAAACTAACAAGGTACATGTGCCGACATGGACATCCCTGGGATGGGTTCCAGGAAATACCCAACTTTTCCCTTCAAGGGCAGCACTGTGCTGTAATGTTCTATGTCAGTAACTCACCAGTGGCGAGTAACTCACCAGTGCTGCATTCATGCATCAAACCTACCTACAGGGTTAGCATGATGCACAAATGACATGTACCGGTGAGTTCTGGATTACCAGATTGCCAAATTGTTTGAGAAAACACACTGAAGCAATATCTACATGTAGGCCTTAGCATTTAAAAAATGCTAAGGCATCATGCCCCTGGCCGCCATGATGCATGAATGCAGCTTTGCTGAGTAACTCACCAGGGCTGCATTCATGCATCATGACGACCCTATGTGGTTGATACACTCCCAAATGGTCTGCATGATGCAGCAATGTAGCACCGGCGACAAATGTCACATTTTAGCAACATGCTGTCCGTAGAGGGTTAAATGGCTAGTGTACACCCAACACACACATGACGATTGGGTCAGCATTACAAGCTGACTGAAGCTGGAGCTGAACTTTCGTTTTCGGAAACAGGATAAGGCCTAAAAAAAGGTTTGTTTCAGATAACCCACATACCGTATCAACACAGGGCCGCCCCTACCTTTTTTATGCAATTTTCATTTAAATATTTACCCATTTTTGGTCAATTTTAGGGTCTTCGGAGAGGTCTGCTAGTACTTTCATGTTTTTAAAAAATCTATAAAAAATCTAAAAATATCAGACCTAACGACCCTGCATTTTCTTCCCAAAACAAACCTCTTTTTTTTGGCCTAACCCAGTGGGCACAGAACATTAAATCAACATTGATAGATGGTTGTCAATGTTGATCCAATGTTGATTTAATGTTGATTCAACATGGATCTGGATTTTGTGCCCACTGGGAAGTACACATTGTGCTTAGCTAATTATTCTTGACACATTCTACTACTTTAAGAGTATATTTGAGTTCAAAAGTTGACATACCTTTACTTACATATAGGTTTTATAGTCAAAATCGGCAGCAACTGGAGGGTGTGTGCTTATTAGGGGATTGGCGCTGTTTTTCTTATATTCACTATGTTTAAGTATAGGAAGGGTCGTATCCAATGCAGTGTGGCTTTATTCAATGGGCTAGGAAAAAGCTGCTTTTTCTTCATTGAATGGCTTCAACACAAATGTAATAATATATAAATTCGAATTCAACAGAGTGTTTTCATATTTTATGAAGATGCACTGAGGGAAAGTCTAACAATATGTTAAAAATGTTACAAAGTCACGGGAAGTACATTATCTAACTATTATTATACTGGTATACTTTAAGGAATACTCACCATATATATGTCAGCTACCTGTCTGCCCAGGTACCAGTAGTAGAGATGAGCAGCTCCTCCCAGGTGGGACACCTTAACTGTAGATGTTTAACTATGGGGGGAGCAGCTCCAAATGGAGGAGGAGGCGGTGAGTAGCTCACCCCTGTATCTCCTACTGTGAGTGGGTATCAGTGGGTGAGTGGGTGAGCAGGACTGAACAGGACCCACTCCCTACAAGGCTATATATATATATATATATATAGCTCATATAGAGTCCTGGGTGTCAAGTTCCCCAACTTCACCGTCTGACATGATTACATGATGGTTTTTTTTAATATGTTAACTGTTCCTGCTATGGAGCTCCATGTGTTAAACCAATACTCGTTCTTCCTATCTGACACCAAAAACAGGTTTGTCTCAGGTCACCCCACCGAGCCTACTGAAATTGGGCCGCCCCTACGCTTCTTTATGCAATTTTGAAGAAATTTTCATATTTTCATGACTTTTTCGTAAATTCTAGGGTTTACACAAAAACTGGGTAGTGCTTTCGTGTTTAAAAAAAGAATTCGACCTACCGACCTTAGATTTTCTCTCGATGTTACCTGAAACATACCTTTTATTTTTTTTGGCCTTATTCCAGCTAAGGGAATCTAAATGTTAATAATTGTTCCTCTTATGGGGCACCATGTGTTAAACCAATACTTGTTCTCCCTATTTGTCTTTATGTCTGTTACTATGGTACTCTGTATGTTAATTTTTGTTCATGTTTGGGTGCCAGCGATGGGGCTCATGTGATGATACTTGTTCCTAATATGGGGCTCCATGTGTTAAACTTGCTTATTTCTACTATGGATGCCACGTGTTAATACTCGTTCCTGTTATGGGGCACTATGTGTTAAACCAATACTTGTTCCTCTTATGAGGCACTATGTATCAATACCTTATCCTGCTATGGGTTAATAGTAACAGGCATATCTTAATTTCCAATGACGCACTGCATATGGGGATGTGAGATCCTTTCATTTTTGAGTAAATGGGTGTGGGCATATACCATTATACATCATTACACTATACCTCCTCGAGGGCCATAGGTCCAGCCCGGTTAATATCCATAACCTGGCCTGGCTAGTACTACCCAGTTCTACTCTATACCTCTCTAATATAAGGACTACGGTCTTGGCCCGGTTAATATCCTTGGCCCAGCTTGGCTGGTATCCTGACAGTTCGTCTGACATTCCAGCCTGGCTTGTCTAAACCGGGCTCGGTTAGCTGGAGGCTGCCACCATCGGCAGCCTTCATATATAAGGCAGGCCATCAACGGTCACTGGCAGTTCCCATTGGAACCTTAGGCATACTAATTGAGTTAACCTGTGGTCTTGCTGCTCAAGACTCCCCCTGACAGAATTTAGGATCAGCTTGTTCCTCTGCATGGATCATCCACCTACTGGGTAAAAGCACCTGAGTCAGGTCCTGCCAGACCATCTGGTTGAAGTCTACAAGTACTAGAGTGTGGCTGTGATCAAATGTGCCATTGAATAAAGACGACTCTTTATCTGCACCCTGTGTTCTGTAGGGACTAGTGTTAGAGTGGTGGAGAGGTGACAATCGTGGACAGGTAAACATGAGGCAAGAGGAGTGTTGATCAAATTATATGACTACAAAAAGACACAGACCTATGTATATATAGCTTCTGAGGTTGGCTTTGTGAACTTAGTTTTTTTTTACGTTACTATTTTTTCAACAAAGTTCATGCAAACCTATTCTCTCCAAATCAGTGTGGCATACACCAGTTTCGATGTGAATGCTAGATCTGATTTCCTGTCACATATATTCTTATCTTGGCTGAGTACAGAATGGACCATAAACATGATATGACTTACATCCACTTAAAGCATAACTTGTGTTTGCTCAGGATCATTTTCCAGAAAACGAGAACATCCAAAAGGCAAAAAGCCAAAAAAAGAAAGGTCACCCGACCAACCCAATTACAACAAGGCCGACCCTACGTTTTTTATGCAATTTTGAAGAAGTTTCCGTCCTTTTACCCTTTTTTGTCAATATTAGGGTCTTCGGAGACGCTGGCTATTATGTTCTTGTTTAATAAAATGTAAAAAAATAAATAAAGTACCTGCATAGGTCTTATAAGCCTTGGACAATGATAATTATCCTCGGCTTGGGCCTTTGACAGTTACCCTGTCCTTGCCTTATAACACTTATACAGCGACTCACTTGTATCATATCTACCACCTTATTATTAAGCACCTACAAAGGATGATGGTCTGCTTTAGGGGCCATCTATAAATTACGTCACATAGATATGGACTCCCCCATTTCCGGTGTGAAATAATTCATGGACGCCCCCTATCATAGCGTGCACCCAGTGAACCAGTTAGCTATAATGTCAGCCGCTGCAATGTCTTATGTTACAGGCTAATAAAAGACTAATAAAAGGTTCCCACTTCCTGCCCATATATATACATATCTTATAGCACAACACAATGCTATAGGATTGTCTGGCTGTAAGAGTGTGCCAAGAGCACTTAGTGATTGCACCATCATGTAGAGGTGGGCGGTTTATAATGTGGATTCTGACAGATCACTAATGTGTCCATCCCTGCAGGAGATTCACCCATTGTTTGGTGACAGAAGTTAATAACCCAAGTTGGTGAATCTAGAGATGGCTAAATCATGGAAATTGTCCGTCTGCTATGATATGGCAGCTGTTCCTTTTTCATATTATCCCTGCAAACAAGATCTCGAGAGGATCTCGAGACATTCTCTTGTCATGTAGCGTAATCCCTTCGACATATATATGTTTGTGCATGGCCAAGTCTCCCCAGATCGATACAAGTTGATAGTCTATGACCAGGTGACCTCTTTGACTGAGTGACCTCTATGACCAGGTGACCTCTATGATCGGGAAGCAAGCAAAGGCATATGATTATAACCAACTTGAAATTTTAAATAGATATAAAGTGCTAAAATATGCATTACATTTTTCCAACCATTTCTTCTACATAATATGCCCCAATTTTACCCCTTCTCATGCTCGCCGGTCATAGAGGTCACCCAATCAACTTGTATCGATCTGGTGAGACTTAGCAGCAACATGTTGAGAGAAACACGAAAAATGTTCTGTGTGTCATAATCTTGGTAAATTCTTGTTATTTATATGAGTAATGGTTGGGAAATACGACATATAATGACATAATGTCAGGAAAGGTCATAACGCATTGAAGGACTTTGCAGCACTAATGTAGTAAATGCATTTTGTGGTTTCTCTTTTGTCAAAGCTAGCAGTCCTAATGCTATCAATAGCTCAGAGACTAAGTATAGGCAGTCCATGAATTACTAAAACACACCGTAGAAGGTGGGAATGGAATCCGTCCAGATCATTCCAGATCTCATCCTCGGCAGGATGGGGTGGAAGACGCTGGTCATGGCTGCCTTCTGGCTGGGGGCAGCTCTTGTGAGCTGTGCACCACGTGAGTAGTTTATCCTATATCATAGGATAATGGATATCAGAATTATCCAAAATGTATATAGTAAGGGAGTGATCATTTTTTAACGGGTGAGGGGTGGGATGGGGGGGGGGGGGGGAAACAAATTTGGACCCCTTGACTGGGGCGGTGTAAAATAATTTGGACCCCTCTTAACCTTTTTGGGCCGATTTTTGACCCATAAGGGGGGGTGTTAAAGATTTCACACGCTCCACGCGAATACCCTTCCCCCTGTTGTTAAGGTGGGTCGCTACCCTTTGATCAAAGTTAACAGAATGTTTCTATAGACAGGCTGAATCATATAGAATCGGAAAATGAAAAGAAAAATAGGGGTCCCGACCTACTTTTTTAGATACAGAATTTTGAAAAATTAAAGTATTTAAATTTTTCTCTAAAAATGAGAAAAAAGTGTGCAAATTTCAATAATTTTTTTAAATATCAACCATTATGCACAGAAATGCAAAACTTCACATATGAAACACCTATATGTTCCACTTTGCTGCAAAATTAATTTTACAGTTTTATGCCACGGCATTCTGGGTAAAAATATGATGTTTTGGGAAGGAATAGGAATAAATTGCTATTATTCTGTAGCCTTATTGGCTAAAAATAGTATTCAAAATGAACAGAATTGCTGCTTTCAATATCTCGCTTATCCCAGAAAATATTGACAACAGGGAGATCAGGACCAGAGCTCATGATGGTAAGCTACTGTTGGTTAAATGGCCCAAAGACCCCTTCTATATGAAGAGCCTAGAATACAGATTGCCCACCACTTGGAATGAACTTGATATTTCCACAAGAAAGATAGTTTCAAAAAGCAAGTTCCAAGGGTGGAATAGAAAACATTTTCTAGACAAATGTGCATAGTCCCCATCCCGGTCCAAGAGGACTAGAAGAGTCCTGTGGTTCCCCTCTCTCTCTCCCCCCAACACAAATGGTAAGATATGAAGAACATCTCATAATTATGCTCAATAATGCTGTGTGCTACAAACATCCTAGCACACTGCATTGGCACACTGACATCGTGCCATGACACACTAACATCGTGTCGTCGGGACATCAACATCTGTCCCTTCTATTCTCTATTTTCTATTTACTAAACTCCCAGAGTTACCTCTGGAATAACTCTTCAATTGGGCACAAGCCCCAATAAACTAACACTTATTTTATTAACCCCCTTCTTTTTTTTGGAAGGCTTACTTGATTTTCACATACAAACCATGTGGCAATGTACTGTGTTGCATGTATCATACGGCTCATGCCAATGATGCATGCCACACTGTCTGTTACAATTTAATTGCTCCCTTCAGGAGAAACAATGTAATAGATGCTTAATTTCATATACAGACGATTGACATATACTCTATGTAGCAAACAGGCCCTGGGCCTATCTTATAGAGTCTAAATAAAAGAATTTCAACTCAACTCAACTCAGAAACTCTCTCAGAAATTAGTTCAGAACATTTGCTAACATATGTAAGTAATTTTGATAGGGGGTCCCGGGCATATTTTTAGGCTTTTTGGCCTTTGAAGTTAAAAAATATGGCAAAATCGGTCTAAATCTTTCATTTAAAGCCAAAAATAAAGTGTAAAATAGCTAGAATCAGAGTAGAAAATGCTTACAATTTATACCCTTGGTTATTCTAAGTAACTTAATGAGATGTACATCATTATATATAATGATTTATAGGTAAATAGTTTCAATATTATAACTTTTGATAAAAATAGTGAAATATCACTGGCTACAAATATATAAAATATTCAAAGTCCAAAAAAACACTCAATTTTGCTCGAAATCTCCCAATTTTTCAACATGGCTTAGTCAGCGTATATATGTATCAGATTATGTAATATTGGCTAATTCTGATACACTTAAGCTATATGCGCAGATACCTGCGCAGTGTGTCCATATTCAAGAGGTAGCGATCCACCTTAAAAGATTATCACTCCCTGAAGTCCCTCTGCCCAAGTCCCTGACACTTGCATTGACTCTCGTTGACTTGAATAATGTGATCTTCATGGTTATGTACCTGCAATGCGGAAGAAACAGTATACTTCTTAAGAATAATTGTAGATTTCAATAAGAAATGATATATCATGAAACTGATATTTATCGGTCTGTGGATTTCAGGCTTCATAGTTCTTGTCCTAAGAATGATTAAAAAAGATGTTTTTTGTTTATTTAAAATGTGGCGTTTCTCTTTAAATGGGTATATTTTCAAATCGTCCTTCAGATATGATTCAATCAATTCTACGGATATTTGAAAAATACCCAGCAAATCGTGGTCACCTTTGGCCAGCCTCACCAATCTTGGCCAATTTGGTCATGACCAAAGCTGACCAATTTGGTCATGACGAAATTTTCCGACTTTGGGCATGACCAAATGAGGTTTGGTCATGACCAAACCTCATTTAGTCCTTCAACTTTGGTGAGATTTCGTTTTGACCAAATTGACCAAATATGGTCAGGGTTGGTCATGACTAAATTTGGCAACTATGGTGGGGTTTGGTCATGACCAAATTGGTAAACTTTGGTTAGGTTTGGTCTTGACCAATTTGGTCATGACAAGAGTTGGCCAATCATGGCCAAGTGCGACCACGATTTGACAAACACTTCTTTTCATGAGTCATTCACCTTATCATTGAGATAAAAAAAAAACTACAGTGGCCCAGGAGGGCCAAAAGGTGAAATTCCATTTCAGAAATGAAAATTGAAATGAAAATTGATTTTTTGAAAATTGAAAAAATAAAGTTTCCATTTCAATTTTCATTTAAAAAAAAAAGAATTCTCATATTAAAAGCTGAATTTTCATTTCAATTTTCAAAACAATGAATTTTCATTACAATTTTCATTTCCGAAATGGAATTTCCCTTTATGGCCCTCCTGGGCTACTGTAAAAAACAGAAATAGATACACCACCAAACTATAGTATTTCATTTCCAGTGAACTGTCAACAGGCGTTTGAATCAGGCAATGTTAACAGTGGGGAGAAGTGGCTGTCTACCCCCTCGGGGGGATCCTTCAGGGCCTGGTGCTGGTACTCATCTACTGCAGATGAAGGCTTCATGTACCTCAGTAGGGAGGCCATGACAGGTACCAGTCTGGACATCAGTCAGCTTAACATAGAGACCAGCAGGGTGGCGCTCACGTTCTTCACTCGACCATACCACAATGTTTGGCGGGCTTACCGGTCAGACCTACGTAGGTTAGATGGAGAGGATGTGGCGATCCTACGAAACACTGCCACTGGGTTTACAACACCAGTGAATGCCAACCAACTCCCACACTACCTCTATTTAGGTATCCTGTCGGACGACGCACCCCTCATTTTGGGGCAATTGATGGGTTTTCAACTTAATGGCGTCAACTGTGGAACTGCAGACTGTCCAAGTAATTTGGGCTATTTTGCATTCTTTGCGACCAATAATAACAACCCCGCTACAACCGGACATGTGCCAGATTTCCTGTATAACTGCATGTCTCAGAATCTACGACGGGACAGCGAGCATGACAACGTGCCGTGGAGGTACATGCTGAGGTATGAGGCACGATTTAGTTCATGTGTGTATGTGACATCACCCCATCTGAATGGCTATCCAGTGGGAAACATTGGTCTGTGGTTCTCTTACGGTAAGTGTTAATTGAGTATTGAATCTTATTTTGGAATACGCCAAACCTGATTATTCAACCAAAGAATGCCACACACCTCATGAAATACCCGAAGCAGGATTGAAACCCATAGCAGTTGCCTATGGTTGTGTTTTTCTCAAGCAAACCTCTGTATATATTTGTAATTGCACTATCATACATTAAAGCACTAAGACTCTTGGTAACAGTAATTATGTACCCATTTTAAAAGAAAAGTACATATTTAGGTTTTCCAGCTAATTTATAGATGGAGGTCGATTTTAGCCACCTTAATTGAGATACAAACTTTAAATGAAGGCATTTTGCATATTAAGATATACGTCCTACACATACATATTCAGATTCTTGCGGTGACCCTGGAGTAGTGGCCTACAGTACACGCACAGTGTCGGACCCGGCTTTCGGCTTCAGCTCCACTGTCACCTACGTATGTCAACCTGTCCGTGTATCCGGGAATCTGGTCAGGACATGTCGGAGGAGAACTGGCTGGTCAGGGCAGAGCCCAACATGTGCAAGTATGTAACACTATGACTACTTTGTGAGTTACTTTTGATTTGTTTTTTACACCACTCCATACATATCATTTTACATAATGATCTTACACATATAATTACTATATATATATATATATATATATATATATATATATATATATATATATATATATATATATATATATATATATACAATATTTCAGCAAACCTAATTCATCTTTATAGAAGCTTATTTTATTGAAAGCCATGTCTCTCAGGTACCAGAATCCTGTATAATATGTAAATGCTCTCGCTTAAAGTACCTTGATTATGAGTCCTTGCGCATGTCAAGAATACAGAAATGGCAATGCATGGATAGTTGTCAATGTATAAATATTAAGTTAGAATTGGGAGAGAGTTAACATTTTCCCTAGAAACTAAGGGAAATTCGGCATTTTCCCTAGAAACTAAGGGAAATTCGGTTACAAAAAGTCAAGGTGAATATTTTATTCAATCATTGAAAGTGTATGTGATTACCATCTGTCATACCCAACCCTACCAACTCATCATAGATTAATGCCATTGTGCCATACCTACCATTAACTATTTAAGGGCAGTATAATGTGTTAATAGATTATGCCCGTTTTGTTGCCATGATTCAGGAATGGAGCAGCGGTAAGCAACTTGTGTGTGCTGTTTTTATTCATCCTAATAATCGGGACTGATGTATTCTCAATAGGTGGGCATGATACACGAATGCAGTGCAATCAGTGCATGAATGCATCACGCAGACAGATGTCAGCTGCTTCAATTGCTATATTCACAGCTGGTTACCAAACTAGCTGTACCTTTTAGTACCAAAATATAAAAATGTCTATGTATAGCAAGTAACAGTTTAAAAAAAATGTTGTTGCGTGCAAAGCATGTGTTCTACATTTGTGATTTTGAAGGAAGGTGAAGGATAGGCTTCGCAGTTGACGGTGAGTATCCATTTTCCTTTTAGATAGGATGAAGGTTTGGTTTTGAGTGGGATAACAGTTCATAAAAATTTCCAAGTGGGATGATGACTGAGGTCCTTGTGGGCAGGTCAATATTTCTTTTTTTGAGATACAAGATGTACTGCTGAAGCACTGGAAGCGCTGTACTGGAAGTGCCGTATTCAATGCTCCCCATTGAATACAATGTGCACTGAAAAAGTAAACTTGTCTCCAGAATCGTCTAAGTGACTATCATAAAATAAACGAGTCAAAAGTTGTCTAACCTATCAGGTTACCATCACACAAATAGAATCTGTAGCTGGCAAATGTCAGGTTTTGGGCTGGCCCATGCCAAGTGGGTCTTTTATCTCCAGCTAAAAGACCCACTTCCTTGTCACTTAGACGAGTTTTTGACTTGTTTATTTAATGATCGTCACTTTTTGAATGTTCATCCGATCCGACATATTTACTTCAGTCAATTAACCCTTTTACTCAAACGGTCTCAGAAGGCTGTGGCTCACCAAATTGATCCAAGTTGAAAATCTATGACCAGGTGCAACCTATGATCAAGTGCAATCTATGATCAAGTGCAATCTATGACCGGCTTGAAAAAAAATCAGTTTATTCAGGGCTGATATGAATAGAAATTGGGATAAAGTTTATGAATGTTTGACTGGTTGATGAGTTCTAATGTACATTTTGGACTCATAATCATAGTAGGGAATTGAATATGAGAAATGTCGTCCTAAATCTTTCTAGAGGCATTTCTGAGTAAAGTTTCGCAAGCCATTTTCCTAGGACCAGTTTTTCATGTAGATTACAAAAAAAGTACTTGCGAAACTGAGAAATTCATATAAAGGGGTCAAACCCCCCCCCCCTCTGGGGGAACTAGAGGAGATAGACGCACTGGTGAATAACTCTGGGTCCAGAACTCCCTCTGTGGAGTCTGGTCCAGATAGAGTTGACCAAGGTGGAAGAGAGCCTTGGATCTCGGGAATTATATACTAGACCGTGAGCTTATACCTCTTGTATGTTCATATGACCACTGGTGTTCAGAAGCATATTCGATTGTTACTATCTGACTGTATGATTACGAGCCGTCAGAATGAATAAAATGTAATTTCTGAACAACCTATTTTCGAATCTGGAGTTTTTCATAGCCGATGCCTATTTTAGAATAGCCAACAGCTACAGTTACAATCATTACTTAAAAAAGCTTCGTTTTGTGTTAAATAAATTGATGTAACCATCTATATATCTAAGTTTCCCTTTAACCATTGAAGGATCACATGATGCTTCAAGTTGGACATTCAATTGTTGTCATGATGCATGAATGAAGCACTGGTGACTAATAATTCACCATACAGTATTGGTTCTCCTCCTTCTGTCACCCCCTTTTGTGGTCTTCATAGAGGGAGGTGACTGTACATATATACTACAATGATTACGACTCTTCTGCACTGCAAGGATCAGGAACTGTAAGAACTGGCTAGTTTTAATTATCATTTGTAGGTGTGATTATATAGATTAATCACAAGTTGAATATCTGTCATGGGCTGTAGATTAAATTCCTTGAAATGGACCTTGATTGATTTGGTTATGGGTGAGTTGGTAGGAACAAAGTTAAAGAGCATGGAGGTATTCACACAAACAGAGCTACTCCATAACATTGCAAACAAAGATATGGCAACACCTGCGTTTCAGGATGCATTAGCATCAGCTATTCCAAAGGACAGGATTAACTATAGCACTTTGTTATGGAGAGATTCATTGAGAAATTGGAAAAATTCCACAGCCAAATCAAGCAGAACAACCCAATGACATTCACAAACCTCTACAAAGTTGAAAAGAAAATGAAAGCCAAAGGGGAAACTGTTGTGTTGAAAGCTGACAGAAATGTAATACAACTTCATTTGCTGCTGGAAGAGCTGTGAATTTGGACAAGATCTTGGAGCTTGAGCTAATGGCAGTTCCTCTGTCTCTTGCAGAAGCAAATGGAAGGTTAAGGAGTGGTGATAACTCACTCCTCATACGTAGCCTTACTAAAGACATTGCCTGCCCAACTTCAATTCACACAACAAATGATTTAACCATCATTATATATGTTTCGTCCACAATACATGCATTGGGCAACCCAGAATGAGCAAAGGTTTTCGGGGACTTAGCAAACATATTTGTCAACACCATCCTAAGAATTAGAGAAAACTATCAGAGGATTGATTTGGTAGGTGATCAATACAGAGACAAAAGCGTCAAGGCTGAAACAAGGAAGCAACAGAAGAACAACCAAAGGCCAATTCGGAGGATGGTGCAAAAGTAAACTGTGCCTCTCCCTGATGATTGGGGGAATTTCATTGTACACCCAAAGAAACAAGAGGGAACTCTCTACTTTCCTTATGGAACACAAAATGGTTGTAATGGGTGGACCATTCCATGATCCCGAGGAGGTAATGACCACACTCCCATTAGACACATCTGGCTTGAAAGGTGATCACCAGGAGGCAGACACTCATATCATCTTGCATGTCATCAACTGCTCCTACAACACAATAGTCATACAGGCAAGGGACACAGACATACTGGTTCAGTGAACAATGCAAGGGCTCTTTTGTTTGGACATTGTAAGAAAACAGAAGCTCTACCTCCAACATCAGATGCACTGAACTTACATCTCACGTGTGTGCACTATCAGAGTCTGATATGGAACTTGGCACACATCCCGAAACCCAACATGACAGATCCTACATGCATGGGATTGAAGATGGAAGACAACAACCTGTTACTTCTGCCAATGACAAAGGAAGCAATTCCAGAGGCTTGCCTCTCTCTAGTCATCTGCCAGTGTAGGACTGGGTGTAATGTGGGTATAGGAAGGCAGGGTTCCAGTATACAAGCAATTGTCATACTGGAACTGCCTCTTCTCCTTGCCACAGTATTCACAAGTGAGGACAATAAAATATAAAGTGTGAAATATGATGGATTATGACCCATTTTCAAACAATGACATTTAAGGAGTAAGCAGTAAAAACACAGAGATTCTGGCAGAGTACTAATGGCAAAAGCTACTTATTATTGAGATATGGCAATGTATCAGAGGTGTCATTTACTAGGAGCAGGTCACTATGGTCAGTACAAGTGCAGCTGGTTTTACAAACAAATATAGAAAAGCTAAATATTGCCTGTTATGTCTATACGATGGATGTATGAATATAAGTTTTAACCAAATAGATTAATGTGTACTTTTTGTTTTGTTGGTAAGCAGGTAACCATGGCAACCACAACAACACTATTTACTGATGAATGATAACCATACCTTTCATGTTAATTATTACTTCATGATACATGAGAAGACATTTTAATTCTAGGGGGAAAAAAATGTTTTTTTCAAAAAATTGCATTTTGGGGGCCCCTGCCCCCCAAAAACTCAATTCTGAGCTCTGCAAGTTATTTTTTCAGATTCTACAGAAAAAATAGGTTTAGAAAAAAACACTTGCAAAACTTTACTCAGAAATGCTTCTAGAACTTGGAGAATCCATATAAGATTCCCTACTATCAGACTCATTCTCTTTTCTTGTGGATGTAGTACGCTGCAGGTGCCATTGTGAGTCCAGACAGCAGGATAAGACCTCCAGCCAGGTAGAAGGTGTGGGCATACACCTGTGTGTAGTCATGCAACCAGGCTGAAAATATGATTCATAAATACATATTTGTTAATATACGCATATATTCACATATGTATATGTCATACAAAGATCAATCATATATGAGTGATCTTTGTATGGCATATAGATATATACATATGTAGTAACTCTAGTTTATCCTAAGTGTTGTTAGATCATATTACCATCAAACCCGCGTTCATTCACAAAAGGCAGCTGTTGCTGAAAGGTAGTATACAGATGTTGATTTCACAAATTGTACTGGAGGTTCGGGGAGGTTCAGGGGGATGCAGCACTTGGAAACCCACTCCAAGAATTACATCTGAGTACCTAGCAGGATTGCATGTAGACTGTCAGATGAAATTAAATTGGAAAGCTTCCAAAGGTTTTGAGGCATATGTATCCTAGAGTATAATCTGAAAGAACTTAAAGTCTTACCTGCCATTGGAGCTCCTAATAGAAATCCAGGTACCCCCAAGAAGGTGAAGATACCATACCCAGTAGCCATCTGAGCCTGAGTCACATGCTCCATGATAATAGTTGCTCCCAGACCAAGGTAAGGGCCTGCGAGAAGCTGGTATAAAACAGCATACACATGCATCATCCAGAGCTGCTTCATAAATGGTACAACCATAGTCAGCAAACCTGTAACATAAAAATGATAATTGTACTCTCTGAGTCAGGTACTATCTCCCATGGGGGGGGTCATTTCAGATCAAAGTATATTTTGATTCTGGATTGCCCATTTATATGCCAAAACCAGTATGATTAGCTAGAATCTTGAATTTCTAAAGCAATGTCTTCCACCGCCAACAAAATGGTGGCCCATTCTGAGTGCAGTAGTTCCTACAGGCGAATTGAAGATTAGATACAGGGGAAATGTGTTTTAGGCCTGCTACTAACATTCATATCATTCATGTCAGCTGGTTGTTGTACATACCATTAAGTAAGGTAGTCAGCATGATATACATAGCTGTGTTGACATGGCTGAATTCTGCAATTATTCCCGCTAGTGGACGTGCAACTGTCGCACCAACTCCCAAGGTCATATACAGCTTTACTACATCCTCGCTAGTGAACTGCAGAGTTAGCAAATAACTGCCAAAGTAGGTCAGAATGATAGATATTGAAAAGACAAAAATCAGGCTACAAATACTTATGCAAACAAAAGGTATAATTTTAAAAAGGGACACTAGTTCCATAGTTTTGGTTTTGATGGTGCTTGCTAGTCTACAATTCTCCTCTGCATGTGGAACCGCCCCAAATCGTAGCTGTATTTCATTTCCAGAAGAGTTCTCCTCATCCTGGAATACAACGGGTGCTTGTGATTGGAGACATGGCTTTTTCTCTACAACAGTTCCAAATGGTCTGAATAGGGAACAAGTCACCATCATGTGAGCATTGATTCCAGCCAGGAGAAGAATTGCTCCTCTCCAGCCATACACATCCTCCAGAAATGTCAACACGGGAGGCACCAGAAAGGATCCAACTCCTATACCAGACAAGGCTACGCTACATGCGGCCCTCTTGTACTTGTAAAAATACGGATCATTAGCTGTGATGCTGATGATTATAATGACTCCCCGTCCCACTCCAGCAAGGATACCATACGTCATGTACAAATGAAAGATCTAAAAAAGATTATAAAGTAGCCATAAGCTTTTCAATGAGGTTGAGAATCTGTAGAGCATTACAAATACTGTGGATAGGAAATTGAGGATTTTAGTAATAATTATATAATCTTTTTTGGGTATGAATATACCCAAAGTGATATAATTTGATCATAAAATTAATGGTAGGATTTAACTACGATAGCTGTCCTACTTTAGTGGAGAACGCGCTGCATACAAATCCGAATGTTGATAACACACAGCCTGCTATACCGACACAACGACTGCCAAAACGGTCACATAGTATACCCACAAATGGACCTGTAAAATAGTAAGACAAACATTATGGTATTCAATTGAAGGGGTAAGTATAATATATGATTCATACATGTTATCCAGTGAGGGATTCCTACCACCCCTTACACGGGGCTCTACAGTTCCCTCCTCTAGGTAGCGCTTCAAACGGCAAAGTATTTAAGGCTATGTTGCCTGAGGAGACCTGCAGCAGTGCTTTGTCTTTGCACAATGATCCTGAATGTCTTGCTTAATGTAAAATATGAGGGAAATGAATCTAACCATTTCCTGCACTGAATAAATAAACACTTCTCTCACTAGTCTGAAGCAGATATGTTTTTGCTCGGCAACACTATATTGGCACAGTCCAGAGTTGTTTTTTTTTTTCAATTTATTTCATTTTTGCTGGAGCATATATAGCCCACAACTACCACATCTAGCAGTATTTATATACTATGATTCAAACTATAGTTGGAATTAGAGTTTTAAAACCAAGCAGAAATCTATAACAGCCATTACCTCATTTATGCTAAAGTTTTAATTGATATAATTATTCTCTACTTACAGATAGCATGCATCACACCAATGTTGATTGAAGTTATCAGGGCTACTTCACTGTCTGTTGCCTCCAAGGAGTCCTTGAACATGAGAAAAAACATCCCCGAGGCATAGATAAAGCCGCCGATTATAACATGATTTAGGAAGGACATTGTACACAACAGCCAGGCAAACGCCCCATCCTGAGTTGATGCTGCCACCATACTGAGATCCTATAAAAACAAAGATAAGCCTCTATAACTTGGTGGATGACTACTAGGATTTGTAGGACAGACCGGATAACTCACCCAAGAGGCGGTTCCTCAATACTGAGAAATTTAGATATACATCAAAATAGTCTTTCAGAATATAGTCTATAAAGCAGTCCCATGCTCCATTTAAATTGCAATATATGTGGAGCTTCTCACATAAATGGCATCGTATGCCTGCCCAGAGCTATGTGATGGATTTTATCAATGAATTATCTTTTTTCTGTGTGTTTTGAGTGTTTTTTTTTTTGGCTTTTACGATATAGAAAAAAGTGGATAAACAAAGCACAGTAATAGTCAAAACTATCATACATTATCTAGGTCAACATTAAAGTGGCATAGTCCGATGATTACAGCTCAAAAATTGATTTTGCTAATATTGAACCAGATTGTTCAGTATACCTCATGTCCTACCTACTTTATTCCACATTATTCCCCGTAATTTAGCTTACATTTCAACTAATAATCTCAATTTAAGACTTTTGGAGTGCACGCTATAATTCCACCCATTGAATATACACTGTAAAAGGCTTTACCTGTGTTTCATGGGACAATTTTAATTGCCTCTTACTGCCCATAATGATATTTTATTGTATCCCATCCTCCAAAAATGATATTGCACTGCCATTTTGAATATATTTAAATGATTCAAAATGTGGAAAAAATCGGACCATGCCACTTTAACATACATGTGGAAACAAATGCAAAGGTATGATGGTGCAGTTTGGAATAATGGTAAGGCAAGTAGACGTGGACAGGACAACATTTACAAAGACACCTATAGCTACTCGCTTGATAGAACATTAACAATAGTATTAAAAGCAAAGACAGAGATGGTTTACAGGTGTGGATTATAAATAGACAGTGACATAAAAACAACCTTAGTACAGTTATCATGTAGACTCTAGGCCTCAATCATACAGGGCTGCTTAGAAGCTCCACCAATATTTTCACAAAAGTATGGATAACTCTTTTTTTTTCATTGACAGTTCAAAGGTAAATCATATACTGGCCAGTTAAGCCATGTCATCTTCAAAGGGAAGACAGGATGAGAAAACAGGTCATCACCAAATCTATAATGACAGTAAATGTAATAATCATGTATCAGACCTCCTGCCTGTCCCCTTTGGTGTTCAGCAGGGATCCATCGTAGGACCCCTTTTATTTTAGACAGTAATTTTATATTGGAAAAAAGCATAAGCAAAACCATCAGCTCTGCTAGCCAAGGAATGTGATGCTAAGACAAATGAGATGCAAAGTGTCAATTTCTACTGCATCATTGGTTTATAAACAGACAATCTTACCTGTATTAGAATATTTTTGATACCTCTCCAATGGTGTTGTTTATACACAGCAATTGCTACAAAATCATTGTTTAAGGACGAGTTTGAATGTAAGACTAAAATACTATGTCAAAGACCTACACAATGATGCTAGTGTTCACTATCTGCATGTGAGATATGACTTACAGCTGTTGCTATTACTGTACAAATACCTATATAGTAGGGGCCATGATGCTAAGGGCCTGGGCCTAATCTTTCAGACAAGGCCTGCGTGCGGTAGAATAACCAGATCCGCCAACACCGGCCTTTAAGTCTATCCCAACTCCCATAACCTAGGCTTCAGATAAAGCCCCTTGAATAGAGGCATTGAATTATGGAATAGTTTAAATACCTCATGTAGACTAGCCGGGTCAAGGGATATCTTTAGGACTAAGGCCCTGAAAACTGTGGCTACAGCCTTCGCTGAACAGCAGCCGCCCTAGAAGTCTGGCCATCTGCCACAATATGAAATTGACTGTCTTATCATTTATGCAAATCACAAAAGGCTTAAAACAATGCCTGTGGTACCATATAGTATATACACATGCGGGCTGAACATTAGCTCTACTTTTTAATCTGTTGAATGAGGAACAATACTGTGTCTAATTTCTGTTGTATTCTCTGAACCTGACATACTCCATGAATTATCTTGAAAGCTGTAAAGCCAATAACGGTCTTTAATATACTGGTCAAAGCTAGGAGATGGGGAGTTATTCGCTTGTCATGTACTCATGTTGATTGAATGAATTTCTTTCATTTAGACTGAAAGTGCAAAAAATGCCTGTATTTGTTTCACATCCAGTTGATGGTTACATATTCCACATGTAAATGTATAGCAATATAGTCTTGTATTGACTTAGGCTCATACTAGTTGTAGGACGATGTTAGTTCCCTAATTGAAAGTAGATTCTTAGCTTCAGATGTTATGAAATGGGTACAAGAATAGAGGCGAGCACTGCTTCTGGAGTTGTATCCAACCCTGGTTGGTGTGTCAGATTTATGAGTTAAAGACCTGATGGTAAGTCTTACCCAATGGACAATGTTATTGCCCAGAGAAAATATCATATCATCTAAAGCTGTTACATAATGATTTTAGGACGATGGTAATGTCCTAATGGGATCCTGCTCTTGTCAGGAGTAGGATCAGGTCATGGAGGTGGGGAGGGGAGGTGGTTCAGTCCAAGTCAAGTGGTTTTATGCGTCAATTTTCTGAGAGAAGTGCTTATTTAGCCATGTTGCTTAACAAACTGTAAGGCAGGGGTAGACACTAACGCTGGCCCGGGAGCCAATGGCCCATAGTTTTGGGTCCTGGCCCGTAGTTTTCTGCAAAATAGCATTCCCATGGGTCCGGGTGGCCCACAGGAGTATTTGGAAAACAATTCAAGAAAGTTTGTCTGACAACTATAGTCATGCAATATATCGTTGGAAAGAGGGAAATGTGCCCGAATTTATCATATTGATTACACTCTTTTATAGACTAATCAGGAATATACATGTTTTTTCTCTTAAAGAAAACATAATATTGACCATTGCCCCACAGATCTCGGTCCGGGCCCATAGTTTTCTAGAGCTATGGGCCCATTAGTAGAGCTAATGATATTAACATTGATTTATTACATCACGAAAACATGTAACCTATTACCTAGCTGTCACAAGCAGGTAAATGGCTACAGTGGAATGTATATTCAAAAATAATGTGTAAACCACAAAGATACTCTATGCGGAATCATGACGGAACACAACAAGCGTATTTCCCATCTGATTGTATATGATCTGGTAACTGATACCTGTGAAGAGAAAGTATTGTAATGAGGTCTACATATTAAAGTGGCATAATCACCGAGTGTTTCCCACTCACAATTCTAGTACTGTTCTAGACATGTAGACAGGACAACAACTGTTCACTATGTGGTTAAGTGTGAGTGACCCCTTAATTGTACTCTGAGATGATGCACAACAATGTGTAACTAGGTGAAATCAACATCATTTTTTACATATTTCATCTCATTGACATGTACTGTGTTTTGAAAATCATCCAATTAAAATGAACACTTTACAAACTCAAAGCAGTGGAACGCCATGCTAGATCAAGCATCAAGATCGCTATTACACAATAAGGTTGCACAGTTAAAGCCAGTGATTAGCCCCAATGACAATAATCATCATAGAATCACAGCTATAACTCAACCACAATCATCTTGTTTGTACCTCCAGGTGATATTTAACCAGCTCCCCCCGACGTAAAATGACTGTGATGCCAGTGATCCCTATCAAACAGACAAGAAGCACAGGATGATTACAACCTGCTAATCAACCTAGTTAATGGTGATTAATGCTGGGTCTTTAACCTGATATACAACATCTCATCAGTGTCACTATCGCTCTGCTCAAACGCCAAACTATCATCTATCCAATCTTCTAGTGGTTCATGCTTTTTGACATGAAGATCCTTTAACTTGCATATTCACATTTTAAATTGGATTTTAGAGTGTACTGCAATTTAGCACGCTTGCCTTAAAACTTAATTTTGACATTGGACCTGGTCACCCAATCACCATGCCTATTATCTGGATTACCTCATTAGCAAATTCAGAGCCCTTAATTTTGTAGTTTGTAGTCAGGAGTGACGTATCATTACATCCGGCATAGATGAAGCTACAGTAATCAAATAATGTCATAATCTTTGTTTTGTAAACTAATAGAGCTGCATGTAATGTCAGAAAGTAACACACCTTGGGAAACCTGAAGAAACGGTTGTTTATCTTTTGAATGACATCCTTTATGGCTAGTTCCATTGGCAGATACTCATCTAGTCTCATACCTAGAGAGGTATATTCATTGACTGTGGTTAGTAGTTTACCATTCATATAAAAGGGCCGCAGATCTTAACCAGCCAGTTTCCTGCTTGATTCAAACGATACAACCTTTGTCTTTGTTGTATCAACAGTCAGGCGTTTTTCTGTACACTATTATATTTAACACACTTTTAAGTATACCTTTAAATGTGGATACTAGTATCACATTGATTATCCGGCCCTTTTTTTTAAAGACATCATTATATACATAGACAGACAAAGGTAGTCTGGGGAGGTCATGGAATGAACTGGGAATTTCAGGGGATCAACAGGGGAGATCGGAAAATGAACTGGAGAAGTCATTATTTTTATCAGCAGGAGACCTGCACAGATCAGTCTGATTGTGCAGTATTTTCTTTTAAGAGTCACAGAGTGTAGAATGCATTCCTTAGAGGGCATCTGCTTGACATTCTACACTGTCCTAGGTGTTGTTTTTTTGGCCCCCATAACTCAGAGCTGACAAAACCAAACCCTTGTATTTCCTGAAGTGCTGCAGGCTAGTCTGCAGTCCGTGTCTACACTTAACCAATTCATAATGAGTATGTACAGAATGAAGTGAAACATTAGTCAAATAACAAATGGTATTTTTATACATGACAGTAAGACATATATCCATTCTCCATTATACACCACACATCAACATTGTAATGAACAGAGAAAGACCTCAGGGAAATGACCTTAGGGTTATTGGCAAAAATTGCAACGTTGTTGTTTAGATATGGGTCCCCTGCTATTGTGGCTATTCTATACTCATCAGCTATGGTGGCATAATCATATATAACTTTTTACACAAGCAAGGTGTTATCCCAGTGCGATTTGGTGACAATAGATGTATAGGTACTGGTTGAACAAGGCTGTGGAACACTTACCTAGGGGTTACAGTCAAGGGGTTTTCTTCGTCCAGATGAATAAAAGCAATCAAGTAGGATCCCTGTAGGAAACATATATTTGTAGTGATTCAAGGCAAAGCAACCTCTGTATAATTCAGGTGTTAATCTGCGGCATGTGCTACATGTTACAGATGAGTGGATGTACACTACACTGATAATCTAAATGCCCCAGTCCTTAGTCTGTAATGGCTTCTCCAGCTTAGCCATAGGGACATTGGTCAGGCATGATCAAGTTCTATTCAAAAATGATTTAGATGATATGATATTTTCTCTGGGCAATAACATTGTCCATTGGGTAAAGACTTACCATCAGGTCTTTAACTCATAAATCTGACACACCAACATTGTGTCCCAGGGTTGGATACAACTTCAGAAGCGGTGCTCGCCTCTGTCCTTGTACACAATTCATAACATCTGAAGCTAAGATCGCTAGGGAGGCCAAAAAATGACGAGCTAAGTTAGGTTCTTTTGACTTGTTAGCCAGTACTGAGTAAGTTCTGAAGCCTAAAGATTATCTGTCAATGCTCTCAATGCATGACCAGGCTCCACTCTAAGCTAAAGCTATAAAACAGAAGGGTACTTGTTTAAATGATAAACACCTGCATGCTGGTGAAACACACTACAATGACCTGATCTTGGTTCTCCTCTCTGAATGCAGCTTGTTGCTGGCAAGCTATGGTGTGTAGTTGTCTCATAAGAAGCTGAATCATGTGAGATGTTCTGTTGATAGAACTAACATGGCCGAGCATATGGGGAAACTAGAATCATCGAATCATGTACATAGCTACCTGTTCTAATTAGGCCGGTCCAACTTCAGCGATCCAAGTCAAATATTTTGAGACATACACAATAACATAGGAATCCATGAGTATGTTTTCTGAATTTATTATCATTTGGCTACCGCACATTAGATTTAGAAGTCTATGCTATACTGGGCAAATTACCACTCCAGGTGTTAGTCTCAGCCCGTGTGAGGTTGGTGCAAGGGAGACCCAGTGCATTTGGCTGTGTCTCACGACCTTGAGCCAATGTTTTTGTCTCTGACTGGGTGCCGTCTCTGACCTGGTGTCAGAAAAACGTGTTTTTTTTATGTTAACCTATACTCATATATATAAGGATATGTAAAAGCGTTATGGCAGCTCTTATGTAATTATCATTAGCCTCCTGCTGTTGGTAGAACATAACTAAACTACCAAAGTGACATCCGGTCAGAGACGGTACCGGGTCAGAGACGGCACCTGGTCAGAGACAAAAACATTGGCTCAAGGTCGCGAGACACAGCCATTTACACTGATGCTTACTACACTGCAACCTGGAGGTCCAGTCCTGTAAGTGCCCTCAGCTGTTGTGGCGCCCGGTGATTGCCACCTCTCAGTTGCACTACCACTTTGGTGGTGGACAGATGCCTACCTGTCCTCTGTTGTCTACCTGTGATTACTAGCCCCTCAATGCTATGGTAGAGACATTGCTTGGTCCATGATATGTATCAGTGTCCTCTGCTAAATTAATGCAGTAATAAGACAACACAGTTTGGCATTATAAAAGTAGTGTTATTATTACACAACAATTAAGACAATTACAATCCTTTACTCTTTAGGAACGTAATGCAACATAAGATTTCTTAACTTTAACAACCAGCTTTGGGTGGATTGTGGGTAGTTCTCCTGTGAGGTCTGAGTGTATAATGGCCGTGGGGCCTTACCTGAATGCGTCACTTCCAGTAGGAATGATTCTTACCTGTACCAGTAGGTGGCAGGTGTGTGGCGTATACATGCTAAAATTAATTGCGATGAGACATCCCATATAAAATCAACTTTGCCAAATGAAAATGATATACTCTTTCACCACTTAATACAATATCAACCCCTAAATATGTGGTTGTTTTGTCGGCTTTCATAATTTTCATGATTGTATATAAAATTACACCATCCAATTCCCATAACTTGTCATACAATCTTGGGAAATATTGGAAGGTTTTGATAAAGGCTAATACTTAAACGTTTAAAAGGTTGTAAATTTTCCAAATGCAACTGCAATTTGAAAAGGTTTGAAAAAATATAACATCAAAACCGTTACTTCAAAGATTTGGAAAATTTGGATTCCAAATGTTGATGAACATGAAAATCAAAGATGCAGTGTCTCCCATGATATGCAAGTACAATATGACTGCCTCAGAACAGCCCAAATTGGATTTTGACCACTTTTCAATTGGTTTGAGGGATAAATAGTACCAGGTAATGCCTGTATTGGTGCAATGTCTCCTCCTGCTGATAACTGGGGGAAGGAAAATAGAAAAACTGGTATTTTCAAATAATTTGTATTTTTCATAGTTCTGTTAAAGAAGAAAAAAGAAGGAGTTAAATATACAAGATGATAAAATAGTATATATCATGTGAAAGTAACTGATATCCACTAAATCATGGTACCAGATTTTCAGGTTTTTTTTTCTTCCTATTGAAATGAATGTGTTAGCTTGACAGAAATATTCAATATAAGTTTTAAAAAACCAGCAAACTCCTGTTACTCTGATTTCTCTTTTTCTTCGGAGTAGAAGAGAACTCACACTTTTTATTTGGCAGAGAATCATAAAATATGCGCTAAATATCTATTTCAATCCTAGTTTATTACAGGAATCTGTCATTTAAATTTGGCCAAGTCAGTCACAATGTATCTCCAGTCATTGCATTAAGATGATTCAAAATTCCAAATGTATTCGGACTTAAGATAATCAGACACAAAATCAATGGCTTTTCTTGTGGATGTAGTACGCTGCAGGTGCCATTGTGAGTCCAGACAGCAGAATAAGACCTCCAGCCAGGTAGAAGAGGTGGGCATACACCTGTGTGTAGTCATACAACCAGGCTAAAAACATAATTCATAAATACATATGTTAATACAGGTCTATGAATGATCTTTGTATGAGCATGATTTTAATCATCCTATTAGGGGGGGGTGTTAAATCGCTAATTTTGTCGTACGGTTTCAGGGACAGGCTCAAACTATGCATTTGGGACCCAAAACTCAGGAAATCACAAAAATATTTTTTTCGGACCCCTGTGACCCCCCTGTACACGGGGTCCGAAGATCGGCCAAATAGTGAGAAAACAGCCCAAATTCAGGCTTTCAGATTCCTACTCAAACCTCACCATGCCTTCATGAAAATGGTCAGAAACCTTCATTTGGGACCCAAAGAGTTTTTTAAGTCATATTGATGTGATTATAGGGGTGTTTCCCCCTCTGGGGAGGGGATGCGTCCATGGTAAAATACCGATAAATCAGCTTTTTTGAAGGCATTTGCTCCTATACAATCAGGTCCCTATACTGCCATAAAACATCATCATGAACCATTCTGGAGGGCCCCCTGTTTCTGTTAACTACCCCTTATGACCCCTAACCCCCCCCCCATAGCATGCACCAATAGCCATCAGATAACTCCCTTCCCCCCTCCACCTTTGCCTCTATATTACACTGTACTCAGAATATCAGGATCTTTGAACATCAATAGTCATTCACAGACACCTTAGCCTGTCTTGGGAGTAAGACAGTGGTGTGTTTAAAGAGGGATGGGGGATATGGAGGGGGCCCAGACCTCCTCCCTTACCCTTTACAGACATAAGAGGAGGGCTATCTCAGTCCATCTAAGAACTCCAACCATCAGACCTCTTATAACCTATTTATCATACATGCATGAATGGCTTTACCACCTCAACAGAAAAGTGATAAGGGACCCAAAGAGACTATTACAGGTTATATTCTCTTGGAGGGCCTTTGCTTCAATGTATTTGAATTGTCAACATATTAAAATGAGTTTAGATCAGATAGATAATACCCTTTTCAAAGGTCTCTATATTCATTTTGAGTTACCCTACCAATGATCACAGTTCCCCCCCCCCTCAATTCTATGCCTAGTACCTCACCCCATGTGTATTCATGGGCAAGATGACTGCTTCATGTTGTTACACTTATTATACATAGTTATTCTATAATAGTTATAGCAGAGATCGAATATTAACATCACTAATAACCTGATACAACAATAAATAAAAACCCTGACTCCCCTCCTTTACCAAGTGGTGAAATGCATAGAATGATGGATGGTAGAGGAGTGAGGGGGTGGGGGAGCCTGAAATGACTCCAAATAAGGACTGGTGTCCATATCTCTTAGTCTACACCTTGCATGGTTAGTATCCTAGACATAAGACAAGAGATAACTATTTAATTCAATTCTCTGAGGTGTTAAATAAATACTCTGAACCCTAAATATTATTGAAGCCAATAATAAACATTGCAATTATATTATGGGGAGGGGTAGGTAACCCTGATACCTCATTTGCAATTCTAAAGATTTTGTCAAAGACGGGCATACATGCAACATCTCAGGGTGCTGCTATAATATTCAGATATATGAAAATATAACATAGGCATGGTTCTTGGTAGACCTATGCCATCCACTATATGGGGTAAAGGGTAAGTTGGTAGAACCTAATATAAAACTTTGAGGACAGATGAATACAAATCTTGATATTAAACCAAATATTGAACCCAAACTTGACTTGAAGTACAGTATCCCTATACCAGCTGTAGTAGATACACCTACCAGGGTGATCTCAAGGACCCAGCTCACTCATTCTTTTTTTTGGAGGGGGGGGGGGCTCTTTTAACCACACCACTGTCCCACTCCCAGGCATGATACATACCATGAGAGGCAATGCTGTGCACTGTGCCACATGGAGGGAGGGTTGGGCTGATGGTTATACTGTGTAATATGGAACCGGGGGGGGGGGGGGTATTTCATTGCTATTAGTTTGGGGTGAGGGTGGGGATGGGGTGAAGGTGGGTCATAAGGGGTGGTTAACAGGAACAGGGGGCCTTCAAGAAAGGTTCAAACTATCAGACAGGTCTTATGTTAATACATTATTTCAGTATAGAGTAATTATAGAGGCGAAGGGGGGGAGTTATCTGATTGCTATTGGTGCATGCTGGGAGGGGGGGGGGGGGGTCATGGAGGGGAGTTGACAGAAAGAGGGGACCCTCCAGAAGGGTTTAATCTGCCTGATTAGGTGTCCTGAGGATCTTTTATGGCAGTATAGGGATGTGATTGTTAGGGAGCGAATGCCTTCAAAATAGCTGATTTATCGGTATTTTACCGAGGACGAACTACTTCCCCAGAGGGGGAAACACCTTTATAATCACAACAATATGCCTTTAAATGGTCTATTTGGGTCCCATATGAAGGTTTCAGGCCATTTTCATGAAGTCATGATTTGATTTTAGAAGGAATCTGAAAGCCTGAATTTGGGCTGTTTTCTCACTATTTGGCCGATCTTCGGACCCCATGTACGGGGGGGTCACGGGGGTCCGAAAAAAATATTTTTGTGATTTCCCATGTTTTTGGACCCAAATGCACAGCTTGAGCCTGTCCCCGAAGAAAAGTAGATTTATCACCCCCCCCCCTAATCCTATGCAGACGGTCAGATAGAATTGACATTATTCAGAGTGCCAGGTAAAATTGACATGTTTCTAAACATTTTGAAGCATATGTATCCTAGGCATAATCTGAAAGAACTTAAAGCCTTACCTGCCATTGGAGCTCCTAATAGAAACCCTGGTACACCCATGAAAATGTAGATACCATACCCAGTAGCCACCTGAGCCTTAGTCACATGCTCCATGATAATAGTTGCTCCCAGACCAAGGTAAGGCCCAGCCAGAAGCTGGTATAAAACAGCATACACATGCATCATCCAAAGTTGCTTCATAAATGGTACAACCATAGTCAGCATACCTGTAACATAAAAATGATAATTGTACTCTTCGAGTCAGGTACTGTCTTTCAGTCACCTTTTTGTCATATAACTGCCTTTCTCTATATGTGTGTGGGTGCACCAAAAATCATTTTTATTATGACATAATACACCTTTTAAACAGTTGGATTGTTTCAAATCAAAATATAACTTGATTTTGAATTGCCCATTTATTGTGCCAAAACAGTATAAGACCAAATGTCACAGATCGTCCTGATTTGAACTTTTTTCCCTCTCCAATCAATAAAATGTTCCAAATGTCATATAAAGTTATCTTTTTGGTCTAGTTTGATCGGGCTTGGATAGATCTACTAGGGGAACCATGGTTTCATCTATGTCAGACCCTTATTTAGGGGGTCAGGGGGGCAAAAACACCCAAAAATGGGCCTTTTTTGACAATAATAATAATAATTTGACATTATGCTTTAAGTACCTCTCTATAAATAGAGCTATCTGCCCTTATCTTTTTTTTGCCAGTTCCCCTATATGGTAGGAAACATTTTAAGACCATTTAGGCATATGTGATATGTTTGATAAATATTATGTATGGTCAAAAGTGCTGGGGTAGTTTTTCATAGACACGACTGAGCCCAAACAAAACATGGCCCTACCTAAATATAAATGTAGTATGAACATAATAAAGCTAATGCAGAAAAAGCTAAAATCATGTACCTATACAATAAAAAAAAATTTGTAAGTCTACCTCCAATAGCATATCCTGTAGAACCCATTGACTTTTGACCATGTTCCAGGGGTAGTTTGACCATAGACACGACTGAGCCCTAGTAGACACGACTGAGCCCTTTGATGAAAAGATACTAAGGGATCACATTATGCACATCTCAAGTTATTTCTATTATAAATTAGAATGTATAATTCATATTTAAAAAGAAATTTCCTGGTAATTTTGGCTTATAGCTCAGAATACTTTGTTATACACCAGTTATCACCATAGACACGACTGAGCCCTCCTTATAAACCCTTCAATCAATATAACATGCTCCAAACCATGTACAGTCAATTCCTACCTTATTGTAGCCATTCTAGTACAAAAAACATATAAAATGCACCATTTTTCATTGGGAATTATCCCAGATGCATATAAAATTCCTACACTTTATTAAGAGGGCTCAGTCGTGTCTACATGCACCTACATATGACCCTGTACTGTAGATTTAATAATGGTATTTAACCTTCCCCAATATATGGTCTCTAATACCCAATACATATACTACATGTACAAAAAACATTTTAACCCTCCTCAAACATTTACTTTTGAGCCCCCTGGCAGCTCAAATCCAGACGATTCATGACATTTGGTCATAAGCTAGAAGCAGTTTTAGCTAGAATCTACAATTTACCAGACATTCCCATATCTAAAGCGATGTCTTTCGACCCCCCCCCCCAATTAATTCCTGGCCCATTCTGAGTGCAGCGGTTCCTACAGCCTCAGGCAACTTAAAGAATAGATATCGGGGAAATATGTTCCAGGCCTGCTACTATCATTCATATCATTCATGTCAGCTGGCTGTTCTACGTACCATTGAGTAGGGTAGGCAGCATTATATACATAGCCGTGTTGACATGGCTGAATTCTGCAATTATTCCCGCCAGTGGACGTGCGACTGTCGCACCAACTCCCAAGGTCATATACAACTTTACTACATCCTCACTTGTGAACTGCAGAGTTAGCAAATAACTGCCAAAGTAGGTCAGAACAATAGATATTGAAAAGACAAAAATCAGGTTACAAATACTTATGCAGACAAAAGGTATGATTTTAAAAAGGGACACTAGTTCCACAGTTTTGTTCCTGATAGTGCTTGCTAGTCCCCGATTTTGCTCTGCATGTGGAACAGCCCTAAATTGTAGCAGTATTCCACCGTCAGAACATTTCTCATCATCCTGGCATTGAACAGGCACTTTTGATTGAAGATGAGGCATTTTCTCTACAACAGTTCCAAATGGTGTAAGCAGGGAGCAAGTCACCATCATGTGAGCATTAATCCCAGCCAGGAGAAGAATCGCTCCTCTCCAGCTGTACACATCCTCCAGAAATGTCAACACGGGAGGCACCAGAAACGATCCAACCCCAAAACCAGACAAGGCTATGCTGCACGCGGCTCTTTTGTATTTGTAAAAATACGGATCAACTGCTGTGATGTTGATGATTATAATGACTCCTTGTCCAACTCCAGCAAGAAAGCCAAAGGTTATGTACAAATGATAGATCTAAAAAGAAAAAATGATCATGTTAACATCAGCTTTTCAAAGAGGTTGAGAGTCTGTAATAAATTCTGGTCAGGAAATAGAGGAGTGTAAAATTTTGATTTTTAGGTATGAATGAGCTATATCCAAAGTGATATAATTTTGTCACAAATTTAATCACTGTAGAGTTTCTGTTATACAATTTAAATATTTTAAAAAATTCGAACGGAACAAGGTAGCACCATGTGTGGTGGGCGCTAAAGCGCCGCCCATCTCACAGGAATGGAAACCTACAGATCATGCCAAAACTGACTCCGTGTATCATATGTAACAAAATGTATCCCAAACTGTAGGATTTAACTAAAATAGCTGTCTTACCTTAGTGGAGAAGGCACTACATGCCAGTCCAACCGTTGATATGACAACACCTGCTACACCAACACAACGACTGCCAAAATGCTCACATAGTATACCCACAAATGGACCTGCATAAAGAGCATCAAGTTACAGCATAGTATACAACTTCAGGGGCAAATTTGTTACATGGTTAATACATGTTATCCAGTAAGTGGTTCCTACCAAGCCTCACAGGGGGCACTACAGTTCCCTCCTATAGCCAAAGATGCTATGCGTAATCTGGCTAAATGGTTGTGGGGGTGAATATTTACTGTGACAGTTATTATGAAAACTTTTTTGGCCTTCCATAGTAATACGGCGTAGGGACAGTATCCTTAGGGTTGTTGTTTTTGTAGCTATATAGATCTTGAAGGATACAATCATGGTTCTAACCTTTTTCCATAGTGAGTGTCACATTAAATGATTGGCCCCACATCCATTTAGCCAGATTATAGACAGACTTAACCCCTAGAGCATTTAAACAGCACAATATTTAAGGCTGTGTGGTTTACTCAGCACCTTTCTGCTGGTTTTTCCTTGGCTCAAAACTGTGACTGTTTACCTAATTTTTTTTAGCTGTGCACTCCCTGGGAGACCCCAAACTCTAAATCGAAAATTGTTTTTCCATGTTTCTGCTCAGCTACACTCGATTGGTCCTGTAGGTCAGATTCTCTTTTTCAGTTTCTCTTTTTTTAGATGGAGTGTTCACCTGTTTATGACATATGATCTAGCAGTGTCTATACTAAATTAAAACTACAATTCAAACTAAAGCCAAAGAAAAAACAAGAGAACGGCTATTACCATGTTGCTGCTCAAGTCCAGGGTTAATAATGGATGGTTTTTCTACTTACAGATAGCCTGCATCACACCAATGTTGATTGAAGTTATCAGGGCTACTTCACTGTCTGTTGCCTCCATTGAATCCTTGAACATGAGATAAAACATCCCCGAGGCATAGATAAAGCCGCCGATTATAACTCGATTTAGGAAGGACATTGTACACAACAGCCAGGCAAACGCCCCATCCTGAGTTAATGCTGCCACCATCCTGAGATCCTAGAAAAACAAAGATAAGCCTCTATAACTTGGTGGAAGACTACTGGGATTTGCAGGACAGACCGGATAACTCACCCAGGAGTCTGTTCCTCAATACAGAGAAATTTAGATATAGATATAAAAAGTGTTTCAGGATATCGCCTATGAAGCAGTCCCATGCTCCATTCAAATTGCAAACAGGCCCTGGGCCTACCTTATAGAGTATAAATAAATGAATTTCAACTCAACTCAACTCAATATATGTGGAGTTTCTCATTTAAATTCGGCCTGGCCTATAAACGGTATTGTATGCCTGCCCAATGCTACACAATGGGTTTTAAAACATATTTTAAAATGTTTCTTCTTTGTGGTGTTATTGAGCCTTTTACACTATACAGAAAAGTGGACAAACAAAGCACAGTAATAGTAAAAAATATCAAACATTATATAGGCCAACATTTACATACATGTGGAAACAAATGTAAAGATATGAGGATACAGTTTGTAATAATAATAACGATAAGGTGAATAGAAATAGACAGGACAACATTTACAAAGACACCTATAGCTATTTGCTTGACGGAACATTAACAATGGTATTACAAGCAAGGACAGAGATGGTTAATAGATGTGTCTTATTAATAGACAGTGGCATCAAAACAAGTTAGCACAGTTGTCATGTACAGGGAGTCTAGGGAGTATCAATCATACGGGGCTGCTTAGAAGGTGCACCAATATTTTCACAAAAGTATGGATAACTCAAATTCTAGTTGACAGTTCAAAAGTAAATCATATACTGGCTAGTTAAGTAATATCATCTTCAAAGGACAGAATGAGAAAACAGGTCATCATCAAATCTAAAATGACAGTAAATGTACTATTCATGAATCAGACCTCCTGCCTGTCCCCTTTGGTGTTCCACGGGGATCCATCCTAGGACCCCTTTTATGTTAATTCCTTGCCAATGGTATTGAGAAAAATGTAAAGTAATGAGGCATGCGGATGACGTTGTGTTTTATTATAGTAATAAGTGCCTTGAAAAGGCTGTAGACTTCCGGCAGGTGGAGGCAAATCTAGTCTATGACTGGTTTACACAGTGTGGACTGTAAATTAACACAGACAAAACCGAAATTGTAACCTTTGGGCAGCAATGTTCCAACCCCAAAGACCATTTGAAGATCAAGATGGGCTGTACAACACTTGAGGTATGCAGCCAATATAAATACTTAGGGATAATTTTAGACAGTAATTTTACATTGGAAAAAAGCATAAGCAAAACATCAGCTCTGCTGCCCTAAGGAATGTGATGCTAAGACAAATAAGGTGCAAAATGCCAATTTCTAGTGCATTATTGGTTTATGAATAGACAATCTTACTTGTATTAGAATATTGTGGATACCTCTTCAATGGTGTTGTTTATCCACAGCATAAAAGACTGCAATTGCTAGAAAATCAATAAAATAACTAAAATACCATGGCAAAGACCTATACGATGATGCGAGAGTTAACTATCTGCACGTGAGATATGACTCTAAATACCTATGGTAGGGGCCATGATGCTGGAGCCTGGGCCTAATCTTTCAGACAAGGCCTGAGTGTGGTAGAATAACCAGATCTACCAACACCGGCCTGTTAGTCTATCCTAACTCCCATAAACTAGGCTTCAGATAAAGCCCCTTGTATAGAGGCATTGAACTATGGAATAGTTTAAATACCTCATGTAGATTGGCCGGGTCGAGGGACATTGTCAGGGCTAAGGCCCTGAAAACTGTGGCTATAGCCTTCGCTGAAAGGCAACCACCCTAGAAGTCTGGCCATCTACCACAGTATGAAATTGACTGTCTAATCATTTATGCAAATCACAAAAGGCTGAAAACAATGCCTGTGGTACCATACAGCATATACACATGCGGGCTGAAAGTTGGCCTTTTTAACCTGTTGAATGAGTTCCAATACACTGTGTCTAATTTATGTTGTATTTTCTGCACCTGACATACTCCATGAATTATCTTGAAAGCTCTTATATAGCCGGGCCATTCCAAGTTAATTCAACCAGTCCTATCCGTATGACCCCATCAGATCTTAATAATTTTCCACCTACATGAATATGTATGAAGCTCATGACTGTATGCAAAATTAAACCATCCAACTCTAATAACCTTAGCATGAGATGATACCTGCTGTAAAATATAAGATCATATGATACCAAAGTCGGCCTCATACTTTACTTGATATAGTCTTCCATGCACAAGTATCATATAGAATGTAGGGAATCAAAAATAATGTATACCGTACTAGATCCTGACTGATATCTCACATGGTGTTCATATCACTTATAATTGATACGGTACTTTATATTTTGTGATGATTCCTAATGTGAATGTATACGGTTTAAAATGATACCTGTTTGAAAAAAAGAGAGTATACGGTATTAGAGTTAGTCTTCATATTTAATATTTCATTTTTCATATTTCATATTTCATGGAGTCTTTTATATATTAGTGTCATGTGCTTTACATGGAATCAAAGATGAATTTTTACGGTACTAGATCCTGGCTGATATTGCAAAATGGTGTTCATGTTATATAAAAATCATACAGTACTTACACAATATTCTACATAATTGTGATCAACCCTGTTATGAGAATGTTTATGGTACTATTGGTACATAAGATAACCACAATATGTTTGTGGTACTTATATATTTGTTACTTATCAAATGTATAGTTTCAAAGTATATTCTATACGGTACTGTTTTTTAAATTGATATTACAAACCAGAGTTCAAATGCATGTATCACGGGATTAGGCTGTATGAATGAATTAGGAATCATATCTCTATCATTCTTCCTCCGTCAGCTGATTCTACTTTAATGTATAGCAGCTCCTGCTGCCACCTGGTGGTTCAAATGTAGACTAAGTTTTCTTAGCTAGGTTCTGTACTAACTTTGCCATGGCCATTATATACATATATCGGGTATATATTAGTAATTAACCAATTAATCAAAAATGTTTAGATAAATTAACATCAAAGTAACTTCTATATAATGGATTCTTTAAAATATTGGGGGATTTTTCTAATCATGTTAAAGATCTAATTAAAGACATCAAATTTAAATCCTTAATGTTATAGGTGCATACAAGTATAATCTACTCTGTAGATCTATCACCTAAACTTTATGACCCGTACATGTCTAACCAATGTTATCGTACTGTTGAAGCTGATCTGTGATAGATGTATTATCTTATATTTTATTTTATATTTGTTACATAATAATACTTGGCAAAATCGTTCTTGTATGAAATGGAGAAATGAAGACGAGTGACACTCAGTGCACATGTAAAAGGATGAAGTCTATATTTGGTCAATAAAGTTAGATTGTTCTTGAAATACTATTTAAGTAAGATGTTGTCACATAAGATTCCTCTAAGAGTATGTCGCATATGTACTACCTCTTATAGATTTTGCAGATATACTCTATGGTGCAGCCAATCTAGATCTGTTAAAAGATTGCAAAAGATTGTAAAATTTTCTAAATGCAACTGCAATTTGAAAAGGTTTGAAAAAAAGTTAAAACATCAAACCGTTACTTCAGAAACTTTGGAAATTTGGATAACAAATGTAGATGAACATGAGAATCAAAGATGCAGTGTCTCCCATTATATGCAAATACAATATGACTGCCTCAAAACAGCCCAAATTGGATTTTCACCACTTTTCAATACCTAATTTCAGTTTGAGGGATAAATAGTACCAGGTTATGCTTGTATTGATGCTATGTCTCCTTCTGCTAATAGTTGGGGGGAGGAAAAATATAAAACTGGTATTTTCCAATAATTTGTATTTTTCATAGTTCTGTAAAAAAAAAAGGGTAAATATACAAGATGAAAAAAATAGTATATATCATGTGAAAGTAACTGATGTCCGCTAAATCATGTTACCAGACTTTCAGTGTTTTGATTCTTCCTACTTAAATAAATCTGTTAACTTGAGAAAAATATTCAATATAAGTAAAAAAAAAGAAAAAAAGAAGCTAACTCCTGTTACTCTGATTTCTCTTTTTCTTCGGAGTAGAAGAGAAGTCACATTTTTTATTTGGCAGAGAATCATCAAATATGCGCTAAATATCTATTTCAATCCTGGTTTGGTACAGGAATTTGTCATTTAGATTTGGCCGAGTCAGTCACAATGTATCTCCAGTCATTGCATTAAGATGATTCAAAATTCCAAATGTATTTGGACTTGAGATGATCGGACACCAAAATCAACGGCTTGTCTTGTGGATGTAGTACGCTGCAGGTGCCATTGTGAGTCCAGACAGCAAAATCAGACTTCCAGCCAGGTAGAAGAGGTGGGCATACACCTGTGTGTAGTCATACAACGAGGCTGAAAACATGATTCATAAATACATATGTTAATACAGGTCTATGAATGATCTTTGTATGAGCATGATTTTAATCATCCTATGCAGACGGGTAGATAGAATTCACATTATTCAGAATGCCAGGTTAAATTGACATGTTTCTAAAGATTTTGAAGCATATGTATCCTAGGCATAATCTGAAAGAACTTAAAGCCTTACCTGCCATTGGAGCTCCTAATAGAAACCCCGGTACACCCATGAAAATGTAGATACCATACCCAGTAGCCACCTGAGCCCTAGTCACATGCTCCATGATAATAGTTGCTCCCAGACCAAGGTAAGGCCCAGCCAGAAGCTGGTATAAAACAGCATACACATGCAGCATCCAGAGTTGCTTCATAAATGGTACAACCATAGTCAGCATACCTGTAACATAAAAATGATAATTATACTCTTCGAGTCAGGTACTGTCTTTCAGTCACCTTTTTTCGTTATATAACTGTCTTTTTCTTAGCTCTATATGTGTGGGGGTGCACCAACAAATATTTTTATGACATTATGCACCTTTTAAACAGTTGGATTATTTCAAATCAAAATATAACTTGATATTGAATTGCCCATTTATTATGCCAAAACCAGTATAATTTAGCTAGAATCTACAATTTATCAGACATTCCCATATCTAAAGCAATGTCTTTCACCCCCCCCCCCCCCCCAATTAAATCCTGGCCCATTCCGAGTGCAGCAGTTCCTACAGCCTTAGGCGAATTGAAGAATAGATATAGGGGAAATATGTTACTGCTACTAGCATTCATATCATTCATGTCAGCTGGCTGTTCTACATACCATTGAGTAGGGTAGGCAGCATTATATACATAGCCGTGTTGACATGGCTGAATTCTGCAATTATTCCCGCTAGTGGACGTGCAACTGTCGCACCAACTCCCAAGGTCATATACAGCTTTACTACATCCTCACTCGTGAACTGCAGAGTTAGCAAATAACTGCCAAAGTAGGTCAGAATGATAGATATTGAAAAGACAAAAATCAGGTTACAAATACTTATGCAGACAAAAGGTATGATTTTAAAAAGGGACACTAGTTCCACAGTTTTGTTCTTTATAGTGCTTGCTAGTCCCCAATTTTGCTCTGCATGTGGAACAGCCTTAAATTGTAGCAGTATTCCACCGTCAGAAGATTTCTCATCATCCTGGCATTGAACAGGCACTTTTGATTGAAGATTCACGCTTTTCTCTACAACAGTTCCAAATGGTGTAAGCAGGGAGCAAGTCACCATCATGTGAGCATTAATCCCAGCCAGGAGAAGAATCGCTCCTCTCCAGCCGTACATATACTCCAGAAATGTCAACACGGGAGGCACCAGAAACGATCCAACCCCAAAACCAGACAAGGCTATGCTGCACGCGGCTCTTTTGTATTTGTAAAAATACGGATCAACCGCTGTGATGTTGATGATTATAATGACTCCTTGTCCAACTCCAGCAAGAAAGCCATAGGTTATGTACAAATGATAGATCTAAAAAGAAAAAATTATCATGTTAACATCAGCTTTTCAAAGAGGTTGAGTCTGTAATAAATTGCACGTACTCTGGTCAGGAAATAGAGGAGTGTAAAATTCTGATTTTTAGGTATGAATGAGCTATATCCAAAGTGATATAATTTTGTCACAAATTTAATCATTGCAGAGTTTCTGTTATACAATTTAAATATTTAAAAAAATTGGACGGAACAAGGTAGCACCATGTGTGGTCGGCGCTGAAGCGCCGCCCATCTCACAGGAATGGAAACCTACAGATCATGCCAAAACTCACTCCCTGTATCATATGTAACAAAATGTATCCAAAACTGTAGGATTTAACCAAAATATCTGTGTTACCTTAGTGGAGAAGGCACTACATGCCAGTCCAACCGTTGATATGACAACACCTGCTACACCAACACAACGACTGCCAAAACGCTCACATAGAATACCCACAAATGGACCTGCATAAAGAGCATCAAGTTACAGCATAGTATACAACTTCAGGGGCAAATTTGGTACAGTATCCTTAGGGTTGTTGTTTTTGTAGTTATATAGATCTTGAATGATACAATCATGGTTCTAACCTTTTTCCATAGTGAGTGTCACATTAAATGATTGCCCCCCACATCCATTTAGCCAGATTATGGACAGACTTAACCCCCAGAGCATTTAAACAGCACAATATCTAAGGCTGTGTGGTTTACTCAGCACCTTTCTGCTGGTTTTTCCTTGGCTCAAAACTGTAAATGTTTACCTAATTTTTTTTAACTGTGCACTCCCTGGGAGACCCCAAACTCTAAATCAAAAATCGTTTTTCCATGTTTCTGCTCAGCTACACTCGATTGGTCCTGTAGGTCAGATTCTCTTTTTCAGTTTCTCTTTTTTTAGATGGAGTGTTCACCTGTTTATGACCTATGATCTAGCAGTGTCTATATTAAATTAAAACTACAATTCAAACTAAAGCCAAAGAAAAAACAAGAGAACGGCTATTACCATGTTGCTGCTCAAGTCCAGGGTTAATAATGGATGGTTTTTCTACTTACAGATAGCCTGCATCACACCAATGTTGATTGAAGTTATCAGGGCTACTTCACTGTCTGTTGCCTCCATTGAATCCTTGAACATGAGATAAAACATCCCCGAGGCATAGACAAAGCTGCCGATTATAACATGATTTAGAAAGGACATTGTACACAACAGCCAGGCAAATGCCCCGTCCTGAGTTGATGCTGCCACCATCCTGAGATCCTATAAAAACAAAGATAAGCCTCTATAACTTGGTGGAAGACAACTGGGATTTGCAGGACAGACCGGATAACGCACCCAGGAGGCTGTTCCTTGTACTTAGAAATTTAGTTATACAAAAAAAAGTGTTTCAGGATATCGCCTATGAAGCAGTCCCATGCTCCATTTATATTGCAATATATGTGGAGCTTCTCATTTAAATTTGGCCTAGCCTATAAATGGCATTGTATGCCTGCCCAATGCTAACCGATGGGTTTTAAAACATCTTTAAAACATTTTCTTTTTGTGTTTTAAGTGTGGTGTTATTGAGCCTTTTACAATATAGTAATAGTAGAAAAATATCATACATTATATAGGCCAACATTTACATACATGTGGAAACAAATGTAAAGATATGAGGATACAGTTTTTAATAATAATAATAATAATAACGATAAGGCGAATAGACATAGACAGGACAACATTTACTAAGACACCTATAGCTATTTGCTTGACAGAACATTAACAATAGTATTACAAGCAAAGACAGAGATGGTTAATAGATGATGCTTATAAATAGACAGAGGCATTAAAACAATCTTAGTACAGTTGCTTAGAAGGTGCACCAATATTTTCACAAAAGTATGGATAACTCAGTTTTTCATTGACAGTTCAAAAGTAAATCATATACTGGCTAGTTAAGCAATACCATCTTCAAAGGGAACGACAGAATGAGAAAACAGGTCATCACCAAATCTATAATGACAGTAAATGTACCATTCATGAATCAGACCTACTGCCTGTCCCCTTTGGTGTTCCACAGGGATCCATCCTAGGACCCCTTTTATTCATTTTTTATGTTAATTCCTTGCCAAAGATATTGAGAAAATGTATAGTAATGAGGCATGCAGATGACATTGTGTTTTATTATAGTAATAAGTGCCTTGAAAAGGCTGTAGACCTCCGGCAGGTGGAGGCAAATCTAGTCTATGACTGGTTAACATAGTGTGGACTGTAAATTAACACAGACAAAACTGAAATTGTAACCTTTGGGCAACAATGTGCCAACCCCAAAGACCATGTGAGGATCAAGATGGGCTGTACTACACTTGAGGTATGCAGCCACTATGAATACTTAGGGATAATTTTTAGACAGTAATTTTACATTGGAAAAAGCATAAGCAAAAGCATCAGCTCTGCTGGCCTAAGGAATGTGATGCTAAGACAAATAAGGTGCAAAATGCCAATTTCTAGTGCATTATGGGTTTATAAACAGACAATCTTACTTGTATTAAAATATTGTGGATACCTCTTCAATGGTGTTGTTTATCCACAGCACAAAAGACTGCAATTGCTACAAAATCATTGTTTAAGGACAAGCCTGAATGAAAGACTAAAATACCATGTCAAAGACCTACACAATGATGCTAGTATTAACTATCTACATGTGAGATATGACTTACAGCTGTTGCTATTACTATACAAATACATATATGGCAGGGGCCATGACGCTGAAAGCCTGGGCCTAATCTTTCAGACAAGGCCTGAGTGGAGTAGAATAACCAGATCTACCAACACCGGCCTTTTAGTCTATCCCAACTCACATAAACTAGGCTTCAGAAAAAAGCCCCTTGTATAGAGGCATTGAATTATGAAAAAGTTTAAATACCTGATGTAGATTGGCCGGGTCGAAGGACATCTTTAGGGCTAAGGCCCTGAAAACTGTGGCTACAGCCTTTGCTGAAAAGTTGCCGCCCTAGAAGTCTGGCGTTCTGCCACAACATAAAATTGACTGTCTAATCATTTATGCAAATCACAAAAGGCTGAGAACAATGCCTGTGGTACCATATAGTATAAACACATGCGGGCTGAAATTGCCTTTATTAAACCTGTTGAATAAGTGCCAATACACTGTGTTTAATTTTTGTCGTATTCTCTGCACTCAACATACTCAATGAATTATCTTGAAAGCTGTAAAGCCAAGAAATGTCTTTAATATACTGGTCAAAGCAAGGCCTAGCAAATGACTAATGATTGAAACACCATGCACTGTTAAAACATGGCTGGGCGAGCAATCCACTGGAAGACATAAAGGCTGGTATTGGAATCTGCTGCCCAATGGCCATATGCGGGGCCACTACTGGGTTGCACTAAGTGTAAATGTATCATACTGTGTACTAATGTAGATTGATTGACTGTTTTTTATTTAGACTGAAAGTGTATAGGCAAAATATGACTGTATTTGTTTCAAATCCAGTTGATGGTTTATATACTTCACATGTAAATGTATAGCAATATAGTCTTGTATTGACTTAGGGTCACACCGTACCGTTGCAATAAAGCGCTTGGTCTTGAAAGAGCGCCGGTCTTCAGTATGTGGCGGGGTCAAGGGGTACCTGAAGTTAATGAGCGCCTGATCTTGTATAAGTGCCTGTGTGTGCTATGTCACAACTTTGTGTGTGAGTAAGCATAATTATCATTAAATGAAAGTGATGTTAGACAAAGCCGTCCTTCTAACAAAGCATTTAACACATTGGAGTATCAGACCCATGGTATGCATGCAGCTCTCTGCCTATGTGTGAAAACTGCTATAATAACAATTGGATTAGCAGACTGACCACGGCAGCAACCAGCCTCGAGCTCTCCAGGCCCATTACAGCCGCCATTACAGCCGCCTGGACGAATTTGTATCTAATGAAAGGTATCCTACTCAGAAAATGATCCGGGATCCTGGATCATTTCTCAATGAGATAGGTAGCTCACTGATTGGTCAGCTATGGTCACATGATCATGAATGAGGTTGTGTATGGCCTCATGGGTTCGTATCCCACCTTGGCAAAAACATAGGTTCATTTTTTTGCATCATTTATTTGGCCCATTTGAAGCATAAATCCACCTTTATTGACATAGTTACATTAGCTATTAGATATGTAATGAGGTACATTATTTCAATGCAGGTGCAATATGCAGATATCAACAGTTATAGCAATTAAGCCGGAGTGGGGTTCAAACCCACACTCCCCTGGTTGCAGATACAAGTAAGCCTATACCGTATAACAGGGTATGAGGCCAGTGTACGTAGTTACATATATCTAATTACTCTCCCAGACTGTAAACGTACAGTCAGGGCCCGAGACTGGGCAGCAACATGCTACATGGCTTGTTCAATGGACTGGCTTTCTATAACTTCCCTCTGATCTATTTAAGATATAATATGACTAGACATACTATAGGGGGTTAAACTTATAGGTGCCTGGCCTTGAATAAGCGCCTGTCTTGTCAAAGCGCCTGGTTAGCAGCCCCGCCAAATTGAAGAGCGCCATCATGCCAACCATTCAAGAGTGTATCAACCTGATAGACTATGAGCCATTGCAGCGTTGGCAAGTTACTTTCTAGGGTGAGTTTCTGCATCATCAACATGATGCCCTCAGGCACCCTGCTGGCCCTGAAGGTTTACTAGTAGTAGAAGTGAGAGATGGTCAAACGTAGATGGTGGCCGTGAGAGGTAGTGGGACATGAGACAGAGTGAATCGTGCCTACTTTTTGGGAGTGTATCAATGCCAGGGGTTGTACAACCCTGATGTGTATCAAGTAACGTGATGTGTAGTACTATACATCATGGCTGACTATGCAAATGTGATGTGACATAAAAAAGTGACTGTGATGCCAGTGGCCTCTAGGCACAGTTACGTAGAACAGACGTACATTTACGTTTATCTAAGGAAATAACTACGTAGTTTAAGAAGTTTTGTCTACGTCAAAACGTTAAGGTTTAGTTACGTCCAACAGACGTAGATGTCTGAATTACGTTAGTTTACCTCATTTAAATGTAAATAAACTTAGCAAAAGCACAAAACTGGACATGAATTATCATGTTATATGTCTCCCTAGCTGCACTAGTATTCGATTATATATTGGTTATATTTTATCTTATAATATACTAAGCCTTGTTTGTAAAAGCTGATTATTGCCCTGTTGGCAAAGTCTGGTACATGTAGACACAGTATCCCCTGCACTTTGCATGTTATATACATGTTTGTTTGTGGCAGCACTGAGGCTTTGTATTTATTTCATTACCATCAATGTGGTGTTCAATTAGTAAAATATCCTTATACATAAATATCACATGCACTTTTTTCATCTGTTCTCCTATATATGAATGTTCAATGATTTGTGGCTAATTTCCATAACATGAAATTCATAATCATAAAGAGTTTACTGCTATGAATGTAATAGAATTCCCCAGCTGTTGCATGATTCTTTCCATACTTGATAATGCTGGCATTTAGTGTTACATTTGGGAGGTAGAGAGAAGCATTACCAAGTTTACATCTGAAATACGTAGGTTAACGTAAATTTACTACCTTTATTTACATTTGAATGAGGTAGAAAAAAGTAATTCAGACATAAACGTTATATACATGTATCGGGTATTAGTTGAACATACATAAACCTTAACATTTTGACGTCCAAAAACCTTGCAATGAAACGTAGTTCAAACCTTAGGTTGGAAGCAAACCTACACGAACCTCTGAGCAACGTTTGAATTACGTAGTGTATTTAGAGTGCTTCCTGTCTGTTTGATAGGGTTGCCAATCTCCCTACTTAATGATGTAATCTGCTGGGTCTTTAACCTGATATAGTCATCAGTCAGTGTCACTATCGCTGTGCTCAAATGCCAAACTATCATTTATCCAATCTTCTAGTGGTTTCTTCTGATTATTAACATGAAGATCCTTTAACTTGCATATTCACAGTTTAAATTGGACTTTAGAGTGTACTTTCTGGAACCATTCTCCCAGATTATTCTAGAGGACATTACTTCTATACCAAGTTTTTTTTTATATCCCTGCATACAGCCTTTGTCTTTGTTGTATCAACAGTCAAGCGTTTTTCTGTATACTACTGAATATTTAATACACATTTAAATATACTTTTAAATGTGGCTACCACATTGATTACCCGGCTTTTCTTTTTTCAAGACGTCATCATATACATGGACAGACAGAGGTAGTCTGGGGAGGTCATGGAATGAAGAGGGAATGTCAGCGGATCAACAGGGGAGTTGGGGAATGAACTGGAGAAGTCATTATTAGGGACCTTTAGCTAACCCGACATTGCTTAAGGGTCCTATTATCAGCAGGAGACCTGCACAGATCGGTCTGACTGTGCACTTTTTTCTGTGCATCCTTTTAAGAGTTGCAGAGTGAAGAATGCATCTGTTTGACATTATACACTGTCTAGATCCTATAGGTGTTGTTGTTTTGGCCCCCAAAACTCAGAGCTGACAAAACTAAGCCTTTGTGTTTCCTGAAGTTCTGCAGGCTAGTCTGCAGGCCATGTCTACACTAACCTGTTAGTGCCCTCAGCTGTTGTGGCGCCTGGTGATTGCCACCTCTCAGCACCACTACCACCTCGCCAAATGATAATGATATAAGCTTTCACTACTTAATACAATGTCAAACCCTAAATATGTGGTTGTTTTTTCGGCTTTCATCATTTTTTTACTGTATTTCATATAGGTACTTTATATTTTGTGATGATTCCTAATGTGAATGTATATGGTTTAGAATGATACCTGTTTGAAAAAAATGAGAGTATACGGTATTAGAGTCGGTCTCCATATTTCATATTTCATTTTTCATATTTCATGGAGTCTTCTATATATTAGTGTCATGTGCTTTACATGGAATTCAAAATGAATGTTTACGGTACTAGATCCTGGCTGATATTGCAAAATGGTGTTCATGTTATATAAAAATCATACGATACTTACACAATATTCTACATAATTGTGATCAACCCTGTTATGAGAATGTATAAGGTACTATTGGTACATAAGATAACCACAATATGTTTGTGGTACTTATATATTCGTTACTTATTAAATGTGTAGTTTCAAAGTATATTCTATACGGTACTGTTTTTTAAATTAGTATTACAAACCAGAGTTCAAATGCATGTATCACGGGATTAGGCTGTATGAATGAATTAGGAATCATATCTCTATCATTCTTCCTGCGTCAGCTGATTCTACTTTAATGTATAGCAGCTCCTGCTGCCACCTGGTGGTTCAAATGTAGACTAAGTTTTCTTAGCTAGGTTCTGTACTTACATTGCCATGGCCATTATATACATATATTGGGTATATATTAGTAATCAACCAATTAATCAAAAATGTTTAGATAAATTAACATCAAAGTAACTTCTATATAATGGAATCTTTAAAATATTGGGGGATTTTTCTATTCATGTTAAAGATCTAATTAAAGACATCAAATTTAAATCCTTAATGTTATAGGTGCATACAAGTATAATCTACTCTGTAGATCTATCACCTAAACTTTATGACCCGTACATGTCTAACCAATGTTATCGTACTGTTGAAGCTGATCTGTGATAGATGTATTATCTTATATTTTATTTTTATATTTGTTACATAATAATACTTGGCAAAATCGATCTTGTATGTAATGGAGAAATGAAGACGAGTGACACTCAGTACACATGTAAAAGGATGAAGTCTATATTTGGTCAATAAAGTTAAATTGTTCTTAAAATACTATTTAAGTAAGATGTTGTCACTTAAGATTCCTCTAAGAGTGTATGTCGCATATGTACTACCTCTTATAGATTATGCAGATATACTCTATGGTGCAGCCAACCTAGATCTGTTAAAAGATTGTATAAGATTGTAAAATTTTCAAAATGAAACTGCAATTTTTAAAGGTTTGAAAAAAAGTTATAACATCAAACCGTTATTTCAGAAACTTTGGAAATTTGAATTACAAATGTAGATGAACATGAGAATCAAAGATGCAGTGTCTCCCATGATATGGAAATACAATATGACTGCCTCAAAACAGCCCAAATTGGATTCTCACCACTTTTCAATACCCAATTTTGGTTTGAGGGATAAATAGTACCAGGTAATACTTGTATTGATGCTATGTCTCTTTCTGCTAATAGTTGGGGGAAGGAAAATAGTAAAACTGGTATTTTGCAATAATTTGTATTTTTCATAGTTCTGTAAAAAAAGGGTAAATATACAAGATGATTAAATAGTATATATCATGTGAAAGTAGCTGATGTCCACTAAATCATGGTACCAGACTTTCAGTGTTTTGATTCTTCCTATTTAAATAAATCTGTTAACTTGAGAAAAATATTCAATATAAGTAAAAAAAAATAAAAAAATAAGCAAACTCCTGTTACTCTGATTTCTCTTTTTCTTCGGAGTAGAAGAGAAGTCACATTTTTTATTTGGCAGAGAATCATAAAATATGTGCTAAATATCTATTTCAATCCTGGTTTGGTACAGGAATTTGTCATTTAGATTTGGCCAAGTCAGTCACAATGTATCTCCAGTCCTTGCATTAAGATGATTTGGAATTCCAAATGTATTTGGACTTAAGGTAATCAGACACAAAATCAACGGCTTTTCTTGTGGATGTATTTCGCTGCAGGTGCCATCGTGAGTCCAGACAGCAGGATAAGACCTCCAGCCGGGTAGAAGCAGTGGGCATACACATGTGTGTAATCATACAACCAGGCTGAAAACATGATTCATAAATACATATGTTAATACAGGTCTATGAATGATCTTTGTATGAGCATGATTTTAATCATCCTATGCAGACGGTCAGATAGAATTGACATTATTCAGAATGCCAGGTTAGATTGACATTTTTCTAAACATTTTGAAGCATATGTATCCTAGGCATAATCTGAAAGAACTTAAAGCCTTACCTGCCATTGGAGCTCCTAATAGAAATCCTGGTACACCCATGAAAATGTAGATACCATACCCAGTAGCAACCTGGGCCTTAGTCACATGCTCCATGATGATAGTTGGTCCCAGACCAAGGTAAGGCCCAGCCAGAAGCTGGTATAAAATAGAATAGACATGCAGCATCCAGAGTTGCTTCATAAAAGGTACAACCATAGTTAGCATACCTGTAACATAAAAATGATAATTGTACTCTTCAAGTCAGGTGCCGTCTTTCGGTCACTTTTTGACATATAACCACCTTTTTCTTCCTTCTCTTTTTTTCTTGGGGGGGGGGAGGGGGGTGGTAGGACAGCTCTATATGTGTGGGTGCACCAAGAAAATATTTCTATTATGACATAGTACACCTTCTAAACAGTTGGATTATTTCAGATTAAAATATAATGTGGATTGCCCTTTTATTATGCCAAAACCATAATAATTTAGTTAGAATCTGGAATTTCCCAGACATTCAAATTATCTAAAGAAATGTTTTTTAGTCCCCTCCCCCAAACAAAATCTTTGCCCATTTTGAGCGCAGTGGTTCCTACAGCCTTAGGCGAATTGAAGAATAAATATAGGGGAAATATGTTCCAGGCCTGCTTCTAACATTCATATCATTCATGTCAGCTGATTGTTGTACATACCATTAAGTAAGGTAGTCAGCATGATGTACATAGCTGTGTTGGCATGGGTGAATTCTGCAATTATTCCCGCCAGTGGACGTGCAACTGTCGCACCAACTCCCAAAGTCATATACAGCTTTACTACATCCTCACTCGTGAACTGTAGAGTTAGCAAATAACTGCCAAAGTAGGTCAGAATGATAGATATTGAAAAGATGATAATCAGGTTACAAATACTTATGCAGACAAAAGGTATGATTTTAAAAAGGGACACTAGTTCCACAGTTTTGGTTTTGATAGTGCTTGCTAGTCCCTGATTTCGCTCTGCATGTGGAACAGCCTTAAATTGTAGCAGTATTCCACCGTCAGAAGATTTCTCATCATCCTGGCATTGAACAAATGCTTTTGATTGAAGACTTGGCATTTTCTCTACAACAGTTCCAAATGGTGTAAGCAGGGAACAAGTCACCATCATGTGAGCATTAATCCCAGCCAGGAGAAGAATCGCTCCTCTCCAGCCGTACACATCCTCCAGAAATGTCAACACGGGAGGCACCAGAAAGGATCCAACTCCTATACCAGACAAGGCTATGCTGCACGCAGCTCTCTTGTACTTGTAGAAATATGGATCAACAGCTGTGATGTTGATGACTATAATGATTCCTTGTCCAACTCCAGCAAGAACGCCATAGGTTATGTACAAATGAAAGATCTAAAAAAAAAAGATCATGTAAATATCAGCTTTTCAAAGAGGTTGAGTAACTGTAATGAATTGCAAATACTCTGGTGAGGAAACAGAAGATTGTAAAATTGTGATTTATTTAGGTATGAATAGGCTATATTTATAATGATATAATTTTCTCACAAATATTGTATAATTATATTGTAGAGTTTCTGTTATGCAAATGAAATGAAAACTATTTGAATGGCGCCAACTGTAGTGGGCTCTGAAGCGCCACCTATCTCACAGGAATGGAAACCTACAGATCATGCCAACACTGACTCCCTGTATGTATCCCAAACTGTAGGATTTAACTATAATAACTGTCTTACATGACTGGAGAAGGCACTACATGCGAGTCCAACTGTTGATATGACAGCACCTGCTATACCAACACAACGACTGCCAAAACGCTCACATAGTATACCCACAAATGGACCTGCATAATGAACATCAAGTTACAGCATAGTATACAACTTTAGGGGTAATACATGTTATCCATTAAGTGGTTCCTACCAAGTCTCACAGGGACACTACAGTTTCCTCTTAGAGCACTTTAAACAGCACAATATTTAAGGCTGTGTGGTTTGCTCAGCACCTTTCGGCTGGTTTTTCCTAGGCCCGAAAATATGACTGGTAAACTAATTCTTTTTTAGCTGTGCTCTCCCTGGGAGCACCTAAACTCTCAATCAAAAAGTGTTCTCTCATGTTTCTGCTAAGCTACACTAAATTGGCCCTGTAGGCTAGATCGTTCATCTTTTTCAATTTCTCTTTTTTTAGATGGAGTGTTCACCTGTTTATGACCACATCTAGCAGTATCTCTATTAAATTCAAACTATAATTCAAACTCAAGTCAAAGAAGAAACCAGGACGAATGTATGACGGCTATTACCACGTCTCTGCTCAAGCCCAGGGTTAATAATGGATGTTTTCCTACTTACAGATAGCATGTAACACACCAATGTTGATTGAAGTTATTAGGGCTACTTCACTGTCTGTTGCCTCCAAGGAGTCCTTGAACATGAGAAAAAACATCCCCGAGGCATAGATAAAGCCGCCGATTATAACATGATTTAGGAAGGACATTGTACATAACAGCCAGGCAAACGCCCCATCCTGAGTTAATGCTGCCACCATCTTGAAATCCTAGAAAAACAAAGATAAGCCTCTATAACTTGGTGGAAGACTACTGGGACTTGCAGAACAGACCGGATAACCCACCCAGGAGGCTGTTCCTCAATACGTAGAAATTTAGATATGCATATAAAAAATGTTTCCGAATATAGCCTATGAGGCAGTCCCATGCTCCGTTTAAATTGCAATAATATTATACGTGGAGCTTCTCATTTAAATTTGGCCTAGCTTACAAACGGCATTGTATACCTGCCCATTGCTACACGATGGGTTTTAAAACATCTTTCAAACATTTTCTTTGTGTGTTTTCAGTGTGGTTTTATTGAGCCTTTTACAATATACAGAAAAGTGGATAAACGAAGCATGGTAATAGTCTTAAATATCATACATTATCTAGTTAAATATTTACATACATGTGGAAACATTTGTACAGGTATGAGGATACAGCTTGTAATAATGATAAGGCAAGTAGACATAGACAGGACAACATTGGCAAAGAAAAACATTTGCTTGAAGGGAAATTAACTAGAGTATTACAAGATAAATACAGGTTAAAAGATTTGGCTTATAAATAGACAGTGGAATCAAAACAAGCTTAGTTCAATTGTCATGTACAAAGAGTCTAGGCATCTTATAAATCACACAAGGCTGCTTGGAAGCTGCAATAATATTTTCACAAAGATATGTATAACTCTGGTTTTTCATCGACAGTTCAAAAGTAAATCACATATGGACTATTTAAGCCATATTCTTAAAAGGGAAAGGACAGAATGAGAAAATAGGTAATCACCAAGACTAAAATGACACCAAGCAGTGGAACACCATGCTAGATCAAGCAAATTACCATTACACAAAAAGGTTGCACAGTTAAAACCAGTGATCAGCCCCAATGACAATAATCATCATAGAATCAAAACTATGACTCAATCACAATCATCTTGTTTGTACCTCCAGGTGATACTTAACCAGCTATCTCCCGCGACGTAAAAAGTGACTGTGATGCCAGTGATCCCTGTCAAACAGACAGGAAGCACAGGATGATTACAACCTGCCAATCTCCCCTACTTAATGATGACAAATGCTGGGTCTTTAACCTGATATACTACAACTTCTCATCAGTCAGTGTCACGATTTCTGTGCTCAAACACCTCACTATCATCCATCCAATCTTCCGGTGGTTCATCATCCTTTTACTGTGCATCTTTTTATAAGTCGCAGAGTGTAGCATGCATTCCTTAGACGGCATCTGCTTAACATTCTACCCGGTCTAGATCCTAAAGGTTTGTTTCTTTTGGCCCCCAAGACTCACTTTACCATTTGTCACCCGTTTTAACGAGATGGGTCGGCCTTGTTCGTTTGCAGGTTATCAAAAGCTTTCATTTGTGACTTGTAGTATATTGGCCAGTTTTGACCCTTTGATGATATTATTGATACTTTTTTGTTTGTATTAAATGGAAATTAACTAAAAATTTGATAAACAACAATTAAATTTGATATTAACTATATCATGTATATGACTAATAAGTTAGTCAGTCTATTGATGACTAGGGGTAACCATCAAGCTATTACCCCTCCGGTCCCCATGATGCCATGATTACACTGCTACCTGCCAGCCGCTATGACCTGACATCATCATTCTTTTGTGATATCGCCAGTATATTGCCTCCTATCGCCACTTTATTATACGATTTCGTTTTTCATCGTGCTTTTTAGGTAATATCGCCGTGCTGATATTCATGCATATCCCAGGTGGAAATCGTGCTGATATTCACGGATATCAGCACGATTTAATGGATATCAGCACAATTAAATGGATATCAGCACAATTCCGAGGGAAATTTCGTCACCCATAAAATCCAAGGTTTCATGGTGATTCGAACACATTACCCCAAGACTTGAAGTCGGACGCTCTACGTACCACGCCATGGAAGCGCTGGTAACAGAAGGGGGCGAAACAAGGAGTCTATAGGCAGATTATCAGCTCCGTAGGACCATTATTTACCGAGTTACAGAAGAAAAGACATTTTTTGGTATAATTTCTTTGAAACTCAAGTTTTTTTACAGGTTTTTTTTACTATAAAGGTAGAGGTTGGACTTCACTCACTTATTCGTAAAAATAATTCTAGGGCGATTCATTTACAGATATATTTGCACTTTAAGAGAGGTGAGTTTGCACCAAAGGGGAGTGGGACTGCGGCACCAGTAGGCCTGCCCGCGGCCGGCTACTGAAGTGGGACTGCGGCAGGGGGCTGCCTGCCTGTGGCCATTTGGGAGTGTATCAACACCATAGGGTTGGCATGATGCAGTAAGGAGGAATCGTATAATAAACCTAATATTGAATGGATAAGGGGTCACTCGGGCTGTGTATTGATGAATAACACACTCGTCCTACGGACTTGTGCGTTATTCATCAATACACAACCCTCGTGCCCCATATCCATTCATTATTGGTTAAATATTGCATCATCATGACTATATGTTTTTGTGGCAAGGAGTACCATGGTAACAGGGCTAAATGTCCACAATATGATACTCCAAATTCAGACAAGGGGACCCCCAAGAAGACCATATATAATTTATGCTATGAAATCATTTTGGGAATAATTAGAGTTGATATCTTGTTTGTAATGTAGTATTCCGGAAGTTAACTATTCATATGTTAGGGGAATGTCAAAACTCATTTTTCTAAAATAATATTTATTTCACCTTATACTACTTTACAAGCCCATATTTAGGCTCCTTAAAGTGTGACTTCTGACCAATTTTGTTAAAATGGGTCACAATTTATGATGAGTATTTACAAAATGAATAAACAAAATACAGTAGTTAAATAACAAGTGGTATTTTTATACATGACAGTTAGACATTGATTCCCCATTATACACCACACATCAACATTGTAATGGACAGACACCATATGGAATTTAGACTTATCCCCAACCTCCTCCCCCACCAACCCCCATGATATAGAATTTGTGTGGATGTAATACTAGAGAAATGACCTCAGGGATATTGGAAAAGATTGCAATGGTGTTACAGCATTCAATTTGATTCAAAAGAGTAAAGAATAGAAAATCATTCAGAAAATACTGCCTTCATATAGTACCAATTCCACCTGTCAACAAACGAAAATCAGATTCAATAATAATTGCAAGCTGTTTAGATATGGGTCCCCCGCTATTGTGGCTGTTCTATACCCATCAGCTATGGTGGCATAATCATGTACACAAGCAAGGTGTTACACCAGTCTTATTCGGAGACCTTGTGGCAAAAAAAAGGTACTGGTTGAATGAGGCTGTTGGGTCTTACCTTATAGGGGTAACAGTCCAGTTGTTTGTGCGTCCAGATAAATAAAACCAATCAAGTATATATACCCTGTAGGAAGCATGTAGTTGTAGTGATTTCTAGGCAAAATGACTTTATGTCGTAGTACAGGTGTTAATCTGATGCTTGTCCCATTTGTTACAGGTGAGTGGATGACCACTTCACTGATAATATAAATGCATCGGTCCTTAGTCTGTAGTGGCTATCCCAGGTGAGTCATAGGTACATTGGTCAGGCATGACCATGTGCTTTTTAAAAATGATTGACACAAAACAACATATGTCTAATGCCTTACTGAAAAGGACTTAGCCAAAATGAAATGGATAAGCCTAAAATGAGCTCGTCAGTATCGACCAACCTAACAGAATTAACTAACCTAGGTTGGTCATTTAGGGGGCCAAAAAATGACTAGCTAGGTTAGATTCTATTGACTCATTTATTAGCTAGTACTAAGTGATGGAGCCTAAAGATTATCTGTGTAGTGCTCCTCTCTATGCATGACCAGGTTCCAGTGTAAGCTATAACGATAAAACAAGAGGGTACTTGTTCACCTGATGAAGACCTGGATGCTCGCAAGCTCACATGAGATCTTGGTTCCGCTCTCTAAACATAGCTTGTAGATGGCAAGCTATGGTGTGTAGCAGTCTCATATGAAGCTGAATAATGTGAAATATTCTGTTGACAGAACTAACATGGCCACGCATATGGGGAAACCAGAATCATCGCTATGTACATAGCTGCCTGTCCTAATTAGGCCGGTCACACTTCAGCGATCCAAGAGACATACACAGTAACATACAAGTCCACAATACAATTGTTTTTATCGAACCTCTTTATGAATGGGGATATCATTATTTACCTTCATAAGGGGTCTAATACAGTAGTTGTATTGGGGATGAGTACGTTTTCTAAATTTACTATCATTTGGCCACATTAGATTAAGAAGGTTATACTGGTATACTGGGGGAACTACTACTCTAGGCCTGTAAGTACCCTCAGCTGTTATGGCACCTGGTTATTGCCACCTCTCAGCACTAACACCAGTTTAGTGGTGGCCACATGCCTACCTGTCCTCTATTGTCTACCTGTGATTACTAGTCTCTCAACACTGTGATAAAGGCATTGATTGGTCAGTGATTTGTGTCAGTGTCAGTGTCATCTCCTCTGATTTGCCAGTCGATAGGGTTAATACAATAATAGCTATCACCATAGTATGAAGGCCTCTGTTTGTTCTAATATCAACCTCGCTAAACGATACTGATATACTCTTTCACTACATGATGCAATATCAGCCCCTTAATATGTGGTTGTTTTATCGCTGTTCATCATTTTATTACTGTATCTTAAGTGGCTGATTATAGCAGGGACATTCTAAGTTAATTAAGCCAGTCGTTCCCGCATGACCCCCTCAGATCTTAATAATTTTCCACCTACATGCAGATGTATGAAGTTCATGACTGTATGCAAACTTAAACCATCTAACCCCCATAACTTTTCATACAATCTTGGAAAACACCAATATTGGAAGGTTTTTGATAAAGGCTGTACTTGAACAATGAGCCTGAAAGGTCGTAAATTTTCTAAATACAACTTAAATTTGAAAAGGTTTGAAAAATCATAGCAACAAAAGTGTTATTTCAAATGCCTTGAAAATTGGGATTCCAAATGTTGATGAACATGAAAATCAAAGATGCAGTGTCTCACATGATATGAAAATACAATATGGCTGCCTCAAAACAGGCTAAATTGAATTTTCACCACTTTTCAATACCCAATTTAGGTTTGAGGGATAAATAGTACAAGGTAATGCTTGTATTGATGCTATGTCTCCTTCTGCTGATAATTGGGGGGAGGAAAATAGTAAATCTGGTATTTTGCAATAATTTGTATTTTTCATAGTTCTGTAAAAAAGAAGAAGTTAAATATACAAGATGATAACATAGTATATATCATGTGAAAGTAACTGATGTCCACTAAATCATGGTACCAGACTTTCAGTGTTTTGATTCTTACTATTGAAATAAATCTGTTAACGTGAGAAGAATATTCAATATAAGTAAAACAAACCAGCAAACTCTAATTTATCTTTATTTCGGAATAGAAGAGAAGTCACATTTTTTATTTTGGCAGAGAATCATAACATATGTGCTAAGTATCTATTTCAATCCTTGCTTGGTACAGGAATTTGTCATTTAGATTTGGCCAAGTCAGTCACAATGTATCTCCAGTCCTTGCATTAAGATGATTTGGAATTTCAAATGTATTTGAGATAGTCAGACACAAAATCAACGGCTTTTCTTGTGGATGTAGTACGCTGCAGGTGCCATTGTGAGTCCAGACAGCAGGATAAGACCTCCAGCCAGGTAGAAGAGGTGGGCATACACCTGTGTGTAGTCATACAACCAGGCTGAAAACATGATTCATAAATACATATGTTAATACAGGTCTATGAATGATCTTTGTATGAGCATGATTTTAATCATCCTATGCAGACTGTCGGATAGAATTGACATTATTCAGAATGCCAGGTTAAATTGACATGTTTCTAAAGATTTTGAAGCATATGTATCCTAGGCATAATCTGAAAGAATTTAAAGCCTTACCTGCCATTGGAGCTCCTAATAGAAATCCTGGTACACCCATGAAAATGTAGATACCATACCCAGTAGCCACCTGAGCCTTAGTCACATGCTCCATGATAATAGTTGGTCCCAGACCAAGGTAAGGCCCAGCCAGAAGCTGGTATAAAACAGCATACACATGCATCATCCAAAGTTGCTTCATTAAAGGTACAACCATAGTTAGCATACCTGTAACATAAAAATGATAATTGTACTCTTCGAGTCAGGTACTGTCTTTCAGTCATCTTTTTGTCATATAACCGCCTTTTTCTTTAGCTCTATATGTGTGTGGGTGCACCAAAAATTACTTTTATCATGACATAATACACCTTTTAAACAGTTGGATTATTTCAAATCAAAATATAACTTGATTTTTGATAGCTCATTTTTTAACGCAAAACCAGTATGATTTAGCTAGAATCTTGAAGTTCCCAGACATTCCCATATCTAAAGCAATGTCTCTCATCCCCCCCCCCCCAACTAAATCCTGGCCCATTCTGAGTGCAGCGATTCCTACAGGCTTGGGCAACTTGAAAAATAGATATAGGGGAAATATGTTCCAGGCCTGCTACTATCATTCATATCATTCATGTCAGCTGGCTGTTCTACATACCATTTAGTAGGGTAGGCAGCATTATATACATAGCTGTGTTGACATGGCTGAATTCTGCAATTATTCCCGCCAGTGGACGTGTGACCGTCGCACCAACTCCCAAGGTCATATACAGCTTTACGACATCCTCACTTGTGAACTGCAGAGTTAGCAAATAACTGCCAAAGTAGGTTAGAATGATAGATATTGAAAAGACAAAAGTCAGGTTACAAATACTTATGCAGACAAAAGGTATGATTTTAAAAAGGGACACTAGTTCCACAGTTTTGGTTTTGATAGTGCTTGCTAGTCCCCAATTTCGCTCTGCATGTGAAACAGCCTTAAATTGTAGCAGTATTCCACCGTCAGAAGATTTCTCATCATCCTGGCGTTGAACAGGTGCTTTTGATTGAAAATTCCCCTTATTTTCTAGAACAGTTCCAAATGGTGTAAGCAGGGAACAAGTCACTATCATGTGAGCATTAATCCCAGCCAGGAGAAGAATTGCTCCTCTCCAGCCATACACATCCTCCAGAAATGTCAACACTGGAGGTATAATAAAGGATCCGACCCCAAAACCAGACAAGGCTATGCTGCATGCTGTTTTCTTGTATTTGTAGAAATACGGATCAAGAGCTGTGATGTTGATGATGATAATGACTCCTTGTCCAACTCCAGCAAGAACGCCATAGGTCATGTACAAATGAAAGATCTGAAAAAATTTATCATGTAAATATCAGCTTTCAATGAGTTTGAGAGAATGAATAGCGAATACTCTGGTGAAGAAATTGAGGATTGTAATTCAGGATTTATTTGGGTATGAATAGATTATATCCAAAGTGATATAATTTTGTCACAATTTTAACTATAGTATAGAGTTTCTGTTATACATTTTAAACATAAAAAACAATTCAAATGGCACAATGTAGCGCCATCTGTTGTCTCATAGGAATGGGACTCTGCAGATCATGCCAACACTGACTCCCTGTATCATATATAACAAAATGTATACCAAACTGTGTGATTTAACTATTACTACTGTCTTACGTGACTGGAGAAGGCACTACATGCCAGTCCAGCCGTTGATATGACAACACCTGCTACACCAACACAACGACTGCCAAATCGCTCACATAGTGTACCCACAAATGGACCTGCATAAAGAACATCAAGTTACAGCATAGTATACAATTTTAGGGGTAAATTTGACACATGGTTAATACATGTTATCCAGTAAGTGGTTCCTACCAAGTGTAGGGCCGGGGTTGTGAAAGTATGAAACGAACACAGGTTCCAAATTCAGTTTGAATGCAACATGTTTATTCAAGTCTCAATCATTTGGTTCTCATATGAACAGGGCCTCCAAACAGTATTTAATAGATGTACAGGTTAATTACAGATAAGGTTCGAAGTACACAAGCAGCGTTCTCGCTGGTTCAAAGTCAGCAGAGCTGCTCGGACTGGTTTTGTTCCAGCAAGGGCTAGTGCAAGAGCCAGGGAGAGGAGGGATGTAGGTCACAAAGGTATCTAAGAGTGTGGGTCTGAGCTCGTCCGTGGACAAACTCCCAGATGTAGCCGTTCGCATCCTCTTATAGACCCTGGTTGCTGACCAAGCTGTGTCAACGTGACACTTCACCGGTGTGCCATCCAGAGTGTCCTACTTGAACTCACAACCGGTGTTGCCACCTAGCGTAGAACTGGGCCATTCCTGCCTCCAAGCCCCGAACCCATGTTACACATATTATTATTGCCCCTACACAAGCCTCACAGGGGGCACTACAGTTCCCTCGTCGAGCACTTTAAACAGCACAATATTTAAGGCTGTGTGGTTTGCTCAGCACCTTTCTGCTGGTTTTTCCTTGGCTCAAAAATGTGACTGTTGACCTTAAGCTGTGCTCTCCCTGGGATACCCCAAACTCTCAATCAAAAATCATTCTTCCATGTTTCTGCTGAGCTACACTAAATTGGCCGTGTATGTCAGATCTTTTATCTTTTTCGATTTCTCTTTTTTACGATGGAGTGTTCACCTGTTTATGACCACATCTAGCAGTATCTCTATTAAATCAAAACTATAATTCAAACTAAATGTATAACAGCTATTACCATCTTTCTGCTCAAGTCCAGGGTTAATAATGAATGGTTTTTCTACTTACAGATAGAATGCATCACACCAATGTTGATTGAGGTTATCAGGGCTACTTCACTGTCTGTTGCCTCCATTGAGTCCTTGAACATGAGAAAAAACATTCCCGAGGCATAAACAAAGCCTCCTATGATAACGTGATTCAGGAAGGACATTGTACACAACAGCCAGGCAAATGCCCCATCCTGAGTTGATGCCGCCACCATCCTGAGGTCCTAGAAAACAAAGATAAGCCTTATAACTTGGTGGAAGACTACTGGGATTTGCAGGACAGACTGGATAACTCACCCAGGAGGCTGTTCCTCGATACAGAGAAATTTAGATCAAAAAGGTGTTTCAGAATATTGTCTATAAGCAATTCCATGCTACATTTAAATTGCAATATATGTGGAGCTTCTCATATAAATTGGTGTAGCCTATGAACAGCATTGTATGCCTGCCCAATGCTACATAATGAGTAGTATAGTATGTATCGGAACGGGACTATAGTTAAGTACTGTTTATTACTCAATCGACCTGCAGCCAATCAGAGGCCTCCCTTTTGGCGGGAAATTCAAAAGCAGCCAATGAGAGGCCTCCCTTTTGGCGGGAAATTCAAATAGGTCACGTGACCGGAAGTGACCTACTTCCGGTCACGTGACCTTTGGGCGGGAAATTCAAATAGGTCACGTGACCGGAAGTGACCTACTTAAGAGGGTCACGTGACCACCATGTTGGCGGGAAATTCAAATAGGTCACGTGACTGGAAGTGACCTACTTAAGGGGGTCACGTGACTACTAGGTTGGCGCGAATTTCAAAATAAGTCACTTGAGATTTTTATGGATAAATAAATTTTAAAAAAGAAAAAAAGCAAGCTGAAAGCTTGCTAAAAAATAATTTAAAAATGTGGCTCTTTTTTTTAGGGGGGGGAGGGGCACTCTGGGGGGCACTCTTTAAGATGCATGGGGGGGGAGGGGGGGAGGGGGGGAGGGGAAGGGTTTTTTAAGAGTGAGACTCGCTTCTCTGCCCTCTCTTTTAGAGGGCAGAGAGGCGAGTCTACTGGTTCGTCTACTTACAATGAAATGTATCATGATTGCGTTTATGATGATGTGCATCATGATGTGACTATCTTACAACTTTATAAGAAATAAGCAAGGTCTCTCTCCTATACAATTACAGTTTTCTAGCTTGAAATATAGTCTTTCAACAGCTCCTTTTCTCATCTTACACAGAAGCAAATATCAGAGGCACCCAATAGCACCTAAACCGCTCTCAGACAAGGGTCGGGCACTGCTGGACTATAATAGATGGGTCAAGGACCGTTCTACTGAGAGTCAGGCTAGGTCGGACATTCAATAACGTGACTTTAGCAAACTTGCTCGAAAAGTCTGACCATGCGAGATCCTTATGCCCCAGTCTGTCAATGCTGTCCAGACTTTCAAGCAAGTTTGCTAAAGACCTGCCTGTCATTGAATGTCCGACTTAGCCTGCTTGACCCTCAGTAGAACAGTCCTTGACTCATCTATTATAGTCCAGCAGCGCCTGACCCTTGTATGAGAGTGGTATTGGCACCATTGGCTGACTCTGATAATTCACCTGTGTGAACGGGGGGAGGAGAGGGTTCACAGCTACAGCTCTCTTAAGGCAAAGCTTGCGCTTATAGAGCACTACTAGTGGAGGTTTGGATGAGGAGGCTATGACATATGATGTTTGTCTTAAAAAATAGCCATGGTGCATGTCGATGTCGCTTAATTATGCTCATATCTCATGTCGATTTTAAGAATTGTTCATGTCACCTGTCACTATGTTTTTCAAGCTTCATGTCAAATGTCACTAGGCTTCATCTCGAATTTAGTGGTCCACACTGCCGCTGCTGCTGCTGCTGTCGGTGCTGCTGCTTGTGCTGCTTGTGCTGCTCATGCAGCAGCTGCTGGCTGCTTGTGCTGCTGACGATGTCATGAGGGCTGCTGTTGACAGATGTTGCTGCTGCTGCTGCTGCTGCTGCTGCTGCTGACAATGTCACGGATGCTGTTGACAGATGTTACTGCTTGTGCTGCTCGTGCAGCTGCTGCTGAAGCCGCTGCCAGCTGCTTGTGCTGCTCGTGCAGCTACTGCTGAAGCCGCTGCCAGCTGCTTGTGCTGCACGTGCAGCTGCTGCTGAAGCCGCTGCTAGATGCTGCTGCTTGTGCTGCACGAGACTGAGTAGCCGCTATTCGGCGTTTCACTCCTTATGTACCCTGTCCTAGATAATCCTCTTAAAATGGCTGAAAAGACTCTCTCAGCACAGAGACTCTACTCAATGTAAGAGATCTGTTAAGTAAGTTTTCACATGCCGCCTGACTACTGCGGGAGGGTTTAGACTTAAGCAGCTTAGTGCACACACGTGTCTGTTAGAAAAGCTACCTGCACACCTGCCTTCCTTTTTCACTAGTATTTACCCCCTGCCGACTTATAAGGCACCTATACACACCTTCTTGCTTCTAGAGCTAAGCTGACTGGCAGCTATTTTAAAAGAGAATACCCGTTACCTGTATAACGGATAAGGGGGTTATGAGATTAGCGTGTGTATACAAAAAAAAACAAAAAAAAAAGCTACAGGGGGCGCGTGTCTGTCTGTGAGGTAGAGACCGTGTGGTAAGCGACTCAAGTGTAAAACAAAAGCACCTCCTCTTGCCGCAGTGAGTGGAGTGGACGGCGGCTGGCTAGTTGAATTTAAGCGTCAGCTTAAAAGATAATCCGTTCACGGGCTGGCGCGTCACACCTGGCGTTAATCACCCCCTGTAGTCTTTGTATACACAGGTGACTCGGCTTTATCTCTTCACCAGCTATAATCCCATATACATGTAGCGCACGTTACACTCGTTATCTCTCTTTTCATGCTGATGGATTAGGGGTGGAAGGGTTCAGGTGAAAAGCGATTTGATTCTCTCTGGAAGAGGGTGGGGCTCTAGGTGAAAACAAGCTTAGAACATCCAGATTAGCTGCTCTCTCAGCTATATAAAGAGCCTCATTTTTTCTAATCTCTGCCCACTTCGTCTTGTTGTACACTATCAGTCACGAGGCAGACGCTGGAAGTAGCAGATGTTTGCAGTATGGTTTATACAGAGGTTACCTGCTAATAGGATTTTGTCAGAATAGGGTGAGTTGCTATTAAAATGAACATTTAAATGGGTTGTTAATATGGTATCTGATGTTAATGAGCTAACACCTAACATTGAGGATTATGACCTCCCAGAGGGGCGTCTCGCCAAATTCTCCAGTCTTGACTATAGTCTTAACTGTCTAAAGACTGTGGAGCACGTTAATGGGTGGTCTCCTTACTAATTTCACTTGACCAGGCCGGCAGGGTCAACTAGGCTAGGTAATTACAACCACAAGGGCGGCTACTCAACATGCAAGTAGACCTACTACTACGAGATTGTCTTTTGACCACTCTGCCGCCGCCTGCTGGTCTGGCGATTACATGCTCTAGTATAGTTCTCCGCTCTTTTCGTCAGATGACGCCACAATAGGGTTTTTGTACATTTCCACGATACTCGCGAACATTTTAAACGCATAATGACCTATAATAAGCAACAAAGCACACTTCTAATATATTGAATATAAGAAACATGTCAACGTTGTGTATTTCTGATAGAATGAGGCAGATTCTTTGAAATATCAACTAAACTATAGTGAGATTGAAAATACTACACCATATCTAAAGCGATATAAAAGCTATATAAAGTCAGAACCTCTGACGGATCGGTAGGATCACTCAACCATTCGTCCTCGAAAGCAACACAGGGTTCCCGTCCAACAGGACTTTGAGCCTTGACGCTTTTGAGGAGGTTTGATCTCATGCTGCTTAACATGTGGTGTAATTAATCAACACCGCGGCCCCTCTTTAGGGGCCACACAATAAACAAAGAATAAAAAAGGGTAGGACTTAGGTTTAAAGTGAATCTCCCAGGATTTTGGCGAGGTCGACAAAGGAGGAGATAACAGATTAAACTGCAGGAGACTATACGCAAACCTTGATACTCTCAGAGGGGGAGCTCCATATTGCGGACCTGTGGTCAGATCTATCACCTCCAGGAGGCAAGCTGCATGTCGTAAATGTCCACCACAGACATTGGGATATATTGTTAATCCTACTCCAGGGTCTCCATAATTAGACCCTGAATCTGTTGTTAAACGGGTGTGAGGTGATGGTAACTAATACTTATGAGATGGAGCTCTTACGAGACATAAGCACCACCCAGCGCGGGGCTCGCCTTGAGATGGGAAATTCACTACAGTAGGGTGGCCGGAGCATTTTTGAAAATAAACTAGACACACATGTATTATGTATGTCTAGAATGTCTCAATATTCGCATTTAACAAATTAGCACTGTTATATTGATAGAGTAACTAGGTAACTAACTGTAGCTGATTACATATACCTCACTCCTCAAACCTTTCTGACAGATCTGAAGATCTGTATAGAGAAGACATGCCATACCCATGGCTTACTTATAGCTCTGCCATGCTATAGTGGCTATTGGGAGAACTAAGATTTCTCTATCTAACTGTATGACAGAAGGTGTCCTCTAGTGTTATTTATATGATTTTAATACTTGAGATTGGGGTCTGAGGTCCTCATATGACCCCCAGCAGATGCTCTGACGCTGGCTAGCGGTAGATTGTATCATTTCCATTCAAAATGCATTATTTTAACTTGATTTATCTCTATATTCAGTAATTTACCGTAAACTACCAATTAAAGATTTTCTATAAAAAAAATAAAAAATGAGCCCTGAAAATGCGCAATTTAGGTGGCTTATCTCAAAAAAGATAACAATATCCTAAGTAGTTATAGGACCCTCCATGGGATAGCTGCATTCAAGATGCTTCAAACAGAAAAGGAATCTCGTTGATACATGGATTTGCCATCAGCCAGTGCAAATTCTCCCAAAGGTCAGGTTAAAGAGATTTCCCAGTTATGAGCTTAAAGGAGACTCAAAACCTCAGGTCTGTCAACATTGCCCCTGAATTACATTATGTAATACAGTTTATAATGCATTATCCAGCCTGTATAGGATGGACCCATTCAGGATCTGTTGATAACAAATTACTAGAAGTGTCTATCTGCTTTGAATCGAAAATGATGGCATATCATAAAAGGGTCATTTAACATAGGATCAGATACACACTGGGCCCTCACGCCGACCCTCCGGCCACCCTAACTACAGCATTATCTGTCGTTGAAAATGGTGCTCGTGTAGAGTCGGGATGATGTACCAAAAGAGTGTTTTATACACAATGATATCCTTGTACAAATGCGTATACCTAGTAGGCAGCGTCTTATCATCAAATCTAAGAGGGTGCTATAGTTTTATTATACTTTTATAGACCATTTTTTAAATCCGAGCTTAGCTTAGTTCATAGTCTCCTTACCAATTTTTACTTGACCAGGCTGGCAGAGCCAACTAGTCTAGGTAATTATAACCACAAAGGCGGCTACTCAAGATCCAAGTAGACCTACTACTACGTGATTGTCTTTTTGGCCCCTCTGCCGCCTAGTTATTACATCCTCCAGTCTAGCTCGCCACACCCTTTGAGCAGCACCATTGCCTCGGTAAAAGTGTAGGGTGTGTGCTTTCCACCTTCAGGCATCCATAGATTCGATCACCATCACCCCCCTTGAAATGACCTCAGCTGTTAATTAGGGCGTAAAGCAGCCCAACAACCAACCAAGTCCCTGTCAAAAGATGTGAATAACGCTGTAGTCTGCCCGTTTCTGTGATCCAATATGAACCCTTCCTAATAGCACCCCCACTGATGCATTGCATAAAAATAGCCCCCCTGACCTTATTTCTTGAGCTATAAAAAACACAAACCCCTCATTTTAATCACAATATCATGGCAGTCAACATGAATGGAACCATTAGTGGAGAAAGATAAGAGTCTCTGTTTTCTGTAGCCTACAATATTATGGTGACATTCTTCATGTCAAAATGTAATAAATAAATATGAGTTGTTAAAACTTGTTACCGTGGGGATGTTGGTAATTGTGTTCTTGAAGACGTATGTGAAATCCAGATGTATGTGCCTCTGCCCAATGATGTCCCTAGCCATTTTAAGTTAACCTGTTCTTTCTGAGTTAGAAGGGTGCCTAGGAGGGCTAGAGCTACAGAACCCCTAACTGCTGTGAAAGTGCCCCTCTCCTGCCTAGATCACAGAAATGGGAAATATGTTCAGTTGCATTCACCATGATATTTCTGGATCTAGGCAGGATAGAAACTCCTGATCTTTTACAGATCTGAAAAGCTCTCATAGGGATCTATACTAATGGAACCAATATGTATTTTTTAACTCATTTTTCAAAAATTTATCAAACTCCCTACCTTAGCGCCCCTATAAATAGGGTTAAGTACCTGTCCGACCCCTCTACCACTGCTGCTGGAGGAGTACCGAGAACTACCCTCTTTTTTAGAAAACTAAGTAAAAATTATCCTTCTTCATGTCCAGTTACATACAATGTCGATCAATTTGACACTGTAGCAGCCTGTCTCCATATCTGTATGCTGCATAAATGCACAATACACGGTTCTGCACGCACTTAAACCAAGGCTAACATGGTTGACCTATATAGATGTGATACTCTCGTTTTCGGGGCTAGTAGAAATTAGGCGTCTAATACGGACGTTCTGGGTTCGAACCCTCACTAAGTTTTAGTCAAGACGTCTAGCCACGTCGCCTAAGGCGACGAAAGCGCGTCAAGGCGTTTACAGGGTTCGAACCCGTGAGCTGCTCCTTGGGGCTACAAAAAACGCTTAGACCTTGAAATCCCATAGGGAAAAAATTTTGGGTTTTTGGACTTTAGGCCTTAATTTGAGGGTGATCCCGGGCTGATAGAAAAATAATTCTTGGACGAGCGGATAGCTCTGGATCTCTTTTATCTAAAACAGCGAAAAATTGATTATGGTTTCGCCGCAATTCATCCGACGGGGGGTAATCAGCCCCCCCTCTGCCAATCATGGCAGTGAATCTAGACGACCGCGCAATCACTCGCGGCCGTCGCGACGAACCGACTGAAGACCTCGGCATCTTAGTATGATTCGTGTGACCTACTTAGAGGCTCACACGGTGGGGGTGTGTCCGGCGTTCGGCGCGCTGATTGGCTACTGGTGGGAGGCGCTGTGCCGCGTCAAGAACTTCACCTATTTGGGACGGCTGTTAAAGGCGCACTGAGTTGAGGTGCACCTTTAAGCAAGAGCGCGATCTGAGGGGAGTTCATTAGGCTAGGGAGGCGCGCGCTTTTGGCGAGCGGCGCGCGCCATTTGGCATACCTCCACCATAGGAGGTGTGCCTAGGCGCGCGCCCAATATTGCCTAATGAACACACGGCAGGCCTAGTCTTGCGGACCCCTGTTTGGAGAGTGTAGCGGGCGGCTATGTCGCGCTCTCCAACCACAGTCTTAACAGTGGTCCGCAAGACTAGAGTGCAAGACGCGTGCACACACAGACCGAACAGACACACACAGACCCACACACCCACACACCCCTATCAGTGAGGCGTCTAGCAGATTTGGGAGAGGTGACCAGGGAGGTGCTCTCGGCTAGCGGCCACTAATTAGCTGTTTAGATAAGGCACAGAAACAAGGGTGATGACAGACTATGTGGTCAAGCAGCCAACATGCCCTGACACTTGATAATGGGTGTGGACCACCAAATTCGACATGGCGACATGGCCATTTCTTATAATCGACAAACGACATGAGGCCTAATGACAAGTGACATGAGGCCCAAAAATCATAGTGACAGGCGACATGAGCAATTCTTAAAATAGACATGGGATATGAGCATTATTAAGTGACATTGACATGTGACATGGCCATTTTCTAAGATCGACATTCGACATGGAGACCCCCCATCCAGAGCCCCTTGATAGATGACAGCTGTTGTGTGTAAGAAAAGCGTATGCCTCACAATCAAAGATGATAAAAGGCTTCATTAATTTGATGAAATTCTAAAATAGATATATTATTCATGTTCTGTGTTCCACAGAGGTAAATTAATTAAGCCTCAACTCTTTCTAGAAGCAGTAATACAAAAATGTATAACATGATAACGTTGTATCAAACATTTTCTTATATACTGGCTTCTGGTAGGAGTTGAATCATAAATAAAGTACCTATGTGAAGCACATGACATGCATGTCATGCTTATTAAAGAATAACATCAATTCAATCAGGTATTCAAATATTTTGGGTTTGCAGGCACAGTTAGAAGGGGTAAGGTTAGTGGTGGTATCTGACCAGGATGTATCAGATTACTACAAACTGCCCCTGACCCCTTCCACCACCACCACTGGTCACCGGCTGTCTGGGGCTCCCGTGGTCAGTGGATAAATTCTATCCACTCTGAATCTGCTAGACGTCTCTCTGCTATGTAGTGTGGGATGTAAAAGAAACCCTTGTCTCGGTAAAAGGGCCATAGATTCGATCACCATCACCGCCCTTGAAATGACCATAGCTGTTAACTAAGGCGTAAAGCAACCCACACACCCACACACCCACACACCCACACATTTTTCTGTATGAGCCTTCAGACCTGAAGCTGCTCAGTGTACGGGACTAGGTTTTGTCATAGGCCCTACGGACGCTACTCAAGGGGGAATAAGAGAGCTGTCTCACCATGACATGGGCTGGCTGTAGTTTTTTATGTTTCGGTACCTACAACCAAACAGCCAGTACCCACCCCAGGGCTTCATGTCGCACGCGGGAAAAGTATAACGGTGGCGCCAACTGTCGGAATAGCGGGTACACTACGTCAGTAGTTCTTTTGTTCTCCGCTGAGTGACTGGGCGAAATGTAGTCGGTAGCTCTATTTTCTGTGCACTGTTCTGTTCATTTTCTACACTTAACGCTTAAATAGACCGCGTGTTTGTACAAGCTAGCCGTTTTTATCAGTGCAAAAATTAAATAAGCATCGGATAGAACAATAAAAAAATGAGAAAGTAATCCAGCACTTAGTATAAGGCACCAGTTTTATCATGAGACACCGAAAGTCTGGTTTTTTTAAGGTGGATAAGACAGTCGACTGAGAGCTCCAAACTAACCAAAAACGTACCAGAGGGAGAACGTACCCGACAGGGCAAGGGCCTTCTACACCCCGGCTCTGATGAGCAAGCGAAGGCCTATTCCTCTTTTGAGGTGGGCCCAAAATTGAACAAAAGAATAAACTCAAAAAAAAGCCTTAAGATTGAAAGAGTTGTAGATACTGATTTTAACGAGGAAGTCCCATTCATTAGTTTACAAATAGTCAGTGTAAGTACGCCCATGTATAGGAGAGAGACCTTGCTTATTTCTTATAAAGTTGTAAGATAGTCACATCATGATGCACATCATCATAAACGCAATCATGATACATTTCATTGTAAGTAGACGAACCAGTAGACTCGCCTCTCTGCCCTCTAAAAGAGAGGGCAGAGAAGCGAGTCTCACTCTTAAAAAACCCTTCCCCTCCCCCCCTCCCCCCCTCCCCCCCCATGCATCTTAAAGAGTGCCCCCCAGAGTGCCCCTCCCCCCCCTAAAAAAAAGAGCCACATTTTTAAATTATTTTTTAGCAAGCTTTCAGCTTGCTTTTTTTCTTTTTTAAAATTTATTTATCCATAAAAATCTCAAGTGACTTATTTTGAAATTCGCGCCAACCTAGTAGTCACGTGACCCCCTTAAGTAGGTCACTTCCAGTCACGTGACCTATTTGAATTTCCCGCCAACATGGTGGTCACGTGACCCTCTTAAGTAGGTCACTTCCGGTCACGTGACCTATTTGAATTTCCCGCCCAAAGGTCACGTGACCGGAAGTAGGTCACTTCCGGTCACGTGACCTATTTGAATTTCCCGCCAAAAGGGGGGCCTCTCATTGGCTGCTTTTGAATTTCCCGCCAAAAGGGAGGCCTCTGATTGGCTGCAGGTCGATTGAGTAATAAACAGTACTTAACTATAGTCCCGTTCCGATACATACTATACTACTATAATGAGTATCAATTTTTTTTGTGTGTGTTTTGAGTGTGGTTTAATTGGTCCTTTCACAATATATAGAATATTGGATAAACGAAGCAAGGTAATAGTAAAAAATATCATACATTATCTAGTCCAATATTTACATACATGTGGAAACAATTGTAAACGTATGAGGATACAGTTTGTAATAATGGTGAGGCAAGTAGACATAGACAGGACATTTACAAAGACAAACATTTGCTTGACAGGAAATTGACAAGAGTATTACAAGAGAAGGACAGGTTAATAGAGGTGGCTTATAAATAGACAGTGAAATCAAAACAAGCTTAGTACAATTGTCATGTACAAAGAGTCTAGGCATCTTATGAATCACAAAAAGCTGCTTGGAAGCTGCACTAATATCTTCACAAAGATATGTATAACTCAGGTTTTTCACTGACAGTTCAAAAGTAATTCACATACAGACTAGTTGAGCCATGTTCTCTTCAAAGGGAAAGGACAGAATGAGAAAATAGGTCATCACCAAGACTAAAATGACAGCAAGCAGTGGAACACCATGCTAGATCAAGTAAATTACCTTTACACAATAAGGTTGCACAGTTAAAACCAGTGATCAGCCCCAATGACAATAATCATCATAGAATCACAACTATAACTCAATCACAATCATCTTGTTTGTACCTCCAGGTGATATTTAACCAGCTATCTCCCCCGACGTAAAGTGACTGTGATGCCAGTGATCCCTATCAAACAGACAGGAAGCACAGGATGATTACAACCTGCCAATCTCCCCTACTTAATGATGACAAATGCTGGGTCTTTAACCTGATATACTACAACTTCTCATCAGTAGGTGTCATTATTTCTGTGCTCAAACACCAACTATTATCCATCCAATCTTCCAGTGGCTCATCATCTTTTTTACTGTGTATCTTTTTATAAGTCGCAGAGTGTAGAATGCATTTCTTAGATGGCATCTGCTTGACATTCTACCCTGTCTAGACTCTAAAAGTTTGTTTCTTCTCGCCCCCAAAACTCACTTTACCATTTGTCACCCGTTATAACGAGATGGGTTGGCCTTGTTCGTTTGCAGGTCATCAAGAGCTTTCATTTGTGACATTTGTATATTGGCCAGTTTTGATCCTTGGATAATATTATTGATACTATTTTGTTTGATTTTTTAAATGAAAATTAATTAAAATGAGATAATTTTATCAATGAACCATGAACTGACAACTTTTTTTCTTTTTTTTTTTGATATCGCCAGTAAATCACCTCTTATTGCCACATATCGCATCATCATGACGATATGTTTTTGCGGCAAAAAGTACCATGGTAAGAGGGCCAAATGCCCAAAATGTGATACTCCAGATCTGGACAAGGGGACCCCCAAGAGGACCATATATAATGCAATTGAATCATTTTGGGATTAATTGGAGTTGAAATCTTGTTTGTCATATAGTATTCCAGAAGATAACTAATCATATGTTAGAGGAATGTTAAAAACTCAATTTTTTTAAATAATATTTTTTCACCCTATGCTACTTAATAAGCCCATATCTAGGCTCTTTAAAGTGTGACTTCTGACCCATTTCGTTAAAACGGGTCACAATTAATGATTAGTATTTAGAAAAATGAAGTAAACAAAAGACAGTAGTCAAATACCAAGCGGTATTTTTATACTTGACACTTGACAGCGAGACATATTCATTCTCCATTATACACCACACATCAACATTGTAATGAACAGACGCCATATGGAATTTAGACTCATCCCCAACCTCCTCCCCCACCAACCCCCATGATATAGAATTTGTGTGGATGCAATACTAGAACAATGGCCTCTGGTTGATGGTAAAGATTGCAATGTTGTTGTAGCATTCTACTTGATTCAGAAGAGTAAAGAATAGGGAAATCATTCACAATGTATCGCCTTGTTACAGTATCAATTCCACCAACAAATGACATCAGATTCAACAGTAATTGCAATCCGTTTAGAAGTGGGTCCCCTGCTATTGTGGCTGCTCTATACCTATCAGTTATGGTGGCATAATCATGTATATCTTAAAACAAGCAAGGTGTTACACCAGTCTTATTTGGAACCCTGGTGGCAATAAATAGGTACTGGTTGAATGAAGCTGTGGGGCACTTACCTTATAAGGGTAGCAGTCCAGTGGTTTGTTTGTCCAGATAAATAAAACCAATCAAGTAGGAAGCATGTAGTTGTGTTGATTTTAGGCAAAATAACCTTATGTAGTAGTACAGGTGTTAATCTGCTACATGTCCCACATGTTACAGGTGAGTGGACGTTCACTACACTAATAATCTAAATGCCCCGGTCCTTAGTCTGTAGTGGCTATCCCAGGTTAGTCATAGGGACATTGGTCAGGCATGACCAATTGCTATTCAAAATGAGGCAAAACATATGACTAATGCCTTACTGAAAAGGACTTAATCATTGAAATGGAGAAGACTGAGGCCACTCCAAATAATATCCGTGTTTCTTATCACCGTGCGTGTCAACAAAAGTGTGTTTTGGAGATTTTTTTTGATCATATTTGGTATCAAATTGAAGCTTAAAGTGGTGCAAATACAATGGCCGAGAGAGAATAAATCTATTCAAAACGTTTGTAGATCGTTAATTTCTTAATCATTAAAATGTGAATGTGATGTTTGCAGAGAGCCTAAATTCCCCTACCTATTTGGTCTTCAGCCCAAAAAAAAAGGCACAGTGATGAGAAAAAAGAATAGTGTTTTGAGTGGCCTAAGGTGAGCTGGTCAGTACTGACGAACCTGACCTAGGTTTGGTGTTTAGGGACCCCAAAAATGACTAGCTAGGTTATTAGGTTCTATTGACTTATTTACTAGCCAATACTAGCTAAGTTCTGGAGCCTAAAGATTATCTGTATGGTACTGCACTCAATGCATGACAGTAGTATTGTTTGTATTGGAACAGGACTATGGTTAAGTACTGTTTATTACTCATTGGACTTGCAGCCAATTAGAAGCCTCCATTTGACCGGAAGTGACGTCACATGCCCATATAAGGGCATACCGGAAGTGACGTCACGTGACCTTGACCTACTTAGAGGTCAAGGTCATGACCCCAGGCAATCAGAGGCCTCCATTTGACCGGAAGTGACTTCCTCATTTGCATAATGGGTCACTTCCGGTGTACCAGCCAATCAGAGGCCTCCATTTGACCGGAAGTGACAGAAGTGAACACTTTGAAATTTCTATTAGAAGCAAGGATAGATTTTTGGTTGGAAAGAACATTCAAGAAGTCTTTCGGTTCTTTAAGGTTTTGTTTTTTCTGTATACCTTTTGCACTCCATTTTTTACATTTTCTTTCACCTGTCGAGTCTATGTCGTAGCAAATGTAAGTCTTAGGGTTGAGACTTAGAATCCCGTCACATTCCCACTCGGATTTCAAAAGCCCCATAGTTCTCAGATCGTGAGCGTAACATCTGTCACAACAGCCGCCAGGTGGAGGGAGCCATTCTTGCACGCCTTCGGTTTTTATCTTTACGAAAAGGTCTAAGTGATCGTTGCACACTGCTGTTGGAATTCACTTTCGTTTCTCTCTGAAGTACATTTCTCTCAGCTCGGGTTTTACCAGGTCATCCAAGGTTTCACCGCTGAGAGCCATGTAAAGACTGTCGGTGTCCATTTGACAAAGAGCATAATCGCGCCGATCGATGAATCTATCCAAAAAGTCGTACGTGAACTCTAACATTTTCAACTTAGCGTACTGGTACACCATGAACCCTATTTGAATAGGGAGGTTGTTCTTGACCATTTTTGGTTGCAGTTCGACTTCAAAGAGATCCGAGGTCAACTCGGCCCCCTTTTTGAAGCGCCACGAATTGGTCAATAATTCGAAATTTCGACCGTTGGTGTATTTCGCATTGGTGTGTCTTTCTTTGTTGCAAATTGTTTTATCGTACGTAGCATTTACCATTAACTTGTAACAGTCTGACAGAATTTTCTCGTTCGGGTTCACGTCGCCACGTCTTCGCGCTGTGGTTACTTCGTCTGCGAAACCGGCGAAGGGTCGTCTAGGAAGGTATTCTACCAACAGCTGTACTTGGGTGACTATCAAACCGTGATCCAAATACCACTTAAGAAGCGGTGTTCCCAAGATAATATTTTTTCCGTGATAACTCCCTATCAGACTTCTCTGAGGTCTGTTCAACAACTTTTCTTCCTTGGCAAAGTCTGACATGTGAGTTCCTATGTCGGATCTCGAAACGTTTACGTTCTTGAAAACGGGGGTCATCTCTTCGAAGTATTCTCGTAGGTGAGGTGGTGTAGTGATGTCCACTTGAATTAAACCAAACATGCTCCCATCTTTGACAGCGGAAAGGATGTCGCTCTCGGTCATACCATTTCGAGACACTTTCAAAGTGTCAACCTTCCAGTGTTGTTCGGATGTCTTAACTTGTGGATGTTGACGTTTCATCTGTCTCCATTCACACTCCCACACAAGGATCAGCTTGTAACCTAGTGCTTTCTAGCCTAGCCGTTTTGTCGCGTCTCTCATCCCTGAGTGAAGCGCACAGATATCGCTGCAGTGGTATGCACTTGTGAGCGTGAAACCAACACCCGTGAAACTGGAAAACCGTATTAGAGGCTGGGTGAAACCCGTCGACGCAAATTCTTACAACCTAGAAACATCTCGCCGCCGTTCAAAGCGTGGCGTAGTTTCACATCGCGAGCGTGCTCTACGAAGCGTAGCCACTCCAAAGCGCTCTGAGAGTGTTTTTGTCTAATTTCAGCATTGAACCCAGTCTCACGACGTCTCACCACATAATTACCTGTGCAGTGCGCTTCGCTCATGCAGCGCAAGTACAGCGAGTTAGCATCTACTCCTAGGATGTGCTCGCACCATCTTGCTTCTTTGCCGTACTTGTGCTCCCTTATTCGTGTGGTACCCTTCTCGTGAAATCTATGGAAGATTATTGAAGGACCGCGGACTAGATTTTCTTTGATCAGAGAGTGGAGGCGAGCGTCGAACTGGAGAAACGTTACGAACATTGCCTCTGTGTTTTGGAACAAGAACCGTAAAGTCTTTGAACATGTCAATTCCGGGATCTCTGAAAAATTTAGCGTGATTGTTCAGAGCCTCTATGAAAGGTTTCACATCTTTGTTGTTGTAGTAGATCAAGTAATCTCTCACAGTTTGCATGTTCTGTTCGGACCAAACTTTTCCACATTTGGCGTAGTCGGATTCGGTCATCTTGGTACCGGTCAGTTTGCTGTCAAAAGCCGATCTCAGTGGTAGTGTTCTGTTTTCCAGTTTCCTGGTAGACGTCATCCATTCGTAAGGAATGTGACCTTTCTCTTGATTTCTGGTGAAAGCTAGCAAATAATTTGCGTAATTGTAACCGGGTGCTGTAGTGATATCCAGTGATAGCCACCCCACCAAGTGGTATAAACAGGAACTAATAATATAGCCTTTAGCTCCACCTGGTGGTGGACTGGGGAACTGGGGGATCAGCCATTATGGAGCCATATTTGAAGATGTAAACATGCCAGTCATCTCAGGAATAAATCTATCAACATCTGCCTTACCAACTACTTAAATGGTTACATTATCATTACATGGTGGCAGTGGTAAAGTAAATGATGAATTGATGTATGTTTTGAGCAACACCAACATCAGGTTACACCAAAAACTGTGAGTAGGAAATCTTCTTCTACAATGCCAATGGTACCACACCAGGAGGAGGAACCATTTACAGTTGACAGTGCCTATACCAATACCATGTGTTAGATAGATCTACAAGTTGGAGGAAAGTGATTATAGTCCATGCACTACTACCTGTGTATTTGACTTTTGTGACTGTCTATAGTCTATATACTACTACCTGTATATTGACTACAGTGACTGCCTATAACTATACAGCCATAGTATAGTAATACCTACACTGTAAAAAAGAACTGTTGTCACTACCTACACTGTGAAAAAAAACAGTTGTCACAAAAATTCATTTCCACTACCTACACTGTGAAAAAAAATTGTTGTCACTACCTACACTGTGAAAAAAAACTGTTGTCACAAATTTCACTTCCATTACCTACACTGTGAAAAAAAAAGACAATTGTTGTCACAAAATTCCAATTCCAACAATATGGCTGCCAAATACCCTACCATGAACTGGGACACCCCCAATAGACCTGAGGTGTTCAAGCTATTCAAGCAACGTATGTCCTTAGTAATTGAGGACAACGAGGTTACCGAAAAGGTCAAAATAGCTCGTAAAATCAAGATAGGTTTGGGGGATGAGGGTTTGCGCCGGCTAAATGCCTCAGGGCTGAGCGCAGAACACTTAAAAGATCCGGACAAGATCTGGAGTTATTTTGAAGATCAACTCAATATCTCTGTACATTTCCGAGTACACCGCCTTGATTTGATGTTTGAGTATGAACAAGACGAAAACGAGTCCCTAGACGAGTTCGTATCGCGAGCGCGTACCCAGGCGTTACAATGCGAGTTTACCGATGCCGAGCTTCAAGAACGCGTCATCGAGTTAGTGATAGCTTCTACGCCAATAGAGCTTTTCCGTCGAAGCCTGCTTGACAAGGGCAAGGATTTGACACTCGAACAAGTCTTGAAGGAGGGTCGACAGCATGAAGCTGCAACCAAAGGCTCTCTCCGACTGGAATCCCTTAAACGACGTTCCCGTAAGGAAGATCCGAAAGTCGACTACGTTCAGAATCATGATGGAAAAGGGAAACGAAAGCCCTGTGGGAACTAGTAATAGTAATAACTAGTGGGAACTGCGGCAGAATACACAAGTACCGCGAATGCCCCGCATACAACTCGAAGTGTGGCCACTGCGGTAATATGGGCCACTGGATTGACTGTTGCCACAACAAGAAGTTGGGTCATCCAAAGAACAGCGGTGCAACTGCCAGCGCGCCAGACAAGGAGTCACGAAAGAAAGACTACCACAAGAAGAAAGGTCGTAAGAAAGTACATGCCGTACAAAACAATGCGTCAAGTACCTCAGAAGACAGCGACAGTGCCGATGAGCCTATCAAAGGGTTCTATTCCGTCACCTTGGGAGACCTTGATGCAGTTGAGCAGGACAAAGCATTCACCAACCTTGATGTGAAAATACCACATGTCAAAGGCAAGCACACACTTAAGGTGAAGCTTGACACTGGTGCTAATGCCAATGCTCTACCACTACGTACCTTCCGTCAGATGTATGGTGACCGCGACCCCCGTGAGATCCTGACGCCTACTACCAAGGCGAAGCTTACATCGTATTCAGGCAACACCATTAACTGCTTTGGAACCATGGCAGTTAGATGCAAGTCTCGAACGTCCGAATGGCACGAGGCTACATTCTACGTCGTTGAAGTCGACGGACCTGTAATACTAGGACTACCAACGTGCGAGGCCCTTGGTCTCATCACGATCAACTGTACGAGGGTTACAGTTGACCAGATCACCCGATCTGTGTCCACCGTGGACGATCTGAAAAGCCGATACCCAGATCAGTTCGATGCCATTGGTCGCTTCAAGGAGCCTGCCAAAATCCTCCTGAAGCCAGACGCTGAGCCGCACATTAACCGACCTCCTAAGTCCAACGTCAATCTGTTACCAAAGATAAAGGCAGGACTCAAGGAGATGGAGGAAACAGGCGTGATCCGCAAGGTTACCAAGCACACCGACTGGTGCTCCAGTCTTGTGTACAGCACAAAGAAAGATGGTAGTCTCAGGATATGTCTGGATCCTAAATTTCTGAACAATGCCATAAAGCGATGTCCTCATAAAATGCCTACTCTAGAAGAGGTCAATCCAAAGTTCGCTGGTGCCAAAATCTTCAGTAAGCTAGATGCCAAAGCAGGCTACTGGAGTGTACCCCTCGAGGAGAAGAGTCAATTGCTAACCACCTTCCATACTCCGTTTGGACGATATTGTTTCAGGAGATTGCCTTTCGGCCTGAACATAAGCCAAGATATCTTCCAACAACGGATGGACGAGTTTCTAGAGAATCTCGATGGGTGTGTGGGCATAGCTGACGACATTTGCGTGTTCGGTCGTACCGAAGAGGAACACGACAAGCATCTGATTGCATTGATGGATGCAGCCAAAGAATATGGACTGGTCTTCAACTCCCAAAAGTGTACCATCAAGGCCAGCTCAATATCCTTCTTTGGCAATACGTACAGTGCAGAAGGGATATCACCAGATCCAGCCAAGGTACAAGCTATCAATGAAATGCCAGAACCAAAGAATCCGGAAGACTTACAACGATTCTTAGGGCTACTGACGTACCTTGGGACATTCATTCCCAACCTCAGCTCACTTGCCGCTCCGCTGAGAGATCTCTTGAAGAAGGACTCTGTCTTCATTTGGGAAGAAACTCATACGATCGCAGTCAAGAAGCTGAAAGAAGTCATGACATCCCGTATCGTCGCTTTCTACGATGTTACCAAGCCCATCAGCATAGAAGTTGATGCGTCGATGAAGGGATTGGGTGCATGTCTAGTACAGGAAGGAAAACCAATTGCCTTTGCATCCAAGACACTTACCACAACACAGAGCAACTACAGCAACATAGAGAGAGAAATGCTTGCCGTTGTCTATGGGGTTGAACGATTCACATCATACCTTTACGGCAGATCATTTACAGTAGTGAGCGATCACAAGCCGTTAGAGATGATTGCGCGTAAAGCACTCTCATCCGCCACGCCACGACTGCAGCGTATGTTACTGAAGATACAAGGTTACGACTACAGTGTTTTGTACCGTCCAGGGAGCCAAATGGTCATTTCTGATACACTTTCCCGGTTGCCTAACCCGAAAGATACAGGAAATGTCACGCTTGATGTCAGAGTCGATGATATCACCCTGGATCTGATACACTTCAGTCCCGAGAAACAACACCACCTGAGAACCAAGACCAGGGAGTGTCCAGTGTTGAACGCACTCGCAGAAGTCATCTATACTGGATGGCCGGAAAGCATCAAAGAGCTTCCTACTGACCTGCGGCCTTACTGGAGCTTCCGTGACACGCTAGGAATAGAGGATGGTGTGATCTTCAAGGGAAAGCAGGTTGTGATACCACCATCGATGCAGCCTGAGCTACTGAAGCAACTACACGTAGGACACCAGGGTATCGAGAAGACACGATTGTTAGCAAGAGAAACCATCTACTGGCCTGGGATAAACGATGATATCAGCAAAATGATCAAGACCTGCCCACTTTGCCAGGAGTTCCAGGAAGCAAACACGAAAGAACCAATGTTACCCACAGAGGTTCCTGATGGACCCTGGAAGGTACTAGGTACTGATCTGTTCGAGATAAAAGGCAAGATGTTTATCATTGTGTCTGACTATTATTCGAAATTTCCATTTGTGAAGGAACTTTCCTCAGCAACCTCTGCCTCCGTAGCAAGCTACGTAGAAGGTATATGCAGTGTGCTTGGGAAGCCTAACACCATCCGATCTGACAATGGACCCCAGTACACAGTAGAAGCCTTCCAGAAAACCTGCAGAGAGTGGGAGATCCAGCACGTAACATCATCTCCTGAATTCCCACAATCCAATGGATTCATAGAGCGACAGATTAAATGGATTAAGCCAATACTAAAGAAAGCAATGAAGTCAGGACAAAACATCCAAAAGGTTCTCTTAAACATCAGAGCAACCCCCATAGACAATGTCATTCCGTCGCCAGGGGAGCTGCTGATGAAGCGAAAACTAACAGCAAGTCTTCCATTCCGCAGCGAAGAAACTGCAAGCGGACAAGTGAAAGAAAGAATGCTGGAACGGCAGACCAAAAGCAAGGCTTACCATGATAGAGGAGCGAAAGACTTAGCACCACTATACCCTGGGCAACGGGTCAGTGTGTACGACAAGTCGACACATGCTTGGCGTCCAGGACAGGTCATTGAGCCAAGTGATGCAGCACCTCGATCATATATCGTGGAGAACCAGAGAGGAAGTCTGGTTAGGCGTAATCGAGTCCATCTACAAGAGAGACCAGAAGGAAGACCATTGGAGATTCAGCAGCCGACAACACCTATAAGGCCATCACATCCGCCTGTGTCTCCAAGGCCATCACATCCGCCCGCCTCAGATACGTCTCCAAGGCTGCAACGACCACCGTCACCACAACTGGCTCCGAAGCATCCACCTCCGCCAAAACCACCATCGAGGCCGTTAGATGCACCAGCCAGTCATGCGGGAACAACTACCCGGAGTGGACGGGTGTCAATAATGCCGAGCAGATATAAAGACTAAAGTTGACGTTTGACAACTAGGGCAAAATAATCCCTACAAACGTCAGGGGGACAGGGCAGTCTACCCTTAACCCACCATTACATATAATCTTCAATACATAAGACAATTTGACAAAATGATTTCATATACCCATAACATCTTTGTAATAAGGGGGATGTAGTGATATCCAGTGATAGCCACCCCACCAAGTGGTATAAACAGGAACTAATAATATAGCCTTTAGCTCCACCTGGTGGTGGACTGGGGAACTGGGGGATCAGCCATTATGGAGCCATATTTGAAGATGTAAACATGCCAGTCATCTCAGGAATAAATCTATCAACATCTGCCTTACCAACTACTTAAATGGTTACATTATCATTACAGGTGCCAAATAGTTTACTACGTCCAAGAAAACCGGGTGCTGTGTGTAAACTGCCAAGTATTGGTTACTTCGAATTCTCTTTATGACGCTGAATTCTTCTTTATTTCGGTCTTTGGAGGAGAAGAATGCGTGAAGCTGTATTTTGATCAGGTTCAAGTCGTAGCGCCTGAGTTGAAACCTACGACCGGAACTTGACGGAGATATCTCAAAAACCTCTGCTTCAGTTGAACCAACGGATGTCTGTGTCGAGTTGCAGTGAAGTCGCCTGTACCCGGAGAAAGTACCCTCTAGCAGGAGAGCTTCACTTATCGCTGCATCTAACTTCGCTAACATCGGTCGGTAAACTTCTAGCATCCTCCCCCCGATGACTTTGGCGGTGTCGTTTATGTGATTTAAAACTCTATCCAACAAAGGGTCGGAATCTGCGTCGGATTCTCTCACGAAACAGACTGGACCCTCCCACCCTGGAAAGTTGGATGCGACGCTAGCCAACAAAGGGACGTGATCCCACAGCACAGACACATGTTCGGTGGACGGTTCTTTGGACGCTCTGAAGAAAGCCTCGAAATCGAAGGTGATCTTGTAAGGGTACATTCCCGAATCGCCGTCGGGGGGAAAAATGGAGAAATCTGCTAGCGCTTCGAAAATCATTTTCGAATTGTGGTAGATTCCACCCACATATCTCAACTTCACTTGTCTACAAGGGGAAAGCTGATTCCTGTGTCTTTGCAGTAAGAACTCGGTGGTGAACGCCCCCTTACACTTGCAACACTCGTAGATGCCAGGGTATGCGTTGAAATCCATAACCAGAGACACATGCAAACCGTCTTTTGCCTTCAGGTGTAGGTTGACTTTACCTCGGGCGGCCTAAGTTTTCGAAGGTGGTCTGATCAGACTAACTCATCTTTTCAACTTCTGTCCTCTCACTGCACGCGCGGTGTAAAGCGCTATTTGTATATCAAACAAGTTCTCTAACGCAGGAAAGTTGCGGATGTTCAAACCCGGAAAGGTTTCAGGTTCGGCAGTGGGATCGAACTGGCGTAACAATTCCGAAGCGTGTTTGCCAGTCTTGTATACGTGAAAGGAAATGCAGCGAAAGACGCACAGTTTGTCCGCGTTGGGAAAATCTAACACACCGCTTCTTTTTCCAACTCGACCCGAGTGGGTAACCTTACCACCTATGGGAAATTCCCCCGGTCCCATGTAAACGCAAATGTTCAAATTGGTGGGAAAAAGAATGTGCCACTTGGTGTCAGAGTCGCAAAGTTTCTGTACTTCTTCGCAAGCGATGGTGTTTTGCATGAGCGAGAGGAGCTCTTCTAAAGTTTCTGAATTAGTTATGGTGGGAAGTGGTTGTATAAGAGTTGCGTTGTTTTGGGAGGCTTGAAAGTAGCGTAGTTTGCTTTTGTCTTCTTTGTGTTGTAATATTAAACCTAGCGACAAACCTACTTTGTATCTGAATCTTTGTGTGTCGCGTGTTGCATAGTATCTACAGCGTCACTCAACTCATCTATCTATCTATCTATCTATCTATCTATCTATCTATCTATCTATCTATCTATCTATCTATCTATCTATCTATCTATCTATCTATTTATCTATCTATCTATCTATCTATCTATCTATCTTTCTATCTATCTATCTATCTATCTATCTGTCTATCTATCTTATTCTTTCTGTCTATGCAGCATCCGTCAAACACTTTCTCATGTGTGTGTGTGCGTGCATATCTCTCATTCCAGAACTCTACTCTGGAGAAATTTGAGAATAATCTCTCTTTTGTCATCCAACTCTTTGAGCGCCTTGTTGGACACCATCACACCCTCCAGTGTGGGGTTTTGTCGACGCCTTCGTACTTGCGGATGTGGATCACGTTCTTACCCTTGTAGTAGCTGACCGCGGCGTACACTTCCCTTTCTGCGTCCAACAACATAAACCAAGCTTCGTGAAAGAGGAGGCCCTGCGTAGCTGCCGCGTCGCGTATCCGTGCCACCTGGTGGATGTTGGCGATGTTCCCTATCAGCTTGAGCAGTCCGTGGATGGTGAAGCACACTTGTTTGGTGGGGGTTGGAGGCGAGTGTTTGATGCTGTAGCGCTCCCTGGACAGTCTAACCTGATCCAACCAGATCTCAAGCTTCAAACCGTCGAAGAAGAACTCTAACATGCCGACCTTCGTGTCATCTTTCCCTGCTTCTTCTCCTTCTTCTCTTTTTCTCTTCTTGGAGGTCAGGTTGTGACTCTTCTTAGAAGGTTTCAAGACAAGAAGAGTATCACCATCAGGGTGAGCTGAATCAGGAGCAGAGCCAACAACAGGAGCAACATCCGTGCCGGTAGTGGTGAAGGCGGGGTCATAAGTCATCGAGGAGGAGGGAGCATGAAAAAACACCTGAACCTCCTCACCCCTCTCAGCGTCCTCTGCCTCAGCCGTCACAACCTCCTCCTCCTCCTCCTCCTCCTCCTCCTCCTCCTCTTCTCTGTCTCCTCTTCGGCCTCGTCCTCTGCCTCCTCCTCCTCCTCCACTTCCTCCTCTTCTTTCACCTCCTCCACTCCTACTACTACGTGGTGCATGCGCTGAGTGTTGAAATCGATGTAAGTGTATTCAGCAGCGTCGGTTGAGGATGATGGAGCGGCCCCTTCTTCAACGTGGGCCAGTTGATGACGATCTTCATCGAAATCAGCAACGGTAGTGGGGAGGTAAAAACCTGGTTGCCAGTAAGGACAGTCTGTTGTGAGAGGTGACCCGATGTCGGTAGTAGTAGCAGCAGCAGTAGCAGCAGCAGCAGCAGTAGCCGGAGCAGTCGGGGTCTCTGTAGTAGTAAGTGTATCACTAGGTACATCAGCACCAGCAGCAGCAGCAGCAACACCAACAGCAGCAGCAGTAGCAGTAGCAGCAGCAGCAAGAGTAGGGTCGTTAGCAGTAGTAGCCAGGTGTAGCAGTGTAGGTGCCACAGTAGGTGTAGCCGTGGGAAGCGACAGGCTTGCAGTAGGGGTCTTTGTTGTCGATGTTGTAGTCGTAGCAGTAGCACACGTAGCAGTAGCATGTGTAGGAGGTGCAGTTGGTGTAGCAGTAGTAGCCTGCGTAGGTGTAGTAGGTTTAGTAACACTACTACCACTAGTACCACTGCTAGTACTACCGTCACTAGTACTTGCTACACCGCGAAGGTTATAAGACCTCGAGGTTGTGGTGATAGCACCATCTTCAGTAGCAAAGGAAGACGCTAAACGCCCCCTCTTCGTCGTCTTCTTGCGTAGGTGTAGCTTAGTTGGTCTTCTGCTCATGATGGTGTGTGTAGAGAAAAGAGTGGGTGAGTGAATGGTGGTTTTCCACCTCCCTTATATACTACTGCTTCTCGATACCTGCTGGTTTTGCTGACACTTAGAAGCAAGAGCGCTAAGCCTATTATCACAGTAGGTTGTTTATTAATCCGTTTTTCACCTGACCTCTGCTGTTACATCATAAAAGGAGCACGTGGTCTTCAGGGAAAATAGTCGATAGGGTGTCTATAAATCCGATTTTCACCTGTCCTCTGCTGTTACATCATAAAAGGGAGCGTGGTCCTCATAAGCTCTTAATGAGCGGATGAAAAGTCTCATGTGGATAAGACGGGTATGCAGATGGAAACGGGATTAGTATAAAAATCACATTTCAGCTGCCCTCCACAGATGGAGATGGAAAGGAAAGCTGAATAACGCGTGTCCTCCTCATAAGCTCTTAATGAGCGGATGAAAAAGTCTCATGTGGATAAGTCGGGTATGCAGTTGGAAATAGGATTAAAATCCTCTGTATAAGTATAAAAATCACATTTAAGCTGCCCTCCACAGATGGAGATTAAAAGGAAATCCAAATACCACTCCTCCTCCTCATAAGCTCTTAATGAATGGATGAAAAGTCTCATGTGGATAAGTTGGGTATGCAGATGGAAATGAGATTAAAATCCTCTGTATAAAAAGCTCTGATTTTTCAGTTGTAAAACCCATATCTGACCACTACACCTACCACATCTACCAATGCCACTACCTCTGGCGTTAGCACCAAACAGTAGCACCGCCACCACCACCACCACCACCAAGTCGTTTAGCTACAGACAAGATGAGATGTGAAACAGTTGCAATGGCACAGGCGATCTCTCCCTGTAAAGAGCAGCGTGACGCGCCTGTGGAGACTGCGGGTAACGGCGTGAGAAGAGAGGTGGTAGCGGACTTCACATATAGCGATCAGTTGCTTCATGAAATAGGTCGGTGACTAGTTGGATCTTGGAGAGTGTTGGGGGGTTACTTGGGCATGACTGTCGCCCGTATGGACACCCTAGTAGGCGGTGCCAAGACGACGGCGGAGATGTGTACGGAGATGTTCAAAGCTTGGTGGCGTATAACTACACCTCATGCGAGATGCCGAGAGCTCACCCTCGCCTTCCTCGGTATCGCTCGACCGGCTCTGTTGCTAAAGACGCTACACTTTTTCGCCAAGTGTGAGTTGGATTACGACAATCCCGAATTGTCTACAATGGAGCGATACTTTAGCGTCATGGCCGAATCGCTAGGTAGCGAGTGGAAACACTTGGGGCAGTATTTACCTTTGGCATCTGACGAGTTAGATAGGATAGCTCAACAATCCAAAGAAAAAGACCTCACTCACCCGATCTTTGAAGTGTTGAAAATATGCCGAGCTGATCATCGCAGTACACATTTTCAACTCATTCGAGTGTTGTTGGAGCACATGGACGGGCTCTCGCTATGACTTTTAAGGTAGTAGTTGCATATAACATCGAGCACACCCTTTCTAATACACTTGTGAAAGAAAAAAAATAGAAGTTGCGCGCTGGCGGAGAAATAAATATTCAGTCGCTACACAGGAGCGTGTGTCTGCAGTGGTGGCGTTGTCGTCGTCGTTGTCGTCTTCACCTTCAGAGGGTGTGCAGTCAGCCGACGGGAGAGGCGTTTAAACACAACCATATAGAACACTCACTCACGTCACGTCACTGGTTAGTGTCTCATTTGGAGCGCAGTCGGGGAAAAAACAGCACCGACCCACCTGTCTGCCTACCTACCTACCTACCTACCTACCTACCTGGCTACGTGTCTGTCTACCTACACGACCAACTAACTGACTGACTGACTGACTGACTGACTGACTGACTGACTGACTGACTGACTGACTGACTATCCACCACCTTACTACCATCATGGGAGACAACCCCAGGCTGGCCAAGTACACGGCTTTCGAGGGTTTAGGGAGGCGACTGGACACTTTCAACGCCTTTGGGTGGTATAGACCACGCTCTTTCGCAGAGACTCTCGCCGCTCACGGGTTCTTTTACATAGGTGGTAAGGATTTTGTTCAATGCTTTCAATGTGGAGTCACTATACACACGTGGATAGACAGCGATGACGTCGCAGTGGAACATTTCAGACATTCTCCTTCTTGTCAGTTGGCGTGTAAAGCAATGAATATAACGCCGCAAACCAGAATTTTACTGACGGAAATCTTGAAGACAATAAATCTACTGACCGATGATATAGCAGCTCTCAGAAGGGAGATAAGAGGGTTGTCAGTGGAAAACGCTAGGTGTTTCTTCCGTTTGGACGGCGAGGACGTCGTAGGATAGGTCGTCTCAGGTGATTCACCACAGAGTCGACACACATAAGTCAAACGATTCAAAATTAAAATAAAAAATAAAAAATGAAAATTGTTGTGTTTTCATTTTCATACGAAATCTAAACAGAGAAAAGAATTAGGAGACTCGCCTCCGAAGAGGAGGCGAGTCTCTTAATTAAGTAAAATTCTTTTTTTTCCCCTTCACTACTAAGAGAGCCCCCCCAAAGTGCCCCCTCCCCCCCCTCCCCCCCTCCCCATACAGCCCGAGAGAGACCCCCCCACCCCAAAGGGCCCCCCTCCCCCCCTTCCCCCCCACCCCAAAAAGCCCCCCCCCTCCCCCTCTCCCCCCTATGCACCCCCCCTTCTCCTCCTCCTCCCCCCAGTTAATTAACTACTAAAGAAATCAAAAGATCCTCCTCTGACATGTCTGATGTGTACATTCAGACTCAGATACATATTATACTACTCATGGTGAGGGTTGTAGAGAAAGTGTGAGTGAATGACATTCTTTTTCTTCCCCCACCCCTGATACACACCTCTGGAGATAAGCTGCTTAAGAGAGAGTGAGCTAGCTAATCCTGTTTTCAGCTGGAGGGTCCTTCCTTCCACCCTGGATTCAAATCTTGTTTTTGATCTGGAGGTGTGTTACATCTATAAGAGGATCAAGTGTCATTAGGAGATTAAGGTGGTGTTCAACGAGAGCTTATACAAAAAACTTCATACAGCAAACAGCAGGTGATCATCCTGCAGACATGTTAACTAGGTGGTCACTTCCAGTCACGTGACCACTTTTTAAAAAAATTGGGTCACTTCTGTCACTTCCGGTCATCGCTAATCCCTCCCCTAAGTAGGTCACGTGACGTCACTTCCGGTCATCTTAAGTAGGTCACTTCCGGTCACGGGGGTGTGGTCTATTATGCAAATGAGGGGGTCACTTCCGGCCAAATGGAGGCCTCTGATTGGCTGGTACAAAGGAAGTGACCCATTATGCAAATGAGGAAGTGACTTCCGGTCAAATGGAGGCTTCTGATTGGCTGAATGATTGGTCCAATGAGTAATAAACAGTACTTAACCATAGTCCCGTTCCGATACAAACAATACTACTCATGACAAGGTTCTAAACTATAGCGATAAAACAAGAGGGTACTTGTTCACCTGATGAACACCTGGATGCTCGCAAGCTCAAAAGAGATCTTGGTTCTGCTCTCTAAACTGAGTTTGTTGCTGGCAAGCTATGGTGTATAGCAGTCTTATACAAAGCTGAATAATGTGAAATATTCTGTTCACAGAACTAACATGGCCACCCATATGGGGAAACTAGAATCATCTCTTTGTACATAGCTACCTGTTCTAATTAGGCTGGTCACACTTCAGCGATCCAAGCCATGTATTTTGAGACATACACAGTAACATACGAGTCCACAGTGCAACTGTTTTTTATCAAATCTTTATGAATGGGGATATCACTATCTACCTTCATAAAGAGGTCTGATAAAAGAAGTTGTATTTGGGATGAGTATGTTTTCTGAATTTATTATCATTTGGCTATGGGACATTAGGTTTAGAAGTTTATTCTGGCTATACTGGGCAAACTACTTCTCCAGGGGTTATTTTCAGCCCGTGTGAGCTTGGTGCATTTACACCCAGACTTACTCGGTCATCAGATATGGCGCCGTTATATATTACACTTTTTTCCTTAATCATTACATCCTAAATTGGAAGTGTAACTGATTTACTTAGTAACACCACATGGCCTAAATAAAAACAACTCATTGTATGTATTGTAGATTATTGTGTGCCATTAAAATAATATACAAAAAGAACTACAACTACTACTCTGCAATCTGTAAGTGCCCTCAGCTGTTACTGGTGATTGCTGCCGCTCTGTACCACTACCTCTTTGGTGGTGGCCAGATGCCTACCTGTCCTCTGTTGTCTACCTGTGATTACTAGCCCCTCAATGTTGTTGTAGATGCATTGCTTGGTTCAGGATATGTGTCACGTCAGTGTCCTCTCCTAGAGCTCTGATTTGCTGATAATTAGACTTCTTTTCTGCCAGGGGACAGAGTAAATACAAGAATGCTTATCACCATAGTATGAGGGCCCCTCATTGTTTTAATATCAACATTGCCAAATGATAATAATATACTCTCTCACTAGTTTATGCAATATCAACCCGTAGATATGTGGTTGTTTTGTCGGCGCTCATAGTTTCATCACCATATCTTTAGCAAATACAGTATGGCTGCCTCAAAAACAGCCCAAACTAGATTCTTACCACTTTTTGATGCCAATTTTTGGTTTTAGGAATAAATAGAACCAAGTAATGCTCTACACCAAGGTAAAGGTCATTATGTGCCTTAACTTTGATAGCAAAATTATATTGTCTCCTTCTGGTGAATATTGGGGGAAGGAAAATAGCAAAGGTGGTATTTTCCAATAATTTGTATCTTTCATAATTTCAAAAAAAGTTAAATTTCCAAGATGATAACATAGTATATATCATCTGATGCCCCCTAAATCATGGTACCAGATATGTCTCAGTGTTTTGATTCTTTTTATTTAAATACAAGTTGTTGATTTGAGTAAAATATTCAAAATACTCTGATTTCTCTTTTTCTTTCAAGTTGAGTAGAAGTCACATGTTTCATTTGGCAGAGAATCATAAAATATACGCAAAATTTCTATTTCAACCCTGGTTTGGTACAGGAATTTGTCCATTTAAATTTGGCCGAGTCAGTCACAATGTGACTCCAGTTCATTGTATCAAAATGATGTGGAATTCCAAATGTATTTGGACTTAAGATAATCACAAAATCATCGGCTTTCCTTTTGGGTGTAATACGCTGCAGGTGCCATTGCAAGTCCAGACAGAAAGGTAAGACCTCCAGCCAGGTAGAAGGTGTGGGCATACACTTGTGTGTAATCATACAGCCATGCTGAAATATATATATATATATATTCATTTAGGCCTATGAATAATCTTTGTACGGCATATAATATATAGATATATATAGATAGATGGATATGAATTCATGTAACAAGAATTAAAAAATCATTGATTTTATTTAGCATTGTGCTTCTAAAGGTTTTGAAGCATATCTATTTATCCGAGTACAATCTGAAAGAACTCAGAGTCCTACCTGCCATTGGAGCTCCAAATAGAAATCCTGGTGCAGCCAAGAAGACATAGACACCATAACCAGTAGCCACCTGAGCCTTAGTCACATGCTCCATGATGATAGTCGGTCCCAGACCAAGGTAAGGCCCAGCCAGAAGCTGGTATAAAACAACATACACATGCAGCATCCAGAGTTGCTTCATAAATGGTACAACCATAGTTAGCATACCTGTAACATAAAAATGATAATTCAACTATCCGAGTCAGGCACTGTTTTCCAATCACTTTTACAGAATATATTCACCTTTTTTGTGGGGAACATACAGCTTTATGTGCAGTGACATACAAAAATGTGTTCATCACAACATAGTACCCTTTAGTTTACCCATAAACCTTTAAGTTTTTCAGATGAATCAAAATATGGACAGTTATCTGGATATATTGCATATTTGTTATGCCAAAACCAGTGTAATTTGGCTATAATCAGAAATTTCCAAGCCATTTGCTTAGTTAAACAATGTTTTCCCTCCCACAATAAAAGGGTGGCCCATACTGGTCACGGCCCATCCTACAGCCTTGGCTCACCCAGAGAAAGATATTGAGGAGAAACATTTTCTAGGCCTGCTCCTATCATACATTGCTTCTAGCTAGGCTCAGTTGGTGCAGCATATTATAGTCTTACGGAGATTTATTTTAGATATGTTATAGTATAGGCCACAGGTCACAAGAGAACATAGGAGTCATATATGTAATAGTCTCAGAAAAGGTGTAAAAGAAAGAGAATCTGAGACCTGAGGATAGCTATATGTAAAACAACCTGGCTGGGTTGTCAGCTGGTTGTGCGACTGTTGCACCAATTCTCAGGGTGATATACAACTTCACTACATCTTCACTGGTAAATTGCAGGGTCAGCATATAACTGCCAAAGTGGATCAGAATGATTGACATTGAAAAGACAAAAATCAGGTTACAAATATTCATGCAAACAAATTATTGGCCTAAGCTATACAGCGATAAAACGGGAGGGGGACATGTTTACATGGTAAACAAGTGCACACTGGCAAAACATATCCCATGAGTTATTGGTTCCCCTCTCTGAATGTAGCTCGTTGCTGGCATGCTATGGTGTAGGAGTCTGGTACCCAGCTGAATCATTAGATATTTTATTGACAGAACTAACATGGCCGCGCATATGGAGAAACCAGAATCATCGCTATATACACACATACATAACTACCTGTCCTACCGTAAAACCTCGCATATAAGCCTAACTCGCATATAAGCCGCACCCCGAGTTTAGGCCGATCCTATAAGCTGCAACAGAGATCTGATTATGGAGACTTTTAGTACTGTACCATAGTAACAAAAACTAGCGTATAAGCTGCACCCTGACCAAGGGCCGATCCTATAAGCCACACCGTAAAACACAGTTTTACAGGAACTTTGATCATCTTGCATGTCATCTTACTAGCCTAGCTGCATGACTTTTCATCTACACCCAAAAAAATGAGAGTTGCAAAAAGGGCTCCTACAACGGTTAGGCATTTTAGTTCACCCACCCACCTGAGGGTCAGGCATTGCTGGACTCATCCAAAGATTCTCATGCAAGAGTCTGGCAATGATAGACTCTGGGGAGAGACTCGTTCAGCCTATGCTAGTATGCTAGTCCAGCATTGCCTGACCCATGTATGAGAATGCATTTGGCAACATGGGCTGACACTCATATTTGCCTCAATGTAGTCTCTACTAAGTCATCTGGTGGTGTATGACTTAAAATTTGATTTTAACACTTTAAGGATGGCAATTGGGTAAAAAGATGACATTCGTCATCATGATGCACCAATGCACCGGTAGGTAACTCATCGCTCAGTGACATTTGAAAGGGGGGGGGGTTCAGGGCCTGGGCCCATCCAGTCACATAGAAAATAGTGGGGGCGAATATGTTTGGGCTCCCCAAGATTTAGCAAGACCCTAAACTATAATACACACAATTCCCAAATCTTACCTCTCCCACATAAGAAACAGTGGGATATTAGAGGCTCCCCCCCCCCACCCCCCATCCACGACTAAAGGGCCCCAAGCACTACATGCCTATACAATTCCTGTATAGGCATGTGTATGCGCTATCATATATAAGCTGATACTTAAAGCTGGTTTGGATGGGCCCCCACTATAGATTCCTACCAGCAGAACTTGATGCACTAACTGATATGTACATAAGTGGGAGTAAGCTACTTAGTCTATGCTCCAAGCAGCTGTCACCTTGTGTTTTATAAGAGCGACATACTAATTAATCCATTAATGAGTATACAGTGAAAATTGGTTTAGGCCACAATGTTTAGACTTTTGTATAGAAAGAGAAATAGAGTTAGAGATGCAATAACACTTATATAACTCGCAATATCTCGATCCATGCTAAACCCCCATGCCAACATAGGAAATCGGTGACCATCACAGTAGGATACCGACCTGAAAAGCTTCATGTCTTCAAGGGGTATTATACACTTTTCTTCCCGACATATATTTTCGCAGGATTACATCAGTTGGTTTCTACATGTATTTACTGTATAAAAGTGAGAAAAAAATGGGACCTTGCGGTTGAAATGACCAGAGCATAGCATTGGCTCATAAGCCACTTCTGTCAAATTATTGAGATACCTATATCTTACATATTCATGATGTATACTGTTGTTTCTATCCTTGATTTGTTTGCAAATCAAATCATGTATATATCAGATATTGTCATGACAGATAGATATAGTTTATATGTGAAACTGCTTTTGCTTTAGTAATGTTAAGTTTAAGATTTTGACTCCTGTCAAGGTATTATTGAAGCTGTTGATCAGTCTAGTCAGTTGGGTCTTCATACCTTGTATGAGCTTGTCAATTCATCCAGTGTAGGCTCTGGATGATCCTCATCAATAGCGATATTGCTCTCCTCTCCCATGCAGCGTCACATTGGAACCACGCTATAGGGGTTTACCTGGATCAGTCAGATCTGGGTCTAATGCTTCACGCTGGAGGCTAATTCATAACGTTTTATGATAATATGGGGATTTTGAAGACCATCTAGAGGAGTACAAATTACATTGGAATTCACAAATATTCTCCTCAAAAGCCGATGTGGGGATCAGTATTTTCTGGGAATGTTCACCAAACAGATTTATGCAGGGTACACTGAAAATCCATAGATTGAAAGGCAGTAGTCAGTACAGGCTATCCTAGGTTCGTCATATGTGTGTTAGTCATAATGGCAAAGCTATATTCATAAATGACTGAGGGGTCAGTCAGAAGTGGCTAACCTAGGTTCATCATTGGTGTTGTATTTGTATACCACTAGTTGGGGCTACCTGTAAAATACAACGATCACCACTCCGTGACTCCCCCTGGAAATTAAAAGACTAAGGTGGGTTGGTCAGTACTGACCAACCTGACATTAATAACTTACCTAGGTTAGTCGTATAGGGAGCCAAAGAATGACTAAATAAGTTAGGCACTAGTGACTGAGAGATTGGTCGTATAGGGAGCCTAGGAATATCAGTGTATAATAGACACCACTTGGATTGAATGCTAATCTATTGACATAATACCAGCCCATTTAGTTCAGTATAAGTATCTCCTTAGATATTTTTCTCTCTCTACCTCCATTAGGGTAATGTACAGAAGCATTCTAAAAAAGAAAATTGTAACAGGAAATCGGAAAGGAGAATAACTGAAGACCATGTTGTGAGTTGTTCCTTTCAGCCTCTTTTCTGGTGTGAATTACATTATCTACTCCTTTCATGTTAAAAAGATATTCCAACAACAGCAACAACATGTTATGAATTAGACCTCCGTGTCTAATGATCCCCTCTGGGTGAGATGTGGTCCCTGTCTTCTTCTTCATAGAATAAATCAATCACCCCCCCCCTCCGTCCCACTTATTCAGCTATAACAGGTTAGGGCTACATTCCTCCTCTTAGTATGATGAGAACTGCCCTTTCTTCTTGATACTTTTCTCAGATATAAGGTCGGCATGTTGCTTGAATGCAGCACAGGTGAGTTACTACCCTGGGCTGCATTCATGTATATAATGGCGACCAAGGGCCTACTTAACTAGCACAGGCGTCCACTGAGCCGTGTTCTGGTGGAGATGGTCTGCAGTGGGTTGGTAGTATTAGAGTGAAGGCCTGACACTCTGGTGGACCGGTCTTCTCTGCACCTAGACTCAGACCAGGCATACACCAGCGACATTTACTGGCTGCAAACTACACTACAGGTCTGAGTCTAGGTGCAGAGATGACGAGTCCACCAGAGTGTCAGGCCTTTACTCTAATACTACCAACCCACCCCAGACCATCTCCACCACAACACGGCTCAGTGTAGGCCTGTGTTAATTAGTGTACACTGCAGGGTTAATACAGCCATGTGTACCCTTATTTTGGTGGTTAATACAGGCTGCTTTTTGTTTTGCCCCACTTTTTGTTTTAATTTTGGTATGAGAAGGAATTTAAAAGTACAATTCCCGTTTATTTATATACTGCATGCAGTGAATTGTGTCTCCCAAGTGGCTCTGGTAAACATTGAGTTCCAAACAGCAATTGACTTATAAGGTGAACTTGACTTTACACTGATAGTACAGAGTCAACTCAAATTAAACCTTGATATAAGAAGAGACATCAGTGGTTTGACTCATTATTTTACCTAAACCATGTGAGAGAGAGGATTGACACAATTACCTTTCTCTGTGTGCAAGCAATAAAAGAAATTATACAGCTTGCATGTATCATTATCCAGCATAATATACACGGATTATTAGAAGGAGGAGGGGTAGCAATCGACAGCGAGATATTGACAATAGATGTCTCCGCCCATGTCTTTGATTTCTATCTCTGTGTGCTTCAACTCTCCCTATCTCTCCAATATCCATGGGAGGATAATCACCGGCACCCTAATCTAGTCAATACCAAACATCTGCTGGGGGCCGTTAGGTTACTGAATGTAATTCTTTACATTATGATTAACGGATTTTTTTTATCATTTATCAATAATTTACGGTAGTGTTCACAAATTTACGTTAATATTAGCGAATATTTCAAAGTTATGCTGCGGCCTACACGGATTATTAGAAGGAGGAGGGGTAGCAATCGACAATAGATGTCTCCGCCCATGTCTTTGATTTCTATCTCTGTGTGCTTCAACTCTCCCTATCTCTCCAATATCCATGGGAGGATAATCACCGGCACCCTCATCTAGTCAATACCAAACATCTGCTGGGGGCCGTTAGGTTACTGAATGTAATTCTTTACATTATGATTAACGGATTTTTTTTATCATTTATCAATAATTTACGGTAGTGTTCACAAATTTACGTTAATATTAGCAAATACTTCAAAGATATGCTGCGGCCTTCAAATTTAGGCTAATTTGATTTTTTTGCACACTAGCTGGAAAGGTGGTGTGAAAAATAAAGTCCATAATGTTAAAAAAAACGTCCATAATGTGAAAGAATCTGTAACATTAATTTTGTTTTGTAACACCCTTTTTGTGCTATATATTTACGTTGTGTAACAGCCCCCAGGAGAGTGGAGGCTATGTTGGAGATTTGAGATGCACAGGGACCTCCACTCCTAGTGGGGTGTCTTAGCGAAAATACAGAATGAAAACATTATTTGCTGGGTAAAAGCACCATATTTTTCCCTATGTACAGAGAAAAATGTGAGGAATAATTACATCAAGTGCTACAAAAGATCATACGACTGAAACACCCTCATTTATATCATACATTGTGGGAAAAATATATATTTGAGTATTGCACCACCTTCAGTGTATTAGTTCCAAATACACCCACCAGGCTGAAGTGCATAGATAGAGTGGAAAGATACCGAATTCAAATCTTTCATGTTTTTATGGAATAAAATCGGCCACAAATATATGACATTAGATGGGTGTAGCATTCCATATATATATGTGCTCATAATTTCAAATAATCTGGTTTTTTCCTTGTCATTTAGTGGCTATGTGGAATAATGCCATTAAATATGTGTTCCAATGGCTTATTTTCTTGTAGCACATGAAAATATTGAAAGTATACCCCTACCTATGTGTGTAACCAGTTTGGTACTTTTATCCAGAAGATAACGTGTTTTTCCCTAACACACCTGACTATCCCCACAGATTGGAGTGGAGGTGGCTGAATATTGTTGACCTGACACATGGTGGCGGAATTATGAACTAAGGCTCACACACCATGAAGATCAGATGGCCATGGTGACAACAGGGTACACTAGTGCCCTCTGGAGAGTGCCAATGGAACTAGCTGAATAAGAACTTATTGCTTTTAGACTGCACTACGCTAATTATTTTCCCACTATAGGCCTATATAGCAGATGTGCAAAACGAAATGGCCATGCACTTCTTGGGATTAGCCACTAATATTTTCTAATCGATTTTTCCTCTTAAAGTTTAAGGCTGTTAAAAAGGGTTGTTTTGTAATAGGATGTTTCTGTACAGAAGTTTTTAGTCGCCATACCTGTTTTCTCTAGTCTCGCAGTCTGCAGCGACAGAATGGGGATGTCGTGATTCAATTTTGCCCTAACATCAAACCCCATCTTAGATACTATTAGAATTAAGTAATATACAAGTAATATACACTCTAAGTGATAATTTAATGCCATGTTTACATACCCAGATTTAGACTGATAATTTTTGGACAACACACTACAGTGAAGGACTGCAAAATGGCGGTGCTTTTTGGTGTATCGCAACCTTTGACAGATACCCAAATCCCATTAGTAGCTGCAGAAAACCATTTGTTCACCCACGAGGACGTAGTTCGGGTGGAGTGTTGCCCAATGGTCAACACTTGCAATAACCCTGAGGCAAGCCTAAACAACAGTGCCTTCCCAGCTAGCAAAACCCATAGTAAATCCCAACATTTTAAAATCATTTCGTGATTGGTGATGACATCATTTGTTAATGTCAGTTTTGGTGATGGTAATGGTAATGTCAATAAACATATAAAAAAACATATTTCCTCCAATTACTGGAATGTGTAGGGGCACGGATAATACGTGTATATACAGGTTCGTGTAGTCAGAGCGGGAAGTGCCTCCTTCGGACACTAGGTGGCAACAGCTACGCCATGTCCCTTCGGTTATCCGGTAGCGGAGCCAGGCAGGGCACTCCAGATGGCGCGCAGGTGGAGTGCCACGTCGACACTGCTTGGTCCGCGCTCAGGGTATATAAGAGGCCGAGGTTGGCTACCTCAGGGAGTTGGTCCCAGGACGAGCTCTGACCCACACCTTTCAATACCTTCGGTACCTTTTCGATTACAGGGCACCTACACCCCTCCCACTCTCTGGCTCCTGCACCAGTCATGCTGGCTCAAGGACCAGATCATCCAGCTTTGCTGACTTTGAACTAAAGGTAGAACGCTGTACATCTTCGAGTTGGTTATCCGAACTGAACCGAGCAAAAACCTCCGTGTACTTTGAGGCTGTGATCGTGACTGAATAAAACCTGTTGCATTCAAACCGAATTTGGAACCTGTGTTCGTGTGATACTTCCACAACTCCTACAAATGTAATATTTCTACAAATAAATTTTGCCAACCCAACTGTACGCAACTTGTCTGGTTTTGTGTGATCAAATCTCCAACTATATACAAAAAAAACATATAAAAAACATGTCAAAAACATTCTGCAGATCCTGTCGCATCTATCTTGGGCACGCTCTTAAGTCTAATCCACATTGAACTATCTATACTGGTGCTACAAATAGATGTAACCCATGTAAAGTCGGGTCTATTGATTGGCATTAAATGAAAAACGCTCCTTGTGATGTTATAGATAAAAATCGGAGCTGAAACTCCTTTATTAGCCGTGCGTAGATATATTTTACGATGTTAAACCTTAGTGGAGAAAGGTTGTAACTGAAATATCTTTTTTGGAGAGACCATTTTCAGAAATTTAGTGATATTAAGAATGCTCTCACACATGAAATATGGCCTCTCAATTTTATCTGTAAATTGGTTTCATACCCCTAGATCATATTTAGCCATATGGCATATTACAACAATCAAATGGTATCCATGGTCACATGATCATGACAAAGCAGTTACAACCTTTCTCCACTGAGGTGCCGTTTTAATTTATATCTGGTATTTCTAGTATTCTCTTCAGGTGAATGACAAAAATAATCAAACATCACAAACAAAGAGAAAAGAAATGTGCACCTGATATGGCAGACAAACATGTCACGGTCTACTGACCCTGGTTGTTAGGTGACTGGTACTGCTGTCTTAGTGTAGCACACACACAGAAAAGTGAGAGTCATTGTCACTAAAACTACCCTCACCTGAGGGTCAGGCACTGGCTGACTCTCAGGTGAGGGTAGTTTTAGCGACAATGACTCTCACTTTTCTGTGGGTGCAGCACGTGTTGGCAGCAGTCCAACTGCCAATATAATTTGATTATACATAATACTCCTTAAAGGCACAGGTCTCGGTATCCCTCCAGCAGCAGTCGGAGTGGAGCCGGGACAGGTACTCAGCCTTATATATAGGGGCGCTGGGAGTTTAATTATTTGTGTCTATGATTAAGGACGTAAGACAGACAGCAGTGTTATGTAGCTATCGACAACCTAATGTATGTTTGATGTAGGTACTCCTGTTAATTATTGAACCAGAACCTCTCCCTCCGCCCTGTTTAAGGAATAGACAGAAATGTTGACCCTTTTAGAGGAGGGGGGGGGGTAAACGATTGTGGACCCTTCTTAAAGGGCGGGGGGAGGAACAAAAGAAAAAAGAGAAAATGTTAGCATAGGGCTGGTTTTATGGCAATTTTCATGAAAACACACCTTTGGGTATGTGCCATATCTGTGCCTCTACATGGGTAAAATTCGACACGTGCGATACTGCGACACGGCCCTTTTAAAAACCGACACGTGCGACACGGCCCTTTTAAAAATCGACAGTAAAATTGAAATTAAAAATCGACGGACATGGGAGAATAGATTAGAATGTATAGGAATGTATGGAATAAAAATCGACACGACGACACAGTGCATTTGGGCTAAAAATCGACAGGACGACACGGTCAAAAATCGGGTACCCATGTAGAGGCACCTATCTGCACACTCTCCTTAGCCTGCCTGTATTGGCTATATCAGTCGAAAGATGACCATACAAGTTTTAAACCCGGGTTATAATAAATCAATCGACCTGGGGTTGGACCTGACCTCCCCCCCTTGTCCTCAGTGTGCAGCCACCTGTAACATGGAGCCATGGTCAGGCATTGCTGGACCAACCTACATGAGATGAGGGTAAGGCATTGTTGGACCGACCCAAAGAGCTCAAGAGCCTGACCATGCTCTCTTTCAGCCTCCGAGAGTCCAACATTCTAAGACTCTGGCATGAGGGTGCAGCTTAGTCCTTGACCCATCAACTTTAGTCCGGCAGTGCCTGACCCTTGTATGAGAGTGCATTTGGCGACATGGCTGACGCTCATGTTCGCCTCATAGTGGGGGGGGGAGGGGCAATTGTAATTGTAGGATACTTTCCAGAGGATTTTATACACATGTTTTAATATGATGATGGAACTTTCCACTCAATTCTATTATTTAAGTATATTCTACTGTATTTTACTATCTACATAATTTAGAGTTCTCATACTGTGTACATTCGTGTTCCCCTTACATGGATGCCTGCCAGAAATGTATACATATACTACGATTCAACCGGTTATATGGACATGTTTATGGTAAAACCGAGTCTAACATGATTTAATAATCTATAGGGGACAACATGGTGCTTTAATGCAGTATTGATCAATATAATGCAAGCTGGCCAGTGCTGTATTCATGTATTATGCTGGCTCTATACATATATGTGCTCTATACGGACATGGTACAATCACATAGGCTTAGTATGATGCACCAATTGCAATGCAATAGGGAAGGTTATATACAGGTCTGTTACATCATAGTGTGGGCAAACAAAGCCTACACATGCTTAGGTAACCTCACCATGATAGCTACACGCCAGGGGCATTACTCATAACTCTCTTTTTAGTTGTTCAGGGTTGTGATAGATCCCCAGCTTTCACCATACACAATGATATTACATGTATATATATGATTATATTTACCCCATATGCGACATATTTGGCTATTAGTATAAGTTATAACTGACTGATTCATGGTGCATATAGCTAAGGCTCACAGTCCACTGGTTTGTTTGCCCACTGCACCTCCCATATATATATATATATATAAAGAAACAATCAACTATATGTAACCTTCCCTATGCTGGCAAGTTCTGCCTTGGTGCATGATATTGACTAATGGACATCAACCTTAACCTGACCCCCCTCCCTGTCCTTAGTGTGCAGCCACCTGTATCATGCAGCCACTTGTAGGTCACACAGCTAACCCTTTCAGTGCTGCATAGTGCCTTATTTCCTTTATCTTCATGATGCATTTACTACTGAATGCAGCCCTGGAGAGTCTACAAACCAGAGCTGTATTAATGCATCAAGCCGATCCTATAGGGTTGATACACTTCTGAAAAAGGGCAAGCATGGTGATTGTATGCAACACTGACATCATGACCATAAAATGTATAATGCCTTGAGATGTGGGTTGAGGCATTATGCAGTCCACACAGGGTTAAATATTATGCAGTCCTGAGATGGTTGAGGCATCGTGCAGACCTTAAAGGGCAAAGTCATTATGCAGTCCTTCATGGGTTAAAGGTCTAGGATTATGCAGTCCTTAAAGGGTTAAAGCATTATGCAGTCCTTAAAGGGTTAAAGCATTATGCAGTCCTTAAAGGGTTAAAGCATTATGCAATCCTTGAAGGGTTATGTGGTGCTTAAAGGGTTAGCCTTCACTTCACAGGTGTATGTATGTATAATACAGCAGGTAGCAGTTACACCTGGCTGCACTCTGTGCTGGGGGCTGTATCTACTCACACACACCCAACTCAGCCGGGCACACACGTCACAAACATACAGCGGCACTATAGGAGCTATCTGTATGTCTATTTACTAAGGATCTACTCATTTTACAACATTTGGTATCATCAAGAGTAGACTTTATTAAGGAGTAGAACACTGCTTGTTTCACATAGATGGGTACTCCCATGTCACTGATACCGGATAACATCTAGATTCATAGACACTGACTGTGAACCGAAGAACTACATGCATGTCTATTCACTAAGGATTTAATCCTTCTGCAACAGTTATTATCAAGAGGACCACAGTGTATTAATATAAGGATTAATACACCACTGGGTCTACATAGAAGGCACTCCTGTAAGATTTGATATCACTGACACTGGATAACAGCTAGATTCATAGACACTGACTCTGGCCTCAGGAGGGTGCTCTGGAAGTACCCATTACTTCACGGTTGGCCTGGGATAACCTGTGTAGGAAAATATACTATCACTGACCCTGGATTTCTCGGACACGCTTGACAGTGACTGTCATTTTGGTTCGGTCTTTTTCATAAATAAGGTGCACTCACTCACTGGAAAATATCCAATTTGTGAGTCATATAAAGGCATATCACTTCAGTGTCACCGGAATATCCCATTTATTTAGATCACATACCACTGGAATACACCTAGACACTATACATACTGGCTTTAGTTACAAGTTGGTCTGTGATAACCCAGGCTACAGGAATCGTCCCCTATACCTTATACCAGAACGGACAACATATTACTTTGTTAACTAGCCCTACTTACCCAAACACTGACCATGTCTGTGAAGCTGTATGTCAGGGCTCTGCCAGCTCTATGCATCATCAGGTATGTTGTCTCTTTGTTAATGCAGACTACCGGTTTTATTTCTTTGAAATACAAGATTCACTATGCTTAGGTATAGGAAGGGCCATATTCAATGCCGCCATTGAATACAATGTGGCTGTATTTGATGGGCTAAGAAAAAGCTGTCTTTCCTCCATTAATTTGGTGCAAATAAATCAAATGCCAACTACATTGATACCTTTCCACCATATTTCACTCATGGGGGCTCGGGCATATCCCACTCAGCCTGCGGCTTCATGGGATATGGCCCCATCCCCGACTCATGAAATATGGCAGAGACGGTATCAACGAGCGTTGGCATTTGTCTATGTATTAGTATATACCAGCCTTCACTCTGGTTAATACCAGATCCATCTGTTCACAAAGCATGTGATACCATAGACTGAGAGAATAAGATACACAGCCTGCCAGTGTATTTCATACAAACCAGTTATAAAGCAATAAGTAAGTCTAAGTCAAATATAGCTCCACAAAATTTGATAGGCGAAGGACTGAGTGACTGGGTGAGGTGACAGCCAAGGGCAGCGATCCATGTCCACAGCTTATGAAATCGATATGGCTCATTACTTGGAGCATGCCGTATTTCCCCGTTTATAAGCCTGGGCTTGTATTGATTTCAAATGCGAAATTGAGCTGGCTTATAAATGGGGCAGGCTTATATTTTAGGCAGGCTTATATTGCTTTCATCTGGTATATTTCTTTAATTCAGAGAGCCACTCTGGTAATAAGTCTAAAATTCTTGTATATATACATTTGTTATTACACATCTTTCTGGATATTTTTAATGATAACATGTCAAATTTAAATGTCATCTCTTTTTTTAAATGTTCCCAGATTAAAGGGTGGTGCGTTGGCTTCATTGAGATAAAAGGGTTGTGAAAATATCCCAGTAAGAAGTGAAGTTATGCTCTGCTAATGACTTTGTTTTGAAATTACCTTCATTGACCAGGCTTATATTCAGGCCCCGGCTTATACAAGACCTAGTCCCACGTTTGACCTTGCTTATAGACCGGGCAGGCTTACATTGGGGGAATATGGTATTTGTATCTCTAAATGATATATGGAACCATGCCTTGTTATGTTTAAATTGCAGTTAACAATAATATCCAGTGTATATATAGTTAACAAAAACTGTCTTTGGCAGTAGAAAATTACCCTGGTGAGTCACCAGGGCATTTAGTGTGTTACTCCCCAGAGCTGCATTCATGCATCATGCCAACAATGTATTAAAGTATCTTGTGGCCCTGAAAGCTGATAAAGGATTCAGTCTTTTCTACATTCTCTTCTAGGTACGTGGCGGGGATGGTGAGCCTGCTGATGCTCATTGCCTACTTGGCCCACACTGGGTCCTACCTTGGCCTGGTCCCCCTGGTGCCCTACTCAGGCTACCTGGTCTACGCCTTCTACCTGGTCCTCCGGGCACTCAGGGACGACACAGGGCACTACCAGTCCAGCATCGGCATGAACCTGTACCTGATGGACATTAACTACGTGGTGCTGGTGCTGATCCTGCTGATGGGCCCGCTGGCTGCTTACGGCCCCCTGGCCTTCCTGCTGCTGCTACATGCAGAGTTCAACACCTCCTTTGTGGCCGCTGTATGGATAGAGATGAAGCTGCGGGGGCAGCCAGAGCTCCTGGATACCCTGATGGACCAGGCGTCCTACCACCTTGTGAAGAACAGCGCCTTAACAGCTAAGACGTGCGCTATAGGGATGATGTTGCTGAACTCTAACCCCCACATGGTCCTCCTGTTCTTTGGGTACCTGGTGAAGCCCTGTACCCTACTGGCTGGTGTCGCACAGGCCTTAAGCTCCTACAAGAAGACAGGCGAACCCCTGATGTACACTCCATGGCTGACATTGGCTGAGGTTCTCTTCTATGCGGCCTGTTCTGCATATAGACTGTTTCAGTTCACAAACTTTACTATGGCCATTATGGCCTTGTCTGTTGCCTCCAACCATCTGATCCCAGATTCTATGATTCAGAGTCGAATGAAAACAAACTAGGATAGCTAGATTTAAGTGAACCAGTCTTTACCACCCTACAGGGCATTTGGTCCTTGCAGATTTTTTGTCAGGCTTTCACAGGACTTGATACTAGCTTGCACTGAAGTTTTACAGAGTAATTTAGTTAGAAACGATATCCAACATGACATCAGAAATAGGGCACAAGTTTATTACATTGAATACAGTACATGTTTTTATCATTACAATACTATTCGTACCGTTGAGGAAAATGATCGCTGCATCATGATACCAATAATTTAATTGATGTTTGCTCTTGCACAGTTTCCTAAATATTGGTCCGATTCACACCTAGCATGTAGGCAAATGTTCTGGAAACCCAGCTAGTCTGGCAACACCGACCCTTTTGCCGTGACTTTTTCCATGTCATGCAGGATTTTTAAAAGTCATGGTTGCCATGAACACAGACATTCACATACAAAACTTGTTGACTTGTTAGGACTTGTTGTATGAGACACTTTGTACTCTCTACTCCTGGCTATGTACTACTTACTGTTTGTATACAGCAATACTGACCTGCTTCCGAACTGCCCTCAGCTCTCAACTAACAGTACATGCTTCAGTGCATCTCAGTGTCATGGGAGGACAGCAGCAGGTCAACTAGAAAGTACAGGATTCAAGTGCAGCAAACCTCTTAACAAACTTAAAAAGACAACATGCCATGTAATATCAGCTTGATAGGTATAATAAAGTGTTTCATAGAATTGTTCTTTTCACATTCACATTTGTGCTGTTAATTAGTTTTGCTGTAATTATGATACCCGATTTAGTGATCTCACAATTGATAAACACATGAAGGATGATACAAAAACTGGTATTTATAAGATGATTTATAAAGATGATTATGCAAGGTATCAAAAATAAAGTTCATGTACAAAGAATATACCCTATTGTGTTTTACAATATCCACTTAGTGGTGCACACATATTACACTAATTATTACATTATTATAGCAAATAGCAATCAGATATGATTAGTTTCCTGTTAATCTGTTCCCTTAACCTCTATGAACAACATTGCTTAATGGGGCCCATATGGGCAAGCTGATTTGCCCACCTTTGGGTTCTTTTTGTCCAGGGCTACCAGTGGGAGCCCAGATGGGTCAGCCTGGATTCAAAGCACCCAGCCCTAGCCCAGATTTAGCACACTCTATACAAATGCACAATAAATGTTTTTCCTCCTGAGGGAAATCAGATGTCAGTATGTTTCGAAATATTTACAATGTATTTATGAAAAAATAAGTTTCTTGGGCTGACCCATCTGGGCTCCCACTGGTAGTCCTGGACAAAAAAAAAACAGATATGGGCAGGCCTAGCTGGTCATAGTAAAACACATATATGGGCCGCAGGGACCAATGCTGTTTGACAATAACAAGATCGTGACAATGCAGTGGATATCCATTGTTATACTCCGCCTGGGTGTTTGGTCTATTGTTCTTACTGTAGGTTATATGGCATATTCTCCTCTCTCAGACCACTTTTTGATGTTTAACAGCCTGAGGAAGGTGACCTAGTTCACATATCCTCCAGGAGGTTATGTGTATAACCTCCTTAGGAGGTTATATGAATTAGGTCAAGTCTGGGAGGAGGTTATGGGGATGGTTTCCCTTTTAAAACCCAGCCTTTAGTGGATTCAAACCTAGGCTGGTACATCTTCCAATCTGATGAACTCTGCCCTAACAGGTAGGCCACAGAGGAACACCTGTGTGAAGGAACCTATGACAACTACTGGTTACTTATCTATTGTTCTACTCATAAGATATCATTGCCTAAAAACTTGTTTGTCCTTATGGTGATTTGAACCCAAGATCCAAAGACATGACCACTATACTATAGTGCCCAGGCTGTAAGGTATACACCCAGACCTCCTACTTAGGTTGCCATGTTAAGAGGTTAGCACAGGAATACCCGGTGGAAATATTTATAACTATTTTCACTATTTTATTGAGGAAAGAGATCACTATTGCAATAATGCATCGATATCATGGGATATTAGGACTGTCTGTATTTCTTACCATTTTTCCTTTTTTTTCCCCAAACTTGATGAATAATGATTTGACATTTAAAATTATCTCAAATTACAAAATGTATAATGGTGTCCAGGATATGATTAGAACCGGGGACCTTTGGCTTACATTACCCTGTGCCCTATCCGTTTGGCCACCAGGTAGCTTGCAAAATTGTGTGTTGCTTTAGATAATTAATTATGTTGGCTCAAGGGGAATCGATGTGTGGGTTCGAACCCCAGATTATCCAAATGAAAACAAATTTCGAAAATCATGTAAATTCCTTATCAAAAGATGTATATATATCATTTTCTTGATCTACTATGGATGGACGGTGGAGTATAAGTGAGAAAACCTCCTCAAACCTGTAGAATATGGTACATAACCTTTTCGGCTGCGCCTCATAACGTAGCCTCGCTTGGTAATGTGAGTCTTGTGCTGCCACTTGTCAGTAGGTCCCTCTGGTGGAAGGAGCTGAAAGTACTCATGCTCAACTGATTAAATAAATTCGAGATGTCAACACATGTATTAGACCTCAGATAAATTCTGAAAAGTTGCTGTGAGTAACCTATTATGCTAGGTAAGCGTGTGTAACATTTTATTACATCTTTAAGCATGGCATAAACTTAGGACAAGGTATTCAGAGGGTGGATGGCAGATGGAAGTTACATTTATTCGGAATTCAACTGATTTGTGATAATAAATCAGTTTTTTACACAAGGAATAGTACCTGAATTGGTTGACTTCCCAAATGTTCTGCAATATGCATATTAAATAATAGTTTTATGTCTTACTCTCACCAAATTGATGCAACTCTATGGTGACGTACATGGTCACTTTCCGAACATGGTCACTTGCCGTACATGGTTGCTTGTCTCAGATGATACCCAAATTCTTTTTTAAATTTGAATCATGCAGCCCCTGCTTCATACTTAATCATAATGGTGACATAATATACTAAATGGCACTCTATCTGGCAGAAAATTATCTTTTTTTAACCATGTACGGTAATTGACCATGTACGGAAAATGACCATGTATGGCAAGTGACCAATTTGGTGAGAGTCATATGTCAGATTCAGTAAGGTATTGCACGCTTGAGTAACCAAGGTTGCATTACTTAGTAAGTAAATTCCCATATTCCTGTGCTTTTATGTATATTGTAAGTGAGTATATTGTAACATGAAAAAGATAAAAACTAAAGCAGATAGATACCTCCACCTCCACATGTTGGCCTTTCTCCTGACCACCCAGTTTCCCGCTGACACGTCCTGACCAGATCCCCAGATGTATGTCCTACCGCATCACACACGTAGGTGACTGTAGAGCCAAAGCCGAAAGCCGAGTCTGACACTGTCCGTATACTGGACAAGACTTCTCCAGGGTCACCGCAAGAATCTGGTATTTAGATAAAGTATGGTACTTTCCTTAATTTAATAGAATTGTTCAAATCTATAGGCACTAAAACGAATTTGACTCTAATTCGTAAACAGGGGTTTTGGCTTTATTTAGATTAGATAATGAGTAAAACACTTCTCAAGATAACCAAACAACCATAAAAACAAATTGTATTCATAATCCTTACTGTAGGAGAACCACAGTCCTATGTTACCAGCTTCATAACCATTGATGTTTGGTGAAGTCACATAAGCACCACATCCACCAAAATGTGCCTCATACTGGAGCCTGTAGCAGGCGGGAATGTCATCATTCTCTGTGTCCCGTCGTAAGTTATTATTTAGGCAGTTAGACAGGAAGCCTCTGTCTGTACCAAGTATACTGAGAGCCTCAGTGAAGAATGTAAAGTAGCTATTTGGGTTCATATCACAGTTCCAGAAGTCACAGATGACTCCATTGAGCTGAAGCCCTTGTGTTGACTTAACATTGGATTCTGTGTAAGTCAGCAGACCTGTGAAGAGGTAGTGTTGGAGGGATACGGCGTTCTCTGGTGTTGTGAACCCAGTGGAGGTGCTCTGTAGGACGGTCACATCTCCACCATCCCTCCTGTGCAGGTTTCCCCTGTAGGTCTGCCACACATTACCTGAATCCTGTTTGAAGAATGTCAGAGCCACACTGTTTTTCATGTTAAGCTGACTGAAATCGAGACTAACATCTGTAACGGCGTCCTTACTGAGGTACAGGAGACCTTCCCCTCCAGTAGCCGAGTACCAGCACCAGGCCTTAAAGGAGGCGCCTGATGAGGTATACAGCACCTTCTCACCACTGGTAGTGTCTCCTGATTCAAAGGCCTGTTGGCAGTTCACTGCAAAAGACATTCTTTTCAATCTTTTTGCCATTCTTATTTTCATTGATCTAACTATTATGATTGTAAAAATGAGGAAACTTGGAAATTTGAAAACTATTATCAGAAGAGACTTATTGACTTATTGATTCTTTATAAGATAATAAGCAGAAAATACTGATACATATATGCAAAAAGTATATTGGAAATACTGAATGAAATCCAAGTGTAGGCATACTTCAGAGCTTGAAACAAGCGAATTGACAAATGAGAGATGTGCATCTACATGGGTACCCAGAATTTTGGTCGTGTCGCCGTGTCAAATTTAAGCAAAAAGGCTGTGTCACTGTGTCGATTTTTATCCCATACATAGCTATACTTTCTTCTGAATTTTATCATGTCCGTCGATTTTTAAAAGGGCCGTGTCGCCCCTGTCAATTAAAAGGGTCGTGTCGCCATGTCGCCCGTGTCAAATTTTACCTCATGTAGAGGCACAGAGATGATCAATTTTATATCTATAGATAACTCATGACAGTGAAATGATCTAGATAACTATTAATAAATGAAATTGATACTTACTTTGCAAACAGGCAACAAGAGTTGCCCTAAGCCAGAAGGCAGCCAGGACAAGTGTCTTCCACCCCATCCTGCAAGTTGTGAGATCTGGAATGATGTTGACTCTGATCCAGTCAGCTCTATAGATCAGGGGTATGTGTAACCTATACTTGGTCTTTAGGATGTTGACATAATGATGACTGCCTTAACCCTTCAACTACTTTTATGTATCATGCCGACCGTATGAAGTTGAGATACCCCAAAGGGTCAGCATGATTCACTAATGCAGCACTGGTGAGTTACTGGCCGGGACTGCATTGGTGCATCATGACGACAAATGTCATCATATAGCGACATCCATCCTTCAAGGGTTAATAAAACAAATCATGAAGAATGGACTTGTCACATTGGTCTATATGTAAAGCAGGTTGATGGGTTGAATTAGTGTTGTTCTTATGGTTGTGGAAACAGTGGCTTTAAGATTCAAACTCCCACAGAGTCAAGAGATATCATAGACAGGTTTTTCATGATGTATGTCAACCACAACAGAAAAAAAAGATACTTACCCTGGATGAAATCCAACACTCAAACTGTCATGTACAATGACAGTAAGTGCCGACCAATAAACAATAATGCTAAATTGGCTATATTCTGCTTGCTTAGGGATTATGCATCCCCAATTGAAACAACAATGAGAGGTATAATTAGGCCTCTCTACTGGATATATGAAGTCACGGAAATTGATTATATTGATTTAGCATATTGTCCCAAGATTAGCACTTGCACAAAATTTACTGAACAAGTGCTACTTGTGGGAGATGTACAATACTAATGATTTGGTATCTCCCAACACTTTCTGGGTTCAATGAGTTCAAGGTGTACTAATTTGCTGCCTGGGTTAGCATGTTACCAGTTGGACTGATATGTGACAGAACTCGCTTTACACATCATTACATCAGCTTCTGCATTCTGGACCACTTCCCACGGCGCTCTTTATAACCCTTATAACGAGTCAAGTCATGTATTCCACACCAGTTATCCTGTAAATTATTTATAAGTCTATAATGCAGAGTAAGTTTTATACAACTGACATATGACTTATGATACATTATTGCACATCAGATAAAGTTAGAAACATTTAGAAATTTGTGCATTCTACTAGGTAAGGTTGGGTAATGTTTTTTTTGTTTTTTTAATGAAAATTCATACTCACAGCCGTGACGTTGATCTTCAAAATCGCAAACGTAGAAAAAACACTTTGTAGACAGCAGGAGTCTGTTGCTTGAGGTGATTTACATACATTAGAACAGACATTTAGCCTGTTTGTGCTTCATGTGGTAAGGAATATGCATCATAGCAGGTACATACGTGTCGAGTTGGTTAATACAGTAAAACTTCGTTATAAGGAGGACATTGGGACCAGCGCAATTTGCTCCTTATAAGCAAGGTCTCCTTATAAGCAAGGTCAGCCTATTAAGGCCCAGACAATGTTCAGTACACTCCCTAGAGGTGTCTCTCATACCCTTATAGACTTGATTTGAATACAATTCAGATGGGTGTGTGTGTTATCACAAGTCAACAACCCTTCTAGATCCCCTTCATAGAGCTTTTGATCTCCCATCCTCCCTGAGGCAGCTACAAAGGTGTTCTCCCCACATCTCTGCCCAGTAAACAAAAAACGTTATACAACATTTTACAACGTTATATAACGTTAAATAACGTTTCTCTAAGGCTCCTTACTATTGCATAACGTTATATGGAATTTTATAACGTTATTTTGACGTAAAATAACGTTTTTTTGTTAGCTGGGTGGGGTGGGGCAGTGGGCAATTTAAAGCAGTATGTGACTGTAATCCTGAGTTATGACTTCGCTGGGTAAGGTTTGCATGTACAAAATGACAAAATGAGCCACAATGACCTCCTTATATCAGAGGTTAAGGTAAAAACGCCTCCTTCTAAGAGAGTTTTCTTGCCATATAAATGTATAGGAAAAAATCGGGACCACACAAATCGGCTCCTTATAAGCAAGGTCTCCTTATATCAGAGTTCCTTATAACGAAGTTTCACTGTACATACTTGTGAACGAAAAAATCTGTTCGTTTGTGCCCTTATAAAGGGTTTCAACGAAATACGGGCCCTTTCAATGTCAATCTGTCGGGGAAATACAGAACTTAAACAAATCCTGTATACGTATCTCAATATGTCAATACTGTAAGTCTCTATCTACTCCCTATGCGAAATGACAAGTCACTATCAGAGGGTCATTTAACATAGGATCAGATACGCATTGAACGATCATTCAGACCCTCCAGCCACCCTACGCCGTAAGTGGACAAGATTGTGTTGCAGGTGGCATTTGTAGGACACCAATCATACCGGTATTGTAAAGGGGATTTAATACTGATTCTTTGTAATCACATTGTGTGACCATGTTAACATAATTTGTTAATCCTGGCGTTCCCTGGGTAGTACTTCTAACCCATCACTACCCTCTAAAACACCTGTAGGGTGTTTTACATTGGCAAGAATAGTAAAAAAAAAGTGTTTTAGAAGAAGCCTTGGTCGTATCTTTACTCGGAACTACTTTCGCATTTGTTGTTGGTCGTAAATGGGGCAGTGGCCTAGGAAAAGGGGGGCCAGGGGGGCCCCGTCCTTACCCCCCCCCCCCAATCACAGAGGAGGGGGCCTGAATATATTTGCCCCCCCCCCCCCAAAGAATTTGTCAGGACCCTTTACTATAATACACATAATTTCCACATTTTTCCTCTCCCACATAGGAAAAATTGGGGTACAGGGGTCTTGGCCCCTAATCAGAATTAATGAGGGTTCAAATACTACTTTTCTATATAACTCCTATGCAAGTGTGTATATGCACAATCATGCATCAAAGCCAATGCTCAAAAACTGGTTGGAGTGGGCCCCAACGGCCCCTCCCCCCAAATGAAGATTTGCTTCCTACGCCTCTGATGGGGCCGTAGGTCGTAAGTTAGGCTATTATCAAGTTGTTCTTTTTAAACTGTTAATTTATCGTGGCATCAATAGACATTGCCTTGCAGCGTGCCTGTATTAGATAATACCAGCCTTTATGGTCTTGTTATAGGTATGGCATTGGTCATCAAATCAGGTAATACTATAGTATTACCTAGAAAGTATACTGTTAGGTAGTTAACCTGCATTAGTATGTCTAAATTAGACTTACTTCAAACTAACTAAGTCCTTAACTACTAGATGAGGATGCTTCATTAATTTACTGCAGTAAAGAAAAACTAAATATTTTCAAAGAGTCACATATAATGGCTTTTATAGGCAGGCATCTGGATAAGTATCATGAGAGGTACTTTTAGTCTAACTTGGCTTTAAGTAAATTGTGAATGTGTTTCAGAAGGACCAACAGCAACAGTTGATCTTAGTAATTATGATTGATTTACAATCAATATTTCAGCATTTCGCAATATAAGTTAACAGGGAGCATTTACCCTACCCCTTAACCTTTTTCCATTAGCAAAATGTACATAATTTCATATCCACAGCTGCAGCATACAGCACAAATGACTTCCTTTTAATTTCGTACAATTCCGCTAAGGCAAAGCCATTTTAGCAAGACTTTGGTAGACTTTTTAAGCAATATTATATTTACCTCTATAAAGATATTATCCTTCATATCTTGGTCTTTCACAAGGTGTGCTCATATCTTTGATCACACTTGGTCATAAAAAGGTATTATGAGTAATATACAACTGATCAGGTTGTGAACCACTTACACATCTTTAAAAAGGACCATTCATATCTTTTTAATCATAACTTCTTAATATCAATCGTATTTATGAGCTGGTTCTGAAACACCCTACACTGAAAATCCATTGGTTGAAAGGGTTAGTCAGTACAGACTAACCTAGGTTGGTCATATGAGTGTTAGTCACAATGGCAAAGTTATATTCAAAAATGACCAAGGGTTCAGTCAGTAGTGGCTAACCTAGGTCCATCATTGGTGTGTTGTATTTGTATACCACTAGTTGGGGCCACCTGTGATGACCACTCAGTGGCTCCCCCTGGAAATAAAAATAATAAGGTGGGTTGGTCAGTAGTGACTAACCTGACAATAATGACTAATCTAGGTTGGTCGTATAGGGAGCCAAAAAATGACTAACTAGGTTAGGCACTAGTGACTGAGAGATTGGTTGTATAGGGAGCCTAGGAATATCAGTGTACTGGGCATTCACCTGAGATCCACCACTCACCCTCAATCTACCCCTACCAGCCTTCCCCTCAGGTTCAGTTACTGTACAAATGCAGCATTTACGCTTCGAACATGGACTACTATGAACAGGGGATGCTATGAACACAGGATGTTACGCTTTGGACCCGAGATGTTACACTTCAAATCCGGGATGTTATGCTATGAGCACGGGATATTATTATATGAACATGGAAGGTTATGCTACAAACATTGAATGTAACATTTGGCAAGTTTTGCTAGCCCATTCTTGTAGCATAACAAAGCATTTTCAGTATGTGTTTGTAGTATAACATGTCATGTTGACATGCTTTCTTACAAACATGACATGTTATCAAACATACAACTCCTGGATTTTTTTCAATTTGCCCAATTATGCTACCATGGTCACACTTGGAGCAACATATCAACACAATAATTATCACACATCAAACTTCTAATGAGCGGGTTACCTTTGGATGACCGATGGGATTCATATTAACTTGGAATTGTATTGATTTGTGAAGGTAAGCCATAAATGTAGATGCCAGGACTAGAATCTCATTTAACTTACTTCCCATGTGTTCCCTAACATAGATAATTTACATCAGTTGCAGTACATTATTATTCAAAAACTCGCCAACCAAGGCAACATAACTCAAACATCTAAGGCCTGCATTCTGCCCAGATGCCCTTTGTCATCATGATACAGCCCTTGGGAGTAATCTACATCAAGCTGAGCCTTTGGGGTTGATACCAGTAATATTCCCAAAGGGTCTGCATGATGCACAAATTTTACCCACCAAAAAAATATGTGTACATTATGAGGACAAATGGACAACTAATATGGTCATTAACCGGTTATAGACAGCATGTTGCTAAAAGATGACACTTGGTGATGCACCTATGCAGCCCCGCGGAATAATCCCCAGTGCTGCTTTGGCGCATAATGTCAACTCTTTGGGGGTGTCTCAACCCCGAAAGGTCAGCATGGTGCTTGCGTGCAGCACTAGTGAGATACACCAGGGCTGCTCATGCATCCTGAAGACCAAGAGCATTGTGTATTAATGCATTATGGTGTCTATCAAGGATTAAAAATCGAGCTGACCATACAGTATCTAGAATCAGTAAGTCCGCCCTACCAAAGAACCAGGTGCCAGTGGAGCCCCATCCAGTGGAGACCCCTATATAGTTGATCTGATGTGGGTCCGGGTCTGTCCATGACATGAACTGTTGGTTGTGCAGCTCTGCACCTCTCCCTACCCTGAGAACAGAAAAATGGTAGAATTTATAAGTGTAGCTAGTTGAAGTGTTATGTAGGGTCATGGCTCTTGTAGAAAGAGAAACCTGATTCCACTGGACCCCATTTCTTTTCTAAATTTATAAAAATAACTTTTTTTGTGTACAAGCAACTGTTACTTGTTATACGAAAAGGCGACTGGGATGTTAAGGCAAAGTGCCAGATGGGGGAAGGGGCTGTATCATATCTGGAGGATAGAGCACAGTGAAATTTCCTTGGTGGGTAATAAGAGCCAAATATGAGGGTCCTTTGGGCACAGCTTTTTAATGTGTATTTTTAATGGGCGAACCTAATGTGTGCTCTCTAAAAGCTCTTAGTTAAGCATAAAACTGATAATTAGCTGAATCTTGGGTAGGATATAGAGTATGGCCATATCTAACATTCTTGTCCGGTTTTAACTAAATTTATTTTTGAGGACTAATCATCGGATGGTCTCTCTTTAAAATGAGGAAAGCTATGCAACCCATAATGCTCATGTTGAACTCTTTTATATGGAACACATTCATGAAGGCATCTGCCTGATTCAGCAATTGGTCAAAAACAGATAAAAATGACTATAGATATTTACATAGCTTGATACTTATATGAACTCATTGACCAGATGATACCTTCAAGTCTGCAGTTAAGAAAAACAAGGTTTGGGGAAAGACCAGTACAACGGTCCTTTCTAAAGAAAATGGAAACCAATCTGAAAATGTTTTTCCAATTATCAATTCTGTAAAGGCATAAAACCAAAAGTGAAACTTAATTAGTAACAACAGCTTTTTTTGCACCTAAATGTATTTTGCAACTACCTGAATCAAAATCCCTTAAATAAACCATTCAACAACTATGTGTTACAAGTATATATTTTCATATTGAATTATATAAACTCCATTTTAACTCCTTGGTGCTAACGCTTACCTGATGATGTCGTGTGACCAGCTGATCCAGAAGGGACGTAGTTCATTATCACTGAGGATATCTACTGTTGATGCTGACCCTGTATATGTACACGGTTGGCACTGCCGAATGGCAGAGAAGCTATTAGTCCCACCTCCTGAAGCAACAACAACAAGACATATATACCGCTTTGTCACACATGGGTGCAGTTTCTTTAATAGATGCCTGTTTTGAATAGGAGTTTGAGGAGGGGGCGGTAAGAGGTGCCTGGCATTCAAAAAGGGTCTGTATGGGAAGCAGGGACATATGTATCGTACCGTCATGTTTAAGCGCCCCTGTGTTTATAGATTTGGAGGCATACATACACCCGGCGCTTGTACAAGACTGGCACTTATTCGAGATCCTGTTTTAGTGCTTAAAGCTTGACCGTCATAGTTGAAGTGAGGCCAAAAGCACTTTTGGATATAGTTCATTTTTGATTCACAAGAGGGCTCTTAAGGGCTGGGCGCTCAGCTCTTACAGGCACAAGATAGGGTGAATATGTTGTAGCTGGACAATGCACATGGTCCCCTGTCCAAACACTGCTGCCCTCTGGTGGAACTGTTATTTTAGTCTATGTATGGAAAATGCTGAACTTATTCCCCGACGGCCCAGCCTTAAGAAACATGTTAATACCCCTCTACCCCCGGTGCTTATACAAGACCAGCGCTTTTTGGTTGGGACACACCAGCCCAGGTGGCAGCACCTGAATGCCATGTCAGATCCTTAGCCATCCAGTCTCAGGCCCCAATTCCTGTGTACAGCCTGACAGGAAGTAACAATCTAAGTATGGCAGTCTCACCAGTCCCATTTCGAGCCATTGTGGTGGAAAATGGTACTGGTTGAGCAAGTCTGTAGCCAGCTTGCCCAGTGAACAAGAAAACGTTATCCCACGTTATATATAACGTTTCTCTATGGCTCCTTATCGTGGCATAACGTTATATAGTGTTAAAAACGTAATTTCGACGTAAAATAACGTATTCTTATTCACCTAGGTGGTCTACCAGCTCCTCGTAACTATATCTTCTCACATATACCCATTTGTACCATCTGATTCTCTCTCTGAAGAGGTTAGGGACTGGGTTCATTCAATACCCTAGATAAGAGACCGGCCACCATTAAAAAGAATTTAGGAAATATTAATTTCTTCTTTGATATGTGAGGGATAAAATAACGAAAATGGCGGTGCTTGTATCTCCATATATAACTTAACCTTCCCTAAATAAACCGTTTTCTGTCAGGATGTCAAAGATGGCACCCAGTCAAGGATGGCACCCGGTCAAAGATGGCACCCAGTCAAAGACGTTCACATTAGCAAAACTTCAAGAGACACAGCCTCTAAATACTGACGATAAAACATGCTGCATTTGTAACGGTATCGGGATTTAAGTTGGTCTTATATACTACACTATCTAACGCAATGCAACTCAATTAACATATTAAGCAAAATATGTGATTACAAAGAAAAGTGATACATTAATTAAGTCCCTCTATATAACAATTAGAGCCCAGCTCTTAAAACAATAGCTGACAGGCATTGAATAGCTGCCTGCTTTGGGCGGTACCCAAATAAATAGTTATCCCGGCACCTAAATATTTGTCTATATGATATCTACATTAACCATATAAAATAAAATCCCACATGTTATAACAAGCGCCACACAGCAGTTTTGTGGACAAATGGTTAATTGAATGCTTTTATTAAGTCTCCATATGTGGAGGATAACATTATTTCTTTGTTGGTTTCAGTTAACTGTTAAACTATGATGGTTTAGTCCTAACAATGTTAGTTTAAAGACTTACCGATGACAATTTCGTAGAAGTTTGATGCAGCCTCGTTGGTGCAGAGTTTGAGATGGACATTATGGGAAGCGTTCACCAGGAAGATGAGGTAGTCAGAGCTACTGACACTCACACCATGGTCCTCCAGGTAGGTGTAGTGTTTGTAATCAGGTGTCTCTATCTGTACCCTAGCACCTGACACAGAACGTAGTGAAACATTAGAATAATGTTAAAGTTAGTACATCCAATGTGTGGGACAAAAAATGTGTGGGGAAAAAATATGTGCCATTCCTCCCAATTTACTCCGATTTTGCTCTAATTCATTTCATTGCCAAATAATCATTTTGGAAAAAAAGCATGCACACTTTTACTCCCCGCATTGAAAATGCACTAGAAAAGCCCATCATTGGGAGACATCAGATCCCTTTGTGACCTATTAACACCCATTGATGATCATGACATTCAATTGACCTCTATTCTATAAATATCATACTTTCACAGTGTTTGGAATACATTAGAAAAAATTCTAGTAACCTCTTTAGGTGAACGGCAAGAAGCTCCAATACTTTGGAATACATCTAATAGGGGATGAGCCAAAGCCCCAAACATGAGACATAAGGCTCATTTGGGGGGGCAGGGTCTATCAGTGATTTTTAGTAAGGTATATATGTATAGAGCTGGAAAAAATGTGATAGACCTGTAGAAGTGGTAGCTTTTGCTTTCTAGCACCATGTATATGCACCAGCATATGCATGGATATACTCCTCCCCGCAATATTTAGAATGGCTCTGAATTTGTCAATAATGGAGATAGAGGCTTCAGAATGGAACCAAATGAATCCCCATGCATTGCTTCTCCTTCACGTATGTCATTGGTATAAATAGCTCTTTTGCATATATTACATAATCAGGGAAATACTGGTTTTTAATTGAAATAGTTTATTATGCCTACCTAACACAATGCAACATGCATATATAATATTATCTAGATTATGCAATTATAGGTCAGAGTAGATGCCACCTATGTGTTGTTCAGCATAGAAAGTGTTTTGGAATTATGAGCTCACTGTTATTACATAATTTCGAGCTCTTCCCACGGTGAGCATTTGTTTCAAGCAGTTGCGGAGGTAATGGAATTAGACAGCGCATTCCTAATAAGTTTCTCACCTAGGGCTGCAACAATTTTTTGTGAATTGATTCTTAAGCAGTTTTTCCCAGGGAATCCAAATCTTCAAGCGGCCATTATGGATTTTGATTGATAATGCCCCTAATTAGCATATTATAATTAGGTAGGCAAATTATTAGCTTGGACAGGCTAAAGCATTGTAAAAATCAGTCCAAACCTTTTAGGAATGATATGATGCCTTGAGATATATTAGTTGTTCAAGAATGCACCCTTTCATAATTTTTGATTGATACCTAATTAGCATAATTTATGCAAATATTGAGATAGGAGCATAATTTGACTCTAAAATTATCAGTTGACACACTCATGCCTTGGGCATAACAGTTAATTTCAAATACAGGATCATAGCAGATAATGGCTGTGGCCATTATGGTAGCCACATTTCAAGATGGCCGCCTATGGATACTTCTACATAAGTTATCTCCTCTTCTTATCAACTTAGAACCATGATTCCAAATGCTGAGTATATATTTGTAAGGGCAAGGAATATAATGATGCTACTCTTGAGTTGATGGATGGCAACCATCTTGGAATTCAAAGACCATATTTCCCCATTTATAAGCCGGGCCCCAAATATAAGCCTGCCCCATTTATAAGCCGGGTCAAATAGGGCACTAGGTTCAATATAAGCCGGGACCCAAATATAAGCCGGGGGAAGGAATAAAAAACATAAGGTTACACTCATCTGGTCATAGCTTTGCATCTAATTGGAGTATTGACACAATTCTTGCAGTTATACAAATTATAGTTGAATTCATAAACAATAGACATCTTTTCTAAGGCAACCAGCTTTTATCTTTTTCGAGTTTTCGAGATCTGATCCAAGATATCATTGAAAAGTGCAGAGTTATTTAGAAAATAGGACAGGATGTCAGAGAAATTCCCCATGCAAAATATTATAAGCTGGCCCCATTTATAAGCCGGGTCAATATACCGCTTGAAATCAGTACAAGCCCGGGCTTATAAACGGGGATATACGGTAGGTTATTCTCAGAAAACCTATCAATAAGTGTATTCCTCTAACTATTGCCTCTATAGTATAGATGTCTATGTCAACTGCTTTGATGAATCAATAACCTGCACACATACATTATTATGGCCAATGGTACTATAGTTAGGGTAGCAACCTATAATCTGCTTTATATGCTTGCAATGTACAAAATACTTGTGAGTGGCATCACCTGCCTTTTTGCCAGCCCATTTTGACTATTTTTATATAGTCTACACTCAAGTTATGAATCGCCTTTAGACCAACCACCCCACACAAATTGCCTATTGTTAGGCAGATTTAGAGTAAATCATGGGCTATCAAATTCAATGTGAAATAACCCTCAGTGGGGAACTCTCATTGGGAACTCTCATGTCATTATTAATTATATTCGTCTAAATTCAACTTTATTACCCTGAAGAGCCTAATTTATAGTGGTTGAATCAACAATTTTGATGATTTGACAGGCCGTGAAATATGGATGAGGGTTATTTCATGGGGGGTGTTGAATACGGCCTTCATTGGTTAAGTCAATGGGAGTGCCGTATTCACCACGAAATAAAATTCCCTCATTGACAGTTCAAAAAACTGTCAATACCAGGATAAAATTCCTGTATTGACAGTTCAAACTGTTATTAACAGAAAACTGACAGTTCAGACTGCCATTAATGGGATATTTCTCTCTTATTGACAGTTCAAGCTGTAAATAGTAAGTAATTACACTGGTATTGACAGTTCTTCTGTTCTCCCTCAGTTTTGAGGGAAAACTGTTCAAAACTGATTTTGAGGGCAAAACAGTTTCTGAGTGCAAAACCATATTAAAGTGCAAAACCGATTATGAGTGCAAAACCAATTTTGAGTGCAAACCAATTTTTGGTGTAAAACAATTGTTGAGGGCAAGACAGTTTTTGAGGTGGGAACTGCCAATTAGGAACAAATCTTCCAATGTTTAATGTGCTCATAGAGGCATCAAAAAGGTGAAATAGGGGTTCAGGTTATTGATTTATCAACACAGTTGGCATAGACCTCTATACTAGAGAGGCAATAATTAGAGCAATACGTTTATTGATAGGTTTTCTGAGAATAACCTAGTTAAATTCCAAGATGGCTGCCATCCATCAACTCAAGAGTAGCATCATTGTATTCCTTGTCCTCAGAAATATACGCTGAGCATTTGGAATCATGGTTCTCAGTTGATAAGAAGAGGAGATAACTTATGTAGAAGTATCCATAGGCGGCCATCTTGAAATGTGGCTACCATAATGGCCACAGCCATTATCTGCTATGATCCTGTATTTGAAATTAACTGTTATGCCCAAGGCATGAGTGTGTCAACTGATAATTTTAGAGTCAAATTATGCTCCTATCTCAATATTTGCATAAATTATGCTAATTAGGTATCAATCAAAAATTATGAAAGGGTGCATTCTTGAACAACTAATATATCTCAAGGCATCATATCATTCCTAAAAGGTTTGGACTGATTTTTACAATGCTTTAGCCTGTCCAAGCTAATAATTTGCCTACCTAATTATAATATGCTAATTAGGGGCATTATCAATCAAAATCCATAATGGCCGCTTGCAGATTTGGATTCCCTGGGAAAAACTGCTTAAGAATCAATTCACAAAAAATTGTTGCAGCCCTAGGTGAGAAACTTATTAGGAATGCGCTGTCTAATTCCATTACCTCCGCAACTGCTTGAAACAAATGCTCACCGTGGGAAGAGCTGGAAATTATGTAATAACAGAGAGCTCATAATTCCAAAACACTTTCTATGCTGAACAACACATAGGTGGCATCTACTCTAACCTATAATTGCATAATTTAGATAATATTATATATGCCTGTTGCATTGTGTTAGGTAGGCATAATAAACTATTTCAATTAAAAACCTGTATTTCCCTGATTATGTAATATATGCAAAGAGCTATTTATACCAATGGCATACGTGAAGGAGAAGCAATGTACGGGGATTCATTTGGTTCCATTCTGAAGCCTCTATCTCAATTATTGACAAATTCAGAGCCATTCTAAATATTGCGGGGAGGAGTATATCCATGCATATGCTGATGCATATACATGGTGCTAGAAAGCAAAAGCTACCACTTCTACAGGTCTATCACATTTTTTCCAGCTCTATACATATATACCTTACTAAAAATCACTGATAGACCCTGCCCCCTCAAATGAGCCTCATACTTGCCATGGCTCATCCCCTAAAGTAAGATTTAAAATTTTGAGAAAAATCGGATTTTCCCACTTTAAATTGATAGACATAAGTTGTTAAGGCGATAAACAGTGTCAAGTATGTACCTTAGTTTAATTAATTTATGACATATACTTTGATTTTGGTGGATGTTAAAGCGTAATGTCAGATTTTTGGTCCCCCCCCCAACCACAACAGGGCTGAGAATCTTTTCTGCCAACCCCCGTGAGTAGAGGTCAACATATTCATTGTCCATCCGTTAAATGGGTTAATCTTTTTGGTTCCCGAACCAAATGCGGACCCCTGCCCCCTTTGTTTAAAAAAATGAACACTCCCCTAAAATTGATAAAATCTAGCCCTGTACTGTGTATACACTCACATTTAAAGATAGTATCTCACCTCAAATGAACCAATCTTCCCTTTTTTATATCATATATATGTTCCAAAGGACATAGCATAGCTGTTTCTAAAGTCTCTAAGCCCTGGGATAACTCCAAAAATGTTAGATGAACAGAATTCACCCAGCATTGAGTTATTGTCTACCAGAAATGCCCTTGACCCTAATACACCACATGGGGCAGGGGTGCCAGTACTGGTGGCACTCATGAACCCTTTATAGCCTGTTCAATCTAACCGTGAGTACATTGTAATGGCCAATATACGACTAAATGTGTGTACATTTCAGCCATAGACTGATCTAGGCTGGGTACCTGGGTATACATGTATTAAAATAGGCGGATTTGCCCCCCCCCCCCCCACCACAGATATCTTGCTTTAACACTCAAATATGCTATAAAGGCATGCCTTCCCCCCTTAAATAAGGTATGTCAAGTGATAGAAAAACAGGTTATGTAAAAACATGTTCAAAGAGAACAATAGTGTTGTCTGGACTGCGTTCGGTGCAATACAATCTTTAAAAGGCATGGAGAGTGCCAGTGTAAAGGCAACGCTTCTCACTCCAAACGCCCATTCCTGAATTAATTAGTGGTAACGGTAGCAGCTGCCAGACAGACTGGCAGCCGGTGAAGCACGTATTGTGTCATACCGATAGCTGGGACACTAGGCAGGAAGTTATATGACAGTTGAGCATGCTTAATTTATTAGAAATATGTTTTAATGGCTGTGTTGTGAAATTCCTGAGTCAGGGGCAGTGACCACAGCTGGCACGAAAAGTCCTCAAGTGGTTGATCCTTGGATCTATCTACAACGCATCCTGATTAGTGTTTGAAATTTTGGAGTGGTTATTCACTCTATTGATCCTCTCACAATATACAGAACAGTGGTAGATTGAAGAACAATAATGATCAAAAATATCATACATTATCAGTTTCAACAAGTGCATATATATATATATAGTATCTCAATCTGACGGGCACTAGAATCTAGCAGGCATAGAATGTAAATCTGACGGGCATAGAATGTAAACCTGATGGACACTAGAATCTAGCGGGCATAGTATCTGAATCTGACGGGCATAGAATGTAAATCTGACGGGCATAGAATATAAATCTGACGGGTATAGAATGTAAGTCTGACGGACACTAGAATCTAGCGGGCATAGTATCTGAATCTGGCGGGCACTAGAATCTAGCGGGCATAGAATGTAAATCTGACGGGCAAAGAATGTAAGTCTGACGGACACTAGAATGTAGCGGGCATAGAATGTGAATCTGTGAATTGAGATAATCTGACGGGCATTAGAATAGAATTGAGATAACAAAACTGACGGGCATTAGAAAAAGTGGCCTTTTGTCCGGGTGCTGTGGGTCAGGTGGCGGAAGGTCCGCTGGCCTTAAATCCTCAGGGCTAATTGTCAGTGGGCTTGTGGTCAGGGGGCCACAAGTCCGGGGGCTAAAAGTCCATGGGGCTATTTGCCCTGATACCATATATATATATATATATATATATATATATATATATATATATATATATATATATCATATCCCCCAAGCTTTCCTCAATACCAAGCAACTATCCACATATTATGAATGGTCACTGCACCCCACCCTTCAGTGGCTGCCTCATCCTTTGGCAAGCACTACTCAATAATTAACTCCTCTTTTTAACTCCTCTTTACCGCCGGCGCCTATTCAAGGGAGGCGCCTATTCAAGGCCTGCTACCTATTAGTTTGGAGGTGTACTACTGGGAAGTAGATTCATTGAATCATTACATTATAAAGATATACAGGTAGTAAAGGATGTATATGTTTACAGCTGCAAGCTAGGTGAATGCCACACTATAGGCGTTAAAATTGCCCCTCTCCCTCAGACACCGTAATTGGCAGGCGTCTTTTCACACCTAACTGCTAATCCTGCACATTCTCTAAGACCTAAGGGGTACCTAAAAGGGAATTGCTGGTTCCTACACAGAAGCCACCTGGTGGCAGAAATCGAAGCTCATGAAAAGTATTCTTTAAGCTCTATTCATATTCCTACATACACCACTTTCCCTAAATCAACTATTTCTATTTGCTATTTTGACAGTATACCTCCATTGTTCACATATATTCACTGCTAGGGCACCCATAGGATCCTATGGTTAAGGCAAAAGAAATATTTTTCCAAAATTCATGCCTTTCTCATTTTATCCGTGACCCCCTGTCTTATTGGTCCTAAAATGTTTGTATAGATAATAAATCAAACTAACATAATCCTCAGTTATATGCAAAAGTCAATAGAACATCAGTAATCCTGCGACAAGTAGCAAGTCCCTTTAAGGCTCAGTCTCATGAGTTTGTAACATTTCAAACGTCTTTGACCGGAGCCGTCTTTGACCGGAGCCGTCTTTGACCGGAGCCGTCTTTGACCGGGTATGTGATTAAAATGAAGAAAAAAGTAGTGTATAGTAAAGAAATGGGTAAATATTTTGTATAATATGTTATAACACATCATTTCGAGGCATTATCTAAAATTGATATATTTCATATATTTATGTTACTGGCTCAGTCTCATGAGTTTGTAACAGTTGAAACGTCTTTGACCGGCGTCTACTTTGACCTGTGACGTCTTTGACCTGCTGAAGAAAAAAAGCCCAAAAGGAACCCTTAATATGTGCATTAAAATATATTTTTTTTAATTGGGTAAAACAACCATAGACTGTTTATTACATGAAGAAGTTGAAGCTTAAATTTTTTTACTATATACTACTTTTTTCTTCATTTTAATCGCATACCCGGTCAAAGACGGCTCCGGTCAAAGACGGCTCCGGTCAAAGACGGCACCGGTCAAAGATGTTTGAAATGTTACAAACTCATGAGACTGAGCCTTAAGGGTACTCAATGCACTACCTTTAGAATCCTACCCATGAGGCAGAGTGAATCCTCAGTGTTAGCACATGGCTGTGTCTCACCAGATCGGGCCAATGTGAACGGGTGCCATCTTTGACCTCCTGACGGAAAACAGTTTATTTAGGGCAGGTGAAGATATATATGGAGATATAAGCACTGTCATTTTCTTTATTCTATCCCTTACAAATCAAAGAAGAAATATATATCTAAAAAATGTTATTTTATGGTGACCAGTCAAAGATGGCACCCGGTCAAATATGGCACCCGGTCAAAGACCTTTACATTGGCCCGGTCTGGTAGGACACAGCCACATATCATGTATTGATCATTTGTTCGCTAATTCTTCAGGTATATTCACCACTTTCAGACGCTCGTTGTCACTGCTAATGCAACCCTTTTCCCATTGAATCTAGGCAAGGCCCTTTTTCACCTACAATTGGTTATTAAATATATATAAGAGGAAATGTGTGCTTAAATAAACCAGAAAAGTCAGACCAAAAGAAAAAAGTATACTTTCTCACTTTACAAAATAATGGATCAGTACATTTTCATATTTTCATGGTGGAATGCTAGGTAAGATAACTAATATTTGATAATCCTGAATATATATGTATCCATACTCCTCATAATATAGTATGATACTAATGATGTCCGACATGTGGTACCACAGAAATCCAGAGATTGCCCACCAGCCTTGCAAAACAGGGCCAGTTCAAGGTATCATTACGTATGGATATAATATGTGTGGATGCATGGTTTCAATTTTCATTTGCATTGTTATGATAATATAAGCCTAAAAGTGTGTGACTCGGGATGTGTGTCCGTCTTTGGGCGAATCTAGCCTATGTCCAATGATTGGAATGAGTTTCTGGTGTGTGGACAGTCTTTCATCAAAGCCAGCTTGTCTTTCCATGACAATTACCCTTTTCCAGTAAAGATTCAATTTTCAACAGCTTTTTGGACCACATTATTTGAAAAAAAGAAAACATGCCGTTCATAATCACACCAATCACTTATTTAAACTAGTAGAACCGAGATTATGATTTATATTCATCCCATATTAAACGCAGTTTTAATTATTCCTTTTTTTTAATTGAAAAGCCAAAGAAACGTTTGATTCTACAGCAATGAAAAAAGCAAAGAGTGAAGGAACTGTATATGGTCAAAACAATACATAGCATGTACATGAACCCTAAACTTATTCTATGAAGATAAGTTCTCCCAAAAGAAACATGGGACAAATTACTTACTGTCAATACGATCCACAAGAGTTACAGAAAAACAGAAGACAGCCAAGACCAGCGTCTTCCACCACATCCTGCCGAGGATGAGATCTGGAATGATGTTTATTGTCATCGCGCTCTCTCCATGCGGTTTTATCAATAATGGATATCTGTAGGCTATACTTCTGATTCATAGCTGGTGTCTACAATGTTGGCTCAACAGTGCACGGTTTGGATGGGCACATTACTTTTGTATGAGCCAATGTAGGGTAGGGTAGGTTCACCCTAAGTCAAACTCATACCTTGAGTCAACCACTTTCGACATGAAATTACCAGTTTACTATGGATCTGGTGACAATAAACTCCCACTGAATTAAAAATTGAAGTGTTTTAGAAGTATATACGACACATTGCATCCATATCATCATTCTTTTTCATATTGTAAAATCAGTCAGGAGTTCCCTTGTTTGACCTGTTTTGACAAACAGAGAATGATAATCTCTTCACTGTTCATACTCTTTGGTAGTTGATTCAAGGTATTTGTCCTTTTCGTACACAATGTTGATTAGTGTTGTGAGCTGGATATATGTCTAAATTACACAAATCATGACTTTATCGAGCAAAATCAATTTCCTAAATTACATTTAGGACTAATTTCTCAAGGTACCTTAAGTCAGTCATGGCATTTTCTGGAATTCTCTCACCCAGTATTCTTGGCTAAGAACTCGCCCCCTACCCTTGTGAATACCCCCGCCTCCCAGAGTACCATCTTACTACTTCTGGATTAAGGATAGCAGGCTTACTTGTCTAGTGTATAGAGGGCAAGGGTGAAACTCAAAAAGAGGGGGGAAATGGGGTTGAGGGGGGCAGAGCCCCTGATATACTCAATGGAAATTTCTACTAATCCTGATTATTCCATATGCAATAAATTATTTTCTTCTATATTATTAGTTGTAACATATTTACATACAATACAGGCATTCGTGTCAGTCAAGCCATTGATGAAAATCCTAATATTACTGGTTTATTATACATATTTCTGGTGGTTGTAATATGGTTGACACACTTTGGCTGACTTGGGGTGAAAAGGGCCAATTCTGAATGCTCTGACAAATCATAGAATTAGATACTTTAAACTGATATATGGTGTTGAAAGATATCATGAATGTTATTCTCCTGAGCAATACCTAAAACTTGGTTCTTTTCTGCAGGCTATGCACAAAATTCTCTAGTAGCAATCAGACCTTAAAGGTATCTCATAAAGAACATGGACCAGACCGGTTGAACATGGTGAATGTATCCTAGTTTATACAAATGACAGTGGTTTGACTAGACGGAATGCTCTGTTTAGTTTGACGTCTTTAAATATCTTCTCAGAAAAACTGAGTGTGTCGTAGAATGGCACCCTGTGTGTGGGGGGGGGGATGGGGGGGGAGGGTTAAGGTCTTTGGGTCTGATGACAAATAATATTTCAACAAGATATGCTTATTTCAGTTTTGTAGTGCTTTATTCGATATAGATATGTATATGATATTATGTATACACACACAATTATGAGTGCCGTCCGAGGGGATTGTCAGACGTGGCAAGAGGGGGTGAACCCTTTACTAGACCAAAAGTGACGCAGAGCCAGGGTGAGATTAACCTCCACAAACATATCTGCACCATGTGACACCACTAGGACAGAGGTACCCAGGCTAGTGTTTGTCAGTTACTAAGGTGTGTCCAGAACCCATACCTGCAACTGGTCCAAGTTCCAGAGCAAGGTGAAGGTCAAGTGAGAGCATACCCAGATTGCAGACTTGTACAAATATCTGATTTAACCTATATTGTGACACCTACAGTGTGAAAACACGGTTTAATAATTTTGACAATTTTTTGATATTTTAGAGTGACTGCAGCGTTCAGTTTTGGCAATTGACTCATCAGTAGCATGTTAAGGGTGCAAAAACATTGTTGTTTCTTTTTCTCCAAGAAAAATAAAAAATAAAATCAAGATCTAGTATAGGGATAGTATTGATGTAGAGATAGACTTGAACTTCATGGTTGGTGTAGTATACATTTAAGTGGCATAATCACTGAGCGTATCCAACTCACAATTCTAGTACTGTTCTAGTCTACTATGTGGTTAAGTGTGAGTGGTGAGAATATCAAGAAAAATGCTAGAGTAGGGCCAAATCGGCCCTATTCGGGGAATTTTTTTAATTTCAAGATTTTTTTCTGTTTTCCCACCTTATTTGGGTTTTTCCAAAAAATGGACTTTTTCACGATTTTCAAATAGAAAACCATATTTTTTTCAGCCTGGAACATTTTTGGAAAACTAAGTCACTGGAATCTGCCAGAGCTGCGGTTCAGTCTATGGCTGTTTGAACTAACTCCGGTTGATTTTCTGTCTAGATTTATAGTTATATCTATAGGGTGTCTAGTCAGGATAGGGTAGAGGGGATGCATAACACACAATACTAGTACTATCATACATGAATGTGAACCAAGTTTACTGTTATAAATTGCATGATTAGGGGTTCAATTTCTAGGAATCTGGAACTGTAAGTAGTTGTGTCATTTGCACTTCTAGAAATGATGCATACATAAACCACTTACACATATAATATAGATGTTACAAGAAACAGCCAGTGGAGCATATTCATTATGTGGGTTTCAATTCACATAGTTCATCAAATTATATTCAGATTTTAGAATACCCAAGTATGATAATATAAATAATACAAGTAGGGCAACATGATGGGCACATGTATGAAAACATGACGGCACAAGCATGACAACATTAGAAACAATGCATGATGAGCTTTCATTCTCAAAAACACCATACGTGCAAATGGAGATACATGTATGGAACCAGAAAATGCAAGTAGTTACATTAGAAACAATGCATGATGAGCTTTCATTCTCAAAAACACCATACGTGCAAATGGAGATACATGTATGGAACCAGAAAATGCAAATCCATATGTACATATATATATATATACATGTAGTCAGCAAATACAAATAAGTATATAGTTGTAGCAGACCGGAAATGATGTTTCTAGCCCTATACTCTATCTCTCTATATACATACAGTAAATATACATAACTACTGTACTCATATTTACTTATAAAATCACCTACCATATTTTTTTAACAAAGATGACTTATGGCTCAGTCTCACGACTTTGTAACAATTGGATCGTCTTTGACCAGTTGATGTCTTTGACCGGAAAACGTCTTTGACCGGAAAACGTCATTATAGCATAAATTAGGCCTATACAGTAAGAAAAGGTTGGAAAAAGTCAAAGCATATTTTCAGACCATATAAAAGGAAATTTATTTCAAAGTTGGTTATCTTTAAATGTAGACCCTATTTAGTTAATCATAACATCATCAAGTTTTTCCTCTGCCCGGTCAGAGACGTCACCTTCTATATAAAATTGTGTTTGAAGAGCTACACTGTGCAAAGTATTATGAAATAAGCATCCGGATAAACCTTTTCCTATAGTAGAGATATGGAAAATGACACAAAAAAAGAAATTTGCCTTTTCTAGCTACCCGGTCAAAGACGACACCCGGTCAAAGACGTCACCCGGTCAAAGACGTCACCCGGTCAAAGACGTCACCCGGTCAAAGACGTCACCCGGTCAAAGACGTCACCCGGTCAAAGACGATCCAATTGTCACAAAGTCGTGAGACTGAGCCTTATGTCAATTGCAGTAAAGTCTTCAAAACTTTGCGTAACTTTCCCTAATGTCCACATTTTGCCTTCTGTCATCATAACACTGCACTTGTGAGTAACTTGCATCAAAGTAAGCCTTACTGGTTGATACCAACAGGCTGCATGACGCACAAATGCATTGCTGGTTAATTACCAACCAGCATTGCATTTAGCTTGTACATTGTGAGGAAAAATGGACATGAAGCTAATCTGGTCATCACAAGGTCAAGCTTACTGTACAATAAAAACTATTTACACTGAAAAAGTAAACTTGTCTCCAGACTCATCAGGTCACCATCCCACAAATAGACTCTGGAGCTGGCAAATGTTTGATTTGTGGCTGACACTTGCCAAGTGGGTCTTCTATCTCCAGCTAGAAGACCTACTTCCTTGTCACTTAGACAAGTTTTTAACTCATTTATTTTATGACAGTCACTTGGAAGAGTCTGGAGACAAGTTTACATTTTCAGCGTTGGATCAGTAAGTCAGTCCTACCAAAGATCCAGGTGCCGGTGGAGCCCCATCCAGTGGAGACTCCTATATGGTTGATCTCTTGTGGGTCCGGGTCTGTCCATGACATGAACTGTTGGTTGTACAGCTGTGAACCTCTCCCCACTCTGAGAACAGACAATGGGTAGACTCATAAATATAGCTCTTAATCATATTGGGCAGGGTCATGACTCCGATTCACTGGGCCCCATTTCTTTTTAAAATTAAGTAAAATAACTAATTTGTGTACAAGCCACAGTCACTTGTTCTACCAGAGGGCTATTGGTGTGCGAAGGCCAAGTGTCAAGAGCTTAAAAGCTTAAAGCAAAAGTGTTCCAAAAATGTTATTACAGTACTTGGAGGATAAAGAAGAATTATATTGGGTAATAAGAGCCAACTATGAGGGACCTATGGACCCATGTATAGTCTTTTACAGTGTATTTTACACACAGAAAATGTTGGAAGAAAAACAAGATGGTCCTCTATAGAAAATAGAACCAATCTAGAAAGTTTTGCTTATTATCAATTCAGTATAGGCATAAAAGCAGTAGTGAAATTAATGAAAAACTACATGTGGATAACAGCTTTTTTGTAGCTGAATTTATTTAGGATTTTAGCAATGTGATGCAAAACCCTCTAATTAAATTATTCAAACATAACATTGTTACAGTTACATGCTCATTTTAACTCCCTCCTTCATGACACCGACCTTATGTTGTTGTCTGACCAGCTGATCCAGAGGCGGAGCAGTTCATTATTATTGAGTATACCCACTGTGGATCGATACGCCATACTTCTACACCCATAGCACTGCCGGATGGCAGAGAATTGATTATTCCCAGCTCCTGAAGCAGAGATGCGATTACTATTAGTAATACTACTATACCTCCTAAAGCAACAACAAGATAAAGAAACTTGAGACATGAGCCTGGGTAAGAGGGCTTTGAAACCAATAGGGGCCTGGCCTTGAGTAGGGGCCTGCATGGATGTCTATTGTACCAGAAGACATAATAATATATTTATCATATACTGTGAATCTTCACATAGAAGCCATAGCTAGTGCACAAGTCATGTCACCAGGGTAGCTTATAGGATATGGACCAAGTCACGGTGCAGCCTATACACGAGTTTTTAGATTTTAGTTTTTTGTATTCCACCAACATCGGTGGGCCAAAATGTTGTCATCCAATGAAAGTCTATAATGTTAAACCTATGGACGAATCTAGTCTGACTGACAGAACTACAGCCGATTCCTTCAGTGGCATGCTTCCTTTAGACAATGCAGCTTATTCATGAGAATTTATGGTACCATTGGGAAGGTGTTAACAGTGGAATTCAATGATACACATAAGAATACTGTTATAGCAGGATGAACTATGTTATAGTGTATAGTTTGGCATTCAAGCATCTATATGGCGAGTGTGGTCCAGATGCACTAACCCAGGCGGCAACACTTGGATGCCACATCCTAACCGCCATTGCATTTTCAGTTGGGCTCTGTCGGTTCATATGTAAGGAGGTATCATCTACCCCTTAGTGAGCTTGGTCTATAAGCTCTTCTTTATCATATCTACTTAGATATACTCATTTGTACCTTCTGATCCTAGCTTTGAAAAGGTTAGGGATTTGGTTCATTTCGTACTCTAGATAAAATAACATAAGCTGTGATCATTTGATTTGCTCTGAGCAGTTTGTGCTTGATTGGAATCTGATAACCGTAAAATATAAGGAAACTTGTGCAATTTGAAACTGACTTGGGACTTTTGCATCGGCTACACTATAAAACACATTGCAACTTGTATGATATAGCTATTCCCCATTAGCGAGATACAGTGGCTCTACCTGATAGAAGTATCTGTAACTATAATTAGCTGAAGCTGGTACCTGCCATGTTCAAAATCGGAGGTTTTAGGGGTCATAACATGTGGGTACTGTAAGAGGGTTGTACATGGACACTAGTTATTATGTCACCTGTCCAGTATAATATAGTGGTTATCATAGTGGACACACAGTCCAAAGGACCTAAGCTCAAATCCTATCCTGTAATTGTAAAAAAGAAAAAAATAGAAATTGATAGTATTATATATTTTGGTCAAATTGGTAGAAGTGAGTACCAACCTTGAGGATAGAGAAATATCAACAGTGGGGTATTCTGTTTTCATTCCCTTACAAATGTAATAAACTTGATTAATATGTACTTGACTGAATAGTACCCTGACATCAAATTCAGTAGATATGAAAAAAAAGCTTTAGAATGGAATGGTCACCAGATGTGGCCTGAGAGGTTGAGCTTAGGTCCTCTAGACTGTGAGTGCAATGTCCTAACCATTACACTATATTGGACACAGGTGACATAAGGAGTGTCCAGGTGAGACCAATTCACAATACCTGCACCCTGTTTGTACCCTAATCCTGGCCACGAGATTTGGCTAAGCTGGTTGTTGTATTAATACTGGGAATAGACCTAGTACCAGTGGGAATGGCGCTGTCCACTGGTCATCTCGCTAATGCGGAATAGGGTAGCAATGTAAACTATGTGATAAAAAATGTTGACATGTTTATCAGGTATCTTAGGTATGCCAATTAGGGCCCAGCTCCTAAAACTATAGCTGACTTGCCTTGAATAGCTGTCTGCTTTTATTAGGCGATGAGTGATTGGGGGTACCCAAAAGAACAGTTGCCCTGGCACCCTTATGTGTCAATACAGTATCTTTATAAACCATATAAAAGGAAAACGAAAAAGGATATCAACACACCGACCGCAATGCAGTTTGACAAATAATTGGTTCATTGAATGTTATTATTAACTCCATATGAGGAAGATAGCACATCATTTTCTGAACGAGACTTACCAAAGACAATTTCATAGTTTGAGCTGGTTCTGTCAGCAGAGAGTGTGACATGGGCGTTACTAGATGCCTGTACTTGGAAGATGAGGTAGTCGTCGCCTATGTCAGTCACACCATAGTCGTCCAGGAAGTAGTACCGGTATGCATTAGGTGTGTCTATCTGCACCCTAACACCTGACACAGAATGTGGTGAAACATTAGAACACAGCCAAAAATGAACATCTCAGTTCAAGAAAAAAAGATATATAGATAAACTCGCCTGGCACACAAATAACTAGTTTTAAGAAAAAATGTTTTATTAAAACCAGTCATTTGTCCGCCCGGCGAGTTTATTTATTTTATTTTATTGAAATAAGATAACTATTTTTGGCAGTGCATAAAATTAAATTGACAGACTCGATCAGCCATACATATTTATTATGCAATGAAATTGACAATGAAGGCAAGAGGGCATTATTACACCCGTCTGAGGAGCAATAGTTTTCTGCCAGTAGAAAAAAAGCACCATAAAACTATGTGAGTAGGCCGTGTCTGGTATGCAAGTTAGATTACCAGTGCAGGTTATTGAATCAGGATATAGTTTGGGGCTTTCCCCCTCCCTCAACAGGGGTGAAAATCCTTTCTGAAACACGCAGGGGATTCAACTATCAGTCGATCCCTTTTTGATATAGAAATGTTGGGCTTTTCCGCTAAAATATGATTAGATTATTACCCACCCTTCTCAGTCTTTTTGGTTCCCACCCAAATCCAAACCCCACTTGTTAAGAAATTGAACACTCCCTGACATTGATAAATGAAAAACATATTTCTGTACTGTGTTCATATGCTGACAATGCCATTTACAAGAACCTTACAGTGCCAGTGTAAATGCAGTACTTCTCCCGCTCCAAAATTCCTGTCCTAAATTAGTCAGTGGCTATGGGAGCTGCCAGGCACACTGGTAGCCAATGATACAGTATTAATGTTATACTAAAGTTTTCAGACCCCAGGTGTGAGTTATAGGATTCTCCCAAAGTAAGGGTGGAGGATATAAGCTAGGTGTGGTTTCTTACCAGCATATACCTATAACACATTCTCACCAGTTTTGGAAATCATAGATTCTTAACTCTGAAAATTCACTCTGTGCATTCTGGACGGCTCACCGCTAGTAGTCAATGCGCATATCCATGGACCAACCCCCTGCCCTAAATGCAATGAGCGCCAACTTGCTCTCTGACCTTTCCCCGATACCACACACCAAAAAGGAAAGGAGTCAAATGTGTCTTCCACGTGGCTCGCGGCTCTGTTAAAAAAAGACACAGTTTACACCTTTACTTTTCTCTGTGCAGACACATATTTGGATATTGCGTGTGGCCTCTGCATCCAACCATTCAGTGCCTGCCTCATCTTTTTCTCAGAATTCTCTGGGCTTGATCACTACTGAGTACTACTCAAAAATTAAAGGCCAGGCTTCCAGTGCGTATCCAAATACCTTTAACATTTAATGCACTACTTTGAGGATCCTACCCATGATGCACAGAGTTCTCAGTGGTAACATACCATGTATTGATTGTTCACCAATACTCCTATTGTATTGATCCCTCCTCTAATTTTTAAATGATGAACTCAAAGAAACATTTGGTTCTGTTCACAGGTGTCAGGCGATTTTCCCCCTGGAATTCTGCCCCCCCCCTAAGTTCTTCCTCCTGGAATTCTCCCCCCTTGGTAATTCTGCCTCAGGAATTCTCCCCCAAAACGATAAAGGGAGGGAGGAAAATTCTAGGTGGGACATTTCCAATATGGGACATTTCCGGGGGGGACAGTTCTGGGGGGGATTTGGGTGGGGGGAGGGCAAATTCCAGGGGAAAAAACGCCTACGACCCTGTTCACATTCCACAGCAATTAAAATGACAATCTACAGAAATTCAGAAAAATTCAAAGGTAGTGACTAACCCTGAACTTATGCCATGAACATAAATATTACCAAAGAATACTTTATAACCTGGCACAAATTACTTACTGTCAATGTGGCCCACAAGAGCAAGCCAGAAGGCAGCCACGACCAGCGTCTTCCATCCCATCCTGTCAATGATTAAATCTAGAACAGTGCTTACTCTGTTATGGCTGTCTCCAGGTTGCTTTATTAATCATGGACATGTCTAAGCTATAATGCCATAGCAGGTCGCTGGGATGTTGGCTCCGTGTCAAGAGGTTCATGGACAGAATTGGTGTGCTTACACAGTTGTTGACAAAGTTTTCTTAGTTCCAGTTCTAAAAAGGTTAAAAAGGAATATTTATGATATCCTCTCACAGTCTTTGCGAAAACTTTTTCATCCCAAACGACATTCGGTCCTGCAAATTTTCAAAACTGCAGGACCGGCTACATTTTTGGAGGACAGAATAGGCACAGGTCTGATGATTTCTGTATTTTAAGCATAAATGAATTTTGTCCATTAAATTTTTTTATTTGTATTCATTAATGGTCAAATCAGGATAGATATATAGTTTAACACAGTATATTGACACACATGTTTCAGCTTTAGAAGCCCAACTGAATTCTTCTAGTTCAGAAAAGCCCAAGATGTGACTGGACATTCGGTCCTGCTACACTTGTTAATCTGCAGGACCATTGGCATTTTAGGAGGACATTGCCACTGTCCTGCATGTTTTCGCAAAGACTGTCTCAGGGACAAAGTAAAACCCTTATCCCACCGGTCTACGTGCAAGGCCATAGACCTCTGAGCCCAGAGATCTGTGTGGTATAGGAGGGGACTCTGGGAACACCATCTTTTTTTTTCTTCTTTCATGATGTTTATTGTTTTTTTCATGTTTTTTCCCCGCTTGTTTCAATTGTTTTCATATTACATGTTTTTCATATAATATCATGTGTACCTGATTATGTACCTGCTGTGAGCAGGCCTGTGACTTTGGGTCACAATTACTGGTAATAAGTTAGCGCAATTGCTATTGGTTTGTTTTTTTGTATTGTATTGTAATTTCTTTTATTTATACTGAAAGTATTTAGGTCAAAGACCTGAGTTTAACATACATCCAGTCTCCTTCTCGTATATCAAAATCCTGTACGATTGTAGCTGATCAGATTAAAAAATAAATAAAAAAGTAATAATAATAAATAATAGATAGTACAAATCAAAGATGGCTGGGCCATGACTTAGTGTAAGAGCAAAGAAGTTAGTATTTGAGAGTAAAGATAGGATAGATCTTATCATCCAGGCCGATGTTGAGGCCTTATGAGGGTGATGGTTCTCACCTCGCGTTGCATATATTCATAGAAAAAGCCGATGTTATTGGCTTAATAGGACAGATGGTAGGTCCTAGATCAAGGGTGGTCAGGCCTTGATCTCATTGGTCATGGCAGTTGTTTGCATTAACATGTATGACTTGGGATTACATGCCTATCTGCTTACTCATATATGTGTACTTATGTTGCACGCAATGCATGAAGTTTCTGCTCATTTAACCATTCATATCTTTCAACATATGAGCTATTGTCAGCCTGAACTTTATTAAAATAGAGATTTACTATTATAACCTTCATATGGACAACATTTTTTTCTATAAAAAATTCGATTGATAATGCATGGTTTGAATGCATTATCAATCGAATTTTTTATAGAAATACTTGTCCAAAGTATGGACCCATGCACCCCCTCACTACTTATCTATGGCCATTGGTGCCGCTGCCCCATTTTACTCCTATATAATGTCCCTGGCCACCCAGGTACATTCTTTACATGCACACCACTAGTGTAACTCGGATTTGATGTCCCTGGACATCCAGGTACACTCAGTGCACACACACCCAGGGTGGCAGAGTCACCCAGGGTCAAACCAATCAACCTGAGGGAACTCAGCTCACAAACATACCCACTATAAATCACCTGATGAGAACATTTGTTCGAAACCAAGCCTCCAAGAACATTACCCCAACCTTTATAGCATGACTAAAATATACAGTGTACATATTTAGTCAGTATAGCCACAGAATAAACAGGATAATCTGACAGAGCCAGACTACCCTACACCCCTCCACATGGATCAGTCCATATTATTGTGACCTCATAGGGTCACTGACCAATGAGGGATCAATATGAGAGGAAGTGGCCATTTTGTTTAGTGCATGCTGGACATAAACAAATTTATGCAAATCCAGTGGGGTACATAAGGGACAGCACAGGGCGCCATACGGCCTCTTGGATAACCTTGGTAGTGAAGTGAGTACTGCAACGTCAAACCACATATTCATATGGACAACAGATTATAATCTTCTTTATAAATGGACAATATGCAATCACAACTTGTATTGATCAAACGGACTTCGGCACATCACCATCTGGGCTGATATCTGCTAAATCCAACTTTTACAACCACAACCTCTCACAGTCAGGCAGTTCTATATTTTTAATTCTCTTCAGGTTGAGGACATGCCCACTATTGTAGTACGCCCCAGACGAGCCGTACTTGTACTCACCATCTAGGACGTACTAGTATAGTGGCCTGCACAGCAGTACCAGTGTATTAAGGCATTTACATAAGATGTCTCTAACCGTCCAAATGTGTTATATCATGTATGGTACCATTGGAAAGAGGACATCTGCATCTACACACTAGCTAATTTGCATTGAACATGGCACATTCATAAAATACTCTTACAAAGACCCAGTAAAATCTATTTCCGAATTTTCTGTTACATTTGCTGATAAGAATAAACATACAGAGTAGTAGTCTAGGCACTGATGTATGACTCTGCATTTTGGTTTTATCTCCCTGTATAATGGCGCACACTAATTGCCCGAGTACCATGCACGGTACCACAATACTGGTATGGTCTACTTGACATGACTGTACCACAAAAGTGGTACGTCCCAAAAAAAGGTATTCCTGTCCCCTACCTGGTTATTACCTATTTGGTTTGAGTCCTAATCTCTTACAAGTCGAGTACAACATGTGTTACAGAATGCCCTCAATAAATAATTGTTGCCTACCATTTTTCTCACTTCTAGTGATATATGCTAATCAAATATTCATCATTAGCGCACAAACGTCATGACTTGCTATGTGTACAAAAAAAACGTGCCTTAATAGGTCAGTATATTTTGAGAGTCTACAATATATGCAGGAGAATATTCCTTTTCTAAGTGGGATTGAACTGAAGTGTTGGAATAGAAACTTTGTCTGTTTCTCATTATTATCTATAATTCTGCACAAATCATGATACCTTTCAATAGATTGAATCTTCTGGGTTAATGGAACAAAATGTATGCATACCAGCCCAAATTTATTGGAGGCTAAATGAAAGGGTAAACTTTTGTCCAATCTGACAGAAAGAGGTAAAGAAAATTACATCAATTAAACTTCAAACAGCCAAAATGGGCCAACTGGGCATCCCTGGGTTTCCCATGGGCTCAGCATGCGCAGCCAGGTAGGGCCCAGGTGGGCTCAGCCCATGTAATGAACCTCGTTTTTAATGGATTCCTTGCATTGCAGATACTTTAATTTATCCTCGCTTGTCCCTTTCTTCTAGAAAATGCAAGTTCAAATTATTTTTCTTATGCTATGATGTCTACCTGGGTTTCACCTGGGCTAGAGCTGGGGTCTGCATGGGTTTCCCATGGGCTTGGTGTGGGCTGCCAGGTGGGCTCAATGTGGGCCAGCCAACCAACTTCACTATCTGGGCTAATTCTACCAGCACAACTTTCATGATCATGTTTCAAAGACCTTTTCCCAAAAGAGTGGGGTTCATCTGGGCTAGCCCTGGGCTAAGTGGACAAGTATTGTTCCTGAGCTTACCACTAGATGCCATCATTGAGAGTACATGGGATTTGATATCCTATAGACATTTTCTTGTCTTTATTACAATGAGCCATAAATTAACAATTCCTTTAAAACCATTGAAATGAAACACCTGACACCTTTCCCCTGTATATGATCATAGTACATAGCCCAGGACTCCCTCAGGTATCACTATCAGACTTATAAGAACTCTGACTGTGTCACCCAATGTGATCAGAGTTACCCACATAGTTAGTCAAAGGATGCATTTAGCTTTTCCTCCTGAGATAAAGGGAAGAGTTCACATTAAATACACATAAATTAATTGGCCCACCCCCCAATTACGTGTTCCCGAACTGAAGGAGCCCACATGGGTCCCACTTAGATCTGAACAGGGCCAGCCCACTTCAAACCTGGGCAAGCCCTTCTGGGCCCCACCTGATAGCCCTGGTCAAAACGAAGCGGGCCCCAGATGGGCAGCCCATATGGGCCCCATAAGGCAGCCCATCTGTGACCCACCTAGGGCCCACTAGGGTGTGTTGGCTGGGTGTAGCTTGCATGTGTGTTAAGGCGAGGCTCCACTAACTGATTTTGTTCTCAAATCAGTGCTATTCTCACAAATTTAACTCAGTTACATACCGTGACAATTATATACTTTAGACAGAGAATGCCATAGGTTTGTGTTTATAAATAATTTTTATGTTCATAAACAAGTGCAAATTATACTTGCCAAGGCAATATAACACGATCGAGCAATTTTTTGCAGGGTTTGTGGCCGTCAAAACGTGGTCATACATAGCTAGGTTATTGATTAGCCCTCCTGATTGCTCTCCTGATTATTACATAGTTGATCTATTGAAATATTGTCTCCCTGTGTGTGCGCACATAGTGCAATTGTTTAAATTGTACTATGAAGGACAAGATTGATTTGTGTATAAACTTGTGGTCAATAAATGATTAAAAACTCTCAGAAATTTCTAAGTTACTTTTTATACCTCATTCACATAAATATACGTACACGGTAAAAAAGTGTTTAGAATTTTTACACTTACTTTGTCCCTTATTCAAACACTTATCAATAGTGTTTGGATTCTAAGCGCATTGCAACTAAACACTTTAATAAGTGTTAAGGTTTTAAACACTCATCTAAACACTATTGGTAAAAGTGTTTAGTATTCAGACACTCTTTACCTAAACACTGAAAAAGTGTATAGATTAAAAGTTGACACTTATTCAAAAGTGTTTAGATATTAAACACATATTAGCTAAATACTTTCAATAAGTGTTTAGGTTTTTAGATTTATAGAAAAGTGTTAAGAATATAAACATTTGTACACTGAAAACCCAGAGCAAGGAGCCTAGTCATTATGACGACCTAGGTAGTCATAATGAATAATGGCAGATGGAGTGGAGAATGGTGTATGAATATAGTCTCTAATTAGTTCACTTCTTAATAAGAGACATCCTTTTCACATATTTGGTGTAGTCTTGATTGAACTAAGTAGCATTACTTGTTATAAATAAGTTGCCAATGGGTGAGAATGATGGCCCCAAAGGTATAGAGACCACTCTGCTCCCTGTCACCAGTGTATATCTCAAGACAGATATAGTTATGCAAAATGTTAAAACCAGGTGGCAGTAGTGTGCCATAAGTAGCAAGTGAGGAATAGAATTATGTACCATAGGGTAGTCATTGGGACAACCTAGGACTTGAGAGTTGTCACTACCGATGACTTTAGGTCTTCAAATGGACAATACATAAATTAACAACCTTAAGGTAGTCATTCTGACAACCTAAATATTGTGACTACCTAAGGTCGTCATTATAACAACTTTGGTCTGAATGGCTCAGATGGGTAGTCACAATGACGACCTAAGGTGGTCACTTTGACTACCTAAAGTTGTCAGTTTTGGCATTGTCAAAATGACGACCCTGAGGTTTTCAGTGTAAGTTCTACATAGGTCAAAGAATCACAGTAATCGCTCAGGCTGTTTTAGCAGGGCAATACATACCATGGACAATTCCAATTTAAAAGAAATAAGATTTACAATTATAGGAGGTACTTATTATATGAATCACGTGCGAGTGTGACTGTACTTCATTGACACAGAGCTATGCCGGTATATTGATATTCTACAACAAATCCAGGTGCCTCATATGTCAAGTTACATGTTTCAATGTTTATTTACGTCTAAATGAGGAGAAGAGGATATTGAGACATATACGTCCATTGGACATAAGTAAACCTTGTCGTTTTGATGTCCAACGACCCTCCAGTATTACCGGGGTTATAATAATGTGTTCATCATTATAACGGTATAAGTACTAGTGAGTTTGTTTACCCCCATACAGACCAGTGAGACATCACATTGTATGTCTCACTGACAATTCACTCTTTGCATTTTGGGTGAAGGTCAAGTGAGACCATACCCAGATTTCAGACTTGTACACATGTTTTTAACCTATTGTGACACATACAGTGTGAAAACACTGTAAAATATTTTGGATGATTTCCTGAATATTTTTAAAGTGACCCCAGCATTCAGGGTTGTCAATCAAAGTGGGTATATCCGATTTTTGTCAAGTTTTAAATCCTACATAAATGTGTTCGAAATACTATAAAAGTGTATTATTTATGGGTTGGCGTACATTAAAATGGTATCAGTAGCTCAGAAAGTGGGTCCCATGGGGTCCAACCACAGTCTTTTCTGTTGCTTTTACCTTTGGGCATTAAAATCGTGCACAATTTTATTTTAAAAATGACCATATCGTAGGAAATGAAATAAAAGTTGGGCAATATCGGTGGGAATGAGGGGGAATTGAATAAATAGGAAATTAAGTATGATACTTGGGAACATCCTGACTCATTATTAGGGAAATTTATTTTTTTGTCCCACACATCGGATATACTCACTTTAAAATTAAAGCTTATACTTTCAGTAATGCAATAAAATAAATAAGTTACATTTTCATACTCACAGTGGGGTATGATGTTGAATCTCAAAGTCGCAAACGTAGAACAAACTCTTTGAAATCTGTTGCTCCAAGTGACATGTGGTTGCGTCTAAAGGTTACTCCAGACGATATGCATCTGTTAGTACATTTGGCCTGTTTGCGTTTCACGTGGTGGGGAATATACTACTCATCTAATAGCCGGCAGAACCCAGGCAAAAATTGTGCACCAACCCTGACATACGGGTCTCCCGCTAGGCAACTCCCTTTTCCTTTACCATTGGTGGACTTGAAATTCACCTCGTATCTACCTTGAAACATATTTTATTGACCAAATTCGATGGGAATCACCCTTTCAATCATGTGGAAATGCCTGGTTAGTCCGGTGCAATCATTACTGAACTCCCAGACTCAAATTACTGAGACACTCCATTGACTTAGAACTACCATTGCCTGTGGACAATGGGCGATAGTATGATGTAATACATTGCGTGCCGCCTCATGAGGAGCAAAGGCACTGCTGGTCCTAGTATATGCATAATGTAGCTTCCACCTTAAAGTATGAGACATCAAGATCTCATCAAGTTATAGTAAACTCTTGGCCACATCAGCTTAAACTGTCTGTAGTGATCCTTGTATCTTCAGGAGTCAATTCGCTGTGCTGGAGCCCTGCTCCATTCCCATGAATAAAGCTTAATTTATATGGTGGCCGATGCCCAAAAATACCACCCGATTGAATGGCAGCATTAAAACGCTTCCCGACACCCTACCATGGAAGGTTACATGAGATAGTGGAATCGGCAGAGCCGCTGCTTAGTCTATGGCTGTTTGTCAAGTCCATTTGCTGTATAGACTTATATTTACATTCATAGGGTGTCTATTCAGGATAGAAGGAGGGGAGTTGCGTTACCCACAATACTATTACCGTAAAACTCCTCCTTTAAGACGACCTCACCTTTAAGACGACCCCCTTGTATGAGAGAAAACTTTAAAATGGTTTACTCTTTATTCCTATATAATAAAACACTACCTTTAAGACGACCCCCTAGTTTGGGAAAATAAATCTCAAAATAAGGTTGTCTTAAAGGCGGGGTTTTACGGTAATATCATACATGAATGTGAACCAAGGTTTCTATTAAAAATTGCATGATTAGGGGTTCAATTTCTAGGAATCTGAAACTGTAAGCATTTTTTCTGTCATTTGCACTTCTAGAAATGATGCATACATACACCACTTACACATATGTTATAGATGTTACAAGAAACCAGTGGGACATATGGTCCATTATATGGGTTTAAATTTGCATAGTTCATCAAATTATATTCTGATTTAGAACCCCATGGCATACCCACGTATGATAATATGAATAATACAGGTAGGACAACAGGATGGAGACATGTATAACAACATGATGGTACATGTATGAAAACTTGATGGCACAAGCATGACAATATTATAAACAATGCTAGATGAGCTTTCATTCTCAAACGCACCATACAAGCATTAATGGAGATACATGTATGGAAGCAGAAAATCCAAATTCATATGTACATATGATATATGTAGCCAGCAAATACAGTTAAATATAGATCTATGTAACCAGTTGTAGTAGATCGGATATAATCTCTCTAGCCCAATACTCTACCTCTCTGTTTACATACAGTGAATATACATAACTACAAAATATATGTACTCATATTTTCTTATAAAATCACCTATCATATTTTCTTCTAACAAAGATGATTTATGTCAGTTGCAGTAAAGTTGTTTAAACCCCCCAAGGTCCACATTTTGCCTTCTGTCATCACTACACTGCACTTGTGAGTAATTTGCATCAAAGTAAGCCTTACTGGTTGATACCAACAGGCTGCATGATGCACAAATGCATTGCTGGTGAATTACCAACCAGCATTGCATTTAGTTTGTACATTGTGAGCACAAATGGACATGAAACTAACTTTGTCATCAAAGGGTCAAGCTTACTGTACGATAAAAACTATCTTCACTGAAAAAGTGAACTTGTCTCCAGACTCGTCTAAGTCACTGTCATAAAATAAAAGAGTCAAAATTTGTCTAACCTCCAAAGATCCAGGTGCCAGTGGAGCCCCATCCGGTGGAGATTCCTATATGGTTGATCTCTTGTGGGTCTGGGTCCGTCCATGACATGAACTGTTGGTTGTGCAGCTGTGAACCTGTCCCTACCCTGAGAACAGAAAATGGTTAGAATTCACAAATATAGAATCAATCAGGGTCATGATTCTGGTTGACCTGATTTCACTATTGGCCCATGTAAAGTCTTTTATAGTGTATTTTACACACAGAAAAAATGTTGGAAAAAAATGAGGCAGTCCTCTCTATAGAAAAATAAAACCAATATGAGAAGTTTGCTGATAATCAATTCAGTATAGGCATCAAACCAGTACCGGGTAGTGAAATTAATAAAGAATTAACTCGGGATAACAGCTTTTTTGTAGCTGAATTCATTAGGATTGAAGCAACGTGAAGCAAAAGCACTCAAGGTAAACTATTCAAACAAAACTGTGTTACAAGTTCATGTAGTCTTTGTATAGAATTATATCCTCTACAAACTCCCTCCATCATTACACCCACCTTATGTTGCTGTCTGACCAGCTGATCCAGAAGTCGAGCAGTTCATTATTATTGAGTATACCCACTGTGGATACATCCCTCATATTTCCACACTGATGGCACTGCCGGATGGCAGAGATGCCATTACTCCACCCTCCTAAAGCAACGACAACAAGCTTAAGATAAAGAAACTTGAGACAGGAACTTGGGTGACAGGGCTTTGAAACCAATAGGTGCCCAGCCTTGAATAGAGGCCTGCATAGACGTCTGGCTACCACCGTGCCAGGAGACATAATATAACATTTATCATATACCGTAATCGATGTAATAAGCGCCCTCCCACTAATAAGCGCCCCCCCCCCCTTTTTTGCAGAATTCTTTTCCAGATTTTTTAATGTGTTTCTGCGATTAGAACTGTTACTGATCTCATCTGTGTGTAAATGGAGTACTTCACACCTGTGCAGGTGTTAAGGTCAAGCCAAGTGTGAAGTAACAAGCCTTTTAGATGCCACTAAGGTCTGTATATGACAGCCATGGGGGGCGCTTATTAGAATGAATACTTGAGGCTGATTTTTTCACCTAAAATAATATTTTAAGCGCCCTGGGCGCTTATTACGTCGAATACGGTACTGTGAATCCTCACGCAAAGGCTGCGGCTAGTGCGCAAGTCAGGTCACCAGGGTGGCTTATAGCATGAGGACCAAGCCACGATGCAGCCTATACACCAGTTTTTAGATTTTAGTACCCGTAGAGAAACGTTATATAATGTTACATAGCGTTATAAAATGTTGTATAACTTTTTTTTTTAACTTTTGACATCATTTTCTTTGTCTCAGTGAATTGTTGAACTAGGATGGTTTCAAAGCCGACAATGTTGATCGAGACTTACCAATGACAACTTCATAGTTTGAGCTGGTTCTGTCAGCAGAGAGTGTGATATGGACATCATTAGAGGCCTGTACTTGGAAGATGAGGTAGTCGTAGCCTATGTCAGTCACACCATGGTCCTCCAGGTAGGTGTACTGTTTGTAATTAGGTGTCTGTATCTGTACCCTAACACCTGACACACAATATAGTGAACCATTAGAACATAGCAAAAAATGATTACTGTAAATTCCCGCGTATAACCCGCATCTCGCATATAACTCGCACCCCGACTTTGGGAGAACCCTATAAACCGCCTCAGAGATGTGAACATTGTGATTTTAGTACTGTACTATACGGCCGAAAACCCTCATATTACCAGCAGCCTAGACCATGTGAATTTTGAAGAACCCAGGGGTTGGTTTGCTTATAACCAGCGGGTTATGCGCTGGAATTTGTGGTATATATCAGTTCAAGAAAAAAAGATAGATAAACTCGCCTGGCAGACAAATGACTAGTTTAAGAAAAGATATTTTCTTAAAATAGTTATTTGTCCGCCAGGCGAGTTTATTTATCTTATTTTCTTGAAATGAGATAACTATTTTTGGCAGTGAATAAAGTTAGATTGACAGACTCATCCAGCCATACATATTTATAATACAATGGGCCCCTTAGAACAATCTTAACAAGAATTGCGGTTGTTGCCGCGTAAAAAAATGCCTCAGGCATTTTTATACTTGGCAACAACCGCAATTCTTGCAATCGAAGGAACATAATGTCTACATGGTTGGTATGTTTGAAGGGGACCCATTCAAGACACCAAATAAGCAAAGCGGGGGAGGGGTTCTCAGGGGGAAATATGATATTACTTCAAATGTGGCAGTTCCTAGGAATTCCTTGGGTCCATGTTAGGGGGGTATGGAAATTTGTGTTGCTAGGCAGAGCAACAAACTAATAGAACCATTGAATTCCTTAGGTCCATTTTAGGAGGGGGTAGGTATAATTAATAATTAACCTCAAGACTACGGAAATGTGTGTTGCTAAGCAGATAAACAATTAGAATAGCTGTTGCTAGGCAACCAGCTGTATTATCAACAAACACTGTGGTTTTATCTGTACTTCAATATATATATGCTAGATCTTATTTGAAACAGGGATTGGTACCTTGCCTAATTCCCAGACAAAATTCAATGGGTTTTGCTACCTTAGTTCCAGGCATTGCTTACAGAGGGTAGTACATATGTTAATGTCCCTCAAAAACTGACTGGGAGCAATGTGACAACTCAATTACTGTAAAAGGCAGCAAGATATAGTAAAATAGTTGTTGGAAAGTAGGAGAAAACTTCTTTGGGCTGTAAAATTGTCCGTGAATTGTACCTGTCCGTGAATTGAGCAGGTTACCCTATGTTGTTATCATTATTATCTTACTTTCATATCAGGTGAACTACATTGATTCTCTTCCTGAACAGTATAACTATACGGGGATTGTATCTTCATATATTCTCTTACCCAAAAAAGTAGGATGACAACCAGGGGGAATGTTAGACATGTGCCCCAACCGCTTTTGTTTTTGTATTTTCTCAAATTATTATGGCAATAAATAGTGTGCCTTGGTATGCTAATTTTTGTGAACATACATAGACAAATGTATCATGTTAATTATAGTCATTGACATGAATTGGATGTCAATGACATCTCTACGACAAATTGATATAATTAATATGTTCAAATGTAACGTTTTTGCAATCATTTTGTGATCATATCTGGAGTTTAATACTAGTCTTGAGGTAGTAGATATATGGGTGAGCACGACGACATATTTTGGGCATCTCCCCCCCCCCCCCCTCAACAGGGATGAAAATCCTTTCTGCCATCCCCTGGAGGGGATTCAACTATATCATAGTCGAGCCCTTTTTGATACAGTTATTGTGGGCTTTTCTGCTAAATAAAGAATTAGATTAGTTTGGTACCACCCTCCTCAGTAGGGGTTGAAATAATCTTGGTCCCTTGCTTCAATGGGTCTAAGTTTTTTGGTTCCCACCAAGTTCAACCCCCAATAATTGGAGGGCCAGGCTAACAATGTTAAGGGGGGTTGGTGTTGTGACCAATACTTTGTTTGAAACTTGTATTAGGGTATGTTGAGGGTGCTGATTCCGAATCTGCCATGTGAAGTGATATCTGTGTCGCAACAAGGTCAAATACAAGGTCAAATGTCAATGAAATATATCAATCAATAAACATAAAACAGTTTAAGCAGAGTAATAGCAGTTAAAGCAAATAGTTCATTCTAATTTATTTGCAATCACTTGTACTGGTACTGTTTCGACAGTATGACTAAGGGAGATGTCAGTCAGATACTTAAAATAAATAAGCTTCACCTTTAAATGTTTTTTTATTTGTTTCAAAATGTGTGTACTCATTTCAGTCTTATTTTTACATAAAAATTGTAACCTTTGACCTTGAATTTGACCTTGATGCGACACGGATATCCCAATAGACATGGCATATTCGGAATCAGCACCCTCAAAATACCCTTGTACAACACTCAGACAAAGTATTGGTCTCCACACTAACCTAAAGTTAAATATTAACAATTGGTCGTCCTGGCTCCCCAAGTACCCCCCTTGTTTAAGAATTGAACACAATGCTGACAATGCTATTTACAAGAACTGGCAGTGCCAGCGTAAGTGCAGTACTTGCGGTTCCAAACTTCTTGTCCTAAATTAGTTAGTGGCTATGGTAGCTACCCAGTAAACACAACTACGTTGGTCAGACGTAGATCTACGTAGATTTTTGGTCTGAACTACGTAATTTTTGTAGGTTTATCAACGTCAAAACGTTAAGGTTTATTTACCAATCTCAGACGTAAATCTACCTTTAACACATTACATCTAATTCTACATAGTGGGATTCAGACAAAGACTTGTAATATATTGCTGACAAATTAACATTAACAAACAATATTCATACAAAATAAGTACTATAATTTTCAATCTCATTTCATTCTACATGGTATGTTCTTGTTGTTCAATTGAACAGCCTGACAGCATAAATATGTTGAATAGTTTTGGAGTTTAGAGAGGCTTTGTATTTCTTCCATTACCGCCAATGTGGTGTCCTCACAGTAAAGTGCCGGAAGCACCTATTCATGCACAATGCTTTAATCACCCATCCTTTAAATATAAATATTCTTTTGAATACGGTTTATTTGCATGATGTTGAATTCATAATTAATGAGAATTTACTGCTTGGATGTGGTAGATTTGTTAAAGAGCTGTAAAATTCTCTCCATAATTGATAGTGCTGCCACCTAATGTGACACAGAAAAGTCATCTACCCAATTGAAGTTGAAAAGTTACGTATTATAACGTAGATCTACATAGATTTTTTTACGTAGATTTACGTCTGAATGAGGTAGATCAACGTAAATCGGACGTCTACGTATGTTGAACGTAAATAAACCTTAATGTTTTGACGTCTACAAACCTTCCAAAATTACCAATCTCAAACCTTTTGGTTGGACATCTACCTAGAGAAACCTCTGAGCTACATTGGAACTACGTAGGGTGTTTACTGGGTACCAGGCACACTGGTAGCCAATGATACACTATCAATAATGTAAACTCACATAACCCCTTGGGTATACACAAACCAAACCTCCACTACAAAAGTCTAGGTGAGGGTTTTAGTATAGTACAGAACCCCCAAGTGCCAGTTATAGGATTCTCCCAAAGTCAGGGTGTGGGTTATATGTGAGGTGCTCGTGATATGCGAGGTGCAGGTTAAACACAGTAGTTTAAGGTGGGTCGCGGCCGTTGCAGAATGGACTACTGGGCATCATTTTTCGCATATGGCTTAAATATGTCAGAATTATGCCATTTTTGGGAGGGGTATGCTCAGATTTGTTTTTTACATTCTTTCTGAGGCGATTTCGAGCAAAATTGACCATTTTAGAACACTTTTTATTTTGATATAATAATTATAGGCATTTTATACCATTCTTCAGGAGCTTTAATTTATGAAATAATAAAAGCCATTTGAAAGAGGATAATAGTGAATAAATTGCTTGAATATATCCAAGGCTACATGGTGAGATAATTTTATATGCAGATTGTTGGAATTTACCCATAATGCAATGTTTCAAAGATTTGATTTAGTCCATTTTTGCATTACTTTATTACTTTAAAGGGCCAAAACCCTCAAATTATGCACGGGACCCCATATCAAAATTATTCTTATTCATTGGGAAATGATCTAGGCAATCTTTTTGGAAAGTTTAAGAAAAATCTGAACATTTTTACTACTATGTTTCTTTGATTATGCAAAAGGTTAATGAAAATGTATTCCTACTCTTCTCCGAAAGATGACATTTTTACTCAAAATGCAAAGTGATAAAACTCGAAAAATATTTTTAGAATAGAGGTATATATCCTTGCGTTCATTTTGTGATGTTTCAGAATTCTCTGGTTATTGGTTGATAGAAAATAAAATCATAGGAATTTTTACATTATTTTCATCTTTTTAATGTAAATTTAAAAAACTTTTTTTTTGTCAAAATTCCATATCATTAAAAATGGCTCGGGACCCCCTATTTTTCTTTTCATTTTCCGTTTTCAAATGATTTAGGGTTGCCACAGAATGAAAATTGTGAAATTCTGAACACTTTGATTCAATGGGATCGGCCCACCTTAAAGTAGGACCTGGCACAAAATATTAGAAAGCTGTTGAGCTTAATTTGGTAGAAATAATGATGTTTAAACACTGTGCATATATGGCCATGCCTCTATCACATCCCTTACTATAGTCCAGTTTCAATGGCAATTAGTGGCAATCTCACATGTAGTGGCACCAAGCATGGCTATGGCTTAGGATATCCTTGAGTCTATGACAGTGACTACAGGTGGCATCACTGCTCAGCATGGTCATTCTCACCTTGTTGATACCAGAATATACCTATGACACATTCCCATCAGTTTTTATCATGGATTCTAAACTCTGAGAATTTCCCTCTGTACATTCAGGATGGCTCACTGCTATTAGTTAAAGGAGCAATATCAGCACTCGCGCAGCTACCACATAGTAGACTAGAACAGTACTAGACTTTTGAATGGGACACGCTTGGTGATTATGCCGCTTTAATGCATATATCCGTGGGCCAACCCCCTTCCCTAAATGCCATGATCACCAACTAGCCCTCCAACCTTTCCCCGAAACCAAACACATATTCAGCCCTTCGGTGCTTGCCTCATCTTTTTCTCAGAATATTATGGCCCCTCCCTACTGAGTACTACTCAAAAATTAAAGGCCTGGCTTATAATGTGTATCTGAATACCTATTAACATATAATGAACTACATTCAGAATCCTACCCCTGATGCACAGAGTTCTCAGTGGTAACATACCATGTATTGATTGGTCACCAATACTCCTGTAGGGCTAGGGCTTGGGTTATTCATATGGCGGGTTATGTTGGATGCTGTGTTGCGAACTCTGTCCAAACCCTTCAGTCTGGCAGTAGGTGGCAGCACCTACTCCGGTCTTGGGGTATGGATAGAGGTCGCTATAGGCTTCCGGTCTGCGTGTGCGCGCACAGGCTGGCTGCCTATATAGCCAGCGTCCGATGGAACCCTTCGGTTCCTTTGTACCTGTGATAGGGCAAAGACCCATGTTCATATCGGCTACAAGCCTACTGACCTGCTCCGAACTCTATACAGAGTTCGCCCGGATTAGCTCAGCCTGTCTAGGTTATCTTGAATAAACCTATATTTGCAACCTGTACACTTGATCCGAACTGTGTCAACCTTGTTCTTGACTTCATAGCCTAACACCGATATAAAGGAGAGCAAAGTCTTGTTTATTACACTCCTATGACTTGACTACCGGTATCCGACAATTCTAACACACCAGCAGGCTTCTATTTCAAAGATGGAACCTAGAAGAATCATGCATTTACAACACTTTATGTTTAAACAACAAAGTAATATCAATCTTGTAAATAATAGAGAGGTATATACTAGAGCACATGATGCCACACTGTTCTTAACTGTAAAACCAAAAAATGAAACCTTCAAAAAAAGTGCCTTGTATAGGGGAGCCATGGCATGGAACAATCTGGATGTAGACACAAGGAATATCTTGGAATTTGAGATGTTCAAGTTGGATAGAAAGAAGTGGTTGTGTAAGACAAATTACATTCTGAATTAAATTTGAGAGACTGTATTAAAGTGGTTGAAGAGATGATGTAACAGCAGTATTACAATCTACTAATCATGTACGGATGCTACTTTGCCCAAAATGTGTTAAGATATGCATACAACTCTTTTTGATTAATTTGGGGTGCCCGCCCCCCTTTATCCCACCCACCGTAAACATATAATGTTGTCATGAAAATACATAAAACGAGGTATAGTAATTTGTATAAATCTCGACTGTGTATAATTAATCATATACTACAACATAGAGCAGTGAATATTTGTTAGCGTTGTATTTATATGTGTATATACATTATACTTATTGTTTCATATACAGACCTTAACTTCAGCACTTGTGTATGTAAGACTGGAGCGGGATCTTTTCCGAGCTGAATAAGCTCTTTTCTGTTTCTCCAGTATAAATAAACGGGAATGGTATATTTATACCTTCTCAAATCAAAAAAAAAAAAAATGACATTGATCCCTCCTCTTATCTTTAGGTCTGATATTTGGAATGAGTTTCTGGTGTGGGCACTGTCTTTCTTCTTTCATTGAAATTGACATACTCAAGTGACATACTCAAGGAAATCTGAGGACTCATTGGTAATGACTAACCCTGAACTTATGCCATGAAGATATGCACAACCAAAGGATACTTCACAACCTGGAACAAACTACTTACTGTCAATGTGGCCCACAAGAGCTAGCCAGAAGGCAGCCACGACCAGCGTCTTCCACCCCATCCTGTCAATGATTAAATCTAGAACAGTGCTTACTCTGGTATCGCAGTCTCCAGGTTGCTTTATTAATCATGAATAAGTCTAAACTATAACGCCATAGCAGGTCCCTGGGATGTTGGCTCCTTTTCAGGCAAAGTAAAAAATATATATTCTTTTTTAAATCCGACCTACCCTACCTAGATTTTCATACTATGTAACCTGTAACACACCCTTTTTTGCCTTAACAACAGAGTTTTCTTGGTTCCAGCTTTAGCAATGATTAATAAGAAATATAATTTATGATATCCTCTCGGGAACAAAGTAAAATCCTTTTCCCACAGGTCTAGGTGCAAGCCCATAGAGCTCTGAGCCCAGAGATCTGTGTGGCCAACAGCTGCTACAGTTAGTGTCTATATAATACCGATACTGAGTTGAAAGGAGCTGTGATATAGGTGAATATAATACAAGACATCATATGGAATTGGGGCATATTTATACGCCCTATTTAATAACAAGCATTTTTATAACTCACAATTAAGCGGTCACAAAAGAAAAATTTAATTCTAATATGATGAGACAAGCATAAGCGACCACTCTGGGCCCTGGCTTAAGCAATAATGGCTTCCTGACAACACACAACAAAGGTAGTACAAAGGGACCCCTCTAGGTGGCGCGGCCGCAGCGGGAGCACAATTGCTACGGTCCTGGGCACGGGGGGAACCTTAACATTCATCGATACCTCCAACAACCCGCAGGTTGTTCATCCCCATTATGTGTGTTTATTTTTATATATATATACAATAGCACAGACCCCCTTAATACCTGCATGCATATTTCCTGCATTGGTTGGCGCATCACCATCTGGACTGATATCTGCTAGATCTAACTTTTACAACCACAACCTCTCACACACAGAGAAAAGAAGTAGAATCACTGTGATTCCTGACCTGATCACTGAGGTAACTCTCCTCAGGACTCTAAGGTGACTCCTTAACATCAGCAGGACTCTATATAATAGAGTCATTATTCAGCAGGACTCTATATAATAGAGTCATGCTGATAATGAGTCATATATATATATAGAATTATTGTATAATAACTCTATAACTCTATGACTCCTATTCTAAGACTCCCTAATGTCTCAGAGTCACTTTAGATTCATTGGGAGAGTTACCACAGTAATCGAGTCTGCCCGGACTTGCCCTCCACGGTAATCGAGTCCAGACTGGGAGTCAGCGTGATTCTACTTCTTTTCTGTGTGCAATCAGGCAGTTCTATATTCTTAATTCTGTATTTGGTTTGAATCCTTATCTCTTACAAGTCGAGTACAACATGTGTTAAAGCACTATAGAATGCCCACAATAAATAATCCATCGGTTGTTGCCTCCCATTGTTCTCCCTTTACTTCTAGTGATGTGTTCATCAACTATTTATGGAGAGCACACATCATGACCTGGCTAAGTGCGGGAGGAAAAGTGGGACTTGATAGGCAGTATATTTCGAAAGTACAAAAGGTAAGTGGTAGATATGATACAAGTGATTTGCTATATGAGTGTATGAGGACAGGAAAATTGTCCAAGGCATCATCCGCGGATAATTACCATTGTCCAAGTCTTTTAACACTTATGCAGCTAGTCACGTGTATCAAATCATTTCTTTTGTTCTCTCAGTCAACTGTGGTGTAAGCAGGAGAATATTCTTTTTCTATGTTGGTTGTGGGATTGAACTGTAGTTTTGGAATAAAAATTCCGTTCGCCTCTCATTATCTATAATTCTGCACAGATCATGATACCTTTCAATAAATTGAATTTTCAGTTAAATGAAACAAAATGTATGCATATCAGCCCAAATTAGTTGGAGGCTAAATGCAATATGTCCAATCTGAGAGAGAGAAGTAAAGAAAATTAGATCAATTAAAAGTCAAACAGTCCACCCGGGCTAGGACCGATTTGGTTCTTTGCAGGCATGCCACTAGGGTGCCCCCCGCCTCAAAAGTCAGGCATAGGTCGAGTTACATATACTTGATTATGATGCATAGTGTGAGTTGTGAGTGACAACATACCAGTCATGGACGTGTATGGTCATGGAGTGTGTCCCCCCCCCCCTACAGTGTCTGCTTCCTAGACGCTGTAGTACACTCCACCTCTCATAGGTGGCGCCTTAGGTCTCCTGTGTGATCTCACCTGTGACCATACTATGTGTCTCAATTATTTATTATTACAAGTTCAAGATGACAGCCATTTCTTTCTTTGGCTAATTATATCATGATAAATAAGAGTGTTCAGACCACGAATTGGGACAAACTCATATCCTATGTACTCATTATTGGACACCATAAGACAGAGGTCCACGATGATCTGTCTAAATGACAAGTTTCTCTATGAGTGGTACCTTGGATTATATCACATGAGGTGGAGCCAAGTACGGAAACCCGGAATTTAGACTGATTAGAGTAGATTTCTGTGTTTGCTTCATGTAATTATTGATGAATTATATCAAAAAACGACATTTAAAGATTGGTTTCATAGCTTTTATGGTGGCATCATCATGGAGAAACACCCCATGGAGATTGGGTGTGAAGGACAGCCATTCTAATACTGAAGTATAGTAACTTTGTTTCTCCACATGAAATAAACCTACGTATCTTTACCTCCAACACACATATTTGTATTTACAGGGTAGCCACCCAAGCAGCTATCAATAAGTGGTGCCATGCCCACTCGGTAATATCTACATTAGAATTCATGACATTTATGTATGTATATATTTTGTGTGTGTATATATATATAAATACTACTATAAACGGCAGGATGTGGCCAGAAGTGTCATCCTCAGACTAACGCTGTGGGCATGCAGTGAGTTTGTGGGCAGATTTTGTCTGCCCGTAAACATGTTTGCTTTAAATTCATGCCAGGGAGTTACCATGTCAGGGTTTGGTATTTTTCCATTTTTTTAGTTCTGCAGTATTAGTACTGTTAACTGACACTAGGTGTCTCACAGAGTGTGGACCTATGTATATATGAAGACCTTCCCACAGTGTGTGGGCAGTTAGCCCATGATATTATATACGTAGATAGGTTGCCGAGAAATCACATTTTGAATATTGTTTCTGATGAGGTAAATTATCTTCCCTATTCTGATTATGTTGTTGTTGTTGTGTAATTTTATTTCGGCAAAGTAATCTAATTACATATGAAGTTTTTCAATGCAATACACATTAAATCTTACCCTTTAGCAACTAGAACCTCAAATCACACTGAGAATCAAGGACTTCTAAGCTTTTATAAAATTCTGGCATTCTGGCAGCCATCTTGAATAGTTGCTCAAGGGTGACATGTTCAAACCCTTGGACATGTTTACCTACACCATCATAATTTCGGCTGGTAGCCCTTGCAACTAGTTTCAATTTGCACCTACTACCGTGCCTCTAAGACTAACGGTTTACCAGTTATTAAGGTGTGTCCAGAGACTAGGCCTGTCATTGGTCCTAGTACTTGGGCAAGGTCATAGTCAGGTGAGAACTGGCCTATACCATCACTAAATACCTTGATTGTTTTGTATGTGTCTTATATACAGCCGTCTTGTTCTCCTGCCAAGTGTGCTATACACATTATATGGATATAATGACATAAATTGTCAGTTTTTGAATGCCCTACTCCACTTTTAATCCTCTGCATATGGATAAATATAGTTTTTAAAAGCAGGTACTCTATGGAATTCTATCTGAAACTCTTAATGGCATATGCTTATATAATACTGTAAATGTAGATATTTTTGCAGGTGTATATTCAAATCCGTAGATTTTGAAATATGGAAGTTCTACAACTACATTAGATTAATATTTGTGTTCTGCATATTTCCGTGGATTTTAAAGTCAGCAAAATCAGCGAAAAATGTGTACAGCGCGAAAATATATATGTTTTCAGTAAGTGATGTGAAGTAACAGCCTGCTGCATAACATTGACTGCTTTGTGCATACAAATTATGAACAACCTTGGTACCCGGTGCAACTGGTCGACCTACCCTTATATTCCTAGGCTCCCTATACAATAAATCTCTTAGTCCTAACCTAGTAAGTCATTTTCTGCCTCCCTATACGACCAACCTAGGTCAATTATTATTGTCAGGTTGGTCAGTACTGACCAACCAACCTTAGTCTTTTAATTTCCAGGGGGAGCCACTGAGTGGTCATCAAAGTATCTTACAGGTAGCACCAACTAGTGGTATACAAATACAACACACCAATGATGAACCTAGGTTAGCCACTACTGACTGACCCCTCAGTCATTTTTGAATATAACTTTGCCATTGTGATTAACACACATATTGCGAACTTAGTCTGTACTGACTAACCCTTTCAACCTATGGACTTTCAGTGTACAATCGATATCTACATAGTGTGGAGAGGGAACAATGTGCAGCATCAGTCCTATCATAGTAGAGAGGCACATGTGTCAGTAGCGTCACCTGCCCACTGGTGGTGGAGAACTATAGGCCTCTACCGGGATCGGACTTGTTCCCGCACCCACACTGTTTACACTCACACCAGCAATCTCGTGAGACCTTGGCTCTGCTCTCGTATTGTAGCCTGTTCCCCGGAAGCTATGGTTTGTGACTGTCTGGTCACTGCCTAAGTCTCACGATAAGTTGCGAGCACAGAACTAACATGGCTGCCCATACGGAGAAATCCGAGTCTTCGCTATAGACCCATGCGTCAGGAAAGGGTAACTTTTTCATCATAAATGTGTTTCATATTGGTTTTAGCAGAATATTGTCCATGTTTTGGAACATCTCATAATAAAACATTCACAGGACAATTATCTTTCAAATAGTGTTTTGTTATAATGCAAGATTTTGAGGTCATATAATTTATGTATTTATTGGTCACGCTTCAGAAATGTTAATTTTTTTTTATCGACAACTGTGCTGTTTCTTGCCGCATTGGTCTATAGTGTTTGGCTGTTGCTAGAGCCAACCATACCAGCAGAGGCCTCCACCCCTACAGAGCTACACCTTTATGCTGGTATGTTTAATAATGTATTACCTTAGATAATTACTGCAGTATGTATCATGAGTTTACATGGACTCAATCTATTTCAGTTGATATGATCATGACAGTACATGTTACATGATGTATGCTTCACTAAGCCATCTCACCCAGCAAATGCATGCAATAGGTAAGGAGATCTAGCATTGATGTGGGAGCTGGTTGCTTGACCTATTTGACAGGATAGCGTTGTATGTGTGAATAGCGTGATAGTGATAATGTAGCCTCGTTGTGCAGATAAAAAAAAAGCAGCATTGGCAAAGAGCTCCAACCACTCACTAACATTGTACTTAAAGTGATATGGTCCGATTTTTTTCATATTCTAAATCCTGCTTAAAGGTGTTTCACATGTTAGTACAATATCATATTTGGAGAATAGGGCCCAATAAAATTGTATCTATGGGCAGCAAGAGCCCAATTAGAGGGTCCGACATGGCCCAGCTGTAGTATTTTACAGTGTTTTTTTCAATGGGGGAATTATAGCGTGCACTCCAAAATTAGTAAATTGAGCCATAATCTGATAATTAGTCAGATTTTAAGCTGAATTATAGGGAATGAGATTGAATAAAGTAGCTAGCACGTGAAGTTCGGCCATAGGGAACATTCTGATTCAGTTTTAACAAAATTGATTTTTGAACCCTAATCATCGGACCATGTCACTTTAAGCAGCCTGAGGAAAACCAGCTTTCTTGAAGGCAGCTGTACAAGCTCATATATATATATATATATATATATATATATATATATATATATATATATATATATATATATATATATATATATATATTTATAGATAGATACATACATACATACATACATACATACATACATACATACATAGCAGAACCCAGGGCTGATCAATCAAGTAGTGGCATATATAGTCAACACCACACAGTAGTATTCTACATGGTTCAAGCACACAATAATTGGCTGCAGACTACTCAGTGGTGCCAACTCAGTGGTGCCAATGTCGGTACTCAATATGTACCCCTATATCCCTATACAGGAAGAGATGAGTTCGAATCTGAGGTTTCTGCAATATATATATATATATATATATATATATATATATATATATATATATATATATATATATATATATATATATATATATATATATATGTATATATTCATATATGTATATATATGCAGTAAGTTAGTACAAGATTGTGCCGGCCAATATAGGGTGAACGTTGGCCTGGGTATCCCTTTAAATCGCACAAGCTCGTCTTATTTTGCTGGATACAAAGTTAATCTCTTCCAGGATAAATAGCATATTTAAGTTTGGCAGGATTTAATCATCACCTGATGTATTCAAATAAAAAGAAATTTAGATAGGTGAGTCCACGTCAGATCAACTAGATTTAGAGGATTTTCCCGGGTGACCAACTTCGATATTTCTCTCCTTTGGTAATATGGTAGACCAATGTACCCTGATTATTATCACATGTAAACATGGCTTCTATAACCTAAGAGGTTTTCCAGTAGTGACCCATTTTGTGTAGGGGTGGTACGCTCATCAAATGAACATGTTAAGGCTGGTTAATTTCCAGAGGTCTACTTTGTAGAAACTGTGGTAACTAGAGATGTACAACTCAAGACATTTACTCACCTATGTACTAGCATGAGACAAAAACCTATACCACCTTTATCACTTAACCATTTAGGGCAGCAAGTATGGGAGGAAATTAGACACCGACTAGAAAAGTCTTATTTTGCAGAAGCCAACACAGTTAGATGCTCCACCCCTGGACTCCCATTTCTCTACCACTGGTGTAGAGATATACAGACAGCAGCGGGATGTGAGTGGGGCTGCCCACTCGTGAAATACTTTGGAGACAGTATCAATGGGCGTTGCCATTTGTCTACATATTTCCCACTGAAGCTGGGCCCAATGTGTCCTCTTGAAACTACAGCAAAATTTTAGAGCGCATCTTAATGACCCCAATAACCACACTAATTGACAATACACAGTAATTATTCACGCAAGATCATTTCTAGTGGTACACCTGTTAACATGAGGGCCCATCAAGAGGTGAGCACTTTTACTCTGTTGGATTACCACATGTTCTGTAGTAGTACTTAAACCACAGCCAGACTCCTGTACGCAAGGATATTGGCGATAGTCAAGGCTGATCACAAGTCGCAGATGAGTGTGCTCAGCCAATATCCTCAGTACAGGGGTCTGGAGTGGTTTAACTAAAATTGTTTTATGTGTATGTAAAATAGCACGACATCATTTATAGCAGCTATTGGTGCTTGTTAACTTGTCCATGTTTTGTTCATTCCCAGTAAACAAAAAATGTTATACAACTTTTTATAACGTTATATATAACGTAATATAACGTTTCCCTTAGGCTCCTTACTATGGCATTTTATTGACACAAAATAATATTATTTTGTTAGCTGGGTTGCTACTAGGTTCAAACTTAAATTATTTATAGTGTTTTTAGCTTAGAAAGAGAATAATACATGCCTAACCCTGCACAAATGCTGGTTATCCAGGACATAAGGTCCGACAATGTAATAATCTGTTTCGTCTTGGTCTTATAGTGAAGAGATCCATATGTCTCTAGATGACAACAACTATGTCAGTGGGTTACTTAATAGTTAATTGCTACTAAATTGAATTGAAAATTCTTTTATTTTATTAAGGTCAAAGTTTAATATCCATATGCATGATGTGTGAAGTTTACAATTTTTACAAAAGGTAAAACTATCAAACTAAAATAAAGAAAGAAGGCTGTGACTTTTGACAGTTCAAACTGTCAATAACAGAATAAAATTCCCTTATTGACTGTTCAAACTGTCTATACCAGGATATAATTCCATTATTGACAGCTCGAACTGTCAATAAGGGAAAACAGATTCTCTTATTGACATTTCCAAAAAGGAACTGTCAATAAGAGAAAATTAATTCTCTTATTGCCAGTGTGAACTGTCAATAAGGGAATCATATCCTGGTATTGACAGTTTGAACTGTCAATAAGGGAATTATATCCTTGTATTGACAGTCTGAACTGTCAAAAAGAAGATTGATTTCTACTATTGACAGTTTGCACTGTCAATAGCTGGCCCACCTTGATTTAGCTATTGACAGTTCAAACTGTCAATAGTGGAAAACTTTCCTCTTATTGACAGTTTAGACTGTCAATAGTGGGATATTTTTCTCTTATTGACAGTTCAAACTGTCAATAGTGGTAAATTATAGCATAATTGACAGTTCTTCACCGAAGTGTCAATAGTGGGAATTTCCTCTTCTATTGACAGTTCCTTATCACTGCCATAACGAACTTGGTGGAAAAGTCGATTATGGTGGAGAAGTAGATTTTGGTGGAAAAGTAGATTTTGGTGAAGAAGCAGATTTTGGTGGTAAAGTCGGTTTTGGTGGAAAAGTCGATTTTGGTGGTTAAGTCGATTTTGGTGGTAAAGTCGATTTTGGTGGAAAAGTCGATTTTGGTGGAGAACCGATTTTTGGGGGCAAAACCGATTTTTGGGGCAAAACCGATTTTTGGGGCAATACCTTTTTTTTGGGGCAAGACCGAAATGTGAAAAAAACACTTTTGCCAAAAAGAAACAACACTTTTTGACTCCAATGTCAGTGGGAACTGTCGATAAGACTGAAATATTCCATTATTGACAGTTTGCATGAGAAATTGTCAATAACAGGAATAATATCCACTGTTGACAGTTCGAACTGTCTATAGCATTTTCGAAGAAAGAAAGTAAATAATATAACAAAATGGCTCCGGGCTATGACTTGATGTAATAGCAAAGTTGGTAGTTTATTATAATTCAATGGATAATTGTTGTTATCCTGGCTGATGGTATTGGCCATATGAGGGAGTTGTTTATAATCACCCCTGGTGGAAAGATCCACATAGATGGTAGAATGTGTCCATTTAAAGAATAAGATAAATAAATGCTGATGTTATTGGCATAAAGGATTAATGTTTTGTCCTTTTAATCAAATGCTGTCAGGCGTTGATTGGTTCAGGTCAGTAGAACTGCAGGGGGAGTGAGAATTTATACATACCACCTATTAAATTCCTTATTCCAGTCGGTGAACCTGGATCTCTCATATATATGGCTCGGGTTTTCACTTGCAGAGCGTTCCAAGCCCCATCTAATCTATACCTAAGACTTCTGTCATAAGCAGGGTTTAGGGGTCTGCTTTGAATGAATAAACGCTGATCATGACATCTAGTAGCAATGTTTCTATTATCAATGAGAGCATTATCCTGTGAAGCCTTAAGCGCTAGTTCCAGCAGATGATAATGTCTCCTCTCCTTTAATTCATTTAGCTTTGCCTTTCTGTGAAGAGCAGCAAAGTTCATGATGCCAGTACGTGTATAGGCAATTACTAGGTTCAAAGTTAATTATTTATAGTGTTTTTAGAAAGAGAATAAATCGTGACTAACCCGGCACGAGGTCAGACAATGTAATCATTTGTTTACCCTTGGCCTTATACCGAGGTTGCAGGTTCCTTAGTAGGGGGCACCATTGCTTGATCTGGTGACTGGCGAGATAAGCACTGTACAGCAATCACAATGGGTTCAAGCTGTTACGTAATGCCCCCTAAGAATTCCGCAGTGAAGAGCAGGGAGTTATCTCATTGGTTGATAATTCAACCGGCTACACGCCTATAGTGAAGAGATCCATATGTTTTAGGATAATTATGCCAATAAAAATGACAATGACTATTTCAGGGGGTTACTTCATGCTGACATCAGCTTCACCACCCCACTTGTCATATATCCAAGCCAAATACTAAGCATTGTGGGAATGTTACTTGGAAAGCCCTAACATCAATCTGCCTCATGCCACTCTGCCTCTGGGACAGCTCCTGCTTGCACATGCACACTCTGGTTATACCAGGTACAAGACGGAAGAGGAAGTGCTTTTGAAATTTTATTACCATAATCTGGTTTCAGACACAGGCTCAATTATGCTGAAATGATATCAATAATTTTTGTTGTTGTACATGTTTTATGATCTAGAATCTGGGATGGTGGGTGGTAAAGTTGTCTGCTAGTCTGCTGCTGGTGGGTAACCGGGTCCCTGCTCTATGTACCACTACTGCTGGCCGCTCCTGTCAGCCTAGTTCCACACTCTCAGACCCGTCCATGCGTAGCCATAGCCTACACCCAAGCTAGCCCGTAGCAGGTACGGGCCAGTCGATCGCTGATGTGTGCACGGCTGTGATTGGTTGCGCTGTGATGTCATTCTTGGGATTCCCCCTTTCAGCTATTTGGGGTTTGTGGGCGTCTCCCAGGAGGCAGTGGTTTACTGTCTTCATTATTACTATGAAGGCAGGTACAGTCTACACCCAAACTGGCTCTGACCCAGTGCCTTATCAGGGTGCGCAGTGGCCTTATGTTAGCAGTGCTGTCTCCCAGCAGATGTTGCTGCATACACTAGCATATACTACAAATCTGCTGGAGTGATGCGCATGCACTGACTGTGCGAACCACACTCACCAAGCATATAATTGGTCATGGCTTTGCTTGGAGAGTGGTTGTGCGTGTGGCTAGTCTGTAATATATATACAGACCTGGACCAAGTATACTGCCAACTAAGCAGTGTAAGACCCAGGGCTGCCCGAGGTCTGCTCTATAGAAGCTCCTTTATACCAGAGCGGGCACAGAGAACAAAGCATTTCACACCTCTTGTACTGTATACAGCTAGTGGTATAAAGTAGTCATAGGCCTATAAGGCTCCTTCACTGTATTTTGTGTACAGATTGGTACACGTCCTATAATTACATGAGGTACATGAGATGATAAATAGACTTGGCAAGAGCCTCTCAGTTTATATCTATTATTTATTTTTCCTATAGTAATCAAGGCCTATCAGAGGGCTTGCACCTGGCTAAATAAATAATGTTCTACACTATCCATAATTTACTGGATGTGCGCGGGTAGTGTGTCTAGTTTATCGAGCTAAACATAGGTTACTCCCATCGTCGTCTGGCCTAAGTTTATGGGGTGCTGGCGCCATTTTGTGGTCTGACGTCATTTGTCACGTGACCTTCTATAGATAGATTCCTCCTCTAACTATCTGATCACGTGACTTCCGCCAATCTCTATTATTTTACATAAGGAGCGAGTTGAGCCAGCAGAAAAGCAGGGACCTCCCGGCTATTGTCAATGGCCGCTGCAGGCTGGAACTGACGGTAGCCAGACCACCTAGCGTCAGTGGCACGGACTAGTCCAGTGATATAACAGTTGTCTTACTTCCCCTCTAACAGAAGATGTCTAAGGACAGTGGCTATGCGTGGGTAGTATGTGCAGCCTCCTTCCTTGCCCAGGTGATGATCGGTGGCTTTCTCTACACCTCTGGTATCTTCTACATCATGTTTAAGAACGGCATTGATGCTTCAGACAGCGCCCTCTCCCTAATCACATCTCTCAATGTCGGCATCATATTTGCCATTTGTAAGTAATTAGATGCATTTCATGTAAAGGTATGGGTAATACAGGGAAAAGTTGTGCAAAAGTGGATCTTCAAAACACATTACTACAGTTATCATTTCAATACATATGTGAAGAAAATCTGATTAGACGGCTCTGTATGGTGTCAGAACTTGTGTGACAATTAAGCTAGGAATGCAAAACTAACAAGTAGCCTTACCAGGACTGCATGCATGTATAATAACAACACATTAGAGCACGATAAAGCCCTTTGAACTGTCAACAAAACCGTCTACCCCGTTTGTAGGTCCTGCAGTGGGGATGTTAACTGAGCGGTATGGAGAGAGGCGTATTGCCATCCTTGGAGCCTTCCTGTCTACTGCCGGCCTGGCAGCAAGCGCCTTCACAACTCAGGTAAGGCTCCCCACTGCTATCCAGCCACCTCTCTTAGATGGTACCCAGCTACTTCAACACTCCCTGCTGTTTGCAGCAAATATTGCATTGTTATCTCAAGAAACATGAGACCCCAAAATCACTCGACATGGGCACATATCATACAGGTTCCTTTGCCTTGGCCTCTGTCATACAGTTGACCCTCAATTCCTCAAACAGTTACTTACTCCAATCCCTCACTTCTGCTGGCAACTATGCTTATATTTTTCTACTTGGACTTAATTCCTTGGATGATTTGCTTCCTCAAGATTCCTTGCATTCTTTATAATTTGAGGAAGAGAATGCACACTTTTGTATTTAATTTTATCACATTTGTTCTTAGGTTTACCAGCTCTACCTCTTCTACAGTGTCTTTGCTGGTGTTGGTATGGGAATGAATTACAACCCTTGCATCTCGATTCTCTCCAAGTACTTTGATAGACACCGAAGGACTGCTTGTGCATGTGCAATGTGTGGGCTTGGTGCTGGTTCGTTCATCATACCACCGCTACTTAAAGCACTGGAGGAGTTCTATGGGTGGAGAGGGGCTATACTTCTTATAGCAGGAATAAACAGTCATAACATGATACTGTGCTGCACGTTCAGGCCTGTAGCAGAGCAGGAGAAGCAGGATAAGGGCAGCAGGCATGCTAAGGAAGAAGAAGCTGATGGACAAGAAGTATTGCTGAAGGATGTATTTCACGAAAATGAAGACAAGGTCTCTCTGAATGGTTCTGTGACTGAAGTTACTAATGAGAAGCCTTTGGCCCTACATCGATGTAGCAACAAGAGTTCTGGAAGTGTAAATTACCCTAATGGCAGCTCCATGAGTATAAACAAGGACTCCTCTGATGTGAAATCCTTCACCACAAGCTATATTGATAAAGCAGCTCTCTTCAAGACCCCAAGTGATGTGAATATTGTGTACCGAAGCCCTACTGATAAGGATGAACTCAGTGAGTCTTCCATTGACACACAGGACCTTTATAAGAGCTCTAATGATGTGAAATGTCTGTCAGAGAAAACTAGTGATTTAGAAATATCCACAGGAGGTCCTAAAGTTCCTAAGACCTATGTTTATAGGCTGTTGTCCCTGTTTAAAATCACCCCATTTTTTTGTTTGCTCCTCTCTACCATTATTGTATTTTTCACAGTTGGCATTGTCTACACTCACTTTGGTAACTATGCACTTACACTTGGATACTCCCGTAGTGAAGTTGTGAGGTTGTACATGGCTATGGGTCTAATGTCCACTTTTTGTAGACCAATTTTTGGGATCCTTCTCCAGGCCACCAATGCTAATGCTGCAGCAGTTATCCTCTTTACCAATGTGGTTAATGGTATTCTGACTGCAGCACTGCCCCTCACCACCAACCTGGTCCTGCTGTACGTGTACATAGTGGTGTTTAGCATGCTGCTCTGTCCCTACAATGTCCTGTCATCATCTTACACCATGGAGGTGGTGCCTGGGGATCAGGCCTCCACGGGGTATGGACTGGTGTGCCTCTGCTGCAGCCCTGGTACCGTGCTGGGAGCACCGCTAGCTGGTAAGCTTTCTGTTTAGGCAAAGTTATTTTGATAACTTGGTATACATGATTTCCAAAATAAATATTTGGGTGGCCAGATAATAATATCAAATTTGCTTGGTGATAATTCAAAGGTGGAGAAGAAGTAACATAAGGTTTACAATTTATTTTTGGGGGCAGGATTTAACTTTTGTGAAAATCTTGTCAGACAAAGGGCAAAGTAGAAATACTAAAGCATTTGTAGTGGAGTTTTTATTATTTCTCCCTTTTTTCTTGTAAATGGCATAGTCTAAAGATACACTGCCATGGCTATGTTTGTGGTACTGGAGAGAGTAGGAATAGCCACTGACTGTGCCAGTTTGAAGAAGGAAAATTAACTGTTATACTACACGTAATAAAATATTTTTCTATTTCAGCCTGGCTCTATGGTTACACCAATATCTACGACTCTTCCTTCTACCTGGCTGGGGGCCTGATGGTGATGGCTGGTCTCACCATGTCCCATCCTGCCTACTCCGTATACAAATACAAGAGGGCAAGGGTGAAGTAGATATAGGCCTAATTAGTTTAGTTGAAAAAACTCGGATTGTTTACTGATTTATTGAAGAAGAATTTGTTTATTTGTTCATATTCTTTCAGAATTTAGAGGTCTTAACAAGCTAGATAATTCTTTATTTAGGTTTACTGGTAAATAAAGGCATCAATTCCAGGGCTCTCTGGAACTTTGTTGAAAAATTACAATTTCATAGCCATGGGACAGTAGCCGCAGTAACATAGACATTGAATTGCAGGCTGTGTCTCACGACCTTGGGCCAATGTTTTTGTCTCTGACCAGGTTCCAGCTCTGACCGGGTTCCAGCTCTGACCGGGTTCCAGCTCTGACCGGGTGCCAGCTCTGACCGGGTGCCTGCTCTGACCGGGTGCCAGCTCTGACCGGGTGCCAGCTCTGACCGGGTGCCAGCTCTGACCGGGTGCCAGCTCTGACCGGGTGCCAGCTCTGACCGGGTGCCAGCTCTGACCGGGTGCCAGCTCTGACCGGGTGCCAGCTCTGACCTGGTGCCAGCTCTGACCGGGTGCCAGCTCTGACCGGGTGCCAGCTCTGACCGGGTGCCAGCTCTGACCGGGTGCCAGCTCTGACCGGGTGCCAGCTCTGACCGGGTGCCAGCTCTGACCGGGTGCCAGCTCTGACCGGGTGCCAGCTCTGACCGAGTGCCAGCTCTGACCGGGTGCCAGCTCTGACCGGCCTTAATAAAAACGGGTTATTTAGGTCAGATGTAGATATAATTTGGCTGAAAAGGTTAATGGATGTTATAACTCTTAAAACTAGTAATTAGTTGCCCATTCTCATCATCATCTGCCCTAAATACCTGTTTTTATTCAGGCCGGTCAGAGCTGGCACCCAGTCAGAGCTGGCACCCGGTCAGAGCTGGCACCCGGTCAGAGACGAAAACATTGGCCCAAGGTCGTGAGACACAGCCTGTATTCTCCTCAGGGAGAAGAGTGAAATTTCAGATTTTGCTTTTGCTTTTGCTTTTGAGAACGCATACAACCTTACCATTTAAGAGCAGCATAGTGCTGTAATGTGCAATTGGTATACCTTCACATTTGATTACTCAGACATGACTAGAACAATATGTATGTTTTGTGTCTATGTACACACTTGTCATCATTTCATATAAATTTAAGAGTTTAACGGCATATCAATAGAAAACGTGTTTTTTTGCTCAGTACATGACTCACGATATGTATGCTTTGATTTGATACTAAAATATGCCCATTTCTATCTTTCATTTGTCAAAGTGGCCATTGAAAGAAGTTTAAGAAGTTTTCCTTAATGCATGTGATTATAAGAAACCAGTCGTTCAGGTAGTATTAATCAACCGCTCTACCATGTATCCATGTGTGATGAGACTCCACTGCAGTGGTGAAGTCATCTTTATTTTTCATCTGTTCTTGCCTGATGAAGGATAATAAATTTATCCGAATTGTAGCAATAAAAGATCATTCCATCAAATAAACAACAGAAAATGCCATCAAATAATTGAAACTTAAAGAAATAACAATTGGTAAATGAAGTAAATGTGTTGGGTTTTATGTGATAAGAATATTCTTAAAATATTTATCTGTTGTTAAAGCCTTTCAAGCAGGTTAAAGACTACTAAATTAGAAGTGATAGATGCCGAGCATAGGAGAGTGTCTGAAGTATTAGCAGTGATAGAATCACTTTACTAGTCCCACTGACCACGCCCCTTTAACAGGCCGTTTGGGGGTATGTATGTATGTACCCAGTAAACACAACTATGTTGGTCAGACGTAGATCTACGTTGATTTTTGGTCTGAACTACGTAATTTTAGTAGGTTTATCAACGTCAAAACGTTAAGGTTTATTTACCAATCTCAGACGTAAATCTACCTTTAACACATTACATCTAATTCTACATAGTGGGATTCAGACAAAGACTTGTAATATATTGCTGACAAATTTACATTAACAAACGATATTCATACAAAATAAGTACTATAATTTGCATTTCATTCTACATGGTATGTTCTTGTTGTTCAATTGAACAGCCTGACAGTATAGATATGTTGAATAGTTTTGGCTGCAGAGAGGCTTTGTATTTCTTCCACTACCACCAATGTGATGTCCTCACAGTAAAGTGCCGCAAAGCACTTATTCATGCACAATGCTTTAATCACCCGTCCTTTATATATAAATATTCTATTGAATACAGTTTATTTGCATGATGTTGGATTCATAATTAATGAGAATTTACTGCTTGGATGTGGTAGATTTGTTAAAGAGCTGTAAAATTCTCTCCATAATTGATAGTGCTGCCACCTAGTGTGACACGGAAAAGTCATCTCCCCAAATGAAGTTGAAAAGTTACGTATTCTAACGTAGATCTACGTAGGTTTTTTACGTAGAATAACGTCTGAATGAGGTATATCAACGTAAATCGGACGTCTACGTCTGTTGAACATAAATAAACCTTAATGTTTTGACGTCTACAAACCTTCCAAAATTACCAATCTCAAACCTTTTGGTTGGACATCTACCTAGAGAAACCTCTGAGCTACGTTGGAACTACGTAGGGTGTTTACTGGGTATGAGGGTGTGAAGTCATTTATGTGTAACACATGAAAGTATGATGCGGCCCACAAATGGTAAGGTCAATTCCTGGGACACCTCTCTGAGGAAGTTGGTGACTGGATGGCTGTCGCTGTATTGATTGCATGCATGTTTTATGCTTTACGAGCTATATGGGATCTAAATACACCGCATAGCGTCACGCCACCCCAGCCTAACGTCTGAATTCCGAAGAAATCGGAAATATTTTCTAAATAAATTCATCTGGTGTCTAAGTCAATATATCTATTGCAAATATGTGTGCAGAGCCTAATGACAGGGAAAGAGAACTTTCATATATATCTAGATCTTCACCTTTTCCAGAACTCAAAAAATATTAATAATGTATCAGCTTAACAATAATAGATGGATAGCTGGCCTTGGGACAGCAGGTTTGAGCTGAGAGTCATAGGAGATCTGCAGGATGGAGTGGATGGTGCTGGTCCTGGCTACCCTTTGGTTTGGTACAACTCTTGTGGGCAGTTTGCCGCGTAAGTAATGATCTTTCAACAGTAAATCTTTTTGGATACAATATCTACTATGCTTAGCTACTGGAAGGGGCGTAATCAATGACGCCCACAATCCCCCTGGGCAGAGATTCCCACTCCCGCACTCACTTCCATCTCTGCCAAAACCTAAGAACTCTTCTGTAAACAGGAGGGGCAAAAGCGGCGCTCTCCTGTGGAAAAAGTCTAGAAAAGGGTACTACTTCTGTGGTTTCCTATCCACATCACACACTGCCTGTATTCCTCCCCGAAAATAGTTCCATGGAGAATCAGCAATTTCTATCACAAAAACATGACCAACCTGTCTGTAATTTTCAGAATTTCATGTTCAGGCCTTCAGTTAAATATTTGAATCGAATCATAGATGAGAAATTGGATATTTAAAGAAATATGTGCAATGGACAGAATCTGTCCATTTGCGAAGCACGAAGGAAGGTTTTTGCAGAGATGTAGTCCCTGGCCATGTCCGGCGAAATATCTGGCGTCTGGAGATTGTGAAGCCCGTTGAATACAATGTGGTGTTGTTTTATGTTTATTTCATGGTAGGCTATAAAATGTCCTTTATTTCTTTGTTTTTCCTGACATGTCATTTGGGAACATATAGACAAAGGTTCATGCGTTTTTTTCTGTTAAAGTGTTATTTCACAAGTTGACTCTCGGGCCGTATTTCACGAGGCCTTAGGTCCTGCTATCAGGCAGTCCAGGGGACCATCAGACTCTGGAGACCTGTCACTCACAATACTACACCCAGAAAGATTTGAGCCTGTCGCTGGTTTTGTCACCAAGAGCACTCACATACTAAAGTCAATCCCCTTAGTGAGAGTCAGACTATGCTGGACCTTCATTTAGAGTCGGACTAATCCAAAATGGCTAAAGAGTCTTATGCTGGGCCCTCCTCTAAGAGTCTGACAAAGTTGAGATTTGAGTTTTGAATTATAATCATTAGATTGCCAACTTTTCATTTAAATGTATCAATGTGCAATATTGGGGCAACATGAACCCTTGTATATATAAAGTTGGACTATTGAAGGATTTTTTTGGGTGTATACAACTTGGTAATCATATATTATTGGCTAAGAAAAATGTATTGTGCTGGTTCCAAGGTGTTTATTATAGCAGTGTTTTACTGTGATTTGCAAAGTAAAATGGGAAAAGAATGGACCCCCACAACATTGTCTTTTTGCAGTTAACTGCCAACAGGTGTTTGCGTCAGGAGATGCTACGACTGGTGAGAAGGTGCTGTATACTTCATCAAGCACCTCCTTCAAGGCCTGGTGCTGGTACTCGGCTACTGGAGGGGACGGTCTCCTGTACCTCAGTAAGGACGCGGTTACTAATGTGAGTCTCGACTTCACTCAGCTTAACATGGACAGGGTGGCTCTGACATTCTTCACTGAACTTGACAATACAGGGGAGACATACAGGGGAGACATCCGCAGGTTGGATGGTGCAGATGCAACAATCCTACAGAGCATCCACACTGGGTTTAGTCAACCTTATGATGCTAATGACCATCCACATTACTTGTTCCTAGGTCTCCTGAGGTCCCCTGAAGTAGGCCCTCAGACACAAAATGGTATTCAGCTCAGTGGAACCAACTGTTCTTTCACCAACTGTGATGCTAACCAAAGTAGCCGCTTTGTTTTCTTCACTGATGCTCTCACTTCATATCGTGTATATGACCGTTTTTTGTCCAGCTGCATGACTAATAATTTGCAGCAGGACACAGATAACAGTGGGATGCCCTCCCAGTACAGGTTCCCGTACACGGCAGAATTTGGTGGATGCGGTGCAGCTTTAACACCTCCAAGGTTGAATGGCTTTAAACGTGGGAACATTGGACTGTGGTTTTCATATGGTAAGAATTTGACCAAATTGCACGTAAGGCTGTGTCTCACCAAATCAATTCAAGTTAAAGGTCTATGATGGGGTGCAATCTATGACTGGGTGCAATCTATGACCAGCTTGAAAGAAAACAGCTTATTCAGGGAAGATGTAGATCTATAGAAATTGGCGGAAAAGTAAAAAGACTTTATATTACTAATTTTATTTCAATTATCTTTATACAAATCTATATATTATGTATCAATGAACCACTTTCTTTCAAGCTGGTCATAGATTGACCTGGTCATAGGCTTTCAACTTGGATTGATTCGGTGAGACACATTCAGAAATGCATGTATATTGTTTGGGTTATAAGACTATTGAAGTCTCAACCAATGCTCAGTTTAAAATTTCTCTTTTCATTTTCTAATGATTCTAGTGAGTTTAACGACCATCTAACTTATAAACGATAGATTAAAAACATTCGAAATTCTATGATAAGACTCCTACATCCCTTCAGACTGAATGGATTTCCATATTATTTCAACTTTTCTAGGCTCCTGTGGTGATCCTGGAGAAGTAGTTGGAAGTACACGAGTCCTGTCAGACCCGGCTTTTGGCTTCAGCTCGACTGTCACTTATTTGTGTAATAAAGCACATTTATCTGGAGATCTGGTCAGGACGTGTCAGCATGGAACCGGTTGGTCAGGGGAGAGTCCAACATGTGGTGAGTAGATTTTCTTGTACGGTAGTTTATTTCTTAATGTAAAAAGCATTTAGAGTATATAGTCATTGTAGTTCTAATAGAAAACATCTAAGCCTTTGATTCATCAGTCTCCATGTATATATGCTTACTAGAACAGTTTGGTAAAATAGATTCATGTGATGTGAGTTTCATGAGAGTTATATGTTTATAAATATGTATGTATGTATGTATGTATATATGTATGTATGTATGTTTGTATGTATGTGTATGCGTGTGTGTGTATGTGTATGTATGTGTGTGTGCTTTTTCTGTAGTTCTGGTGACCTTCCCAGATTTGCCCACATTAGTCAGGCAGTGAGATGCTGATTAATGGCCTGACCCAAAATTCCCAGGAAGGCGTTTCACGGTATCATACGGAGGGGCCGTATGTGTCTTTTTTGCGTTTCAGTTCATTTTTGCGTTTCAGCTCAACATGTCCGCATCTTACGGAAAAAGATACGGCCGCCGTATGTACATACGGCCGGCCGTATGTACATACGGCGAAAATTGCGTTTCAGCTCAACATGCGGAGCACAAAAATTCCGCATCTTTGGCGTATTTAGTACAAGATATACGGAGGGGTAGGCGGGGGGTGCTATGTCAAAAAATACACATATACCCTGTTTTTTAGGGCCGTATGTGGTATCTTTGCTCCATATGTGTCATATCACTTCAGATTGTAATGGTGATAAAGAGATGGGGATGGTAGGGGCCGTGAGGAGATGGTAGGGGCCGTGAGAAAATGGTAGGGGCCGTGAGGAGATGGTAGGGGCCGTGAGGAGATGGTAGGGGCCGTGAGGAGATGGTAGGGGCCGTGAGGAGATGGTAGGGGCCGTGAGGAGATCGTAGGGGCCGTGAGAAAATGGTAGGGGCCGTGAGGAGATGGTGGGAGCCACTACTACCATTTCGTCACCACTACAGCCAGCTCTGTATTCTGTTGTCTACCACCGTTTATACACAAGGAGTCTGTGGGCAAAGTTTCAGCTCTGTAGGGCCATTATTTACCGAGTTATGGAAGAAAAGACTATTTTTCATGTAATTTCTCCCAAAATCCATATAATTTTTTTTTTTTTTTTTTATCATGAAGGTAGTAGTTGGACTTAACTTATTTACCCGTTAAAATAGTTCTAGGGCCATTTTATTACATATATATATAGCACATTAAAAAGGGGGACTTTACAGACATGGTAGGCAACACAGTCCATGCATCTAGACAGGCAAAAGATATCGACCCAACAGGCCATCGTAGAAGTGTTACTACCTTGCTTATTCCAGGCTGTGTTGGTGCTGCCACCTAGAGGCTAAGTCAAGCTGGCCTCAACTCCTCTCATATATATATAAGGGAATGGAGATCGCAAGCCATTTGTTGGAGGTCATGTGGACCTAAACCATTATTCTGTAAGCTTAGTACAGTCCCCCACCTCCCTTCTCCCTTTTTAAAGTGCACATATATAATTATGTAAAAAAAATGTCTCTAATATTGTTTTAATGACTAGATAAGTAAAGTCCAACTTCTACCTTTATAATTAAAAAAAGATTTTCAACAAAATTATACCCAAAAATGTCTTTTCCTCTGTAACTCGGTAAATAATGGCCCTACAGAGCTGAAACTTTGCCCACAGACTCCTTGTGTTTAAACAGACAATAGCTATCAGAGTACAGAGGTGCCTTTCCCGACCTTTTCTATCTCTTCCCCGACCTATCCTGTCCCTTCCCAAACCTCTCCTGTCCCTCCCCTGTCTCTTCCCCCAACATACGGACCCTATATATACCCTCCCCAGCCTACCTCCGTATGTTGCTACATATTATGACGTCACAGAGGGAATTCCCTAGGGGTTTCCTGGAATGTAGACTGGTTTTTGCATATTTTTCTAAAAGGGACAGGTGACAATGTCCGTTTCTTGAGAGGGCCGTATGTTGGATGCCGTATGTTGATTTTTTTTTTTTAAAGATACAGAGGGTATGCGGAGGGTGAAAAGAAATGCAAAAATAGGTTTGGATGTATTATCTCCGCATCTTGACCGCATCTTGCAGCCGTATGTGTAATAATAGAAACGCCTTCCTGGTATTGTATCTTTCTCTCTTGATTATTCATATATAGGGTCTGGGTAAGTATTACCAGGAGGGTGTGAACATGCCACCCTTGAGCATTTTTAATTATTCATGGTTGCAACCAATAAATTTTGACAAAAATGCTTAGATACATGCATTTTGGTTGTTCATATGGAATATTTAAGTTTAACTACCCCCCCCCTAATTCTACCCCAAGGAATCCTTTGGAATCATTTTCTTGTTGCTAGGTTACTTAGTTGCCTAGCAACAGCAGTTACATCACATAAATCCTTAGCAACGGGTATAGATACTGATCACAGGGAACATTGAAGTTTACTTACCCCCCCTAATTCTATCCCAAGGAACTCATTGGTGTTGTTAACATGTTGCTAGGTTACTCAGTTGCTTAGCAACAACAATTTTAACATCAAACTACCTGGTTTCCATGGCAGCCAGCATCCCAAAAATCAAAATAATGGCATTTAAAATACTCACTAATTCAAAGTTAATTTTTGAAATTTTCAAACACTCAATTAATTCATCTTTTTAACATTAGAAAATTACCAAACTAATTAATACTGAATTAAAAGTGAAGGGCTAACTCCATATAATAGCATAACAACAAAGATGGCCACCACTATCAGACTTCAAAATCAAGCATGTCATTCACCATTTGTGGTATTCGCTAAGGTAAGCAACCACATATTTCCTATCAAACGTTGTGTATTAGCTATTGTAGATCAATCCTAGCCTCATTATTTTATTGCATTTATGATAATTAGTGAGAAAAACATGAATTATGTTGGAATATTTATAATGACTAATCAAATTGTGTATCTGAAACCACCAAATCTGGATCTGGAAAATGCTTCCAACCAAAACAGAACAACCAAGCTGTGAGTAAACTGTCTCATCTTGCCAGTCTTCACTATCATGAAGTATGTAAGAGCAGAAAGGGAAGCTGACTGGCCCCTGCATATTGCATGTGTGCCCCTCTACTTTGCTGCAAGACATCCTCATTACGCTAGGTATGCACTGCACTATTTACAATCAATTGAAGCCATGCCAGAGGATGTCCGTCAACTTTTCATTAAAAGACAGCACACCATGCAACATAATGCTGGCCTCTTCAATGGTGTGTGAACGGACATGGCGATCGAAACTACCTTTATGCGCTATGGCAATGGTCCAGCAGGCATCATAGGCATCACTTTAAAACCAGAGACCCTCAACACATGTAACAAAGGCATTCAATTCCCAGGTGCTGTTTGCAGGGAGTCCACGACAAACTGGCTGCTACGGTCAGAAAGGTGTAACCTCTTCAGACTTTTGTTTCGAGTGCAGCAGCTGAACAGCTTGTTAATGTAACTGTAATAATTTGCTCTTTGTAAGCACAATATTACTTCCCAGGATGAATAGTGTATACCTTTAAATAATGTAAGGTCAATTCTGTAATTCTGTTATCAAAATTTATACATAATTTAAGTTTAAAGGATGTTGTGTAACACTGAGTCTGACACCCCCCCTCCCCCCTCTTGTGTTACGTAATATTTGAACTCATGGGGGCTGGAGAGTATGCCACTCAGCCTGCGACTTCATGGGATATGTCCCGATACCCCATTCATGAAGAATGGGAGATATAGTATCAATGATCGTTGGCAATCAAAATCATGACAGTCACCAAAGAGTGCACTGCTTCATAAATAATGTCTATGTAACTGACCGATATGTGTTATGCCTGCCCCCATCTTTCTAACAGTGGCAACAGAATGTCCTGAGCTGATTTGTCTCCTGCCTGATAATGGATGAAGATAATTTTGCGCTGTGCATATTTTCTCGAATTTCGAGAAATAAAAAATGTGCAAAAATATGTATAGCATGCATATTTATACAGTATCAAATAAAACAGCCAAATCTTGGAAATCTGTGAATTTTAATACAAGTGAAAAATTCCTTTGTAGCAAATTTACAGAAATATACACGCAAAAATATCTACATTTACAGTAATTAATTTATCAATTAATTATCAAGCACATAATTTATTTAAACTAGCCAGTCCGACCAAGATCAAAACCCCATTTTTCTTACATATGCGGCTTTGACCCCGGTTTGGGTGGTAACCCCAACTGTGGTCTTATTGTGTCTGGTGTCATATTGTCCATGACTGACAATATTCAAAACTATGAAATTGAGGAAGAGATCTATAACCCATTGCCATGTATGTATATATATAATTTGTTTTAGTCATGTCTAAGTAGTCAAGTGAGTAGTTATGAGGCAGACCCATAACACAATAGAGCAATATAATGCCCTTAGAGGATGTCATTCACTCTCATTGTGACCTGAACTTTTGTTTCATACTCATGCAATAGAAATTAGTTCAATTAATGCTTAGGATACTAAGGTTAATGCCATTCTTTACTATTAATCCTAATCTAGAAGAGGGTCAAGGAAAAATGGAAAACTTCTATCCAATATATCTCTAGTGTGAGATAGTTAAAGCAAAGAATTCATCTTCAAGAAATCAGTGAAAGTAATTTGACTGGATTCATTAGATGCTAATCTCTTCCACCTCAGCCCTCTTGTGTTTGTATACCAAGTAGGCGGGATGGGACATGGTGAGACCGGCCATCACCATCAGGGCCCCGGCCAGGTAGAAGGAAGAGTCATAGATATTGGTGTAGTCATACAGCCAGGCTGAAATAGAAAAATACTTCATTAACCCCTAATTTTGACAAATCCTAGCAGGGGGTCTCAAAATTGTTAATTTAGTACTGTATTATACTTGTAGCATGCATGGTATGAAATGAAAGCTGAATCAGACTTGGATACAAGCAGCCACGGTTAGTGTGTGAAATTTACAGCAGCTGTATCTACAACAAATCTTACTAACTATATTGGGCCATGCTATTTACACCAGCTAGTTCATCTGTGCATGAGAAGTCATGCAGATATTCCTTACAGATGTGTGGATCTTCCCCTCTGCTTGGTTGCTATGATGCATTTAAAGATAATTTACTCAAATTGGGGGAGGGCAGCAGGCAATAAACCCCAACCAAACATGTCAGTTCTATTTCTTTCTTTTTTCATCTTATGTGCACTGGTTGTTACAAAAGTTACCATCTGAGAAAGCTCATTCCTAAAAAAGTGTATTCTGAGTCACAGAAATAGGAACTGCTCTTACCAGCTAGCGGTGCTCCCAGGACGGTACCAGGGCTGCAGCAGAGGCACACCAGTCCAAAACCTGTGGAGGTATAAGCTGCAGGCACCACCTCCATGGTGTAAGATGATGACAGGACATTGTAGGGACAGAGCAGCATGCTAAACACCACTATGTACACGTACAGCAGGACCAGGTTGGTGGTGAGGGGCAGCGCTGCAGTCAGAATACCATTAACCACATTGGTAAAGAGGATAACTGCTGCAGCATTAGCATTGGTGGCCTGGAGAAGGATCCCAAAAATGGGTCTACAAAGAGTGGACATTAGACCCATAGCCATGTACAACCTCACAACTTCACTATGGGAGTGGCCAAGCGTCAGTACATAATTACCAAAGTGGGTGTAAACAATGCCAACTGTGAAAAATACAATAATGGTAGAGAGGAGCAAACAGAGAAAGGGGGAGATTTTAAACAGGGACAACAGCCTATAAACAAAGGTCTCAGAAACCTCAGGACTCTCTAAATCATTGGCATTCTTTGACAAGCATTTCACATCACCAGAGCTCTTGTGGAGGCCCTTTACATCAATAGGACATTTGCTGGGTCCATTTGTATCATGCAAGGAATTCATATCAGGAGAGTCATTGTTCATAATCATGGAGTGGTTCACACTGCTAGATCCCTTGCTGGTACCATTATATAGGGCTAAACACTTCTCTTTGGCAATATCAACAGTTACAAAACCATTCAGAGTGACCTTTTTTACATTTTCTGTCTTCACCAAGGGTTCTTGTCCATCATTTCTTTCTTCGTTAGCATGCCTGGCACCCTTCTCCTGCTCCACTACAGGCCTAAAGGTGCAGCCGAGTATCATGTTATGACTGTTTATTCCTGCTATCAGAAGTATAGCCCCTCTCCATCCATAGTACTCCTCTAGTGCTTTAAGCAAGGGTGGTATGATGAACGAACCAGCTCCAAGGCCACACAGGGCACATGCACAGGCAAACCTCCTGTGTCTGTTAAAATACTTTGAGAGGATCGAGATGCAAGGGTTGTAATTCATCCCCATACCAACACCAGCAAAGACACTGTAGAAGATGTAGAGCTGGTAAACCTACAAATAAATTTGAGGAGGATCAAATATAGTAGTACAACAACGGGGGAGGTATATGGCTTCCAAGCACATCAACAACAAATAGTTGAGGACCTCGAGTACTGTATTAAACCTCACCCAAGTACCACCTACCATGCAGGTACCATCGGTAACCCTGCTAGAACCAATCATCTATATTGCATCCCTATACCAGAAAACTAACATATTTTTTGCCTTTTTTACATAATATTGATGTGGTTTATGTTAGTAGTGTTAGATCGAAACCTGTGCCCATGAAGCTGTTACTTTTCCAAACAACAATCTTATTACAAAGATTAGAGAGTTCAGAAGAACAGGATGAAACATTATAAAGCCGTACCTGAGTTGTGAAGGCACTTGCTGCCAGGCCGGCAGTAGACAGGAAGGCTCCAAGGATGGCAATACACCTCTCTCCATACCGCTCAGTTAACATCCCCACTACAGGACCTACAAACAGGGGAGATGCTTTATTGTCACGAAACGTCAAGAAAGTCATGCTCATTTCAGAATCATTTGCTTTATTCGTTACATCCAGGATAAAACCTTTAAAGAATTAGAGATGATTTGATAAGGTTTCAGAATTATGAAAATGTTAGAAAAACTAATACATTAGGAATTTGAGCAACACCTACAAATGATATAAAAAAGAATTCTAGGCTCATTCTAGGAGCCCACCTTTACAGTATCTTAATGTACTGTGTTGTTATAATAGATATATACAGCCCTTGTAAGTCTACTTATCAGTTAAGGATGTCTGCATTCCTAGCTCAGTGTTCGTTTCCTTTATAGTGATAACTATAGTTATTAATTTTGAAGATTCACATTTGCTCCATTGTTCTTTGTTGTACCCATATGTTTGAATATAATGCATTTCACAACTTACAAATGACAAATATGATGCCGACGTTGAGAGATGTGATGAGGGAGAGGGCGCTGTCTGAAGCATCAATGCCGTTCTTAAACATGATGTAGAAGATACCGGAGGTGTAGAGAAAGCCACCGATCATCACCTGGGACAGAAAGGAGGCTGCACATACTACCCACGCATAGCCACCGTCCTTAGCCATCTTCTGTTAGAGAGGAAGTAAGACAACTGTTATATCACCTGAACACATGATAGACATAGTGACAGACAGTGTGAGAGAGACACAGACATGCAGGCAGACCTATAGCCATACAAACATAAAGTATGTTGTGGGAAATGTTTTGCCAGTGTATGATGGGTTTATGCAATTAGTATCATCAATTGTTGCAAGTACAGATATACATTTCTAAGAGTCATTTATCCCTGTATGCAGTGGTAATTCATGTATATATGCAAAGGGTCATAAAGTCTTTGACTCAAATCCCAGCTACCTGTTTTTTCCTCGATCTTCAGAAATATGTACTGCAGGATCGCTCACCTATATCTCCAACAACAACAAATTCACAAAAGCAATTATTTTGTGTTTGAATCTCTGACTATAAACCTGAAGCTTTTCTTTTCACCTGAATCAAAGCTTTACATTTTGTTCCACACAGTGACTCAGGTAAACAAATATGGCAGAGCTCTATGCATCATGGGAATGCAATACGTGGCAAGGATATCCCATCAAAGAATATTAAGAAATTAGTCTTTTAGGGCTTCCTGAGTTTTGGTTACTTTCCATGTATGTCCTGTTATAATCGGAATTTAGTATTAAATGTTTACAAAATCTGTCTTCATGGTCACAGGGACTCCTCCACACGCCTAGAAACTCTCTAACATACCTAGAGGCTCCCTAACATGCCTTTAGACTCTCCCACACGTCTAGAGACTCCCCATCACACCTAGAGACTCCCCAACATACCTACCCAGTGGGCACAAAACTCAGTTGAATGTTGAATCAATGTTGCATCAACATTGAATCAACGTTGTCAACTAGTTTTCAATGTTGATTCAATGTTCTGTGCCCACTGGGTAGAGACTCCACAACCTGCCTAGAGACTCCCCAACACGTCTAGAGACTCCCCATCACACCTAGAGACTCCACAACATGCCTAGAGACTCCCCCAACACGTCTAGAGACTCCCCATCACACCTAGAGTCCCCCCAACATGCCTAGAGACTCCCTAACATGCCTAGAGACTCCCTAACATAACTAGAGACTCCCTAACATAACTAGAGACTCCCTAACATAACTAGAGACTCCCTAACATGCCTTGAGACTCCTCAACATAACTAGAGACTCCCCAACATGCCTAGAGACTCCCGAACATAACTAGAGACTCCCGAACATAACTAGAGACTCCCTAACATGCCTAGAGACTCCCTAACATGCCTAGAGACTCCCTAACATAACTAGAGACTCCCTAACATGCCTTGGTATTCTCCAACACGTCTAGAGACTCCCAAACTGTAAAAGTTGAAGTCAGAATTTAGGCTGACACCCCTTACACCATTTTTTTAATATGATCAAGTATATCCTCAAATACTTCTGAAAACAGATACACTAAATCACATTTAAATGGAATTAACCAATAGAGAAAAGGTTGATGGGACCTAATTTTATGAGGCTGATCTCAGATGATACCAATCATGTAGAGCCAATTAATCTGGATATTGGGGGCAATTGGCTTCACATTCGTATTGGAACACCAAGCACAGGGTGCACATTTGTAATGGAGCACCATGCACAGGGTGCACAATCGTATTGGAACCTACTGTGCACGTGCATGTGCTAACTTTTAGGCGAATTGAACTCCATACCCCTTACTTGTAATATTATAACATGTATAGTTTGTAAAATTAAATTTAGATAACAGCAAGAGTTATACATATTTGAACATTAAAATGGAATTAACCAATAGAGAAAAGGTACTCACTCGCTGATGGGGGCTACCGTTATCAGACTGATCTCACATGATACCGATCATGTATAGCCAATTAGTCGGGATATTAGGGTCAATTGGGTGCACTCAAAAAGAGTTGTTATGTTAAAGACCACCAGGTGGGTACCTTTCTGCCGTTGGAGACTGACTCTCACCAAATCTATACAGCCTGTATGACTGGCTGACGTATATGACCGGCTGACGTATATGTCACTTGGTCTTATATACATCACCTGCCAGTACGATATGTGGAATTTAGACCCATAATGGTAGAAATATAAAAGAAAACCAATGCACACCAATTAAGGTTTCATTATGATGAGAGAAAATTATATATTTTTTTGTATACACTATGTATGTGCCATTGTGTATTCTCCTGGTTATTTATGTCAGCAGGTCATCTACATCACCCAGTCATATACGTCAGCATTTCAAACTTGTATAGATTTGATGAAACTTAGCCTGGAGTTGATCTGGGATAGGTGCTCAACCGTATAATTTAGGTAATGTCTGGCTCTGGTGGGAAATACTGTACTATTCGATGTATAATCATGTATTTATCTGCTGTAATTTCGGTCAGCAAAAATTTTGCTGCAAATTGATACACAGCACATGATTTGTAGATGTATCTATCATCCTATGTAAAAGTAATGCAGACACCAATAAATAACCAAAATTATTACTATAGCTATGTACAGTATATTGAACCGTTGGATTTTAACAATATTCATGGTCGCAGTAGGTTCCAGTAAATATTGCTGAGACTTTATAGTATACCAGATTCATGCAGTATATACAGCTCTCGAGTAACAGTAATTCAACTGCTGTAACTTTTTCTCAAATGTACAGTAGTCATTTCTAACAGTGTGGGACTGGAGTCATGGGCCAATATGTCTTCATGAGTGTAGCAAATGGTCCTGTTTTTTTGCAAGTCATCAACTCGTGCAACCGGTTGTTTATTGGTTAGTATATTGGTAGCAGCATTAAATGTGAATGATGGTGTCACATCGGATATCAACATTTTTTTGGAAGAGGCCATTATGAAGGCAGGTAAGGCCACTATAAAACATGGTTTCTCATCACGACAATGCCCTGAAAACAAAATCTCAAGCAGAACTTGTGCAATTCTTGTGTCATGAGACTCATGATCCCTTCTAGATCTTGAGCGTTCTGGACATTTTATTTTGTCCTATTCCCTGGAATTTCTTGTTATTTACAACTACTAATAAAACACGTCTCTACCCAGTGATGCACCGCGCCCCAAGCAAGCCCCATCATAATCTCTGTGTTGGACTCAGCGTTGGAGATTGAAAATGTTACACCACTCCGACTCTATTTGCGATATGCTAAGGCATTCCCACCAAGCAGTATTGTAGGGCAGACGAAAGTTGTCTCCACGATTTTCCCGCGCAATATCACTGGCAGCGGAGCTGCTGGTTGAACTGGTAGAAATACACGTCATCATTCTACACAAGAATATCATATACTTGAAAATATCTCGTTATTTGCACAAGTTAAACTTGGGAAATACACATCACCATTCAACACTACACTCTAGAAACGTTCCCAGCTAGCATCCTGACGTTGGCCCAATGTTGGCACAACGTAAGCGAGGGTTGGACTGACATCAGCTGCCAACGTTGGCACAACGTAGTTTTGGCCGGTGGCATTCCGATTCCGACTCAGCCAACGTCAGAATGCCAATGTTGGCCCAATGTTAGCCCAGCGTTATGCCAACCGTCATTTATTGACGTTGTACCAATGTCAGGTGCAGACATTGACACAATATAGTTTTGGCCAGAGGCATCCAATTTCTTTGTACTTTGTATTATGCTCATTGAGTATCAGTGATAACTCTGCTAAAGATATGGCTGTCAACAATCCTATTAGGAACAGCCATTTTTGTTTTTGCATTTCACCTAAATATCAGCTTTAAGGGCCAAGAGGTGATAAATAGTCATTCCATCCCTTAAACCTTATAGACCTGCCACTACCCTTAAAAAGGTGTCCTAAGGCAATGTAACCAGCATTTTGTTCTGTCATTAGGAAAGTTGATAATTAAGAATGTCATAGCATATAAATGGAATATCCTTGGCTTTAAAACCTATCTAGCACACATGAGGCCAAAATAATGGCCAATTATAAAGAGAAACAAAGGATCTGCTGGGCAAGATCTGTTCTGACAAAGTTTGATGCCCTCTAGTGGAAGTTAGAGATGCAACATTGGGTCAACGTCTATTTCTTCCCATAGCTTGGAGTATCGCCAATGTTAGTCCAACATTAATTCGCCAATGTTGGCATTTCAATATTGGCACAACGTAGTTTAGGCCAGTGACATTCCATTTCAGCGAACGTCAGCATGTCAACGCTGGACCAATGTTGGGCCAACGTTATGCCAACTGTCATAATGTTGACGTTGTACCAATGTTGGCATTTCAAAGTTGGCACAATATCAAATTATTGCCTCCGACGGTGCAAACCATTGCCAATATTGGTCCAACATAATCTTGCTAGCTGGGTTTACTATTCACAAGAATCTCCCATGTCTTTCTTTTGTATATAGCTTGTGCTCTTCCCAAGAAATACACAAGATACTAACTTGTGTCATTTTTGCGTTCTGTTTGAAAGGTCATCATGAAAGAAGGAGTCGAGATTTTTTTCAGAAATGGGCAGATTTTGTCATCAAATGAAAGAGTATGTATTTTAAGTAATGCAAAGATCTGAAAAGATGGACTCAAATATGAATCCTCTTTATTCTCAATGACAAGTGTGTACATAGACACTAAATATACATATCGTTCTATTCATGTCTGAGTAGTCAAACGTGTAGTTATGAGCTACAGTTATATGCTGCCCTAAGGGGTTGCCATTCATTTATTCAGTTATTTGACTAGATTTCTTAAACTTTAATCTCTTACACCTCAGCCCTCTTGTGTTTGTATACAGAGTAGGCGGGATGGGACATGGTGAGACCGGCCATCACCATCAGGCCCCCAGCCAGGTAGAAGGAAGAGTCATAGATATTGGTGTAGTCATACAGCCAGGCTGAAAATGGAAATAGACAACATTAAATGTAGTATGACATTTAATCTCATGACATTTAATTATAATCATCTGTTCTAACTTGCGCTATCAGTTACCATTTACTGACACCTTCCAGCACCATTGGAGCTAGCCATACTGACATTGCAGTTTACTGTCAACTTGTATGTAGTGGTAAGTAAATAAATATATCTCCACATTAGTATCAGTGTATCTACATCAAATTGTTCTAGTGTATCAACAAAGACTTTTGACTACTGTGGTGGTAGTGTACTTCACTGTGTACATATTTTTGTGAAATTTGCATAAATTAATACGGCTGGCTGGCCAGAGGGGAAATGTGAATCTAGAAAAAATTTCTTTTCCTCAGGCGCTGAAATATTTGTAAGAAAATTTTGTATTTCCAGTTGATAAAATAATTTGGCCTAAACAGAAACTGTGCTTACCGGCTAGCGGTGCTCCCAGGACATTACCAGGACCGCAGCAGAGGCACACCAGTCCAAAACCAGTGGAGGTATAAGCTGCAGGCACTACCTCCATAGTATACGATGACGACAGTATAATGAAGGGACAGAGCAGCATGCTAAACACCACTGCATATATGTACAAGATGGCCAGGTTGGTGGTGAGGGGCAGGGCGACTGTCAGAATACCATTAACTACATTGGTAAAGAGAATAACGGCTGCAGCATTAGCATTGGTAGCCTGGACAAGGATCCCAATGATGGGTCTAGACACAGTTGATGTAACACCCATAGCCATGTACAACCTGACAACTTCACCGCGGGAGTAGCCAAGTGTTAGTACATAGTTACCAAAGTGGGTATAAACAATGCCAACCGTAAAATAAATATTAAGAGTAGCGAGGAGCATACAGAGAAATGGAGTGATTTTAAAGAGGGACCACAGATAATGAGCAAAGATATCAGAAGCCTCAGGACTCCCTATGGAGACATTTATAGTGTTCCTTGTCAACTGTTTCTCATCACTAGAGCTCTTGTATCGGCCCTTTATATCAAGATTACAATTGTTGAGTTCATCTTTATCAGTAGGTCTACCATGCAGAATATTTGTATCACTGGTGGTCTCTAAGAAACCTCCTTTATCAATATGGCTTGTAGATGAGAGTTTCATATCAGAGGAGTCCTTGTGCATACTCATGGAGCTGGCATTGGGGTAATTTACACTTCTAGAGCTCTTGTTGCTGCAATGATATAGGAACAAAGGCTTCTCATTAGTCACAGAACCATTCGGAGAGACTTTCTGTTCATTTTCTGGAAACTCCACCTTCAGGAACACTTCTTGTCCATCAGCTTCTTCTTCCTCAGCATGTCTGGTATCCTTATCCTGCTTCCCCTGCTCGGCTACAGGCCTGAACGTGCAGCACAGTACCATGTTATGACTGTTTATTCCTGCTATCAGAAGTATAGCCCCTCTCCACCCGTAGTATTCCTCCAGTGCTTTAAGCAGCGGTGGTATGATGAATGAACCAGCTCCAAGCCCACACATGGCACATGCACAGGCAAACCTCCTATGTCTGTTGAAGTACTTGGAGAGGATGGTGATGCAAGGGTTGTAAAGCATTCCCGTACCAATACCAGCAAATACACTATAGAAGATGTAAAGCTGGTAAACCTACAAATATATGAGATAAGGTTTAAACATTGAAGTACAATGGTGATGAAGGTATATCCTTAGGACTGCCGATACTTTCTGGAGGAGCCCTAACATAGCGTATTGTTTCCAATGCAAATACAAAATCTTGGCTTTTGGAGGGCCCCTTTTACTACCCACATTGGTATGCTATGGCAGTGCTAAGGATATTGTAACAAATGGTTATGGAAGTTAATTACTTCTACGTAAGTACCATTTGGTATCCAAACTGATTTTTACATAATATTGATGTGGCTTATATGAGTGGTGTTAGCTGGATCCTTGTACTAGAGTCTCATGAAATGCCTGTTACTTTTCCTGGGGACAACCATTTTATTACAGAGATTAGAGTTCTGAAGTACATGATGTACCATAATAAAGCTGTACCTGAGTTGTGAAGGCACTTGCTGCCAGGCCGGCAGTAGACAGGAAGGCTCCAAGGATGGCAATACACCTCTCTCCATACCGCTCAGTTAACATCCCCACTGCAGGACCTACAAACAGGGGAGATGCTTTAAGGGCTGCATACTGCTTTAACGTGCTGTTGTATTACAATGCTTGAATGCAGCCCTAGTGCGTCAACTTATTAGTTTTGCATATAAATTGCATTCCTAGCTCTAAGTTCTATTTTTATACATACAATAATAATAAATATAATCATTTTGAAGCTCCATATTTACAGTAATGGTCCCTGTTGTTATAAGAATTATATATGTTTGAATATAATGCATCTCACTACTTACAGACTAGCATCATGGTGCCGACATTGAGAGATGTGATGAGGGAGAGGGCGCTGTCTGAAGCATCAATACTGTTCTTAAACATAATGTAGAAGATACCAGAGGCGTAGATAAACCCACCAATCATCACCTGGGCAAGGAAGGAGGCTGCACATACTACCCATGCATAGCCACCGTCCTTAGACATCTTCTGTTAGACTTAGAGAGGAAGTAAGACAACTAGATGTTATATCACTGGACACACTACCCACGCACATCCAGTAAATTATGGATAGTGTAGATCATTATTTATTTAGCCAGGTGCAAGCCCTCTAATAGGCCTCACATTGTTGTAGTAAAAATAAATGATGAATATAAACTGAGAAGCTCTTGCCAAGTTTGTTTAACCATGCTTTTACACCTCATGTACAGAAGCTTCTATAGAACAGACCCCGGGCAGCCCTGGGTCTTACAATTCTGGGCTGGCAGTATACTTGGCCCATGTCTGTATATATTACAGACTAGTCACACACACAACCACTCTCAAAGCAAAGCCATGACCAATTATATGCTTGGTGAGTGTAGTTCACACAGTCAGCGCAAGCGCATCACTCCAGCAGATGTGAAGTATATGCTAGTGTATGCAGCAACATCTGCTGGGAGGCTAACACAAGGCCGCTGGGATCCCGAATCCCGAGAATGATGGCATAGCGCAGCTAATCACAGCCGTGCGCACATCGCCGATTGACTGGCCCATACCTAGCGTTTCAGACTTCACAGAATAATGCTCTCATTGATAATAGAAACATTTCTACCAGATGTCATGATCAGGGTTTATTCATTCAAAGCAGACTCCTAAACCCTGCTTATGACAGAAGTCTTAGGTATAGATTAGATGGGGCTTGGAACGCTCTGCAAGTGGAAACCGGAGCCATACATGAGAGACCCAGATTCGCCGCCTGGATTAAGGAATTTCATAATTTAACAGGGTGGTATGTATGAGTTCTCACTCCCCGTGTAGTTCTACTGACCCAAACCAATAACCATGACTGATCAAAGCCTGACCACCTTTGATTAAAAGGAGCAGTAAACTTAGAAACGCCTTGTTACTAGACCTACGTCTGGGACCAATACCTTTGATTAAAAGGGCACAAAAATAGTCCTTTATGCCAATAACATCAGTATTTATTTATCTTATTCTTTAAATGGACACATTTTACCATCTATGTGGATCTTTCCACCAGAGGTGATAAGCAACGCCCTCATATGGCTAAGACCTAAATACAATCAGCCCGGATAACAACATCTATCCATTGAATTCTATGAAACTAACAACTTTGCTATTACATTAAGTCATGGCCCGGAGTCATTTTGCTTAAATTATTTACTTTCTTACTTTATTCTAGTTTTAGTTTTACCTTTTGTAAACGGTTGTTAACTTTACACACCATGCATATGGATATTAAACTGAATGTATAATAATCACACGTATTTGACCTTAATATCTTCAGTATAAATAAAAGAATTTTCAATTTAATTTAGTAGCAATTAACTAATAAGTAACCCACTGACATAGTTGTTGTCATCTAGAGACATACGGATCTCTTCACTATATATGTATACAGGCAAAGAAAAAGGGATATCCAACGAAAAAGTCAACTTTAAAATTGATATCATAAGTTTTCCAGTGATATATTACAAAAGAAAATATTATTTCTAGTTTTTGCGAAATGGCTTCATGAATATGGGTGGGTATTGTCCTATCCAAATCCCTAATCAGCTCTAGGTGGCATAGGTTCCAGGATATCTCTATCTAAGAGGCAAAATTATGATAACTAGAAAATCATTCTATCAATGGGCATCTTTATTTTCTTCATTTGGAATAAAAAATCATGTTGTCATGCCAAACATATCAACAGAAACACCAATTTAGGCTCTAAAACGTTCTTTTTACATTCCAAATAAGGAGGATTTTCACCAAAAATGGAATGTTTTGTGTAACACTACTGAATTCTCCAGAAAAAAAGTACCCAAGAGCAAATATTAGCCTGTTTCTTTCATTTTAGGCCATGGTGGATCCCCCTGGTGGCTAAAAATGGTACTACGAGAAACTGCCAGACCCCTGTACAACGTGCCTGTACTGAGGATATTGGCTTAGTCATGGCTGAGCACACTCGTCTGCGACTTGTGACTATCGCCATTATCCTAAGTACAGCGGTCTGGCAGTTGTTTAACATGTGATCCAACAGAGTAAAGGTGCTCACCTCTTGATGGGCCCTCATGTTAACAGGTGTACCAATAGAAATGATCATTTGCCATGTATTGTCAATTAGCGTGGTTATTGAGGTCACTAAGATGCGCTCTAAAAAATTGCCGTAGTTTCAAGAGGACATATTAGGGCCCAGCTTCAGTGGGAAATACATAGACAAATGGCAACGCCCATTGATACTCTGATGTATTTCACGAGTGGGCTGGGGCAGTATCTCCTGGCGTTTGTGTTTAATTTTTTATTCGAAGCCATTTAATGAAGGAAAAACTACTTTTCTTAGCCCATTAAATACTGTCACATTGTAGCAATGGGGGCGGGGGGGGGCATTGAATGCGGCCCTCCAAGTACTTAAGCATAGTAGATCTTGAATTTGAAAAAAAATTAAAGGACTATTTTCTTTATAGTTACCGGTTTCTCTAATGTAAATTGGGTCTATTCTTGTAAATCGACATTACATGTTCTGTAGGTTTTCGCCACTGGGTAGCAGCAGTGTGCATGTACATATCATTCTGTAAAATGACAATACAGACACAGACCATAGTGTAGAAAAGACACTACTACATCAATGGGGACAGGATGTTAGTGGGGCACAGTATATCATTATGCACTTGGAGTGTGTAGCATTAGTATTGCATACAGTTTAGGTGGGCAAGAATTTAAATCATTACATTGTGTAATGCAGATTATCCTAGCTACATTGGGTGCGATGCGGTACATTTCTTCTTATCAATTCACTAACATTGATACAACAGTGTATTATGTACAGTATAATGAACTGTTCAATTATAATACAAAATGTACTCTGATTTTTCAGCAATATTTGCTCACAGTTTTGGTTCCAGTGAATATCACTGGAACTTTAGAGTCTACCGTAATTATACAGTACACCTACTGCTGTTAAATAAAGCAACTTAATTGCTGTTGCTTTTCTGTGTATATAATAATCATCATGACTATATAATTACTGGTACTACTAAAGGTATTATACTAAACCAACCCCACCTGCTAGCTTTAACTCAGGTCAGGGTCAAGGTTGGTCTGCCTCACCAGACCAGAACATCCACCATTGTGGGATCCACACCTGTCAACTTTATGCTCAATTTACAGTACTCACTTTTCACCGTGTTGGACTGGAGTGGTGGCTAATATGTCTTCTTTAGTGTAGTGTTAAAATTAGTTGATCAGACAGCAAATGGTCCCGTGTTTTTGCACACATTAACATGTGCAGCCGGTTGTAGTTGATATACATATAGACATATAGCCAAACTAGTACAGCCCTGCCATAACCATGCCAAGTAAATCTTGGCAATGAACATTATTGTGTTCCTCACATCGCCCTGAATGATCATAATACATATACCGTATTTGACATAATAAGCGCCCTCCCCCTAATAAGCCCCCCCCCCCCCTATTTGGAGGGACAAAGGCTCAAATTTCATAATTTTGGAGACAGTACTAAAACGCCTTAAAATAATTTATAAGCATCCAGGGTGATTATTACATAGAATACCAGATGCAGTTTTGATGTAAATATCCTCCATGCTGCTTTTCAGAACTAGACATTTTCGTTCTGAGCTAGCTGGTGGTAAACATTTTGCTTTGTCAAAACATGGCTAATATGTGACCTTTATGATAATTTCCTGTAAGCTGGTTACCTGAGGTCATGCGGGGAGTAAACCTTATTTACAATCTACAAGGAGAGTGGGGCTATCCTCTATCACCAGAGGGCAGTCACTGAATAGCAGTTCTATTGGATTACCCTAGTGTGTACATAAAGAACAACATCCGGTCCTGCACGATTGGACACCAACACTCAATGCTCCCTCAGGGCACTTGGCCCTAATTACTTGCAATGCACAGGGCCTTGCAGCTTGGCTGGTGGCACTAGTTAGCAGCAGTAGGCTAGACAACAATGCTGGTGTCACATGGGATACTAAATGTTTTTTAGAGCAAACGCTTATATATTCCCACTTCCTGTTACCCCCTGCACAATATACATGCCTAGGCCCCCAAATTGACCAATGAATGAATTATTTTTCGGATAGATTTGACTGAATTACTGAATACTGAAGTTATTTAGTAAATAGCATATTTGCAAAAATAAGATAGCCATGTGCTTTGTAGGGCTTAACCACTGTTATTTTCTTATGAGTGTACATTTTTTCAAAAGATGTAATGTCAATAGAAGGGTTGCATTGTAATTGGATTTTTCTGTATGGCTATAGCAGTTATTACTAATTCAGCAGTGGCAAATGGGGATATTATATAATTCAATTTCGCCCTTTTAGGCCTATCTGACATCAAATCTCATCTTAAATACTTCTGGAAAAAAGTGTAGTGTAATCGAGAAGCAATCACCCTTCTGCGCAGACTGGGGCCCGGTCAGTATACTACAGACAGGCAGTACCCGCCTTGTTTTGATGAGGCACGGTCACTGCTACGTATACCTCACCAGGACTAGGCACCCGACCCACACTGGTGTCCTATGCCTCAGACCACCCTCTTGTGACAGCTCTGCTCTGCTTCTATACATTTCCTATGAGGTAAAAGGGTAAAAGTATATGCAAATAAGCAGTTACGACCAGAGGTCAAGGTCAGCTAAATCGGCAGAGTGAGGGAGAATGTAACCGCACAGAGATACAATTCAATGCTATGGGTGGAGACATCTATTGTCTAGATCTCGCGATAGATTGCACGAGAACGTTGACTTAGCCTGGACATGCTTATTGTAGGGTGTTCAGAGCGGCCTGCCATGGCACAGACAACCAGCGGTTTGGCCCTCTATTTACACTCATGTCTCATTTATGGCTAATTGACTCCAAAAAACACAGTTATGTTCACACTATCTGAAAGCTATGGTTTCATTCTACACAATGTGTGGTTTCTGCAAAGATGTGTACATTTCCACTTGTGGTTTTATATGAATGAGAAAGTAGAAAGTGGGGAGTGTGTGCTCCCTGTGCAGGCCCACATTCTGGCACTAGTAATTGATAGCTGCCCAGCAACTGCCCTGCACTAGAATAGATTTCTGGGAGAGGGTATTTGTGCAGTCAATTTCTAAATGATTGGATTGTAATGCTAAGATATAGGCCTACATTTACATATATCCCACATGTTATATGGACTACTAGATCCAGATCTACAGCAAAATATTTCCTAAAAGCCATGGAATCACCTTTAAAATAGAGGGGCATAAAAATGTTGGATCATACATTTAATTCCCATATATGTTTACTATCTCCTGTCTGAAGAACAAAGTGATTGAAAAAAGAATTGGCCCCCATATTTACACTTATGTGGATCTACCTTTTCTTAGGAGTAGTACATTCCCTATGTAAGTCACCCTCCACTGCACCTATTTCCCTGCCACTCACACTGTAGCAGGGGAGTGTTATTTCAGGACCAATCCACTGCATGGTTAGACAGGGCTCTCTTGTCCTCCCAAAATTTAACCAAGTTCCAGTGGTGGTAGATTTATAATTCTTTCAGAATTCTCTTAGTTAAGATCCTGTCTATCTATGCTGTACAAAAAACACAACTTTTCTGCACTCAATAAAAATGGCCTGAACGCCCTACTTATTGACAACACAGACTCTTCAAGGTTCAATGGTTCCCAGTAGTGGCCTGCATCAAACATTAAGTTCCTAGCTGCACTCTTAAAGTTGGCACCGGTACATAATGGGGACTGAAAAACAATCTTCCTATCCCTTTCATTTGTCGTCTACTTGTCACGGCTGCATATGTGCATCACGCCGACTCATCAGAAGTGCATCAAACCCTTAGGGTCGGCTGTTGGCTAAGTGTCACCGGATCAGTCCAAGTTCCACTTTGACTGGGTAACCTCGTTGACTGGTTGACCTCTTTGACCGGGTGGCCTCTTTGACTGGCAAGCCCGCTGGCAAGTGTCAAAACGGCTGAAATGGGGGCTATGTAGAAGGAAATCCCGGGGAAAAGTGAATTGATATTTTCACACTATATATCACTAGTTTCATTTCAGTTTGGCTATTATTATAAGCTGAAATTTCATTTTGACACTTGCCGGTCAAAGACGTCACCGGGTCAAAGACTATTAACTTGCATTGATCTGGTTAGCCTGATCCATAAACACAAAGGTTCAATATAAGTAATACACTCCAATGATTTGTGAAGCAAATTTAATTAGGACTAAGTATGAAATATCTTTCTAGATATGCCAACTTTAATAACCGATTTCCAAAACCAGGGCTGCCCGTGTCCGATGTATAATTAACTGTCAGCATCAAAGCTTAATGGTGTTTACAGTCAATTGTTACATTTAGAAGGAGAAAGAAACCTCAGACAATCTGCTCTATACAAGGACGTGTCAGGGAGTAGGGAGCAGAGTTAGATTCGGCAGGCAAAGGAAGTGAGTTTGTATTTGAATAGTTTTACTGGTTATCACAAAAGCTGACTGCCATATTGTCTAGCATTAGCAAGTATCTACTTTGCTATGTAAATATGAATAGATTAACCGTTAAAATAAACTAGAAAGACAAAGGAAAATAATAAATAGGCAAAGCTCCACGCTGTTGATATATGTGTACACTAATGTATACACACATATGCATATGTCAATAAGTGGGGTTTTGTGTTATTTACAAGTTCCTGCTATACAGAAAACTTTGTTCGCTATGGAGAATGGCTGCACCATACTCCATTGAGACAAGCAGTACAGAGCTCCCATAGTAGTGGGGCGGCATAGCTGATCCAATGTGCATTTTTTCAAGAAGCTACCAAACTTTCCACAGACATTGACTAATACATATTGATCAATTCGCAAGAAATAGGCAACCTCAGCCTCGGCCAGCGTCTATCCTACCAGTTGGATAGCCTGGGAGCAGGCAGCAATCCTATCCCAATACACATCCTTTGTTTACTTCTGTCAATATAGGTGTTAAATACACAGTTGCACCCAACTAATTTAATTACCTCTTTGATCTAGATAAGAATCTGTCTGTTGTTAAATGTGTATTGACCAATACACACCTATTTGCGCCACCAATCTGGCGCAAATGGGTACCAAGTGGAAATAAGCTCTGCTCCCATACCATACTCAGCAGAGGGAGCCTGAGCTGTGTTGGTATGGGAGTCCGAGACTGAGGCAACCTAGATCTGACACAGGAAAAGTGTGGCGGCCATCTTTCAAAATGTCTGCTGTTGGGTTGGCTACTTCTCTTCCAAATGGCATAAGTACATAAATATGCAATGTCTCTGTCTATTACTACATAGAAATATAGCTAAGGTATGACCCTTATGATCTTCAGAAACATACTCAAGGTCAAGGTCATTTGCCGAGGTCAAAAGTCCCAAATATGGTAAGTCTCAATGAAAAAATTGGTACAAGATTGATTTCTGTGCAAAACTAACACTGGTCAATACATATGTAAATTCAATGTAATCAAAAGGCTGCCAGAGCTACTATGTAATGAAGGAGGCATTGTATACATACATTTTGCTTGATTATTACAGTTTAATCAGGCCAATAGCTCAGTATAATAGTAATGCAATTCTCCAGGGATAATCTGATGACAAATGATCATGTGGCTATAATCCATTATCAGCTATGATAGCAAGGGGGCAAGGGTAGCAGGCAAGGGACACTATTATGGTAAGGGAAGGTGATATGGGCTAGAATATTTACAGTGTAGCTGTATTCACATTGATTTCTTAGGTACATCAAGGCATCTTAGGTACATCCATTTCATTGCATAAGCACTCATGGAATTTCAGAGGCACCAATGTCATTGCACAGGCACCCATGGGATTGCATAGGCACCAATAGCATTGCATGATCACCAATGGAATTACATAGGCACCTATGGAATTGCATAGGCACCAATGGAATTGCATAAGCATCAAGGGAATTGCATAGGCACCGATGGAATTGCATAGGCATCACAAGAATTGCATAGGCACCAATGTATTTCATAAACAACCATGGAATTGCATAGGCACCCATAGAATTGCATAGGCACAAGGGAATTGCATGGGCTCCAGTGGAATTGCATAAGCACCCATGGAATTGCATAAGCATCCATGGAATTGTATAGGCACCCATGGAATTGCACAGGCACCCATGGAATTGCATAGACATCTACAGAATTGTATAGGCACCAATGGAATTGCGTAGGCACCAATGGAATTGCATAGGCCCCCATGGAATTGTGTAATCACCCATGGAATTGCAGAGACTTGTACATTAAACATTTGCCTTTTGGATTTGCAGACCCTCATACTTCCATTCTGGCATTTGCAAGGTACCAACTAAAAGCAACTTTTGCCTGCCTCTGGCAGCACAGTCCAGAACAATGAGTATAACAGGGCAGCATAGGGTGGCACAGGAAAGCAAGTGGAAGCATATGGTGCTACATGGCAGCACAGCCCAGTGGACACAGAAACTTGAATTAACATTGATAAATCATCATCAATGGGGGTTCAATGTTGATTAAATGTTCAATGTTGAACATAATTTTGTGCCCACTGGGAGCGTAATACAGGACGGCACAGGGCAGCACAGGGCAGCTTAAGGCAGGACAGGGCAGCACCAGGCAGCTTAAGGCAGGACAGGGCAGCACCAGGCAGCTTAAGGCAGGACAGGGCAGCACAGGGCAGCTTAAGGCAGGACAGGGCAGCACCAGGCAGCTTAAGGCAGGACAGGGCAGCACAGGGCAGCTTAAGGCAGGACTGGGCAGCACCAGGCAGCTTAAGGCAGGACAGGGCAGCACCAGGCAGCTTAAGGCAGGACAGGGCAGCACAGGGCAGCTTAAGGCAGGACAGGGCAGCACAGGGCAGCTTAAGGCAGGACAGGGCAGCACAGGGCAGCTTAAGGCAGGACAGGGCAGCACCAGGCAGCTTAAGGCAGGACAGGGCAGCACAGGGCAGCTTAAGGCAGGACTGGGCAGCACCAGGCAGCTTAAGGCAGGACAGGGCAGCACCAGGCAGCTTAAGGCAGGACAGGGCAGCACCAGGCAGCTTAAGGCAGGACTGGGCAGCACAGGGCAGCTTAAGGCAGGACAGGGCAGCACCAGGCAGCTTAAGGCAGGACAGGGCAGCACAGGGCAGCTTAAGGCAGGACAGGGCAGTACAGGGCACTTTATGGCAGGATAGGGTGGCACATGGCAGGACAGGATGGCACAGGATACATACACCCGGTCAGTAGAGTGAGATCAGCGGAGATCAGGGGGAAGTTCTCTACTTCACAGTGTTTAAGAGGGGTGGGGGGGATGGGGGACGGGGGACAGAGACATAGAGCAAGGGGTAGGCTAAGTGTTGTAACAAAGATGATATACCAGAAATTGTAATTTGTTATACACAATGAACTCTTAGTTTATGTATGCAATAGGTAGTTAAATGCTATTGGCCTGATTAAATGCAAACAAGTAATTAGCCTAATTATGTAACCTAACATTGGCTGCACAATAAGGCCTTGTATCATAAGTCCCCATCTATATGATTATATTCTTCTCACAGAAAACAAAGAAATATGGTAAAATTTGAAAAGCATACCTTTTCCTTAGAACTATGACCATGAAAAATTACCTTGACCTTGAATAAACCATCTAGCTCTATCAGGATCAATAGTAGGACATTTGCAGCAATAGCCATGTGTCATCATTGACAAATCAGTTTGATATTAACAAAGGTATGACCGTATTGCATCTTCATAAACTTTTCAGAGCTACAAATTTTTAAAAAGGGGCCCATGGCCCCTCATATGCTAGATCCTAATTGCCTATTTCTTGCAAATGACTCCTTACATACTTGCCTACCTCTGTGCAAAGGATGGACATTTCTTGAGAAAATGCACAAGATCACACTAAATGGCAGCTATGCCGCCCCACTATAGCTTTAACATAGAGAGGGCCGTATCCACCATGTAATAAGAGTAATTGTTGCACTGGTAGCCTGACAGGGGTTTGAACCCAGGATCTTTGGATTGACCTACAGCTACAAGACAATGTAGTGTAACCTACAGTAAACTACCATACTGGAAACTAAAAATACCTCCTTTAATACTGTGCAGTTACACCACTTACTCCTAAGGGAGTGGTCATTCTTCATCAATGGGGGGGGGGGGGAGGGGGACGGGGGGGGGCGGTAGATTTTCACATGAGAGGGTCAAAATAGTTTTGGTCCCCCCCCCTTTGGAAGGGGTTAAAATAGTTTCCGTCCCCCCTTTGACCCCTTTGACCTTTAGTAACACGCGGGCTTTTTCGCTAAAAAGGGGTCCAATTGCAAGTTTCTTTGGTCCCCCCTTCAAGGATTTATTTTGGTCCTCCCCTCCCCCCAAATCCACCACCCCGCCTCCCCATGTTGTTGAAAAATGACCACTTCCTAACAGTGTACTTCTATATAACAGGTTGGACACAGTGGTATCAGCGGAAGGATGTTGTGTGGTGTCCAAGTGCTGGTCTGAGTGACCTCTCCCCACCATCGGCAGGATGACCGGGAACACGCTGATCATGGCTGCCTTCTGGCTTGGTACAACTCTTGTCAGTCATATCGACAGTAAGTCATTTGACTTCTTTAAAATTGTTTTTTGGCACAGTAGCTTTTCATTCTTTTAAAATTTGATATATAAGGATATTTTATGTATCTGGCTTTAATTTTGTGCAATATTCCTAGATCGTATATGATTATAGTTGTCACAAACAAAGGTCATTCTATTCCCTTTGTGACCTTGACTTTGACCTCTGGAATTAGGGTCACAACATTGAGGCAGATTGGGAGTCAGGCCTGTGTCATTTATTACTAGCTGGGGGGAGGGAGGGAGGGGGGGGTGGATCATTTACGTTACACTGTGTAGGGATACCCGTCAACAACGGTAAGGTAGTGAGTTGCGGCTTTTCCGTAACCCTTTAAGGACGGCATAATGCCGCAAGGCCCATGTTTACTTGTCAGCATGATGCACCAATGCATGTGGCTCAGGCTCATGAGTTTGTAACAGTTCAAACGTCTTTGACCGGTTGCGTCTTTGACCGGTGGCATCTTTGACCGGTGGCGTCTTTGACCGGTGGCATCTTTGACCGGTGGCGTCTTTGACCAGGTATGTGATTAAAATGAAGAAAAAAGTAGTGTATAGTAAAGAAATGGGTAAATTTATTGTATAATATGTTATAACATATCATTTCGAGGCATTATTTAAAATTGATATATTTCATATATTTATGTTACTGGCTCAGTCTCATGAGTTTGTAACAGTTGAAATGTCTTTGACCGGCGTCGTCTTTGACCGGTGACGTCTTTGACCGACTGAAGAAAAAAAGCCCAAAAGGAACCCTTAATACGTGCATTAACTTCTTTTTTTTTAATTGGGTAAAACAACCATAGACTGTTTATTACATGAAGAAGTTGAAGCTTAAATTTATTTACTATATACTACTTTTTTCTTCATTTTAATCACATACCCGGTCAAAGACACCACCGGTCAAAGACGCCACTGGTCAAAGACACCACCGGTCAAAGACGTTTGAACTGTTACAAACTCATGAGACTGAGCCACGTACAGAACTGGTGAATTACCAAGTGGCAATACGCTGCTGCATCATGGTCAGCCTACAGTAGTTTATCAACGCAAAATGGTTATCATGATACATGATTGCAGACTTACTGGCATAATGCATTAAGGTGTGTGGTCCCAAAGTAATTAAATCCTCACAAATTTTGAGGCGAGGCCTAAATTACATGTACTTTCAAAATATATAAAGAAATGGTGGGGGTCCTGAGTTTCAGAGAAATATGTGATCATGAGCTCAGGTAGGACATAGTGTTTGGTAATGTGTATGCATAATAAAACATCCCAAAGTAATTAACTCTCTCTATAATTCTCTAGGAATGTAGTCTGTAATGTTACACACCAATATACACTCCCCTTTACAGTATCCAGTATTATGAACTGCAACCATGGCTACCACCTTCAGAGTTCCCATTAATTATACATGTAGCATTGTGCCTGATATAAACTATACCATGGGGCCCACTACATCATATATAGTCCTGAACAACAAGTCACCAGTGGCTGATACATAATGAATAGGTGCTGTAGAGGAGGGATGCATGTGTATGTATATAATATATATACATGTATATATATTTGTTAAAACATGTGGATGTACACTATATATTCATACTTCAAATTCATTCGTCAAAAATTGACAGTTGACAGCATCCATTTTCAATTTTTTTTTTTCAAATAATCTTTTTTTCAAACTTAATTTTTACAATTTTTCAAAATGATTTTTTTTAAACGAATTCTTTTTTTTACAAGATCACTTGGGCTACTGTATATATCTTATCTCAATACAAAGGTTATTTGGTTACTCATGCATCCCTTTCTGTCAGATTTAACCCTCTCCCGTAATTACCTAGTTCACTGAGCTGAACAAGAAAATAGTACTCAAAATTGATGAAAATACTTTCTAACAAGTCCTGGTCGAAGCACCCCATGTTTGGTATCATATTAAAGCTTAGGACATCCTCTTTCACATCCTACACTCCATTTGTGTTTACAAAGAATGCTAAAGGAGTAGCTATGCCAAAACCTCATTTCAATTTTTGATATTCATAATCTTTTCTAATTTTTGGCAAAACTACAGAGAAATCTGGCGGTGGTTAAATGCCCATGTGTCTGTCATCTAAAGGTTGCTTCTTTCCCCCCATATTGTGTACCAGGCCATGAGGTACAGATAGAGACACCTAATCTATACTCGTACAACTACCTGGAGGACTATGGTGTAAGTGCCACAGGCCGCAACTACATCACCTTCCTGGTCAGGGCCAGTAACGACGCCCATGTCTCACTCTCCACCGACAAGACTATCGCAAACTCTTACGGAATTGTCTTTGGTAAGCATCTATATTCACATTGCTGGCATTCTAATTATATTTCAATATTTCTATGACCTGTTATCTTTTTTCATGCCAATGGTCGTTCTTACTGTGAAATACACTGTAGAGATTCCCTAAGACAGGTTTGATATTGTAGATGATGATGTTAAACAGACCCTATTCACTGCTAATTCAAGTCTTCCCTAAAGGCATTATTATACAGTCTTTGCCAAAACATGCAGGACAGTGGCAATGTTCTCCTAAAATGCCACCAGTCCAGCAGATTGACAAGTGTAAGAGGACCGAATGTCCAGTTCCATGTTGGGCTTTTCTGAACAAGAAAAATTTAATTTTAATTTTAATGAACAAAACAGAACAGAAATCATCAGATATGTGGCTATCCGGTCCTTCTAAATTGTAGGCTGTCCTGCAACATTGAAAATTTGCAGGACTGAATGTCCTCTGGAATGAAAAAGTTTTCGCAAAGACTGTGTATACTTAAATGCAGCAGATTGAGCAACTATAATGACCTTTAAGGTTGGTCGCTATCCTTTGATCAAAGCCAACAGAATTTTCCCCAATCTTCTTCTACTGGTAGTTTAGATTATATAGAATTAGAGAATTAAAAGAAAAGAAAGGGGTGTCAAACTAATTTTTTTGGTAAGGACATCTTGAAATATAGAAGTATTTGGCCGTGTCTCATGAGTTTGTAACAATTGAAACGTCTTTGACCAGGTGTCGTCTTTGACCTGTGTCGTCTTTGACCGGTGTAGTCTTTGACCAGCAAGTTTTAAAATGGCTGAAATCGGAGCTATGTACACAGAAATGGGGGGAAAAGGTTAATGGATATTTTAACACTATAAACTACAAACTTCCCGGCATTTCTGTGTACATGGCTCCCATTTCAACCATTTTAAAACTTGGTCAAAGATGACACAGGTCAAAGACGACACCCGGTCAAAGACGTTTCAATTGTTACAAACTCATGAGACACAGCCATTTACACCTTTCTCTAGAAAATGAGAAAAATGTGAAAGCTTCCTTGATTTTATCTCATATCAACCGTTATGCATAGAAATATATTTGTTATTCTTACGAACAATGACCAAGATGACCAACTAGAACTTTGAAATCCACATGTTTGATGGTGAATCTACCTTATATCTTCTGAATTTAAAGCTACCACGTCAGCTAACTTTAGGTGATGTTCTCATTTTGGGTTGAATAAATGCTCCATATAATTGCATACCAGTATGCAAAGTTTGTAGGTTCTCATTTATCATTTAGCATGATAAAAATATAAAATGTTGTTACAAATGAATATGAGTCCGGCGACAGAAATAGAAACCTGTTAGGGGTGCATTATAGCACCATTGCATTTGCACTGCAATCACAACATTGTCAGGCTGCATGTAACCAGAGCATTCATTCTCTTCCTACCTGCAAATCACAATAAGGGAAATGATGATACCATGAAGAATAATGTCAAATACAAGGAAAATGGTTCATGAAAGCAATGATAATATTACTATATGACTTAAATCTGGGGCGTTTAAACTGGTATTGTATCTTTAATTCTTGTTTTTCAGGAGGATGGGGTGGTTTCCAGTCTGTTATACGGCGATGCCTTCAGTGCAACCATATGGTAGCTGTGCCACACTCAGTGAAAATAACAAATAATAACGAACTGCGTCCTTTCTGGATCAGCTGGTCACAGGGCAACATACGGTAGGTGTTACACATACATGAAGGAGTGGAAATGGACTTTGTAGGGATATTGATTAATTGAAATTATTCATGCTGAAAACGCATAGGCAATTCTATGCCTGTAGTCACTGCATTTCTGGTTGATGGTTTATGTGTAATAGTTGGCATAAGGCCATAACTTAGGCCACTGAAATAAAATAGTTTCTCATCACCGCACACATCATGAAACCTTTTTTAATTTTAGATTTTTTTATAAAAGAAAACCTGTTCATATCAAGTGGACAAATATTGTTATACTTTGTAACTTTAGGGCAATAGAATACTTATATTCATAGGCCAAAAATGGAAAATGACATAAAATAATGTCTTGATAATTGTCAATATTTGTAAACTATATTTACAGTGACATACATAGATTCACCTATGCGGTATAGAATGGGGTAATACATGCTTAACAGGCTTAATTTGTAGTTGATTGGGTCGAGTGCTATTCACTGCAGAGGGGCAAGGCATACATTGCATACATTAGCAGGTCTAGGAAACACCCTTGGAGACCTTGTAAGGAGCTGTAAATTCATAGGCACCTTCCCTGAGCAATTTAGAAACCAGCTGGTAGATTTTGGTTTTAGGCTGGGTGATATTATAATGAGACCTACTGGATTTAAGTTTGAGTCATTTTTCGGAAATTCACGTTAATTCATTTATCCTTTAAACCTTTGTATAAATGGCATTGGCAGGTAGTGCTATTCAAGAGCTGTCCAATGGTATAATTCATGTTTCCACAACCCCATCGTGGCCTGAAAAATCATAGATTTTCAGAGAGTCACCTAAGTTAGACTGTCAGGAGTGGATCCAGTTTTGTGTCCTGCTTAAGGCTGTACTCTAGGGCCAGTGCAGTGCGTATTTCAGACTGCCTACTTTAAGCATATTTATTTCGAGTGAAGGCCACTTAAAGCCCCTTGGATGCTGATATGACCTTGCCATGAAATTCCTATGGCATTATTGAACTTAAAGCCGCTTAAAGTGTTCATTTGAGGTATCTTCAAGTTTCCAAAATGCAAACAGTCATGCAGTGTGTTTTAAAGGCTGCTTCTGCAGAACTACTTATTCTATTCAAATTTAAGATTTAAAAGTCAGTCCAATGGAATCCAGGCATTATTTATCTGCTAGACACTAGGCGCCAACCTGCTACTTTATAGAGCTTTATCTGTAAATTCAACCTTGTTGTCTGTTCTCTTAGAGAAGTATTGTTTTTTGGTGACAATGTCTCACTCTCCCCAGCCTAATGTCTGACCTCTTCCCATGGTACTGAGTACCGAGGAGGCCAGGCATTGGAGAGGAGTCACTTTCTGCAAAAAAGAAGTTGTTGTCTGTTCTCAGAGTAGGGAGAGGCACACAGCTTGATGAACAGTTCATGGCATGGACGGACCCGAACCCACATCAGATCAACTATATAGGGGTCTCCACTGGATGGGGCTCCACCGGCACCTGGATCTTCTCTATAGGTAGGACTGACTTAGGGAGTGGTCATTTTTTTAACAACAGGGGGGGGTCGGTGGATTTCCGCGCAAGCGGGTCGAAATTCTTTTGGTCCCCCAGGCGAGAGGGGTCGAAATTTTTTTGGGTCCCCCCCTCCAGCAGGTTGAAATTGAGCGCGGCCGAACCCTTTGAGCTATAGTAATGCGCGGGCTTTTCATCTAAAAAGGGGTGTAATTTTTTTGGTCCCCCCCTCAAGAGGGGTCCAAATTTTTTTGGTCCCCCCCCTTCAAGGGGTCCAAATTTTTTTGGTCCCCCCCCAAATCCACCAACCCCCCCCCCCCCTGTTGTTAAAAAATGACCACTCCCTTACTGATCATAGAACAATCTGCAACGGTCTAAGACCAGCAACCATCTATGACTGGCAACCATCTATGACTGGCAACTGTCTAAGACTGGCAACCATCTATGACCACAATGAAGGATACAGTCTTATTTACATAGAAATGTCAGGAAAGTGTGTCTTGAAAAGTCTCTATACATTAACATAGGTCTAGGCTACCCAGTCATACTCATAGACATCAGCCGGTCATAGACATCAGCCAGTTATAGATGGTTGCCGGTCATAGAGTTTCAACTTGTATGGATTTGGTGAGTATTTCGCATGTCCCTGTGAAGAGTTGGTTTCCATAGGCTTAACTTAAGTGTTTCTTCACTACTGAGTGTGTAGGTTGTAGCATACTTGGCTAATCCATGATAAACTAAAGTCCCGCTTGTGAATAACCTGCCAGCTCTGCTATGGAGACGTATAAACATGGTTGATCTTACTGAGGTAGTGTCTCATAAAGAAATTCCAGAGTCATATGTGTATATTTTGTAGTCTAGTGATATGACATAATAAGTATCGGTCAATGGATACATGTGTACAACAACCTAATATTATTATTAATTCTTCATTGTATATTAATTCTGTATATCAATACGGAGCTTCAATTACTATATGTATTTATAGTTAAAATTAACTTATAGTATAACTATACTCATTATATAAGGTTTTATGATAAAGGATAATTTAAAGGTGGCCAACGAAAACAGAATTTATTGTCTTGAAGCAGCCTTTTTGCTCAAGAAACATTATTTGTAAAGCTATGACGTGTATAGGGAATAATGGAAAGGGAATATTTTACAAAGATACGACATGTATATATATGATGGATTTGAATGTACATATTGATTTAATATTGATCAAATACATTTTTAAAATTGAAAATTGAATTGAATTGACATGCAGGTCTGTCTATGTAATGGACCCAATTTTTTTTGAATAATCTCTGATTAGATTCTCATACAAAATATAAGAAAAAGCCAACAACAGTTCGTTCTGAATGTTCAGTTTGCAAATAAGTAAGTTTATTACGGAAACCTAGACATGTCATGGGACATGGCCCCATCCCCCCACTCATGCAGTATGTCAGAGACAGTGTCAATGGACATTGGCATTTATTTTGTTTAAGTGAGCTCTAAGCGAGACTCATTTATTACAAAATATTACATATGACAGTCTAAAGTATGTTTGATCCATGCATTATATATTGCATTTAGTCATATGTTAATAAGAAAAAAGTTCATCCATGGTCCATATGTGTATAAGTAGGTATACAGTAATGTTTGACATAGTCATTTAGGCCAAGTGTGTTCATAACTCATTTACAAAAGAAAGAAATAGAGAGTATTATGCACATTCATGTGTTCCTTCTCCCTGACAGAGCCAAGTACCTGGAGTATCCTGGAGCCCTGGCTGTCCCACCTCAACACCTCTGTACTACAGGATGAGGACGTCGCCACCTGTCTAAGTGCCAGTGACAGCATCCAGGCCATGACCCTCACTAACAGCAGGAGTGCTGGCGGGAACTTTGAAGTAGATATCATCCTCTCCTCTGATGCAGAACGTATGCGCGGTGACATCATCCGTGTGTTCACAACAACAGACCTCAGCTCACCTAGCCGTACTTGTGAATTGTCAGGTGCCTTGACAAAGTGTAAACACACAGGAGATGTGACGTATGCCTGTACCTGCACCACCACCTGTCATGTCTATGTGAAGGTCTTCCAGCCTGGACTGTCAACACTCACAGCCACTGTCTGTGAAATCAACTTGACCTTCCAGTAGAATTGCCTGTGTTTAGTGGATATACAGAAATACACATATTTCAATTTCAATTTTCAATTTTAAACATTTATTTGCTCAAAAATCCACATAAATATAGATACAGTATTTCAAATCAATAATTCCTCAGTTCATGCATATAAAATTTCCAATTTCCATATTACCCTTTACACGTCATTACTTTATATTTGTAGGATTATTTAAGCAAAATGGCTGCGTCAAGATACTATGATCTGCTTTCGTCCGCCACCTTACAATTCAAGTTCATACTATTTCGAAGTATTAAGAAGAACCTCAGCACTGATGACTGATGTAGTCATCAACACATTTATAGAGTGTTTAGTACAAATTTGTTATTACAAATTGTATATGTTGATCATTATATAATCATAACAAGTGTTTTGTATTTACAAATGTTCGATTAAATATAACTCATTTACATCTATAAGTTGATATCATTTGATAATCAACTTAATACTAGTTGATAATGCAATAATCACCTAGTGGAGTTGTAAAATTAATTTACAATCATTAAAGTCCCTTCAACATTTGATGAGTCTACCATTTTAGTGGTGTTATAACCATACTACCTTACATAAACCCTAGTACACACCAACAGAATAAATCTCTATAAGACACTACCTTAATGTGATTTACAATGCGAATATGTCCAAAATTCATACAGGTATATGTAGTGAGCTTAAATCTAAACAAGACAGTACATGGACTATGGACAGGATGAGGTTAATAAATATGTTATAACTACTATCAGTAATTACTAAAGAGCTATATAAAAGGCACATATCAAGGTTGCATACAAGCAATATGTAAAGTTGTTATCAATATATTACACAATTCCAACAATCGATTTGTAGAAAATTTTATATATTATACAATTTAAATTTAACACCAGGAGCATGATGAAAGAGCATTAGATTTATAGGGGAGCAGCAGCAGGGTCATCAGATGTGATTTAATTCGAATGATTACTGAAAGCTACAGCATGTTTTTTTATGTTGATGGGACCCTAGCAACCATGAAAAGTGATGTTGTGGTCGTGATTTCTCGTGCAGGCTATATGAAAATGGCCATTGATTACACATATTCTCTGTTATTCTGGTAAAAGCAACAATAATATTAATTTTGTCTCCCATTCAATGATAAATATTCTACATCAACTATATTCAACATAGATACACAATTTAAAGTGCCATATGTATTGCTGAGATCAGGGAATTCAAATTTATAATTTATGAGAACCTAAGTGGCAGCCATTTTAAATTTTTAATTATGGTATAGTATAGTTTTCCGTTTATTATACTGAATAACGTACAGAGGCCGCGGGCCCGGATTATGTAGTATCCAGTACACCTAGATGGTATTAGGTGTAATGTAATTATCTTCTTATCTTTATGTAAAGTCACAAGTAAGGCGCTCGTCTATGTCTCCCCAATTAATTGGGTAGGCATAGACGAGCCGCCACCACCCTAATGGTGTATGGCGTGAAAAAAACAAAAAACTTTATAAGCTTGTTGATGTAAAGTCATGTAAAGCAACAATATATGCATGTCCAGATAAGGCCTAAACCAGTCTGGATCATTTGGGATGAATATTGAAGGGGGGTGGGAAAAAAGGTTATTTATCGTTTATAAGGGGAGGGTAGAAGGGAAATGGGGGGGGGTGTTTTGAGGGGGAGAGAGGGGGGCATAGTAGAGGGGCCGGGGGGAGAGATAGAGTAAATTGGAGGGCGAGTGAGATGGGGTTGGGAGGGAGAAGTTCTCCAAGTTAGTGGGGGGGGGGGGGTTTGGGAGTGGAATAAGGAGGGGGAGGGGTACGAGACATGTGGATATATGATTGAGGTAATAAGAACAAACATTTTCTTGTATATGTGAGGGGGGGGGGGTGTCGCGTTTCAACCTGCAGCTGTATACCAATAATTATGGTTACACTCATGTGTCTTACCATGTCTACACGGGGTGTAATAGCAGTTTTGGGAGGGCAATTATCTTATCTGCGTACATTTTTTTATTAGCAGTTTGGAATTTGGCTGAGTCATCAATATCTCTCATTGAGACATCCAAAGCGTTCCATGTGCTAGCAAGGCGGTACCTGTAGCTTTTCCTATAGGCATTATTTATAACCCTGTCCATAATCATTAATTTGGCATCATGATTTCTGGTCCTGATATCTCTTGCATCAATGTTGGCATCTTTCATGGCAAAATCAAATGCACACTTTCTCATATGCATCTCACGTCTGTCAGCTAATTTACCCAATTTTAAATGACTATGCATTTTGTCAACATTTTTTGTTGGCAATTTGTGGCAAACACTCTTGACTCCACGGTTAATTGTGGTTTGCAAGGACTTCAAACTATAGTCAGGTGCTGTATTATAGAAGCAGTCTCCATATTCACAGGCAGGAAGGATCATATTTATAAGTACTTTGGTAGCTGATTTTTCGTCCAGTTTACCTCTAATCTTCCCTAGCATAAGTACTTTATGTCCTGTATTCCGCTTGAGCTGGCTTATATGTTGCTTAAAAGTGAGTTCCTTATCTAGAATAAAGCCCAGGTACTTATAATCCTGCGCTGACTGTATACGGTCCCCATTGAGCGTTATATGGGGTTTTGGGCATTTCTTTATAATTGCCTTAGTACCAAAGGTAACCTGTTTGGTTTTTTTGGCATTTAGTGACAATTTATTGCCCTGGCACCATAGTAAGGTGGCGTTCAAATCAATAGAAATATTATTGGAGACGTCCTCTCCCTCGGCATGGCTAATAAAAATTACAGTATCGTCAGCATAATGCTGGCAGGACATGTGTTTTAAGCATGTGTGTAAATCATTTATATAAAGTAAAAATAGCAATGGTCCTAGTACAGATCCTTGTGGGACCCCACAGGTGATCGGGAAATAAGGTGACATGCTATTGTTTGCTTTAGTACGCTGTGTCCTATTTAATAGATAATTCCCAATTAATTTCAAGAAGCCAGGACCGAAACCAAGTTTTTTCAGTTTTTTGAGCAGAATTTTGTGGTCTAAAGTATCAAAAGCCTTTTTAAAATCTAAAAATATTGCTGTAGTTGATTTCTCATTGTTTATGGCCTGATATATTTTTCCTGTAAATTTTTCTAAGCTATCTAAAGTTGATCTATGTTTTCTAAAACCATCTTGGTCCGGGAATAAAATGTCATGGGTTTCGATATGGTGAGATATTTGTTTATGTAGTACTTTTTCCATTAATTTAGAGGGCAGCGGAAGTATTGAAATGGGTCTAAAATTGCTGACGTCAGAGGGATCACCTCCTTTAAACAAAGGGGTGATGGTGGCTCTTTTCCATTGTACCGGGTATCTTCTAGTAGTTAAGATTAAATTAAATATTTTTACAATAAATTCCGGGAAAGCCAGAAAAACATCTTTCAAAATGGTTGCTGATATACCATCAACCCCAGAGCCCTTGTTAGTGTTTATTTTCTTAGCAAGTTTTATGATGTCATCAACATGACAGGGGGATGGTTCTGCTACTGCATTAACCTCTACACCATGATATTGCCATGCCTGCTCTAGAGGTGCTGCTAGCTTGGGCCCTATGGTAGCAAAGAACTCATTTATAAAGGTTGCAGTTTCCCCTGTGGCGATGGGCTCCTTTGTTAAGCCATCGAGTAGGTTTATGACCACATTCTTTTGTTTGGGATTTACAATATCATTTATTTTCTTCCAATACTCCTTAGGGATGTTAGCATTAACACGTAGTTGGTCCTTATGATAGTCCCTTTCTGCCTTACGTAGCTGACCCTTGCAATATTTTTGTAAATAATTAGAGATATTATAGTCATCATCCAGGCCAGTCCTATGGTAGCGCTTAAGGGCTTCTTTCTTATCTATAATTAGGTCCATTAAGTGATTATCTACCCAGGGCTTGCGTTGCTGCTTAATGTTATAGACTTTTACAGGGCAAACATAATCCAAGAAACTAATTATTTTACCCGTCAAAATGTCCCATGCAATACCAGCATCTTGTGCATTCCAGAAGTCCACCCAATTTTCATTTCTAAAGGCTAAAATAAGGTCGTCTCTATTATAATTACGGTAGGATCTCCCAACAAATGTCATAGGTACCTTTACAACAGCTTGATGTTTTCTTGTAACAAATATCATCCTATGATCACATATGTTAGTATCTTTTACACCACTGGCAAATACATCATTTGAGTTAGTAAATAAGAGGTCAATGGTAGTATCCTCACCATTGGGATTGATGTGCGTTATGTCCGTTACCAATTGGGTACATCCCCACTGAGCAAAATGTCCTATAAGGGCTTCTGTCTCATTGTCCTGCACTCTTGTGTTCAGATTAAAATCACCCAGAAAATAAACTTCATCATATTTCTGTTTATCGACTTGCTTATAAGCTTTACTTAGGGTGTCTATAAAATCAGAAACCTTCCCTTCTCTAGGCCTATAAATGTTAACCACTAACAAACTCTTAGTCATACCCTTTTTTATAGCAACCCATTGCATCTCAATATGGTCGTTTATGACATTGAGGTGATTAAATTGAGCTGATGATATTGTCACATCGTGGCGAACGTATATAACCAAGCCACCACCTTTCATCAACCTGTCCTTTTTATTTATCCTTATTCTATCAAACCTGTTATAGCTGTACCCTTCAATATCCACATAACTATCAGAAATTCCCTCATGAAGCCATGATTCAGATACCGTTAAACAATGGACATTAGAATCAAACATTTGGATTCTTAGGTCTTCAATATTTGCAGAAAGACTGCGCATATTGTGATGACAAATATTTATGCCCCAGTCCCTATCAAACAATTGTACTCCTGCCATTCATAGACATGGTATTATTGCCAGCTGCTGCGGCCACGACGGGAAACTCACATTTCCAAGGTTTGGGGGGGGTAATCAATATATCCACATTTTTAGGCTTACTTACTAGCTTGTTACATAAATGCCTGTTTACCATGGACCTGTTCAATTTAATGATGTCCAGTGGTTGGGTTGATGTGGGATAACCCATTGTCTCGAGTGGGGGTGAGGAAATAATATGGGGGGTAAGGGGGAGCTCCTTAATACTGAAATTGTACATAACAAATAATTATTGACAAATCATAACATAACTGGCCTACCTTAGTTGGAGCGTATGTTAGTACTCATAGTGGGGATGTGGGATAGGTCTACCGGAGGATTGGTGGTCAAGTCGTGCAATCAAGCTAGGTCCGCGGGATAACACCAGGAGGCAGCATAGGTAGGGTGGGGGGATTGATCCAGTCTGGTTCGTTCCCATGCATGAAAATATATAAGTAATATCATATAGTAAACATATACACAATTAAATCATTTCAACAATTTAATAATATCTATTGTAAACCACCATTTAGCAGCATTAGCTTCACAAAATGACATATACACATGTATGAGCGGTTGACCATAAAGTCCAGAGTCCAATGTTCAGACGGTCCATATATGAGAAATATTACTACAGAATTAATTTTATGCACGTAGACCATGTGGTCTAAAAGTCCAGAGTTCATGTAGTCCATGTATACAATTTACAAATTATCTCAAGATAGCATGACATAAGATAAGAGTCCATGGTGTCATAAGGACATCTTCTTACATGTTATATCTATAAAGTCTAAGCGTGTTAAGGTAGGGCAATTTTAGTAATTTTGTCCCATGATACAACATGTAGCCTGTGACCACAGCGCAAACATGATAATGTACAGAGGGGGAATGTGGCCTAATATAAATTCTATTAATCATTATAATAACGAGATTTATAAAGGTTTGACATGACTAAATAATGTGACCACATTTATTAGTCTTTATGCCATATGAATTTGGAATTGCAATTAAATATTAAAGGAGTGCAACTAGCCAATTAAATTAAACTATATTAATCTATTTTCCTCCATAATCCTTTGGTTTATCACAACCGCCTTGGCGATTTGAGTTGCCCATTCCAGATTTGTAGTGGCATCGCCATGAACTCCGTCAGCCAGTTTCTTGTAGCTCTCAGAGCGCCTTCCTCCACTTAATGGGTGTACTGTAGCCTCCAGCCAGGGTCCCATGGTACCGTATTGTTCATTCATGTTTACTACCACACGGTTTAGGTGGGGGACACCACTGTTTATGACCTGTTGTGCTAAAGCATACGAACCAGCCTCAGAATTATACCGTTCATATGATGCACCAACAAGCTGACAGAATGCAGAGGGCTGATTGAATTGATTGAGTATGAGCTTATATTGTTCGATTTTATCAGTCATACAATCAACCAGATTTCCCGTTTCTACATAGACAGGTGATATCCTATGGATGTTGGTCACACAATTCACATGAAGGTCAGTTAGATTGTTCACACCCAGCATGATTAGTGCCAGATCGTACCTATATTTACTCAGGTCGTTCACCATGTAAGGTAGCATCGTCTCGTATGTAGCTCCACTTAGGTATTTGACCCACACTCTGATATCCATATGGCCTTTAGCCAACATGTACTCATTTATAGGCTCCTGCAGGTGTTTGCCCCTACTGTCTGCATATAATACAGTATGATACATGCTGGTACTTATCCCGTTGGTTGGTTGGGTGCAGGAGGAGGCACGTGTCTAGCTAAGTCCTGCTGGCGCTGCTGTAGTTGTGTTCGCCTGTCACGCTCTGCCTGTTCAGTCGCCCGGAGCTCAGTCCTAACCTCCTGCAGTAATGCCCCACACCGATTCAGGCCAGGCCTATTGGGATCAGAGTTTTTGTCACCGTCAGCTAATGTCCTACCAGTACCATATGTGCGATTTCTAGTACTCTCATATAATTCTGCATTTCCGGTCCCCAGTAATTGATTTTTTAGTTCATTTATTTGGGTGAATTTGCAGACTTGGAGTGCTTTCAGAGTGGATTCCTCTAGTGGTTTCCAGGTAGGGTGTTCAGACACAGTTTTTGCCTTTTTCTTGGCCTCATACGGACAATTGGTCAGTAGTACGTCACGTGCTAACACTGGGTCCTGCGCTACCAATGCCGCCTGGTGCCAGAGACCTTGTTCCACACTCCCATAGTAGTTGCCCTTATACACGATTTCTGCCGGGTACATGTTACTTAACCATGAATGATGTGATTGAAATGCAATCCCACCATTAGTCAAAGTAATTGTTTTAGCCTGTTGTACCGTGAGTGTGGGTGGGAGGGTGTGTAGGGTTTTGTATGTGTAGGCCTTGCCATCAATAACTACACCCTTCCCCTTGAGCTGAGTGTTGTGACCAAGGGCCTTCGCGTGGCTAGCTACTATTCTAAGATCTCTCTGCTGCGCCTGCTGGGTAGGGGTCATATCATCGCTAATGTTCACGGGCTCCCAGGGTGGTAGGCGTTTCAACTTGTTGGCATTTGTAAATACAGCACCCTTAGTCTCAGGTCGGTGGAGTGTGACCAGGATAGGCCTACATGTTGGCGTGGCTCCCGGGGCAGCCTGTCTATTTATAGGAGGGGGTCCCAACCTTACAATAGATCCGCAGTCGCTGGCAGTTAATCCCGTGCCCATGTCCTGAAACAAGGTCAAAATGGCAGTGCGGGCATTGGGGTGGTCTGCTTCACTTATTCCTCTAATAATAAGATTGCCCCTTCTTTTACCCTGTTTGAGATCTTCTATCTCTTTGGCCTGGTTTTCAATGATGAGGTCCTTCCTAACATCTTTTGCAACCAATTTGTTAAGGGTGACTTTCATTTTAGCCTGCTGACGTACGAGTGTATCATGTTCGGTCTGAAGTGAGGCCTGCCTTTGTTCTACTGAACTCAATCGGGTATTATGGTTATCAGCCACACCAATGAGGTGATTAATCTGCTCATTGTTAGAGATTGCGGAGTCAGTTAATATTGTTAGTTTTGAGACCAGTTTATTCATCCCTTTGCAGAACTTCTTTTCCAAGGCACACAGCTCGTCTGTCCTGGTTTGGGTATCAGGTTTTAATTTGCCTCTATCACGAGCACGAGTTGCCCTAGAACTAGCTATAGTACTGTCTGAATCTTCCCCAGAGGTGGCGTCATCAAAGTCATCATCACTTAAATCATTTAGATTTAGCAATTTTTTAGGGGGGGTAAGATCGACCTTTTTATAGCCACTAAACAGGCCCATGATAGAATTACCAATACCAAAGCCAAACCTGGACGGGGTTCCTGTGGTCAGGGTGCCGGCTGGGGCTGTAGGAGTAGGTGGTGCGGGGTCCTCCATGTTGAATCTCCGCTGTGTGAGTAGTCGCTGTGTATAAAATTGCTGCTAGATCCTGTTTGGATAATTAATATACACTTAAAACCACTCCACTGTATGCAGAAAGTCTTTATGCAGAACCTTGCCCTTCCTAGGTATATGCAGTAGGCCAAGTTGTGAAATGCCGGTGTTAATATGCGGAGCTCCCTTGATGTACGTCCGTCTCACTCAGCGGCCATACTCAGACACGGTGGGCAGCGACTATCTGAATTTCTTTTAAAAATGTGGTTCCCAGTTATTATCAATATGCAGAACCATTTGATGATTCAGGAAACCTATATTTATTATAATAAAGAGTTGACTTGAGGCTTAGCATGATGTAGCAGCCATTTTGAATATTTAATGAGATTGATGGCACAATGTCAAAAGTCAGATTAACAATTATGAACTATCTGATCCTGTCAAAATAGGAACATATCCTGTCAACACAGAAACACAATTAAAGCTAAAATGGTGATTTTAAATCAAAAGCTTTACATGTATAAGTGGCAGCCATATTGGATTTTTAATAAGGGTTGGCATTGGAATATCTGACAGGAGTGTCGGAAGCAACCTGACTTTGTAGGGGCCACGGCCAAATTGACCAAAGTTCGGAAGGGTGCACGATGCAGGGCGTTAAAAGTGACACACTGAAAAATGTATAGGGGGTCTGGGCATGACTCCCAAAGAGAATTTTAAAAATGTTGACATAATTTGGTGCATTTTAAGGTCAAATTGTGAGTATTTCTTTATATGACTAAAGAGTAATGAATATAATTCTTTCGCATTTCCAATTTTTTGGGAGGGGGCCAAAAGATACTCTGCCCCCCCATGTCTAGGATTAGGGAGGGGGGGGGGTATGGCCCCTGGCCCCCCAGTTCTGATACCCCTGTCTGATCAATGTTAATAAATGTTGTTTCTGGTTCTAATCAACAGAGAGAACCAACTTATGGCCCATGAGAATATGATGAGTACCTGAGATTTAATAGCTATTATAAGTACATTCAACTCCCAGTGGGTAGATTGAAGAATGGGTGGCAGGGGGCCGGGCTCCCGCCCCCCAATCAAAGAGGAGGGGAGGGCCTGAATTTGTTTGCCCCCCCCCCCCAAAAGCCTACATTATAATACAATACACCTACCACCTAGGACTTTTACTCCCTTGGACCTTTACCCCCTGAGGACTTTTACCCCCTAGGACATCCACCCCCTTCATACTCTATCCTTTGCCTGTGGTTGTAGAAGGCAGCCGTGTTCTGGTTTGCAATCCTGAAACTAGTGAGCTGAAAGATATTTACCTACTGGTATCTACCCCCTGATCATTTAACCCCCTAGGACATCTACCCCAGAGGGCTTTTATCCCCTTGGATATCTACCCCTTTGGACCAGGTGACAGCTAACCAGGACTACCTCTACGGTGCGGAACACAAGGCCGTAGTGCTATTCAGTATACACCCAGTGACACCTTGTAGCAGCGTCATGTTAAGGTGGGTCGCTACCCTTTGATCAAAGTTAACAGAATCTCTCTATTTTTTTCCTACATGCAGTCTAGATCATATAGAATCGGAAAATGAAAAGAAAAATGGGGGGTCCCGACCTACTTTTTAAGTTACAGATTTTTGAAAAATTAAAGTATTTTCATTTTTCACAAAAATATAGAAAAAAATGTGAAAACTTCCATGATTTTTTTTCATATCAACAATTATGCACAGAAATGTAAAACTTCACATGTAAAACGCCTATATGTTCCACTTTACTGCAAAAATAATTTTACAGTTGTATGCAATGGCATTCTGGGTAAAAATATGATGTTTCCGGAAAGAATAGGAACAAATTTTCATTATTTTGTAGCTTTATTAGCTAAAAATAGTATTTTTTTTAGTTTGAATATCTTTTATTTCACCATAGTTAAGTGTACAAAGTAGCGTCCAAAAGGAGGAGTCGATATGTCAGCTGCAAGGGTATCATTAGATCAACATCTTAATGTACCGGTACTCTCAATAAGCCAACATATAAATGAACGCATTACATACTAAGTACCACAAACTAATACCGGTAGTCACTTTAAGGTGGTTACCGGTACATATCAGTTGGTACCCAAATAAAGACCTCCAGAGGACATGATTGGTCTTCCTAAAATGCAATATAATAAGTGAAAAAGACTAGTTTTTCCTTCATCCCCACTGTGTATACAGTGTTGTGGGTTGATCTTCGGGAAAAACCATGTGAGCTAACATAACGGGGTATGACACAGGTAATGTTTCATCGGTGATAAATAAAGAATTTATTTTGGCTATTTAACCGGTTTGAGACTAAAGGAAAATTTGCATGTCATAATTTGGATCTATTAAATTTAGAGTTTTAATTTGTATCAAAAAAGTGGTATTTGGGAGACTGACTCTCTATGATTTACTTCATAAAAAATTTTAGGTTAGATGGGGGGGGGGGGGTGGGGTTCGTAACGAACTACCATTTCTGGGGAGCCTGTCCACCCCCAGGAATTCTGGATTTCAGAATTTTATTTGTTTCATTTTTGAACTCTACTATGTTAGCTGCTTTACGTCTGGGTATGGACAGGCCATTCCAGCTTATGGCACCAAAGAACTCTACGCTTCGCTCATATGATATCCCATTTGGATGTAGTACTTTAGACATAGGTGCTGAAAAGGCACGGGTGGCTCTTTGCCTTTTATCAATGTAGGCTTCACATTGCATACGAGTATACATGTAATTCAACATGTGGGCATATCGTCTATCACAAATGTAGTTAACCTTGGCATCACTATGTACAACATCAGTATCAGTTAAATGAGGGTATTTTAAACAGATTTTCAAACAATGATTCTGGGCATATTGCAAAGGCTTAAGATGTTTTTCACTGGTTGTTAGGAATAAAATATCAGCATAATCAAAGTGTGGTACAATAGTGGCTTTGAATAACCTAATTGCTAGTTTGGCGTCCAAATAGGGGCGTAATAGGCACAATTTGTAGGTTTTATAGGCAGCAATTTTGGCTATGTATTTTAGGTGAAGCCCATAATTTAGAAGGGGGTCAAGTATGACCCCTAAGTATTTATAACTGGGTACCACTTGCAATTTCTCTTCATTAAGAGTTAAATTTACATCCAGTGAATTAAGTTTACGATTGCTAGCAGCAAAGATCATTAACTTAGTTTTTGTAATATTAACAGATAACTTATTCTGTTGACACCAAGTTAAATAACAATCAAGGTCCTCTTGAAGGAGGGTTTGTGCTAGCCCAAAGTCACGGTTTGCTACATAAATTACAGTGTCGTCAGCATACAATTTAATTTTACAGTTTTTTATGCATTTTATGACGTCATTTACATACAGTAAAAAAAGTAGGGGGCCCAAAATGGAACCCTGGGGGACACCGCAGACCACTCTCTCTTTGTTAGATAGAACCCCATTACAAAAAACAGTTTGAAATCTATCACCCAAGTAATTTTCGAACCAGTGATAATTGTCAGATCTAATTCCATAATGGTCAATTTTTAGAAGAAGAACAGAGTGGTCTACGGTGTCAAAAGCCTTGCGCTGATCAATAAATGCTGCGATGGTATTATTAGCAATATTGAGCTCCCTTTTGATGTCGTCAGTAAATTTCGAGAGGGTATCAACAGTACTGTGTCCAGCTCGGAAGCCACCTTGCTCCTTGGTCAGTATTTTTTCACGTGTGAGGAAGCCATATATTCTATTATGTACAATTTTTTCTAGTAATTTACAAGGTAAGGGTAGTAATGAGATTGGTCTGTAGTTATTGACAGACTTGGGATTGCCAGATTTAGGGATCGGGGTAACTTTAGAAATTTTCCAAGAGCTAGGTATTTTATTTTGCGAGAAGGAGAGATTGAAGATCTTTACAAGTTTAGAAGGCATATGTGCAAAGGCAATTTTGAGTATTTTGGAGGAGATATTGGTAATGGCAGATGATTTATTTGTATTAATTTCATTTATTAATTTGTTAACTTCTTGCAGGTTGGTGGTAAAGGGATCTATATGGTTTTCACAGCGAATGTCATACTGCTTCCAGGGCACATTCAAATTTCGCGCCAAGTCCGGCCCAATCTGAGTAAAATACCGGTTGACGAAGTCAGCAGTGTCTTTCTCAGGTACAGGGGTATCATCAGTTTGGTCCACTAAGACAATATTCTTGGACTTATTAGGCTGACCAGGGATTATACCATTTAAAATACGCCAGAATTGCTTGTGGTCTTTCTTGTGTTCAGAAAGTAGCTCCTTAAAGTAGGTTTTACACATACGATCTACTTTTTTATTAGACGCATTTTTAGCTCGATCAGCAATTTCCCAATCTCTGTCGAGACCTGAGTTCCTTGCTAAACCAGCTTTGACATTTTTATCCCTAATATGCTCATACGTGTCCTGTGTCATCCATGGATCTCTATATTTCGGAATTTTAAACTTGTGTAAAGGGCAATATTTATCAAGGATTAGTAACACAGCGTTAATGAACTCAGACCAGCAGACTTCAGTGTCATTTGAGTCATTAAAAGTACCCCAATCGTACTCATCTAATTTTGACTTGAACAAAGCATCAGGCATTTTGAGGTAGGAGTGACCTTCAATGTCAATCAATTCCCTTTTAAAGTGAATCTTTTTTCTAACTAAGAAAATTGGAAAATGGTCCGAAATATAGATATTAAGTACCCCTGTCACTAGAAAATTTCTACGTAAATTTGTGAAAATTAAATCTAAAGTGGCATTTTTCCTGGTTGAGCCTTCAATTTCTTGAGACATCCCTAATAATTTCATTCTATTTAAAAGTTGATTAACAAGGTCATCATCTTCCTTAAAATTAAAGTTGAAATCACCCATTATAATAAACTCATAACTGTCTCTATCCTCTACATTTGATAAGGCTCCAATAAAGTTATCTATGAACATTTGTTTATCACCATCAGGCGGGCGGTATACATTGACTAGTGCAATCGGTTTCATATTCTCCTTACATATAACAATATTTTGCACTTCCATTTGTTCATCAGAAACATATAAGAGGGGTAGAGAATTATAGTTGTGTGGTACATAATGTTTAATGTAAATACATACACCACCACCTGTTTTAATTTGATTATTAACAACAACCTGACGATCCAACCTATATCTGGTGTACCCCATAAACTGAAAATCACATTCATCGTCTTCATTTTTTAGCCAGGATTCAGAAAAGGTTAAAAGTTCAAGGTTAGCGTAGACCAACTCAGTACAAATAGAAGCATAATTAGCTCTGAGGCTCCGGGCATTAAGGTGTAGGAACCTAAGTCCCCTGGCTCCACCCAGTTCTCCCATGTTACCTAACACAGCCAAAGCGTAGATATACAGTTTGAGAGTCGGCCTTCACATTTATAACAGCTTTCTTATACAATGATATGTCAACTGAACAATTTCCTTTGTTCATCAATGTATTACACATATTTAAACTTATTCTAAGGGTGATATAGGCCTTTATGCCATCACCAGTAGAATACTTCATTGTACTGTATAGGCTTGAGGTTTGGTTTTGTGATTGGGAAACCAGATACCGGTAAGTACAATTTGATTCATTCAAAGTTAATTTTGCTATCATATTATTGACATTTAGAATTCAGGATTTAAGAGTCGGATTACATTGAGTTTTACATATGAGAAGAGGAAAACAAAAACTTAAGTTAATTGGTTTCTATAATAACAGTAGGGAATTTGTGAGTCTTAGTCCGTGGGCGGCGCTGCTGCTACTGGCTGCTCGGCAGGTTTCTCGCGTTCACTCTTCAGCCTTTTGGCTTCTTCTTTGGTCGGCAGGGGCGGTTCGTTGGTGTGTTGGTACCGTATGGCCATGAGCATCTCGCCAAGTCTGTTTCCCATTGTCACGTTTTCAATAGTGATTTGCTCACGCTAACCAAGATGCAACCCACATCCGTACACATTGTCAAGTGTGGCCTCGTATAGCTGCTTCCCCCTAGAGTTTGTGAGGGTTTGGAGCCTTCCAGGGTCTGAGAATTTTATCACTTGCAGCTTGTTCATAACCTCTTCTTCCATTGTGTACCATTCCTGGGTTCTTTTACAGTTTTTGGCCGCAAACATGGCATCCATGGGGCTTCGTGCAGTCATGACCCTTCTATGTGTAGGCATGTCGTTAGATATTACACACATTTTGCTGCAATAAGCCCTTTCAGTTGAGTCAAAGGACTGGCCTTCAAACTTAACATCACATCTGAATAGATTGCTGAAGGGGGCGTGGCCGCTTTGAAACGCTATGCCGTCGGGGGTCTCTACCATCTTCGCCGCCGCTAGTGTTAGGCCAAAGGGGATCTGGCTGATCTCCGCGTGCTTATATTGATGTCCAGCCACCACGATAGCTGTACCTCTGATGGAACATTCTATGTTTTTGGACCTAGCTAATGCCTGCAGCGCCCTCAGCTCGCGTTGTTTCATTTTATCATCAGGAGGCATGTCGTCTGAGAGGTGGATGCCCTTCCATTGGTCTAAGTCTCTAAGCTCTTTGATATTAATGAAAATCATTGATTTATAGAGAGGTGAGTTGAAGACCATAACAACTTGACGCGGTCTGGTTTTGAAGGCGGCTCTCCTCGCGTTCGCTCTGGCACCTCCACCACCAGCAGGGGGGGGGGGGTCTGCTTTTTCCCTCTACGATATATGGACTCTACAACATTGTTCGTATGTGGTAGTTTCAGGTCTTTAAATAGCTGATCCACAGTCTCTCTGAGTGTTTGGGGGGTGTCTTCCTCCAGTCCCTCCATTATTAATACCTTTCTACGCTCCCGAGATTCCATTTTTAGGAATTTGTCCGAGAAGGTATCACATTCACCCAGTAGTTTAGCATTACTTGCACTAAGGACTTCGATGTCTTCTAGGTTGGTGGTGATAGCCTCAGAGTGGCCATCGGATTTGATGTTTATTTGACCCAGTTTAGTTGTAATGTCATCGAATGAGAGTTTCGCCTTGCCAAGAAGTTCACTGTTACCGGCTACTCTTTTTTCGATTTCATCTACTAATCCTAGCGTGCGGGCAGTCAAATTTTCCTGGACGGTTTGCCTTCCTTCTAGTTCATTTATTTTAGCAATAATGTCCTCAGGGGTGGAGTTAATCGATAGGGAGGGGAGAAAAACCTTTTTCGCGTTAGCCTCCTTGTTGACATTTGGACCAGGTTCCGCCATCTTGGATTTCGGCCGCGCTCGCTTCCGGTCCTGTGGTACGAGTAGAGGTTCTTGATTATTCGAATTCCTCGTTTGTCTGGTAGATAAAGTTGACATCGACACTAAATTTCCGTCCTCTGTACCTTTACGCAGGTTAACTGCTGGGTTGAGAACTGTCGGTGTTGTATATACCCTCCAAACTTATCGATATCGGTCCCCGCGCACTCTGCCTACGTCTAGCCTAGTGTCATGATTACCCGCTTCCAAAGTTATTCAAAGTTAACAGAATTTTTTTAAACTCTCTCAAAAAATAGTTAAGATCATTTGCTAGCATATAGAAGTGCTTTTGATAGGGGGTCCCGGGCATATTTTTAGGTTTTTTGGCCTTTGAAGTTAAAAAATAGTGTAAAAATCGTCAAAATCTTATATTTAATGCCTAAAATGTTGGGTAAAATGGCAAGAATCAGGGTATAAAATGGTTGTTCTTCATACCTTTGGTTACTGCAAGCAATGTAATGGCATTTATAGCAATCTAAATAATGATTTATTTATTAATAATTCCGATTTTTTAGTTTATGTCAAAAAAAGCAAATATTATCGGCTACAAAGATATCAAATATTCAAAGTCGAATAAAAATCTCAATTTTTCTCAAAATCGTCTAAATTTTGGATATTGCTTAGTCAGCATATATATGTACCCAGTGAGTAAATATCAGTTCATTCTAAGCCATTTAAGCTATATGCGCAGATACCTGCGCAGTGTGGCCATATTCAAGAGGTAGCGACCCACCTTAAACAGAGATGCATGAGCCAATGTACTTGCACCCTAAATTATAACTAATTTGTGAAGATACTCGAAAGTTAGTGGAATAAACTACTGTTATAATCAAATAAATAGATATCCCTTCTAAAGGCCTGTGGATGTACCCAGTTTGTGTTGTGTTGCATTATAGAGAAATATGAAGTTAAAGGTGTACCTCGGGTCAGGGACCCCCCCCCCCCCCCCACCCCTCTGCCTTGTACCAGGCGGGGCAGGCTACTACTAACTAGGGTTGTGGCTATAGGCATACGTTGGGTAAGGGGGGTGTTTGAGTGTCACCCCCCCCCCCGCCCTCTGCTGTCACACACAGTGGCTGTGTACGTGCAGGGTGGTGGGGGGGATGGGGGCATAGCGCTATACCGCGACATTATATGTAGAGACGGTGTTGCCCTAATAGTACCATGGACCATCCTGTGGACTTTTACATTCTGGACTTAGTACTACCCCTGGGAGACATCCACCCCCTCCACATGCCCATATGGTTGAGTCACATCATGTGGAGGTGGTAGATGTCCTCAGGGGTAGTACTAAGTCCTAGTGAGTAAAGTCCAAGGGGGTAGATATCTGTCCAAGGGGGTTGATGTCCCAGGGGGTAGAAGTCCTAGGGAGTAAAATTATGTCCAAGGGGGTTAATGTCAGGGGTTACATATCCAGGAGGATATATATCCTTCCACCTGCTAGTTTGGGGTTACAAACCATAACATTGCTTCGCTCTTGAGCCACAGATCAATGAGAGCTGCACCCTCTCACCCTACAGACGGCAGCCTCTTCCTCCTCCCAGTTCTGGACACATGTGGCATTATGTAACAGGCTAGAAACTTTGACCAACGTATACCTTTAATGGGGGCTCAAATACTACATTTCTAAACAATTCCAATGTCTAAGCGTGTACATGTCAGTTTCTACGTCAGAACCTACACAATTCTGCGCATACATTAGGCAGTGCAGTTTGAAAATTCTTAAATGGTGGAGCAGTTCTGGAATTGTGTAAGGCTTCTGTGCCTGCCTCTCCTTCCCAGCCTATCCCCTACAACTCTCCCCATCTGCCTATGTCTCTAGCTACTCAACCTGTCTCTCTTGCCTTTCCTTACATATTGGGTTAGCCATCTATTCTTCCCATGACTATCCCTATACCTATCCTTCTACCACCCTACCTCTCAATTCTACTGTCAACCATCCTGCCTAGCCCACTCCCTTCCAATCCCCATCCTTGCCTTTCCCTTCCCCTGCATATATCTTCTGATATTAAAGTGATCAATATCCAGTCTTCTTTTCCAGACCTATAAATCGGGTTTCTATCATGATTAGAACCAGGAATATATGGTTTTAACTAATTCCAGATAACAACAGCTCAAATCTCATTAGAAATTCAGTATGACTGCCACTTAGATTCTCAACATTGCTCTACCAGAGTTCCTTGACCTAAAAAATGCACATAAATGATAAGGTGTGAATTGTGATCTATTTGGATTGGAACAGGTCTTGGGGCTGTTCATATGTGAGCTTGGACATTGTAACATCAATCTCATTAGATATTCAAAATGGCTGCCACATGCATGATGCTAAGTATTGAATATCAACTCCTTATTATCAGAAATAATGTTTTTTGAACTATGAATTCATTCTTCATGTTGATAAGAACTAGAAATCACATTCTCAAAAGAAATTCAGATATTTCGGTGCCTGACCTCATTAAAAATTCAAGATGGCTGCCACCTAGGTTCTCAATAATAATAAATCTGAATTCCTTGACCTTGGAAATGTATGTTTTGAACCTAAAATTATGTTTCTATGTTAATTACAACCAAAGATATATCATTTTCAAGAATTTATATCATTTTGGCGGCCATCTTGGATTTTTGGGAGCCTGCACGAGCTATCATCACCACAACATCACTTTTCTCCATCCAGAAGCCTTAAAGAACATAGAAAAATATGCCATAGCTTTCAGTAATTCCTCGAATTAAACTCTTGAAATATGGCCCTATTGCAGGGTCTGCTGCTCCCCTATTATAAGTTAAAGTTAATCCAATATATTAACGTATTATATCTGCGTCATTTTACCAAGACCAACCACAGGTTAGACAACTGGAATCATTTTAACCAAATCGTTTTTCAGACGTGCCTTGAAAGAACTAATGTCTGGAATATTTCGCTTGGAATGATGCAAACCATTCCAGATTACAGATATATTATACTCTAAGCTCCTTTTATACGATTCAGTATGAGGTAACTTATTCTTTAGCAAAGGGGCCTCAGCGCTCCTTAGATTAACACTTATATTTCTAACATACTTAGGATTTCTGGATCTTTTATAACCCTCAATATAAGCATGCCCAAGTCTTCTATCTGATAAATAATTAACCTTTGACTCTGAGTGAACCCAATCCGTTGAGGTTCTAGTTTTAACTTTCAGACACACTTTTAAGGCTCTGTTTTGTATTCTCTGTAATTTTGCAAGCTGATTACTTGAGGAAGACATAAAAAGGATATCACCATAATCAAAGATTGGCAAGATGTATGCTTTGTAAATTCTTAATAGGCTATCTTTGCTTAAAAATCTGGATACTTTGTTTAGTTGATAGGTCCTGTATGCTATAGTGCGCATTTGATTTTTCAGAAATAATTCATAATTGAGCCTTGGATCAAGTGTAATGCCTAAATATTTATAACTGTACACCCTTTTGAGTGGAGTTCCTCCAATGTTTAAGACACAATTGTTATAACATTTCTTGACACCAAAACCCATATATTTAGTTTTCTCTATATTCACTGTCAGTTTGTTTTTAGAACACCAGGAGACGAAATTATCAATATCATCTTGCATATATTTTAGAGCCGTTTTCTCTGATGGGTTTGATACATATAAAACTGTGTCGTCAGCAAAAATGCTGATGTTTACATTTTTACATATTTTATGAACAAATTAAGAACAACAATGGGCCCAAAATTGAACCCTGCGGCACTCCACAGTGAACACTTTCATAATTAGAGGTTACTCCATTTACACAAGTACACTGTTTTCTGTCACTCAACCGTGTCAAATGCCTTTTTCAAGTCGAAAAAGGTAGCTATTGTATTCATACCTACATTTCTTCCAATTAATATTTCATCAGTTAAAGCCCCTACAGAGGAGATTGTAGACCTTCCCTTTCTATAACCATTCTGGCAATTTGTCAAAATATTATTGTTCTCCACAAAGGACATTAATTGGTCATGTACCACTTTTTCAATAATTTTACCCGGCAATGCTAGTAATGAAATAGGCCTTAGGTTATTCACCTGTCTAGAATCTCCTCCTTTTGGAATAGGGATTATTGTCGCACATTTCCAAGCTGATGGAACTATACCTCTACGCATAGAACTATTAAATATGTGTACCAGTTGACTCTTTGTCTCTTGGAAGATTAGCTTTAAAACCTTTGAATTAACCCCATCAACAGCAGATGACTTCGTAATTGATATATCATCAATAAAGCGTGTGACCATATCTTCTGTGATTATTATATCTTCAAGAGAAGTAGACATATTTATATCACCGTCATACGACCAGGGAGAATTCAGCGTTTTAGCCAAATTATAACCAATATTAGTAAAGTACTTGTTAATATACCCAGCTGTTTCTGCCCTGTCAATACTAATATCATCAGTGTCCACTAGTTGAATAGTTTTATTTTTCCCTTTTTTTGCTGGTAATAATTTTGCAATTTCTTTCCAAAAGTGTACCGGATTATTCTTAAAATCGTCAGTTAATTTATTTACAAATTTCTCCCTTGCCGTATGACAGTCAACATTCAATGCCTTTCTTGCATCATTAGCACGCTCTCTATCAATAGGATTTTTTGTTTTATAGGATCTGGACAACAGTCTGTCCTTCTCCACAATTTCTTCCAAAAGACCCTGACAAACCCAATCTTCTTTTGGCGTTTTAACATTAAATTCCCTAAAAGGACACATACTATCTAGTAATGTTCTCAAGGTTTCAATGTAAAAATCCCATAATAAATCTGGATCATCGTCTTGATAGAAATCAAACCAATCCATGTTTATAAAACAATTGACCAAAGATTCAGCATCAAAATTCTTCATAGATCGACCTGTGAATTTGATTTTTGTGTTATCAACCATTTCCCTCAGGAGTGTTCCATATATAATATGATGATCACTCATGTCAAAACGAATAACATCTGCGGTATCCATATGAACATTATTTGTAACTGTAGTTGGTCTCTTACTACGTATGTAACACTTGAGTACAAAAACCAGACAAGGTAAATTAGACTTTAATATACGGCGACTTTATTGTAAAGGTAACTCTTGTGTATTATAGTACAAGTATAACCAACGGATATACAAGATCAGAACAGATATATAATACAGTGGGGCAACCCTATAGCATAGAGTTAAGCCCGTGAGCACAGGGTGGTCATGTCACGACAGTCCCAAACCTGACTGACTTCCAATGGAGAAGTAGCCGTCTTATATACAGCGCTGCATAGCCACGTGACCGTACTAGCAGCGCCACCTGTTAGGTTTAGTTATGTAAAATGCTTATGTAACAACTACCGACGGTAACCGAAGGTGGTACCGGTACACTACCGTATAGATAACCGAACTAGAGGAGTCGGTGTATGTAACGAACCGACGACACTAGTTAGATGAATAAAACAGTTATTAAACACAATAGAACCGTGTTGTCTTACATCATACAACATACAATAGATATACAACAATAACAGTTAGACTTTATAGTCAACCCGTTACACTACTATTAAATCTAGACATGCATCTTTTACTACTGTCCTAGTTGGTTTTTTGACCCAGTTTAACATACCATATTGCATAAAAAGATTTGTCAATCGTGTATTGTCATCCTTTTTCTTTGGATCAAGAAGATCAATATTAAAGTCTCCCAAAAAGTATAGTCACTTCCTCTGCCTGGCAGATAAATCAGAAATTATCAATTCAATTGAATCAAAAAATAAATCAATATCACCTTTAGGAGGTCGGTACACTGTACACACAATGCTTGTTACTTCACTTGAGTCCTTAATTATTTTTTTTTTTAATGTTTTATTAGGTTAAATAAATACAGTTACATCGAAATAAATGTAAATGTATCTAAACCTGACACGGGCCCATTGCCCTACTTCCGTCAGGACCTCTGCTATTGCTTTCATATTCATACATGAAACATATGGATACAGGTATGGCAAATCATTATAAATGGCAACCTTCACATAGAAGAAAGTATGTCAAATTAACTTTGTCATATACACTTATCACAAAATTCAGTATGATATCAGATGGGATGTGATGAGATGAGCGTAGGATAGATGAATCATTTAAGATGATTTAATTTACATTTATAAAACATTTTGGGTAATTTTTCTTAATGGCTATTTTGAATTTATTAAGATCTTCTATTAGCGTGTAGCTAAGCTTAAGCTGATTCCAGCGTTGTATGCCTCTATAGAGCGCGCTTCTTATTACTATTGGCTTCAATGACCTTGGTAGAAGCAACCTTCTACCTTGACCTCCACGGGTTGGTAGGTTCCTTTTATCCACATATTTATCTATATTTGTCAAGGTATGAGCATAAAATAGTAAATGAATATCTCTTCTTTCATTCAACATTCTACATTTCGATTTTGCATGTAATTCAACAGTAGTATATTTTGGATTTTTTTCCAGCTTAACCTTATACACAGTGCGTAGGGCTTTGTTTTGCAAATATTGAAGCTCAAGTGACTCTCCCCTTTGGTCTCTATCCCAAATAAAATCAACATAATCTAGACTAGGTAAAACCATAGTCTTATACAGAGTAAGGGCATCGTTCGTTTCAATATTATCTCTTATTTTAGCAGCCTGATGTATTTTATGACGTATACCTGCAGTAGCTTTTTTCCTGTGCTCGACAAACTTGAAATTTTGATCTAGAGTTAAGCCTAAATAATCAAAAGTATCTACTCTCTCTAATGGAATATTGTTTAACATTAAGGGGGGGCAATTCTCCATGTTGCCATTGTATAATGGCAAAGGGTTTCCAAATAGCTGCAGGATATATTATATTTTTTTAATTCCTCAGTTGAACAAGTATTTTTGTCATTGACATAGATACATACACCACCACCAACCTTAGGATCATCATCCTTAGATTCATTATCTTGCCATTGTCTATCATTTCTATACGCTGTGTAACCACCTTATGCATATGTGGAGTCACAGTCGTTATCAGTTAACCAACTTTCAGTAATTGAAATAAAATTGAAATTAGTACCGGTAAAACGCAGTTTAAATTCATCTACTGTCTCTCTTGGACGTATACTCCTAATATTTAAATGTACAAAGTGTTCACCCTCCTCAGAGTTTAGGGAGGAAACCGTGTGTAATTGTTTATCAATCATTGGAAAAGGTCGTTTTTATACCCAGTGTTTTATAGGCAAGTTTGCAATCTATCAATACATCATTCAATAGCTCGTTGTTATAAATCCAAAAATAATTATTCACCTCAAGCACACATAAGACAACCTTAAAGACTATACATGTAACATATATGAGAGACATACTGATAATCAGCATCTACCTATCTGTATGTCTGTATAGGAAATCTAGAGGATATGGCTCGGCTATAACCACATAATCTAATAAATATTGTTAAATATTTACATAACTATTATTATTTGAATTTTAAAATATTACACAGATTTGAATAATTAAATTCTTAACAAGAGATTTTTGGTTTCATGCTCAATGATTAAGCATAACTGTACAAGTTGATTTCATGTGATCAATATTCAATGTATCATGCATTTGAATATCAAAATTGATAGTTAATTTTACTTTTACAGGAATATTTACAATTTAAAAATAGATAGTGACAATTAATTTTTCATATAATTTACTAAATAGTTGAGAATCTTGCTCAAGAATTCCTGGGGTGGTGACCAGCTTGGAGACTTTGAGAAGACTTGCTGGCTACGTCGAGAAGACTTGTTGGATACGTTTACGTTGACGCCACGCCCACTCGTGCCGAACCCTTCTTCAAGACCATCAACCCTCACTCCTGGTTAGCTCTGTCATGTAGGTGGCAGCACCTGTATTAATAAGTCAGTGTTCAAATGTACGTTTACGGATACAGCCATAGGGACTTCTGAGTTTATGCAGGAAGTCTAGTTGTACCATCATAGAGCAAGGGAATAGTGAACACAAATTAAAGTGCTGATACGATCAATTAATGTATTTTCAATACGAAGTAGTCCTATTGAAATTTCATATATTGTTGTATATACGTATGGTGGTTTGTATGTTCTAATTAAAGGATAAGTCAGAAACTAGTCTGCACCTATGTCCTTTATATATATTAACATACTCGCTTTCCACACAACTTGACAAGTGAAGTGTATGCGGTTTTCCCTAAGAGGAAATATTACACAATATAATACCATACCCCTACATAAGAAATATTTATGAATAAAGACTAGTTTTCATTTAAACTGATTTGTGTCACAGAAATTTATAAATCACCAATTACCAATCACCGACGGTGCTTCCGTCTGCTGACCTATGTACCCTGTGCTGTATCATATTCATCCAACAACAAGTTTAAAACAGAGTACACAGAGAAAAGGAACAGCATCAAAAGGGAGTCCAGGTTGTCTCCAGAATGAGTCCCCTCTCTGGGGGAGCCCAGGTCACCTAAGGGAGCCTAGGTGACTCTCCTGCTGACCTAAGGGAGTCACCTGGGGGAGTCATATAGCTCCCAGGGTCATACAAATCCCCCAGGTGACTTCCTAAGGTCAGACAGAAAGTGACCTAGGCTCCTTTAGGCGACCTGGACCTAAACAGGGGAGTCATTCTAGAGTCAACCTGGACTCCCTTTTGACGCTGTTTCTTCTCTCTGTGTAAAATCTAAGGGTGTAGTCTGTATAAGACTGCAATGAGGGGGGGGGACTTATCAAAATGAGCATTTGAGGCTGATTTTCCATTTGAAAAAATTGCACTTATTACTTAGAAAACACCATGCATCATTATTTGCCTTGATATGCAAGTTTTCCCTTGATACAAAATTGTCACAATGCTTGAAGAAGTTGTAAGGGATGCAAAATAAAGAGACTACATAAAGTGAGTTAGAAGTAAGACTTCCACCTTTTATATTGAACTGCTCACTGCCTGCACTGGATGCCGGCGGGTAGTGGGATCATTCCGGCAGGGATTTTGATAGATAGTTTCATACAGTGGACTAAAGTGGCAGCTTGCAGGATACAAAAACAGCCAAGGTTAGCTTTGATATGTGAACCACCTGAAGTCGCTATGATTGACTTGTGAGATGAAAATGGCTCAGGGGAGGAGGGGAAAAGCAGTCTATTGTTAAACTAAAGAGTTTATTCCTTTGATGTGAATTGGCCCTGATTCCACCGTTAGATGAAAGATCACAATGTTAAACTTATAAAATATTTGAAATATGATTATTCATTCTGCATACTTACCGATGCAAGGAATTCAGTCAAGATATACCAAAGAAAAGATTGTAAGAGAGGATACCCTATAGCTCATTATCTAAGGACTAAGTGTAACTGTAATTTAATATAAAGCCAAATAAAGTTGAATTGTTTAAAAAAAAAAGGCCATTCAATATATCCCTTTGATAACTAAGCGAAGGTTTCCCTGGACTGTTCTATCATCAGCAATAAAACATATCTAGTGATTTATTCAGCCAATTATTATCTACATGATGAAATGGAATACCTTGGTAACATCCTTTGTTACAAAATTTAAATGCATAAGAGTTGAACACCTAAATATTCACTACAGTAATTGCATTGAATAGCTATGAATAAAAGTGATACTTACAGTTAAATGTGACGTCCAGTTATACCACACTTCAAAATAATCCATTACTTTTCCCTCATATTTTTTTATGACAGGATCTGCGAAGATTGGCCTAAGCGCAGGGTGCACTAAGGTCCCTTTTCCCAGTACATGTCACATTTGTTTTCAGACGAAAGGTAAGGATACAGAGAGACAATGAAGATGCTATTTCAGCTAACACAAGTGTATGCAAAATGTGGTCTTAGTTTGATAAAACTACTATAATTTAATGCATATTTGAATGGCCATTTTTAAGAAATAAAAGGTTCATACCTCCACATATCGGGCTCTCCCCTGACCATCCCGTTCCATGCTGACACGTCCTGACCAGATCTCCAGATACATGCACTTTATTACACAAATAAGTGACAGTCGCGCTGAAGCCAAACGCCGGGTCTGACACGACTCGTGTACTTCCAGCTACTTCTCCAGGATCCCCACAAGATTCTGAAATAATGTACAGTATAGCAAATGAAATTGGGTATGTATATTTTTTTATTCTAGAAGGTTGAACGTTTTTCAATGGGCTCAACACATTATGCAGATTAGAGCAGGGGTAAAATTATCTTGTATTAGGGAGTGGTCATTTTTTTAACAACAGACAGGGTCGGTGGATTTTTGCACAAGTGGGTAAGAATTTTTTTGGTCCCCGCGGGAGGAGTTGAACATTTTCAGTCCTCCCCCAAATAGGTTTAAATTGAATGTGGCCAACCCCTTTAAGCTATAGGCATTTCGCTAAAATGGGGTGCAATTTTTTTAGTCCCCCCCCCCCTCAAGGGTCCATATTTTTTGGTTGTCAGCTTTTCTCTATAATTCTAGAGCCATTTACTTTAGTTCTGAAATTAGCAAATTTAAATACACATGAAAAAGTTTTTTTATAACTGTGAAAATATTCATGTTTAGTGTAACCATCACACCTCCTATTCTTAGCTGTACACGTGCACGCACTGACCCTTGATAAATCTGACGGTAGGCCCAATTAAGAAGTAGGGCATGATACTTGACACCAGACGGACCTTATAGCCAAAGTTCGGGGCATGGCTATTAAACAAACTTTTACCAGAGCTCATTCAGAGGGCCTCTGCGTCAATATCAGAGTTTAAAAGGGGTGCAATATTTTTTGGTACCCCCCTCAAGAGGGGTCCCCTCCCTAAATTCACCAGCCCCCCTCCCCATTTTGATTTTTTTTAAATGACATAAATTAATTCTTACCATAGGAGAACAACAGTCCAATGTTCCCAGCTTCATAGCCATTCAAGCTGGGCGACATCACGAAAGCACCACCTCCCCCAAAATGGGCCTCATACAGTAACTTATAACGGGAAGGCATCTCAGTATTCTCAGAGTCCTGTTGTAGATTATTAGTCAGACAGACAGAAAGGAAACCTGTTAAAGTACCCAGAACATTGAGAGACTCAGTAAAGAATGCAAAGTAGCTGTTTGCTTCTGCGTCAGTGGTCACAAACTCACAGTTTACCCCATTCAGTTTGAAACCTTGTGTTGTTGATGGGACACTGGCCTCAGCGTAGTTGAGGATGCCTAGAAATATGTATTGAGGCTGGGCAGCGGCATTATGTGGTGTTGTGAACCCAGCGGCTGTGTTCTGTAGGATGGTCGCCCCAGTGCCATCCACCCGCTGCAGCTCCGCTCTGTATGTCTCCCCCAAATCATTTTGTTGAGTGAAGAAGGTGAGCGCCACCCTGCTGGTGTCTATATCAAGCTGACTGAAGTTGAGACTATTATCTTTAACCGCGTCCTTACTGAGGTACAGGAGACCTTCCCTTCCAGTAGCCGAGTACCAGCACCAGGCAGTGAAGGAGGTGCCTGATGAAGTATACAGCACCTTCTCACCAGTTGTAGCATCTCCCGATTCAAAGGCTTGTTGACAGTTTGCTGCAATGATATTTTGAGAAACTGTTTAGGTGGCTCTATGAACAATAGGTACTTGACACGGATGAAACTTGATTTGAAAGTTCATAATGAAGTTCAGATTATATTGGCAACCATCAGTTGGGATACTAACTTTAAATATGTTCTCTAAGAGCATGTAATTATAGGGAGGTATAAATGAATTCATAGCAATTAAAAGTCTACTTTGTAGCTTAAAATCTGTATATTATAATCGATGTAATCAATGAGCTCTCCCAGTGGGCACAAAATTCAGTGGAATCAAAATTGAATCAACACTGACAACCATGTATCAATGTTGATTCAATGTTCAGCTTTTGAGGTAAACTTTTTGCCTTTGGCTAATTTTTTTATGAAAAAAAACCCAGATATTTCTCATCATTATTCTTCTTAAGCAAACGAGCAAGCAAACACACACAAGCTCCTCGGGCTATAAGTAACAAATAAACACTAGCTGTGTTGATTAGCAACCATAGTACCAGCTAACAACACAAGGGGGAGTAACAGTGCCCAAATTAAACCTGAGTTGTAGTTAGTCCAATCCGCACTAGAGGGAGCCTCGGTGAAGCCTCTCCTGGACCGATAGTACGGGTAACAAACAAGTCCGGTCCCTTACCGGTCCTCTATGTATTTTAGCCTGCAAGTAATTTCTTTTTTTTTTAAGTCTCCCTCATCACATTGTTCAGTCCTCAATGATGAGAAACCACTATTTTATGAGAGCCTAACTTAATAACCGAGGATAAACTACTTACTTGGCAAACAGCTCACAAGAGTTGCCCCCAGCCAGAAGGCAGCCATGACCAGCGTCTTCCACCCCATCCTGCCGAGGATGAGATTTGGAATGATGTTTCTGCCGCCACTGCTCTCTCAATTCTGTTCTATCAATTATAAATATATGTGTCAACTATATTCTGTCTCTGAGCTATTGACAATGCCTGCAATGTTATATTTGATGGGACAGGGCACAGGAAGTGGACTAATTAGGGTTCTTAATTTGGAAAAGAAATGCAAAGGAAGGAAAAAAAGGAGCCTTTTTCACTTTCTGCTTTTTTGTATGGATTGGTCTGTTTATGTGTCACTCTTACCACTAACATATCACTCATTGTGTGACTAGAACAGGAAAAACTACACTCGGAAAAGTAAAGGACTCAGTTGTGTCCCCCACGTGGCTAGTAGATAGTAGAGAGTCAACTCAAGTTGACTCTTCATATAATCAGAGTCATAAGCTGTTTGACTCTTTATTTTACCAGAGTGACCTGGGAGACACAATTGACTCCTTTACCTTTCTGTGTGTACTTTTGGACCCTTGGTGAGAATTCAACGTCCACACTCAAACCACCGCAACCAATGGTACATGATCAGTGTATTGATTTTAGGAGATAAGATATCCCGAAAAGTATTCTCCTGTAGGGCTAGTTACTCACAAAAAGAACTCACTTATTCAGTTGAAAATGACAAAATAATTAACAATTATTAGATAATTGTGTTCATACACATACATATATGTATATGAAATAAGCACTGTCTGACTAATGTTTCCACGAGGAAGCTGCCAAATCGTGGCAAATGAACAAATCCAATTTTTTTACCAATCAAAAAGCATATGCCACCTCACAATGAGCCAAAGTTCTGCGTGGATGGACACAGTTGGTCGATATCTGACAGATATATCAGACCAACAGATCATTCTTTACAATTGCAGGACTGAATTATAGATGTATGAATGGCAGTAACAGTAACAGCCTGTAGTTTGCCTTGTCTACAGATCAACATTTAGAATAACAATGTTTGCAGAATAAAGCCCTTTGTTCAGTTTATAAGGCTAAATTAAGGAATGATCCACCTTTCAATACGGTAGAGTTACATGATAACTCAAAATATTTAATGTTAAATGTTAGAAGGGATATCCATCTACTCTCTTAAGCTCATTATGCCTTACAAAATAACTGAAATCTACCGGCTACAAGGGGACAGGGGAACGGTTGCTCCTACCAAGGTCTCTAAAACCAATTATATTAAGAAGTGCTTTGCATAAGGGAGTCCCCCCTCCATGGTCCTGTCCCCGACCCAGAGCAGCCTGTCCCTGACCCCCATGGTCCTGTCCCCGAGCCCCAGGGGCCTGTCCCTGACCCCCATGGTCCTGTCCCCGAGCCCCAGCAGCCTTCAACTACCTCCAAAAGCCTGTCCCAAGCCCCCAGGAGCCTGTCCACGACCTCCAAAAGCCTGTCCCCAGCCCCCATGATCCTGTCCCCGGCCCCCATGATCCTGTCCCCAGCCCCCAGGAGCCTGTCCCCGGCCTCCAAGAGCATGTCCCAAGCCCCCCAGCCACCAGTCCCCCAGCTTCCGGGAGCCTGTCCCCGGCCCCCAGGAGCCTGTCCCCGGCCTCCAAGAGCCTGTCCCTATCCTCCAAAAACCTGTCCCTGGCCTCCGAAATCCTGTCCCTGGCCTGCAGGAGCCTGTCCCCAGCCTCCAAGAGCCTGTCCCCATCCCCCAAAAGCCTGTCCCTGGCCTCCAAGAGCCTGTCCCCATCCCCCAAAAGCCTGTCCCTGGCCTCCAAGGGCCTGGCCCCGACCCCCAGGAGCCTGTCCCCATCCCCCAAAAGCCTGTCCCTGGCCTCCAAGAGCCTGTCCCCATCCCCCAAAAGCCTGTCCCTAGCCTCCAAGGGCCTGGCCCCGACCCCCAGGAGCCTGTGCTCGACCTCCAAGAGCCTGTCCCCGACCCCTAGAAGCCTGTCCCTGGCCTCCAAGAGCCTGTCCCCATCCCTCTGGAGCCTGACTCCGGCCCCCAGGCAAACCCTGTCCCAAGCCCGCAGGCAAAGCCTGTCCCCGACCCCCAGGCACCTATCCCAAACCCCCAGGAGCTTGTCCCTGACCCCCAGGAGCCTGTCCCTGACCCCCAGGAGCTTGTCCCTGACCCCCAGGAGCTTGTCCCTGACCCCCAGGAGCATGTCCCCAACCCCCATGATCCTGTCCCAGGAGCCAGTCCCCGACCTCCAAGAGCCTGTCCTCAACTCTAAGGAGTCTGTCCCCAACCCCCAGGAGCCTGTCCCCGACCCCCAGGAGCCTGTCCCCGAACCCCAGGCGCCTTCAAAATTTCAGTTAATCTAAAAACCAAGTTGATCTGTCACCCTTGTTTGTTGTTATATATGACTTGTTGCGTGAAGATAATCTTAAAATAATACCCCTCCATGGTCGTCAGGTACGTCTATCTTCATTTATATGTAGATATCATCATTTTGAGAAAATCCTTAAGCATTTTGGTAGACAGGCTCTGAACATGTGTATATCAAGGGGAACAAGGAAGTTCCACCAAACCACTTGTGCATGAATTATCTATTAGGAAAACTGTTATTATAAGTGTACACATCACACATTGTAAAGGCCTCAATAAATTACACATCAATTATTGAATGGTTGTAATGACAGTTTATAATGTCTTTACGTAATTCCATTCTGCCCTCATTATTTTCCTCCCCTAGTCTGTGATACGGATTCATATACCTACTTTGATATAGTTGTTTTTTTTCTAACATAAATGAATGATACATGACTAATCACACACATAAAGAACTGAAAATGTATAAATAAGAAGTACAAGTTGATTTCAAAATACATCTATAGATACATTGATGTAATTATATAGTATGAGGGATAAGATCCGAGAAAGGAGTATCTGTTGGCTTGCTGTAACCAGCAAAATACAGGGGCGTGCTCCTGCTTGTTGCAGTTGAAATAAAGATTTTTGAATCGAATTGAATTTTGAATTTAATCCAACATGTAGTGTTTTAACGACGGCATGAAGGGTTGTTGTGGGGAATGGGATGTAAACATTACAGTCTCCAAGGACGCTAACCATACCCCCACACCCCTCCTCCCAGGCCCTCAGGTAGGGTGGCTGGAAGATCCAGCCGATCTACCTGTCTGTATCTAATCCTTTGCAAATGACCCCTATACGGTGTCTACCCATGTTTTTTGTTAGGTAGCAGATTGAGACTTCTAGTAACCCGGTTTCAAGAGATACTGTCTGAGTGTTACAAGCTGGAGTAAAGCTAATAAATCATATTATCTACCAGTTGTGTGATTTAGTGGCAATGTGGAAGGTTTTTCATACTTTGAGCCTGTATTGAGTTCAATAAAGCAAGTGATGCCTTGAAACTGACATTTGGGAGAATGTGCACTGGCTGCTAGCAAATCCATGTATCACCGACTGTTTTTGTTTGAATCATCTTGAATGAAGGTATCCCCCTTGGCTTATGACCAGTTAATAGTTAATATTTGTATAAAAGTATCTACTGGAAAACCACAGATGGAATTGAAACTATCTATCTTACCCCCTGCCAGGGGCAGAGCATCTCCTGGAGGTCATATTGGGGGGTCTCCGCTACCTATCTCAAACATAACCATCAAAGAGAGGGGACCAAATGACGCCTATTCCATGGGGCTATATAGAGAACCTTTCAAGGTGAATTATGGTACTTAGACCAATATATGATTGATCTGTCTACCCAGTTTTGTGCCATATAGGTTGTTTTTAGCTAAAGACACATAGATGTGTCACCACGGTTTGGTGCCGAAGGCTGATTTAAATAAGATTTGTAAGCTAAAGCCTTTTTTCAGCTAAAGCTTTAACAACAGTTTTGTGGCCTTTGTAATCTTAAGACGGTTTTGTCAGCTAACGACACCAGAGCCCCTCATAATCTTAAAGTAATCCCCCTTCTTGATATTGTGGTACCACTATTGTCATTCATGTATAGATATATAATCAATATTACATATTGAGGAAACTAGGCACTAAAGCAGGATACCTTTAAAACATTTTGGGTTACAGGCCCTGAGCAGGCTTGTTGCATCAAGGTGATGCAACAGGGAAGTTCCACTAAATCAGTTGTGCATGTATTATTTATTGAGAATACTTTTGTTATACCTGTACATATGGCACATTGTAATGGCCTCAATAAATTACACATCATATATTGACAGTTTAAAATGCCTTTACACAATTCCCATCCATTATTTACTGCTTTAACGACATATCAAGTGCTTTTGTAGTGGGGAATTAGATGTAAACGTTGCACTGTCTCCAAGGACGCTAACCATGACCCCCCCTCTCTCTCTACCCCCCGGCTCCCAGGTAACTGGTCTACCTGTCTGTATCTAATCCTATGTGAACTGACCCCTTCATGATGTCCCCGTTTTTGTTAGAGCAGATTCCTAGTGACTTGATATAAAGTCAGACAATTATTCAGGCCCACATTTTAACAACAGAGGGGTGGTGACATATTGGGACCCTTGACCAAGTTTGCTAGAACCTAGAAAAATATAAATATGCAAAAGAGAAAGAAAAGGCAAATGTTAGAGTCGACCCTATTTTGAAACTAGGCTCGGGCACCCTGAAACACTCGCCTGTTTTGAGCTTTATAACTATAACTGAGTGATACCTTTAAACCGTCATTTGGAACAATGGGGCTTGTTGGCGGAAAATCCATTTATGAACGAGATTCTTATATTCGTTAGAACAGGGGTAGACGCTAACGCTGGTCCGGGAGCCAATGGCCCGTAGTTTTGTGTCCGGGCCCGCAGTTTTCTATAGAATTACCTTCCTATGGGCCGGGGTGGCCCACAGGAGTGGGTAAATGAATTTCTAGGGGAATATATATCTTTACCAATATAGTCTTGTCATATGTCGTTGGAAAGAGGAAATCTATGGGAAACGACCATTTTGGTTAGGCCCTGATATAAATCAACCAGTGATACCTATGCTTTGCTCTTTAAGAAAAGTAAAATAGTCAAACTGGGCCCGCAGATTATTGTCCGGGCCCGTAGATTTCTGATGCTACGGGCCCGGGTGGAATGTCTTGTATGCAGGCATCCCCAGGCTGCCTCATAACCACCTAATATTTCTAATTGTTCTTCAGGTAACGCGCTTGAAAACATTTCTATAGTCAATATTATTGTAGAAATATTTCATTGGGGATTAACTAGAAACTACCACAGAAGGGCGAGGTATTTAGAACCATTCAAGTTTGGTAGTCCAGTAAACAAAAGAATTTATGTCAACAAAATTGCAAGAAAATGTTTCTCGGTGGTTTTCACCTCTTAGATATATGTACTTTCCAGAAAAAATTGTCTCCTGCGATCCCGCCTGGGGAAGGGCCCCAAATCCAACATGGCCACCACTAAACTAGGTCAAACAGGAAAACTGCTATAAAAATGGAACAAATCATCATATTCACCCATGACTCTATTAACATCAGCATGAAAAGATCTATCCAATAGAACATGTCTTTTATTTTTGAAGTTTCAAAGGATAGCCTAAAATGCTAAATGGCCACCAAAAAGTCGTTAAAATGCATGAAATAACACATCTCTGATCCTACTCAACATTGAGACACAATTTAAGGTATCAGGTTTCTCAGGTCAGAGAATTTGAATTTACTATGGGGGGGGATGGGAGGGACAATAATGTCGACCCCAGAACACAATGTACTCTATACCTAATGCTACAATGCTGCCACCTTGTGGTAACCAGCTGTAAACTGATGTAAGTATGTGGTGCTGTAAACTTGTGGATTTTAGAAGAAAGAATAGAAAGAGAAAAAGGGGAAGAAAAAAAGGGGAAATATAAACTTAAGTTGGCTATTCTGCAGACAGCATAGTATCTGGTGGTGCATGTATAAGCATGTATACAGGGGATGAGCTATCACCTTTTGCATAGTCAGTATGCTCACCATTTGCAAATGTTGACGCACGGGCCGAGAGCTTCTCCCAACGAGCACTGGCAGTACCCTGCTGCTGCCCCCTGGCTGCAAGTAGAAGTACTAGGTCACAACTCTGCTGCTGCCCCCTGGCTGCCAGTATAGGTACTAGGTCTCAACTCTACTGCTGCCCCCTGGCTGCCAGTAGAGGTACTAGGTCATAACTCTGCTGCTGCCCCCTGGCTGCCTGTACAGGTACTAGGTCACAACTCTGTTGCTGCCCCCTGGCTGCCTGTAGAGGTGTTAGCCAATTGGCGCAGAATGCCAATCTGCTCGGCGCGGTATACAAATGTCTGCAAGAATCCAATGAACTTATTATTCAGAGAAAGGAAATCGTACATTCCAAATCGATTAATATATTTGCGAGAACAATTTATACTAGAGGTTGTGGAGCTAGTGTTATATTGGCACTCATTAGCGTTAATTTGATTCAGAATGTTAAAAATGAATCAGTTGCTCACAGCCACACTGATATTTCTATTCTGCGCAGATTGGCATTCTGCGCTGCTCGGATCTTGCGCTATTTACAAATTGCGCTGCGCAGAATGTCAATATTGGCGTTCTGGGCCGATTGGTGAATAGCTTAGAAGAACTAGGTCACAACTCTGCTGCTGCCCCCTGGCTGCCAGTACAGGTACTAGGTCACAACTATGCTGCTGCCCCCTGGCTGCCAGTACAGGTACTAGGTCACAACTATGCTGCTGCCCCCTGGCTGCCTGTACAGGCACTAGGTCACAACTATGCTTCCGCCCCCTGGCTGGTGTCAGAGGTACTAGGTCGTGAACAACTCTGCTGCTGCCCCCTGGCTGCCAGTACAGGTACTACGTCACAACTATGCTGCCGCCCCCTGGCTGCCTGTACAGGTACTAGGTCAGTACACTACCAGTGTTATTCCGTAATAACAGCTGGCGCCACTTGAATTAAAAACCTCTCTGTACCAATACTGTGCTGGGAGAGTGCTGCCTCTTCTACAGATTTTGATCCCAAGCCGGCCCCACCTCAACCTCTGTTCCTGAGCATCATCACTGGCACCAAAGGTTGGTGGTCAAAGTAGTTTTGGTGCGCTTGGTGCTGTAGTATTATGTGTGCATGGCTACCGCAGAGGGATCCCCCCCCCCCACCCCAATAAGGAAATAGGGAAGTGACGTGGTCATGGCCATGGCCCCTCAGATACCAGCAATGTCGCTCGGACGCATCCGAGGACGAGTTGGGGCCAGATTGATTTTGATCCCTCACACTGTGTCTCAGAATTTGTGGTATGTTGTCACAGGAGGGGAGCACTGCTGGGGTGACTTTGGAATGATGAACTAAAGTAACTCAGTCATTAGTAGCTAGACTCTGTTCATCCCTGAGTAAACACATGTATCCTGAATAAACACTGCAGCATGTGACATCTAAGGCTGTTGCATTAATTCTAGGATTTGCTAATGCTGCAAGATCCATGCACATTTTTCAAAATAAATAGGGTAATCTATAATTAGCATAATGTGGCACCATATTTGGTTGTGAGTAACAATGTTCTTGTCATACATAGCCCTAATGTAGATGATTGTACATACAAACACAGTGGTACCATATCAAGCATGAGATGAGTATGAAAAGCTTGAAAAAAGTGTTTTAATATACTTTTGAAACATGTTCAACTGGTGTAAGCGAAAATTGATACTCACAGTAAGATATGTTGTCCAGTGAATACCTTGCTTCAAAGTCACAAATGTAGAAAATCTGCTTTGCACGCGACAAGATTCGCAAAATCAGCATTTGAAGGGACGCAATGGTGAATCAAGGTTTACGCTTATTTATAATTATGATGCATCATGCCAGTCCTTTGGAAATGTATCAACCCTGTATGGTTGGCATGATGCACAAATACAGAACCATTCATGCACCATGCCAACAAAAGGACAAGTGTCCGACGTAATAAGCATCCGGGGCACAATTGTTAAATGGCATTTTAAGTTCTTTAGAGTTTAAGTGTCTCCAAAATTGGGGAATTTGAGCCTTTGTTCTAGTCTAAAAATGCCCAAAAATGGGCCGTGTGCTAATTCAGGCGCAGGCACCTAATTAGGGGGAGGGCGCTTATTATGTTGAATATGGTATAAAAGCCTTTTTCTGCCCCGAATGGCCTAAGAACTGGTGGACACACAATTACATGGGATTGGAGTTTGGGATGGCAGTTGGAAATCATAAAAATGTTGACATTTTCAGCAATCATGAGCTAATGGCAAATGATTTTCCTTACTTTCCAACCTCATACAGCTTAAATTTATTTTGTACAGATGAGTGAAAATAAATGGGTGGCCATTTGTTTATTAATGTAAGTCCTCACAAACATGGTACTATAAGTTGAGAAATTATGAGCTTTCAGATGAATTGTAAAGGTATGATCATTTTATGAATTGGTATCAAAAGATATCAACAAATAGTAATGGTAAATATACTGACTTTCACATGTTGGAAGCTCCCCTGACCATCCGGCCACACGCTGACACGTCCTGCCCAGGTCACCGGCTGTATGTAGGCTTCCCGCATCACACATGTAGGTCACCGTAGAGCCAAAGCCGAAAGCTGGGTCTGTCACTGTCCGTGTACTCTTGTTTACTTCTCCAGGGTCACCGCAGGAAACTAAATATATAGACAAGGGTTCGCAAGTATAGTTCCCCACTGAGGGTTATTTCATGAGGCGAAGCAGAGTGAAATAACCCTCAGTGGGGATCCCGTATTTCCCATAAAATAATTTTTTGCAATATAGCAGAAGCCTATAATTTAACATGCATATAAATTTCATTATTCTTAACAGTTATTCTAAATCTAGAATACGATTTTGTTTAAAAACAAGCAAAGATGACCACTGTCTAAATATACAGAAAACACAAGAAACAAATCGCACCAATAACAGCTAAGAAGCTTGAAAAAATACCAAAACTTTAAAAGCTCCAAACTTGAAGGACACAATTTATATGAACCTTCAGATGTAGACAAATCATAATACGTAACACAAAGTATTTCACAGTAAAAGATGTTAATTTGATTTTTTGCAATTCTTACCATATGAGAACCACAGTCCAATGTTACCAGCTTCATAACCATTGATGTATGGTGAAGTCACGTATGTACCACACCCACCAAAATGTGCCTCATAAGGGAACCTGTAGCTGGCGGGAATGTCATCATTCTCTGTGTCCCGTCGTAAGTTATTATTTAGGCAATTAGACAGGAAGCCTGCATTTGTACCAAGTATACTGAGAGTCTCAGTGAAGAATGTAAAGTAACTATTTGCATTACCATCACAGTTTGAGAAAGTGCAGGCCACTCCATTGAGCTGAAAACCTTGTGTTGATTGAACATTTGCTTCAGGGTACGTCAGGATACCTAAGAAGAGGTAGTGTTGGAGGGAGGCTGCATGCTTTGGTGTTGCGAACCCACTGGAGGTGCTCTGTAGGACGGTCACATCTGCACCATCCAGTCTATGCAGGTCTCCCCTGTAGGTCTGCCAATTGTTGCTTTGACCTTGTTGATTAAAGAATGTGAGGGCCACCCTGTCGGTTTTAAACTGACTGAAGTCGAGACTCACATCTGTAACCGCGTCCTTACTGAGGTACAGGAGACCGTCCCCTCCAGTAGCCGAGTACCAGCACCAGGCCTTGAAGGAGGTGCCTGATGAAGTATACAGCACCTTCTCACCACTGGTAGCATCTCCTGACTCAAAGGCCTGTTGGCAGTTAACTGCAAAGACATATTATGTGTTCCTGTAATTGACAGTCTCCCGCACCATTTACATAAAGCACAGGGCAGTTTTAGAATTCACAAAAATTAAAATAATGATTCCTAAATTTCACCCATACGCATTGATGCAGAATTGAGGGTAGGGATATGAAATTGGGATATGAGCGTTGAACCATCCTCATCCATTTCCGTATGTTTATCTATGTGTTCACATGTCTTTTTGCATGTGACTCTTTGGAAAATATTAGACACATCTTTTCCTAAATTGTCACTTTTTTAAGAGTTTCTGATGAAGTTTGGGTTAGTTTCCAAGCTACTGTCTGTTCTGCTCTTAGAATTTCGAAATTGTTACGCTGTGGATATTGACTACTTTAAACCTATTTATTTTATGCTGTACAAATTTCGCTAATTTTTGCAGGAATTAAATCTGCATCTGTATGTACAGGGCAAATATCTATCCAGTATAGTCATGAAACTACCATATTCCAAAATCGGTAATTAAGTTATTCTACGTTTGGAGTACTGTAAAACCTCGCATAGAAGCCACATGCAGCTTATAGGATCAGCCCAGGAATGGGGTATGGCTTATACAAGAGTTTTTGCAACTATGGTACAGTCCTGAAGTCTCTTTAATCAGGATCGGGACAAAGTCAATGTGCACCTGATACGCAAGTTAGGCTTCTACGCAAGGTTTTACGGTATATATCTTTCAGTGCATTTTGATATATGCTTATATACAGGACATGTCAGGACAAATAACTGAATTTTCAATTTGTTTCTTACTTCAGAGTTTCAAACACCCAAGAGAAAAGCCATAGTAATTGATAATATTCTGGTATATTCGTTATACTTTTATGCTGTAGAACATTACTACATGTCTCTCAAAGAATTCTGATGTGTACTCATACAGGGCATGTCAAGTAAAAAACAATTTCAACAACTTCAGTGTTTGAATCACCTGAGACAAAAGTCATTCTGATTGATAATATAATGGTAACCTAAATGAGATATAAACGAGGATGAACTACTTACATGGCAAGCAGCCTACAAGAGTAGCCCCAAGCCAGAAGGCAGCCACGACCAGCGTATTCCACCCCATCCTGCCGAGGATGAGATCTGGAATGATGGTGACTCTGATCCCGCTGTCTCTAGTGTGTTATATTAATTATGAGCTGCCTTAGCCTATACTTGGTCTCTGAGCTATTGACAAAGCCAATAACACTGGCCAAGAATAGTTATACCCAAGAATATTTATCTAGTATAGTTATACAACTACCATGTTTCAGAATTCATGAATTTAGATATATGCGAAGTTGTACTTTTTAGCAGAAAAATGGGGGCAGGCCCACCCGAAAATTCAACTGACCCCCTCTGTTGTAAAAGATTGACCATTCCCTCAGGTAGGCATAGTATGTATATATACATGTATGGACATGGGATATATGACCTACACTGTAAAAAATATCCCGTAAAAATTACGGTGAATCACTGGCATCACTGAATGCCGACCGTTTCCCGTTTTTTTTACGGTCACCGTATTTTGCTTTCCCCCTTAAATTTTACAGGCCTTTCCCATTGTATTTTTACGGTGATTCATCATTATTATACAATGATTCTCTGCTATTCAATGATGATTTATATTAATTGTTTCTGGATTCATTGTTGTATATTTCATGATATCATCTTAATTCCAGGCCTGTATATATATATATTAGGCCTGAGAAGCATAATTGAATGCCTCATAGCAATATACAATTACAATCCATGAGTAAAAGGTACTCTAGGATTGTTACAAAGAAACTCTGACAGCAGTCTCAATATGTATAATTCTAATTACCACAACATGGGTGTTTATACTATTAGTACTAGTGTCCAGGGTCTCAAAAAAGGAAATTATATATTTTTTATCTTTAATATGCCAAAGGCTTCAATTTTGATTGTGTAATTAATGAGATAGATTTTTTTTCCCTACGCTGAAATCCACATTTATGAGTGTCTAATTTGATTATTATTTTTATAATTAAATTCCATGGGCACCCTGCTGGATCCACCATCAGTACGGGAGGACTATCAATTAGAGATAGTTGGATATCTTTATGAATCTAACGCAATTATTTATGTTTTTAGTTGATAGCTTTCACTAAAGTCTCTCTATCAAACCAAGCTGCCACCTGGTGGGCAAACTTTTAATGTGAGATTCACCGTAAATGAAAAAAACATTGTTTCACTGTAATGGTTTACGGATGTTCAATGTAAAAGTAATACGTTTTACAGTGTCTCACCGTAAATCACAATTACGGTGATACACCGTCAAATTTAGCATTGATTCTCCGTAATTTCAACGGACATTTTTTACAGTGTAACTAATGATTAATGGGTTAAAATGGTTAAAATAGTAAGGGACATTTATTCCCTATAGTGACACTAAAGCACAGTTAGAACTTACCTATTCCAGGGTTTATTTAGAACACCTCATTTGAGACTGACAACATAATTTGTGTTATTCAGATAATAATCACTGCTATTGCAGAAATCAAAGGTATTGCCGTTTGACTATACATGACTGTTTCCTAGCTTTTATTAAAAAGATGGAGAAATTTGCCAAATCATCACAGATGCACAATTCCAATGGTTTGCCATCCCTCTCTTGGCTTTATGCCACGATCCAATGTGTAAACCTTATGCATGAGTGAGCCCACTGTACCCAATGCATTGATACCTTACACGTTTCACACATCATTCCCTCAACCTCTGCATAATGTATCATTCACTACCCAGTGGGCACAAAACTTTGAATCAACATTGATGAATAGTTGTCAATGTTGAAACAATGTTGATTCAACATTGATTAAATGTTGAATATAATTTTGTGTCCACTGGGTAAGGATGCCTCCTCACAGTAACATGTTCCTCTAATTTCTGCCTGTGTCGCCGTGTCGATCTTTAGCAAGAAAGGCAGTATCGCTGTGTTGATTTTTATCTATATAAGAACTTAGAGAAAGATATGTGCGGGTCGATTTTTATCCTTTATTTGTCTGTGTCCATCGATTTTTAAAACCCCCGTACGTGTCCCTGTGTCGCACATGTCAAATTTTTTTTTTTAGGTTTGGAAATGATTTTATTGCCATTAACACAAGATACAAACATGTGGAAAGCACGACAATAATTATGATACCTTATTTCTCAAAATCTCACTTTTGTTGAACACATTCAGGATGATACAAAGATGAGTATATATAATATGATATAAAGATGAAATACAATTATTTATCTAAAATATTTGATGTACAAAAATACTCTCGCTGTTTTCAGTCTCACTGTCTCTAGCACATATAATCAATTAGGAACAGAAACAAGAGAAGAAGTAATAAATAAGAAGAGACAGCCACAAAAATAATAATAAGCATAGTGAGCAACAGCATAAATACCAGACAAGTCCCGGAACACGATAGGCCTGATAGGCCTGAGAAGAGGGGGTATAACATCATATATATTAATAGATAGATTCTGACCAATATGCACTGGATGAGCACATGCGCATTAGATATGCAACTTTATCATACCAATCATAGTGGACATTTAGGCCAACACCATATACTGTTTTCAAAAAAATCAATTCATTAATTCAATGTTTCTCCTCAACAAATCCCCAACCAGTCACTGCAGTCTCCTAAGTGCTATCACAACAACAGCTCATTAGGAAGATGCAGTTCAGGTGTCTTATCATCACAACAAGTCACCAATACTTCCTTATCGTTAATTGGGGGGGTCACAGCTTACGATTCCACCATACTCAACAAATAGGAGTAATCATATGCAACTATATCACAATTAAAGTTCCATCAGGGTCGACAGCACCGTCAGTGGGATTCAGAGTCTTCGTAAGAAGATCCTTTATCGTCCTTATCCGTTTTTTAAAATTCAGCTTGGTCGTGCTCGTCTGATACCAGCTTCCCAGCAGATCCCATAGGTGGGCACCACGGTATAATGGGGACTTTGTGTAACCCCCATTCCTTGCCCTAGGGACCTTGAAACGTATTTTGTCTTGGGACCTCGTCACTTGAGTTCTAGGGCGCTGATCTAGGTAATGCTCCCTGCCCGACAGCTTAAACATGTACGTTAGTAACAGCTCCTGCCGTCGCCTTGCCAACCTGGGCATACCAGACGTGTTATATAGGGCGTCCTCATCATGTACTTTGCCTTTATAACAAAGTCTTAAGCCTCTCAACTGCAGCCTGTCTAGTTTCTTGAGGAGTCCCGTATTAGCACCTTCGTGAGTAAAACACGCATAATCAAACACACTCAGTATGGTAGATTTATACACAAATACACAGTTATTATTAGATAGTAAGTGATTAAACTTACCAAATCTAAACAACTTATGGTTGACTCTACTACTTAAATCCTTTATGGCAGGTTCAAAACTAAGACAGGAATCTATCTTCAAACCCAAATAGGTGTAACAGGACAAAGTCTCAATGATATGACCGTTCATATAAAACAGCCTTCCTTTAGTTGCTCCCAGCTTTCCTGTTGATCCAAACCATACCACCTTTGTCTTATCAGTATTCACAGTCAATCTTTTGTCAACACACCAACCATACACATTTGATAAAGTTTGTTGGAGCCTGTTTTGTATTAAATTTATCTTATTGTTAGAACTGTACATAACTATATCATCGGCATACATAAAGTACTTACAATCCCCCATGATTTTTTTTACATCATCAATATATAATATAAACAGTAGCGGCCCCAAGACTGAGCCTTGCGGGACTCCATATAGCACTTCTGCAGCTGACGATGTATACGACCCGATTCTTGTAAACTGCTGTCTGCCACTCAAATAGGACATTAACCAATTCAATACCGTGTCATGGAGTCCTAATCTACCTATGACCTCTACCAGATAAGAATGACTCACCGAATCAAAGGCTTTCTTCAAGTCCAAAAAACAGGCCCCTGTCAAATGTCCTCTATCACGATTTTCATAGATTTCATTTAGAAACTCAAAAATTGCATCACCTGTTCCTCGTCCAGACCTGTATCCATACTGTCTATCGGACAGTATTTTATCACGGTCCAAAATATCCACTAGGTGGATATGCATGAGCTTTTCTGCGATTTTTGAAGGGACAGGTAACAGGGAGATTGGGCGCCAGTTGGTTATTAATTTTAGATTGCCATTTTTCGGAATTGGATTAACCCTGGCGGTCTTCCAACACGCCGGGAATATACCAGTGTCAAAGCTTAACTGATAGAGCCAGGTGACCTGACTCAATAAAAATCTCAATGATTGTTTCAAGACATCACAGCGTATACCATCAATCCCAGAAGTTTTATTAACATTTATTTCACTCAACAATATATCAACCAGGTGACTGGAGACAAATATGCGATCACTAGTGGCCGGAGCAGGCTCATCAAAGACAGACCTTTCAGGAATACCCTGCACAGTAATTTTGCTAGACAAAACTTTACCTATACTTGAGAAATACGAGTTTAAATAGTCTACAGATTCTTGATTGGATTTTATAAAACCATCCTCACCAATTAGTACTGGTGGGGTGACTTCAACATCAGGTTTTATAACACTATTAATAATTCTCCAAAATTTTTTTGGATCATTTTTTGTCTCTTCAAGAGAAGATTTGACCAGGTTAGACTTGGAGAACTCAATAGCCCTACTAATTCTACAACGTAACTTTCTTGCTCTACCCAAATAAAGGTCTTGTCTTGTTTTCAGAAACATGTCTACATTATCTTCTCTTTCTCTAATCATACTGAGGATGTCCTTCGTCATCCACTTATTTCTCTTGTCTAACACTTCTATATCATGCCAAGGACAATATGCGTCCAGGTATTCCGTTATCAGAGTTTGTATAAAACACCAAGCATCGTCAGGATCCTTCATGTCATAAAACAAGTCCCAGTCAGCACAACACAACCAATCTCTTAGTGTATTTTCATCAAAGTCCCGGTAGTTCCTGACACGCACGATACGCTTTTTATATTCAACTTTGATTTTGGCTTTAACACAAAATACCGGTAAATGGTCACTTACCAAAAAATTTAGCACACCAGAGTACATATCCTTATTATAGTTAGTCAGGATATTATCTATACAGGAAACTGTCTTAGAATACGGTCTGGTACATTGGTGAATTAACTTGTGGTAGCCTTCGAACCTACAAAGGTCAGTCAACTGTGTACTTGACGGTCCATTTTCTCGCAAACAGTTAATGTTAATGTCCCCAAGCAGCCATTGCTCAGTTTTTTCCCTACCAGACAACTTCATCAACCTTAATAAGTGTTCAAAAAATATTTCCATTTTACCCGAAGGTGGCCTATACAAAGTTACAATCTGCATCAAGGGCTGATCTTTTAATTTGACATCCAAAACAAAACACTCAATGTGATAATTACATATATTCAACTCTTTTCTAACAACCACATCAGCATCAAGATCATCTCGTATGTAGACCATTACCCCGCCTCCCTTTTTACGTAACCTGTCTTGCCTATACATTTTCATTCCTTCCCAGCCAATCAAGTCATCATCATATTCATCATGAAGCCATGTCTCACTCATAGTAACAATATCTGTACCATCCAGCTGGTCAAAGATGTCATGCCTTTTTTTATACATGCTTCTAGTATTGGCATGTATCAGTTTCAACCCCCTCATTTTCAAAAATTCATCCACACGCGTGGTTGTCATTACCAGATATTCACACAGTTGCTCAGAAGAAAAAATATAAACAGAACAATCAATCAAATACAATACACAATAAACAAAAAAATAAAAAAGGCCAAAAAGGGTCAGCCCCCGGTTTATAACAACCTAGGAGCTTGATTAACTCCAGGCAGGTTTCCCAACTTAATGTTCCACCTGGAGTTTCGACGAGAGGGAGTGACGATTAGAGTAGAATGTAGTTATTAATTAGGACTGCACTCCACACCCAATACATTCAAACAGGACAAGATCTTTTGTCCTATTAATATTTAGATAAGTCACACTCGATAAATAATCATTACAAAATAATAAGAATACAAGAAGGGGAGAATGAAATGATGATGATAATAATAACAATGATAAACCATATAATAATCCCTCCCCACCAGATCATTTAGATTAGGTTTAGATCTATTTAAATGAGAGATAATATTAACAGAAAAATAATATATAAGAATACCAATAAATAAATGAATGCTGACACCCCCCCCCCCGTGTTGACAAATCTATATCCAAAACTACAAGATCAAATACACCCAAGCAATATGTATATATATACGGTACGGTACCGCCCTCAAGTAACAAAGAAAAGAAAAGAAAAGAAAAGAAAAGAAAACTCTCTGGTAACGACAAATTAGCTTAGATCTAACATTGACAGATGTCCGACGACAAGCATACACAGTAAGGATACTTTTTAAGTATTTGGTCATTCCCTGACATATTTAGCACAAGTTACCGGTACTGATCAGCTAATAATAATACTCCAGTACTCTAGTACCTATGTGTTCTCTATACCAATATCAATTTCAATTACAATTAAATGTGTCTTATTGACCTCATCATGGGCAGCAGGCTCTCAGTAAACTTTCAGCACTGTACCAAGACCCAGTACATAGCCATTCAAATGCACAAGCTTAGGTGTTATCACTACAACAACTCCCAAGGTTTAAGCAGTTTTAGATTAGCCTCTGAGGTAATTCAGTCAACAGCATAGCAAGTTATTTTATAGTACATTACAAAGCATGAATGGTGCGAATGGCAATGCTGCGAAGAAGTTAACAAACACAACAGAAGTAAACAAACATGGATTGATAAAAACTGAAATAATTAAAAACAGAGCATCACTTAAAAGTGACAATGGTTATACTATACTTGCAGTGCCTATGACCATACCAGACTTGGCCAATGGCCATCATGCAGTATGACCTGATCACCACTTTTGCGGAAACCATTATCTTGGCTACTTTGGCTTAAAGCTCTGTTTATAAGGTATATATGCGCATCATAACATATTATACCACACCTGGCCAGCAGAACAAAAGAAAAAGGCCATGTACAAAACACATACTACCATAGAACCTTGTGTATAGGCTGCGGGCTAGTACGTGAATCAGATCACCGTTGTGGCTTATAGAATCGGCCCAGAGTTGGCTTATACGAAGGTGTTTGCCACTATGGTACAGGTGCGGCTTATAGGATCAGCACAAAGTCTAGGTGCAGCTTATACAGGAGTTAAGATTATACGCAAGGTTTTACGGTAAACAAGTAGGGTGTTCAGAATATTTTCATTGAAAGCAGAATAGATAGGTGGAATCTTAACCAAGAGAATTCTGAAGGAATTATAGCTCTAACACTAGTAGAACCATTTAAAATTGAATTTTCCCTGCAGAAAGTAAGGGTTTTTGACAGGAAGACAGGGGGACCCTCTCTTAGCATGCAGTGGATTGGGTCTGAAATAGCCTGACTCAGCCAGAGTGTAACTGGTGGTGATCCATATATGCAGTGGAGGGTGACTTACATAGGGAAAGTACTACTTTGCTGATAGGATAGCTCCACATATCTGTGTATTATGCTGACTTATCTTTCTCGGTTCATTTTTGTCTTCGGACAGAAGATACTAGACATATATGGCATTTAAATGTGTTGTCACACACTTTAAACCTCTTAAAAGCTAAAGGTGATTTAATTTATTTTAGACATGATTTCACTGTAGGAGTCTGAGAAAAGTGTGTGACATAATTTAATGTTGGCCTATATCATAGTTTACCAATGCAGTCATTTCCAAATTTATCAGAGAAGATTACCCCAGCATAATAGTCATTCTCCTACAGAGTGTTTTTGGGGAGCTCTCAATTTCCAGTGCCAAAAGTGGGTGCTCCACAGGCAGCACACACTTCCCAATTCCTACTTACTCATTCAAATGAAACCACTATTCAACATGTACAAATTATTTCCAGTAAAGTCATGCCTTGTAGACTGAAACCATAGCCTTCCAATGGTATGAAGATGGTTATTACAGTCAATTAGCCATAAATAGGAAATGATTGTAAAGAGAGCAGAGGTGAGGGGGAAACAGCTATTTGTCCCCGCTGTGGCAGGCCGCTCTGAACGCCCTAAAACAAGGTGGTTGAACTACAGCTACAGCCCTCTGCGACTTGTGATCAGCCTTGACCACGCAGACCAATATACTTTTTTTTTTTTAACAACGTTTTATTTGGGCTAAATCAGTACAGTAAGACTTATTTATACACCAGGTTCGGCTTGCCGTTCTGCCACCTGGGCCCATATGCAAATGTCTCATTATATGAATTAATGTATGGCAGCTACAGGTATGTCATTAAGGTCAGGTTCAAGTGACATGTATGCAGCTCTAAGTACATGGAGTACATAAAAGTTCTATACAGAGATTTTCAACACAGTAATGCTTACTTATGCAAGTGTCATATTATACTACTGGCGGGGCGTTGGAAATTCCATACGCTCCCCATGTGTCAAGAATATGTATTATATGTTGTTTTATACCACTGTGTCCAGGTTTTTAAAAGGAGGCAGGAGAAAAATACTATGGTGAATGGCCTTTGTGGGGCCTAGTGGGTGGGGGGGGGGGTAGGGTGACAATGTTGCCTGGGGGTGGGGGGCGAGTTATTTACAGGTGAGTTTTATGAGGGGTCTGATGAATGGTGAGGGTTATGCATCCATGGCAATTTCACGGGTTAGATGACTTTCTCTATGCCAACATGACTACAACAACAACATAATTGTATATCAAGTGACGATGACAGCAATAGATCAATAAATCAATAAATCAATAGATCAATCAATAGCAACAGCGTATGCTTTGGTATTTTATGATACAATATATCCATTCAGATAGTGGAAATTCCATCCATCTTCAGTACATGTAAGTAGTATAGTATGTATCGGAACGGGACTATAGTTAAGTACTGTTTATTACTCAATCGACCTGCAGCCAATCAGAAGCCTCCATTTGACCGGAAGTGACGTCACATGCCCATATAAGGGCATACCGGAAGTGACGTCACGTGACCTTGACCTAGTTAGAGGTCAAGGTCATGACTCAGCCAATCAGAGGCTTCCATTTGACCGGAAGTGACGTCACACGCCCATATAAGGGCATACCGGAAGTGACGGCATGTGACGTCACACGCCCATATAAGGGCATACCGGAAGTGACGTCATGTGACCTTCACATGTACATATAAGGGCATACCGGAAGTGACGTCAAGTGACCTTGACTTAGTTAGAGGCTTCTGATTGGCTGGTACACCGGAAGTGACCCATTTATGCAAATGAGGGGCCTACTTCTGGTCAAATGGAGACCTCTGATTGGTTGGGTCATGAAGAAATGTGTCTCTTAATTTAATTTTGTTTAGGAAGTGATCGATTTTAGGATCACGCGACCGGAAGTGACCTGATGAGTCACGTGACTAGAAGTGACGACGACACATGCCTTAATTAGACGATTCAGCAGCGACCGGAGGAAGTGTCACTTTAAGAGGACACGCTAGTTAATTGTTATAATTGTTTTACTTACTAATAAAAGAAGACGTATGAAAATAAACACAACAATAATTTTATTTTATTTTTTTATTTTATTTTTTTCAATTCTAATAACACTCTTTTTTTGAAAAGATGCGCTCAATCAATCAATAACACACTTTTTTTTCATATTTTAAAGGACTCGTTGTCACACCGTTAGAATGCACGCGACGCTTATAATACAAGTAGCGCACGTCATCTTTCTCTATGGTGTAAGTGTCCATTTTTGGTTCGTACCACTTTTGAAATTTATATTTACCGCAAGGAGAGTTTTTCGTTTTCGAAAACATTTAAGAAGACGACTACTTCTGTACACTTTTTTTGAGATTTTCTTTCACCGGTGCCGCTGATTTGATCGTAGCAAATGTAAGTCTTAGGGTTGACACTTAGGATCCCGTCACCTTCTCACGCCGCTTTCTTTTCTTTCTGAAGTATGTCTCTCTCAGGCGAGGTTTGACTACACACAGGCAAACATCAGAGGCACACAATAGCGCTAATTCTACCTTCAGACAAAGGTCAGGCACTGCTGGACTATAATAGATGGGTCAAGGGCTATTCTAGTGAGGGTCAGGCTACGCCGGACATTCAATAAAAAGCTGGAGTTTGGCAAACTTGCTTTTGAAAGTCTGACCATGCGGGATCCTCATGCCATAGTCTGGCAATGCTGAACTCTTGGGAGAGTATGCCGGACTCTTGCTGGCCAGACTTTCAAGCAAATTTGCCAAAGTCCAGCTTGTTATTGAATTTCCGGCGTAGCCTGACCCTCAGTAGAATAGTCCTTGACTCATCTATTATAGGTCAGCAGCGCCTGACCCTTGTATGAGAGTAGTATTGGCGACATTGGCCGACTCTGATATTTACCCGTGTGTACGGCGGGAGGAGGGGGTTCACAGCCACTGCTTGCGCTTATAGAGCGCTACTAGCGGAGGTCTGGATGAGGAGACTACGGCGTTTGTCTTTTGCTTGTGCAGCTGCTGCTGCTGCTGCTGACGATGTCACGGATGCCGCTGACAGATACTGCTGCTTGTGCTGCACGAGACTGAGTAGCCGCTATTACTAATGCTACTAATACTAGTATGAGAAAATACATTTAGTCAATTGATTAAATCAAGGAGGTTTTCTGACTTCAGTGGATCGTTTAGCCATCGGCCACGGGCAAAACTTGAAACCATTTTATACATGGGACAATTGGCAGAGTCGAAACGTGTTGGTACCATAGGGTCGATCATGTTCATCATCAGTTCAGGCAAAGGAAGTGTGTCGACAGCACGCGAAAACTTCATGTCTGAATGTTTCAACACAAGACTTTTTATCACACTCACACAGCTGCTTTGAAGAGTGAATCCTTGACCAAACTTGTGCTTTTCCAACACAGCTTTGGCCTCTTTCTGTGCAGTAAGGGATCTCTCTTTCGGGTTCATCTCAGTGCTGTCTAGCATGTCCTCAAAGTCTTTAACATAATGTTCCAACGGACTACAAATGATGGACTCCAGATCATCGTCCGCATATGTCGTCTCCTCGCACCATATTGTGTCTTCGCCTGTTTCGAATTCCGTCATTTTCTTGACAATCTCCTCCTGAGTGCCTTGCATATATCGAAGCTCCTTCAAGGAGTTGATAACTTGTATGGCGAAGACTGACAAACTTGAAGGAATTTCACCACAGTCAGGCCAAGTATACGGAGCTAAGAAAAATAGCTCTAACAAAATCTTCTCCCTCTGTCCAAATGAAACTACTGTTCCGATGAAGTTGAAGCATGCTTCTATCCATTGCTCCTTGGTGACGTCCTTCCAATGTTTCTTTACCTCACATGCATCATAGGGCACCGTTTCTCTTCTTGCTTCAAGTGGGAGTTGCTTTTTCTTTCTTGGACTCATTTCGAGAGGGTTTCGATGCTCTGTAGCGTCAACACTTTCATAAATAAAGAAAATAGCAGAACTAACCATCGTAACGTGCTGAGCGAGCGTAGAGTGGACGATGCTACGAAGATGAAGGGCGGGTGGAGAAAGTGTGACTGGTGACAGCGGCGTTTCACTCCTTATGTACCCTGTCCTAGATAAGCCTCTTAAACGGCTGAAAAGACTCTCTAAGTACAGAGCTTCTACCGCAGGTGGGTTTAGACTTAAGCAGCTTAGTTCACACACATGTCTGTTAGAAAAAGCTACTTGCACATGTGCCTTCCTTTTTTCACTAGTATTCACCCTCTGCCGACTTATAAGACACCTATACACTCTTTCTCGTGAAATCTATGGAAGATGATGGAAGGACCACTGACTACATTTTCTTTGATCAGAGCATGGAGGACGGCGTCGAACGGAGGGAACGTTGTGAACACAGCTTATAGGTTTTTTGGAAGAGGTCTTGTAAAGTCAAACTGGCGAGAGAGATGACGTCTTTCAACATGACAATGCTGCTATGTTGGAAAAAAATAGTGTGATTTTTTCAAAAAGCTTCTATGAAAGATTTGACGTCTTCGTTGTTGTAGTGGATCAAGTAATCTGTCATAGTTTGCTTCTTCTTGTCATACTAAACTTTCTGACATGTGGCGTAGTCGGATTTCGGCCATTTTGACGCCCGTCAGTTCGCTGTCAAAAGTCGATCTCGGTGGCAGGGGTTTTTTGTTTACTAGTTTCTTGGTATACGTCATCCATTCGTAAGTAAAGCAACCTTTCTCTTCGTTTGTAGTGAAAGCTCGCAAATAATTCGCGTAGCTGTAACTAAGTGCTAAAAAAGTTGACTACTACGTCCAAGAAAACTGTGTGTAAACCGTCAACTATTGATTGCTTCTCTTTATGACGCTGAATTGTTGGTTTCTTCGGTCTCCGGAGGCAAATAACGAGTGAAGGCGTATTTTTTGATCAGGTTCAAGTCGTAACTCTCCGAGTTGAAGCGTACGACTGGAGCTTGACGGATGTATCTCAGAAGCCGCTTCTTCAGTTGAACTAACGGTTGTCTGGTGTGAGCTGCAGCGAAGCCGCCTGGAGAAGGGGTGAATGTCGCTTCCTCTAGCAGGAGAGCTTCACCTATCGCTACATGTAACTTCGCTAAGGTTGGTCTGTAAACTTCTAGCACAGCTTTCTCGATGACTTTGGCGTTCTCGTTTATGTGATTTTAAACTCGGTCTAACAAGGGGTCGGAATCTGCGTCGGATTCTCTGACGTACGCTGCCCCTCCTACCCCGGAAAGTCGTATGCGACGCTAGCCGACATCGCTGCATAGAGGGCAAAACTTAGGTATTGTTCTTCATTTTTCTACGGGTCACTCGTGATTGTACGGTCTTTTAAAAAATTTGAAACACTTTTCGCAAACGTCCTGCGGCATGTTTTTCTTTTTTTTGTTTTTTCACTTATTTACCAAATATTAAAAAAATAAACGTTGTTTATCACTTCGAATATTAGACGCCTCTTACCACACGATGCTATTAGCATAGTGAAAGACGTCTGTAGTGTAGGATCGATTTCAACAGATGTCCATCTTACTGCAGGGATCAGACGAGAGTGGTCAACACTGGAGTGTCACAGCTCACTTTTATTTCTTTGGGTACAGCTGCATACAACCCTTGAACATACATTGCGACGTCGCCGCGTCCCATGTAGTCTTCCAACACTTTCATCAGAGCCATAGGCTCAGACGTCTCGTTGTACTTCCAAGCTTTCAGCACTTCATAGACAGGGTTCTTCACAGTCCTGTCAGAAGGCACAGGTTGAGAGATGGAAGCTACTTCATGAGAAGTCAACCCTAAGTAGATCCCTATGGTCTTCCAGTCTCTAGGGCAGAGCTCAGCTAAAAGAGAGAAATATTTCTGCACTTTCCACTCCATGTCTCCACTCTCTAAGCCATCCCACATGTCATGCTTGTCCATGTACTCACGTGAGAATTTGATGAGGTCCATACGGTAAGATTCTTCCAAGGCGGCGGCTAGGTCCTTCCACCTACTAGTACAACTTTTCTGGTACCAAGTAGTGAACATTTCTCTAGCTTGAGTTATGACACTTGTCTCACAACTGAGATATCCCATATCCTTCAAGTTCACTTCAAGGAATGAACCTAACCGTATGTAATCTGATGTCGGCAACTTACTACTTATTTTCAGTAGCATAGCGTCTGACAAGTATCCTAACGGCTCTGCTTTGAAGTATGATGATACAGGTACTACTGCAGCAGAACCAATAACAGGAGCAGCGTCTGCGCTGGTATCAGACGACTCGTTGTCGGAACAGGGCAACCACATGACTTCGTAAGGTATTGGTGAGGGCAGTCGCCACGGACCGGACGCACTACCAGTGGAAATGAGGTCGAAAAACGGACTGTGCGCCCGTGACCCTTCGGGTTCCTCGTACGCCTCGTCGTCAGCGTCGTTCTCTGTTTCACCCTGTTGCTTTAGGACATGCATGTCTACTACGCGCTGCTGGGGCTGAGTGTCCGAATAGCTGTAAGTCTCAGCGCGAGCAGCGTTGATGGCGTCGGTTGATGAAGCGGTGGAGAGGTTCTGTGCAACATGCTGCGTGTCAGTACTAGTAGCGGTAGTCGCAGCAAGAGGTGTAGCAGCAGCAGCAGCAGCAGCAGCAGCAGCAGCAGCAGCAGGAGCAAGCGCAGCGCTAGCAGGTGCAGCAGTAGCAGGCGCAGCAGTAGCAGGCACAGCAGCAGCAGGCACAGCCGCCTCAGCAAGCGCAGCAGTAACAGGCACAGCAGTAACAGGCGCGGCAGCAGCAGCAGCAGCAGCAGCAGCAGGCACAGCAGTAACAGGCGCGGCAGCAGCAGCAGCAGCAGCAGCAGCAGTAGCAGCAGCACTAGCAGCACGAGGATCACTAGCAGCCGCAGCAGGCGCAGCAGTAGCAGCAGCAGCCTGCTCAGCAGCAACAACCGTCGCGAGTGTAACAACGTCGCTACTACGACGACTACTACTACCACTACTACTGCTGTGTGCGCTCGCTACAGCGGGAGGGTGATAAGACCAAGCGGTTGCGGCGGTAGTCTCAATTTCAGTAGCAAGAGGAGACGCTGACAGTAAACGATCACCGTTCTGCGTATTCTTCTTGTTCTTGAACTCGATTAGATCCTTGGACGACAGTAGTTGTTGTGTTTTGCTCATGGTGGTGCCTGTAGAGAGCAGCAAAAGACTGAGTGAGTGAACGGATGTTTCCAGGCCCCTTATATACTCCTTCTCACTTCTAGAGCTAAGCTACTTACAGCTCTCTTCAGCTGCCGCCGGCTGACCGGTGACCATTCACAAAGAGAAACAAAAAGTCATAAGGCATGACGTTTTCAGCTGGATCCCTTTCCCCCTCCCCTTTGAGAGATCGACTGACACGAGCTAAGCTACTTACTGCCTTGTTCAGCAATTCAACGTGCGTTAGCTGTATAAAGGATTAAGCAGTTGCTGCCGCCAGCTGACCGGCGGACATTCCCAAAGAGAAACAAAAGACATAAGTCATGACGTTTTCAGCTGGATCTCTTTCCCCCCTCCCTCCTTTTTTTTTGAGAGATGGACTGCCATGAGCGGGCGGTGTACCGACTGTACTAATTCAACGCGCATTAGCTGTATAAAGGATTAAGCAGTCATGAGCTTAGAGTGTGTATACAAAAAAACTACAGGAGGCATGTAGTGTGAAGCAGGACCCCCTAAGACGGGAGTGTCTGTCTGTGAGTACAGTCGTGTGCATGTGGTGAGCGACTTAAGTGTAAAACAAAAAAAAATCACCGCCTCCTGCCGTGGTGAGTAGACTGGCCGGCGGCGGCCGGCTAGTTCAATAGGGGTGACAGCTGACTAAGGCTGTGCATGAAAATCCGATTTTCACCTGACCTCTGACGTTTGTTACAATGAATGCCAAAGGGGGAGAGAGTTGTCCTCAGGTAGGGGGTAGGAGGTAAGGCTAATGGATAAGGAAAAAAAACACCATTTTCAGCTGGCCACCACAGATGGCGATGACATACCCCTCGTCATCTAAGCTCTTAAGAAGCTCTTACGGAGCGGAGCGGCTGCTGGACAGCTGGGGTGAGTAGACCGGCCGGCGGCGGCTAGCTAGTTCAATAGGCGTGACAGCTGACTAAGGCTGTGCATGAAAATCCGATTTTCACCTGACCTCTGACGTTTGTTACAATGAATGCTAAAGGGGGAGAGAGTCGTCCTCAGGTAGGGAGTAGGAGGTAAGGCTAATGGATAAAGAAAAAACACCATTTTCAGCTGGCCACCAAAGATGGTGATGACATCCCCCTCGTCATCTAAGCTCTTAAGAAGCTCTTACGGAGCGGAGCGGCTGCTGGACAGCTGGGGTGCTGTTGGAAATAGGATTAAACTCCCTCTGTATAAAAGCTCTGATTTCTGTTGGAAAAAAACCATATCACCTCTGACCACAGTAACGTCTACTACCACCACCACCAGCACCACCGCCGCTGCCACCGCCGCCGCCGCCGCCAGTCACAGCTGATCGCCTCATTAAAGCATGTGACGTCGTCGCTTCTAGTCACTTGCTTCATCAAGTCGCTTCCAGGCACGTGATCTTAAAGACCCTCACTTCTTAAACAAAAAAAAAACGAAGAGACACGCTTCTTCCTCTCGAGAGGAAGAATGACGTATATAAGGAGGCTGACACGTGTATAGGCGCCTTATTAGTCGGCAAGGGGTAAATACTAGTGAAAAAGGAAGGCAGGTGTGCAGGTAGCTTTCTAACAGACACGTGTGTGCACTAAGCTGCTTAAGTCTAAACCCACCTGCAGTAGTCAAGTAGCATGTGAAAACTTACTTAACAGATCACTTAATTGAGTAGAGACTCTGTACTGAGAGAGTCTTTTCAGCTGTTTAAGAGGATTATCTAGGACAGGGTACATAAGGAGTGAAACGTCGCTCTCACCCATCACACTTTCTCGACTCGCCCTTCATCATCGTAGCATCGTCCACTCCACGCTCGCTCAGCATGTTATGAGGGTTATTTCTACCTTTACAGCTTCTTTTCTTATCGAAGTGTCGACGCTACAGAGCATCGAAACTCTCCAAATGAGTCCAAGAAAGAAAAAGCAACTCCCACTAGAAGCAAGAAGAGAAACAGTGCCCTATGATGCATGTGAGGTAAAGAAACATTGGAAGGACGTCACCAAGGAGCAATGGATAGAAGCATGCTTCAACTTCATCGGAACGGAAGTAGTTTCATTTGGACAGAGGGAGAAAATTTTGTTGGAGCTATTTTTCTTAGCTCCGTATACTTGGCGTGACTGTAGTGGTGAAATTCCTTCAGGTTTTTCAGGGTTCGGCATACAAGTTATCTGGTCTTTGAAGGAGCTTCGATATATGCAACGCACTCACGAGGAGATTGTTCAGAAAATGACGGAATTCGAAACAGGAGAAGACACAATATGGTGCGAGGAGACGACATATGCGGACGATGATCTGGAGTACATCATTTGTAGCCCGTTGGAACATTATGTTAAAGACTTTGAGGACATGCTAGCCAGCACTGCGATGACCCCGAAAGAGAGATCCCTTACTGCACAGAAGGAGGCCAAAGCTGTGTTGGAAAAGCTCAAGTTTGGTCAAGGATTCACTCTTCAAAGCAGCTGTGTGAGTGTGATAAAAAGTGTTGTGTTGAAACATCCGGACATGAAGTTTTCGCGTGCTGTCGACACACTTCCTTTGCCTGAACTGATGATGAACATGATCGACCCCATCGTACCAACATGTTTCGACTCTGCCAATTGCCCCATGTATAAAATGGTTTCAAGTTTTGCCTGTGGCCGATGGCTAAACGATCCACTGAAGTCAGAAAACCTCCTTGATTTAGTCGACTGACTAAATGTATTTTCTCATACTAGTATTAGTAGCATTAGTAATAGCGGCTACTCGGTCTCGTGCAGCACAAGCAGCAGCATCTGTCAGCAGCATCCGTGACATCGTCAGCAGCAGCAGCACGATCAGCACAAGCAGCAGCTGCTGCAGCAGCTGCACAAGCAGCACAAGCAGCAGCATCTGTCAGCAGCATCCGTGACATCGTCAGCAGCAGCAGCAGCAGCAGCAGCAGCTGCACGAGTAGCACAAGCAGCAGCATCTGTCAACAGCATCCGTGACATCGTCAGCAACTGCAGCAGCTGCACGAGCAGCACAAGCAGCAGCAGCTGTCAGCAGCTGCAGCAGCTGCACGAGCAGCACAAGCAGCAGCACCGACAGCAGCAGCAACAGCAAATCAGCAACAGCAACAGCAGCAGCAGCAGCAGCAGCAGCAGCAGCAGCAGCAGCAGCGGCAATGTGGACCGCTAAATTCGAGATGGTGACATACCTGTTTCTTAGAATCGACATTCGACATGAGGTCTAGTGACATTTGACATGAAGCTTGAAAAACATAGTGACAGGTGACATGAGCAATTCTTAAAATCGACATGAGATATGAGCATAATTAAGCGACATCGACATGCGCCATGGCTATTTTTTATTTTTTTTGAAGACAACCGCCATAGCTTCCTTATTCAGACTTCCACTAGTAGTGCTCTATAAGCGCAAGCTTTGCCTTAAGAGAGCTGTGGCTGTGAACCCTCTCCTCTCTCCGTACACACAGGTAAATATCAGAGTCAGCCAATGTCGCCAATACTACTCTCATACAAGGGTCAGGCGCTGCTGGACTATAATAGATGGGTCAAGGACTGTTCTACTGAGGGTCAGGCTAGGCCGGACATTCAATAACGGGCTGGACTTTGGCAAATTTGCTTGAAAGTCTAGCCAGCAAGAGATGCACATCATCATAAACGCAATCATGATACCTTTCATTGTAAGTAGACTCGCCTCTCTGCCCTCTAAAAGAGAGGGCAGAGAAGCGAGTCTCACTCTTAAAAAACCCTTCCCCTCCCCCCCTCCCCCCCTCCCCCCCCCCATGCATCTTAAAGAGTGCCCCCCAGAGTGCCCCTCCCCCCTAGAAAAAAAGAGCCGCATTTTTAAATTATTTTTTAGCAAGCTTTCAGCTTGCTTTTTTTCTTTTTTAAAATTTATTTATCCATAAAAATCTCAAGTGACTTATTTTGAAATTCGCGCCAACCTAGTAGTCACGTGACCCCCTTAAGTAGGTCACTTCCAGTCACGTGACCTATTTGAATTTCCCGCCAACATGGTGGTCACGTGACCCTCTTAAGTAGGTCACTTCCGGTCACGTGACCTATTTGAATTTCCCGCCCAAAGGTCACGTGACCGGAAGTAGGTCACTTCCGGTCACGTGACCTATTTGAATTTCCCGCCAAAAGGGAGGCCTCTCATTGGCTGCTTTTGAATTTCCCGCCAAAAGGGAGGCCTCTGATTGGCTGCAGGTCGATTGAGTAATAAACAGTACTTAACTATAGTCCCGTTCCGATACATACTATACTACTCATGTATATCACGAGAGATAGAAAGTATCATCTTGAATCATACTGAATACAGACCTGTGGTTATGGTATAACTACTACACGTCATTGGGTGCAGTCGCAATAAACAATTCAAAAGGAAAATCAACCTTTACAATTGTGGCACTAAATCATGAATGCCTTAACAGTGACTTGGCAGTAGGACTGATGGGTGCTGTCAGTTTCTGTGTTCTGCGAAAGGTGAAGAACCAGCACGAGGAGAATCAATATGTACCTCTCCTGCATGAGGGTTTACATTAAAGTGAGTTAAAAATAGCATCACATTAAAGTGAATTGATTATGCACGTGGCAATGAACCTGCGGAGTCACTAGACACCGCCCGTTCTGTGTGTAATCTTAAAAAAGCCCACTTTTCCTGTAATCTTAATAACGAAACTCAATCTAGTCCTAATATGGATGGTGTATGATGTTGATAGGGGGCTCTGCCCCCCAACCCCCGTTCTTCTTTTCCTTTTTTTCCTTCTTTGATAATGGTGAGTACTATTAAGACTTTAAGATTACGCCAGAAGTGGGGATTTAAGATTACACACAGAATGTTAATTTTTGAGTAAATGCCGCTTAAAGCTATAGAAATTCCAGGACATTTACATGGCATTTCTGATGAACTTAAAGTGGCTTAAAGTGTTCCTTTAATCCATTTTAAATTTGCTTAAATGCAAACATTGATGCAGTACTGGAATTGCCCTATGTTATCACTTTTTACTACCTCATATATTACGTTTTAAAACGTTATTTTGACGGAAGATTTTGATGGAAATTTTATTATATTGTTGGCGTATGTCGATGTGGATCATGGGGCAGACTATCCTAATGAGTATACAAGTCAGCTGTGAATACAGATTAGTAGCTGCATAGGTGTTAGACGCATTAGACAATCATCCCGTCCGAGGATTATAACAGTTATATCACAGTTGGGGGGGGGGGGCAGCCTACACTGAAAAAGTAAACCTGTCTCCAGACTCGTCTAAGTGACAAGGAAGTGGGCCTTCTAGCTGGAAGACCAGATAGAAGACCAACTTGGCATGTGCCAGCCCAAAACTCGACATTTGCCAGCTCCAGATTCTGTGGGTGCACCATTTGTAGGATGGTAACCTGATAGGTTAGACAACTTTTAACTTGTTTATTTTATGACAATCACAGCCGATGATGTCATCAAAAGAGGTGGTTTGTTAAGATTTGAATGGCGTAGGCCTTCCCTCATTCATTTTTGGTATTTTGAATTGAAAAACATGAATAAACACAAAAGTCAACTTGTTTGAATATGTGTTGAATTAATACTGTTGACAGCATATCTCACTTGTTGACCAATGGGTCCGCATTACACTCAGCCTTGTGAAATGTCACCCTTTAGTCAACTCGTGGGTTAACTCAGTTGACAGGCTAAAACTTGTGACCTTTGTCTATGTATATGTAGCTCATGCTTGCTATATATACACACTCAGAAAAGTCAGCGTCATTGTCGCTAAAACCACTCTCACATGAAAGTCAGGCAGTGTCTGACTTTCATATGAGAGTGGTTTTAGCGACAATGACGCTGACTTTTTTGAGTGTGTAGTGCATGCTGGTTAGCCAGACTCCTACTCATTCTGCCTGAGGTCGGCTGAGTTCAGCAGGTACCGGATGTGCCTTAATGTAAAAGTGACACTGTATATCCATAAAACATGGCATTATTATCAATACAGCTCCCCACATCCGCCTTGTCTGCAAGATCTGGCCTGGACTGACCCTGGGATAGTTCAGTGCATGGGTATGAAAAGTGGTGAATATTTGATTGTGACTACTAGGATAACTAGAAATACATGACTAGGCTAATTGAGATACTGGTAAAGGGGATAGATGAATCTAAAATGATACAAATTAACCACTCAGTGCCTCTTAAGGACCATCATGTGACGTGTATGGTCTGGAGATATAACTGAGTGCATGTAAGGTATAACATAATAACAGGGGCGTCGCAACCAGGGGGGACGGGGGGAACAGGGGGACATGTCCCCCCCCCCCCCCCACTTTTGACCAACCCAAAAAAGGTCAAACCAAAAAGGTCAGTTAAGAAGGGGTCAAAAAGGGTCAAAATACCCCTCAGTCTCCCCTACTTTGAAACGGCTTGCCACGCCCCTGACTAAGAGCCAGCTGGATAGCCAGAGAATTAATGCATAACAAGTTCTTAGCCTAACTATAAAGTACTAGGCAACTCAAAATATCAGACGGTTAAAGAAATAAGTCTACGAGATAGTCTTTTCCCTAATCTGCTAATATGCCATTTACCTTTAAACCTTGCATAGAGCCCATGGCTAGTATGTGAGTCAGATTGCCGGTGCAGCTTAGGGTAGATTCACCATAAGTCGACCCTTCCCATCAGACTTTTTCATGACCACCAGAAGATGCCTGATAATGTGATTAGACTATATCTTTCAAAGAAGGTCCGATCGCCGGAAGTGGGCGCCAGAACTGGCAAAACGGACGTTGATTTTAGTGTCGAGTTCAATATTTGTTTCAGACAATTATTTTTATAAATCCAATCCCCTTTTCTGCTACTCTATTACATGTCTGTCTTTGGGATTATATTGTTTAATCTCTATTGCGCCATAGTCTTGGGCTAACGATCTCTTAGATTTCTGAAATTTGAAAACTTTACATAAAAGTTTAGATTATTAGGAATCACGTTCTTCGCTGGATCATCCAGGACCCAGTTATCACAGCAAGCACCTGCGTGCCCCCCTTGATTAAAACGCGAACTAAAAGTTGGTGGCATTTTCGTAATTACTACAGTGAAATGCCATGAAATTTGATAGTTACCTGTTAACTGTTAGATGAGATAAATATACCGTCAAATAAGTGAGAGGTACATGTCCAAATCGATCAAGGCTTTAGCGATGTTGCGGTAGTGATGACGTCATAGCTCCGTCGCCAACTGTGTCACTGAGACGCTTTCTGTCAGTAGTGGTTTCCCGCCGCCGTTTGGGTGAGGGGATCTCTGCTATTATAGCGTGAGTGGGACTAGAACGGGTCTACCTGTTCCCACGCTGTGAAGTGTGTTTTGGAGGCAGGGGGAGGGCGTGGGGTTCTCTCCGTGATGCTGGGAGTGGCGATCTTTTTTTTTCTTTTTTTGGTAGGCCTAGATCATCTGCTTTTATTTTACTGATGCTTTTCATTTTGGTCCCGTAGGCTAAGGCGTACAGTTTTGGTCTTAGAAGTTTGGACAAGTTAGGCGTAGGTAGGCCTTCCCCAAAAATATATTGTATGTACGGTAGGCATATGCCTACCATACTCGGGCTACTGGCTGGCGACCCCTGATGCGGCCCAGGGGTGGGTGGGGGAGAGAGGGGGGGCGCACCCCCACCCCCCCCGTACTAGTAACACTTGAGCTTTTTCGTCCAAAAGCGATGACGTTTTGGCCCCCCCCCCCACCTCCCCGTAGACGGTAGAACCGGTAGGCCCTCCCCAGTGAGCCTATGATTTTTCACCGAACAGTTATGGATGTTGTATGTATATGCACGAATGTTTCATCTCCTGCTTGCACCACATAGTGTGCTAGCACCAGTGATCATCATGGAGCATCTGCCCAAGTCCCAGGTGGGTGTAGCGTTTGGGCTGTACAATGTGGCCTGTGTACCTGGGTATGCACTGGGAGCTCCTATAGCAGGTAAGATGTCATTGTTGTTGCCACTTCAAAAATAAACTTGTTCATCACACCCTGCATGTCATTAAATTCATGAATATATTTGGGATCAAATTCAGTGACAAAAGAAAAACAATGTACCTAAATACTGACCCTGAATTTCTATTTACTAAAATGTGAAATTAGGTCATCAAGTTTATTTTTCCCTACCTATTGGGTAAACGACCCTCATCATATATTTTTCCTGGCTTGGTTATTTACTTACCACTGACCCCGTTAATGACAGGATAAAATAACTCATGGGCCTGTATTAAATGTGTGCATTGTTATTGCAGCTTGGCTCTATTTGTCTACGGGAGGTTATGCTAGCTCCTTCTTTCTAGCTGGAGGGATTTTTATACTAGCCAGATTATTGATGGTACCTGCTGCATATCATCTCCAGAGGAAAAGAATTTGAACCAATTTTATTATAGAACATTATAGAATCCTGACTCTGTAATACATGGTTTACAAAAAAAAAGAGTGAATATGTTTGTATGTATTTTTGGTACTTTTGAAGGAAAGTGGAATGTGACTTTCATAGGAAGGACCTCATGATATAATAAAAATAGGATCTTAAATAAGGGCCTGTACGTTAAGTAATAGCACCTGGTGAATGTAAATATGAGGCAATTTACCCACATTATCACCAGTAACATTCATGCCTAGTTTGGGGACAATATCACAAAATGGCACCTGGCCAAACAGGGTAATGGATCGCATTCCCATCCATTTGTACACTTTGTTTTCAGTATTTAACCCTAAGCATTGTTTAGGGAGTATGACATATGACCCCAAGTTGTACCAAGAAACCCAGCACTCAGGTCAAACTAACCCCAGCTAGCCAAGCTCGTAGTAAACAACATTGTGTGTACATCTTTTCTCACTGGATATTTTCTACATTTGGTTACATCATATCAATGGCCTCATGATGTCCTATGTATAAATTGTTTCAATGTGGTTCTTTAGACATCTTTTCAATGTAAGATCATGATATTTCTTTAATCTGATTTAAAAGATATATTAGATATGTTGATAAGATGCAATAGATGCAATATAAAAGATGTAAGCAAGTGGAATAACTAAAACATTGTCCTAGGTCGGTACATTTCGAAAATAAATTACGGTTATAATATATGTCATAAATCACATGACAGATGGAAACCAATTTCAGATGCGATAAAAAGAAATCTTAGTTACATCTTTATTCCTAGAGTATGACTTCTCCATATTCTGTCTCTCGACATTGCCAATGTTCATGATCATGGACTCATCACACATTACCCCAGCTCAGTGGCCTGGATGTGGTGCCAGCTCATGGTGAGTATCCATATTTGAATAAATCGAGTGACCACAGAAGAGTTGTCATTCTGATAAACTCCTTGTCATTCCATTAGTAATGATTCTACAGAACCATAAATAACACGCTATACATGACAGTCAAAGGGTATTCAAGTTTCATCCACTATGGGCATTTATTGTGTTGAATAGCTACTCATTCATTATTAACAAAGTATTGCTGAGGCAGATTGAAGCTCTTTGGAAAAGGTCTAGGGAGACATCTTGTAGCAAAAGTCTGAACTACTTGAGAGCTAAAGTACAGGTGTCTCATGGATGTGATGACAACATCAAGATGGATCCCTAGTGGGACGTATGTAAAGAACACCAATTATACATATATTCCTGATGCTAACAGTCTTTGCCAAAGCTTTTCCATCTCACCGGCTACATTTTTAAAGGACCAGATAGCCACATATCTGACGCTCTATGCATTTTAAACATAAAATAGTTTTGTCCATTGAAAATATATTTTATTTGGAATCATCTATGGCAAAATCAGGAAAATACATAGTTGTACACAGTATATTGACAAACATATTTCATGTTTAGAAACCCAACTAAATTGTTTTAGCTTAGAGAAGCCCAACATGTCACTGGACATTCAGTCCTGCTACACTTGTGAATCTGCTTGGCCGGTAGCATTTTAAGAGGACATTGCCACTGTCTTGAAAGACTGTGCTAACATCGTTTAGGCATAAATTTGACATCAATGATTGTGTGTATAATTTCTGGAAAAAAACTGATATTCTAATTGATGAGTTACCTCATGAAATAATATGTATGATATCAAATGACTAATGTCTCTCTGACATTGCAATTTAGTAAGCAATATGTCAGGATACTATCAAACTACCATGTATAAGAATTTACTTTCTCAAGACGTCATGATGTGGTTATTTTGATGTATTAACATGAATATGACCAGTAAAAGATGTGCTTTTTACATAAGGTGCTAGCTGGGACAATACATGGTTGTTGGTGTCATAAGGTCAAAATAAAAAAGGTATGTTTCAGGTAACATGGGAAGAAAGGCTAGGTTTGGTAGGTTGGATTTCCCCCCTTGTCCCGTACCCCCTTTCTATTTCATATATTTTTCTAATAGCTTACCTCTGTGTTATCCTCAATATTGACCAAAAAAGCGTATAAATGTGAAACTTTACAAAATTGTATAATAAAAATAAGGTCGGCCCTGTTTTGATAGGCCTGGTCGAGTGACCAGAAACAAACCTTTTTTTTAAAATTTGGCCTAATGAGAATCATGTCAGCGTACAATCAGACGGTAATGTACATCCATAAAACCAACACACATGCCAGGTTTTGGGACAATGATTATGACCACATGACACCTATTCTATAACTAGACATGGCTGTGAATCCAAGCCATTGTGCCTTGTATTATGGTAAGAAGAACAACTCTGTGACCCGTCCCTCTACACACACTCTACACAAAGGGGGCATATTCTTAAAATGCAAATGGTGCGTATTTTTAACTCTTTCGAGCCGGCTCTGTGATGGCTTAACTCCCCAAAATACAGCAAGTCTTTAACAAGAAAAAGAGATGGGGGTTCGAGGCAGAGGACCAGATATGCAAAAGATTGTAGTCTTGATAAAGGACAAAGAAAGTGGGGGTTGGTGGCAGAGCCGCCCCTCCCCCCCTTGTAGACCAGTACATCTATTACCTTTCACAACGGTCATTAGGCTGTCAGTATAGGCACCATTGGCAGAATCAGTATTGACCAGTTTGAAAATGTAGAGGCAGGGGCCTCAAGGTCATCCCAACGAGTTGCTTTATGGCTACCCTGACATTGTGGTAATGTGCTGCATGCTGTTTAATTTGGCAGCACTGCGGTCATACTATATTATTTTCTAAGAAAATTAATTTCTGCAAAATCCTTTGTATGCTACAGCAGTCTTTGTGGAGACTTTTTCATCTTGCAGGACATTCTGTCCGCCAAATTTCAATGTTGCAGGACCAGCTACATTTTTAAAGGACCGGATAGCCACATATCTGACAATATGCATTAAAAGTATAAAATCGTTTTGTCCATTAAAAATACAATTTATTTGTAATCATCTATGGCCAAACGAGGATAGATGTGTAGTTTTACACAGTATATTGACAAAGATATCTCAGTATTAGAAGCCCAACTGAATTCTCCCAGTTCAGAAAAGCCCAACATGTGACCGGACGTTCAGTCCTGCTACATTTGTCAATCTGCTGGACCAGTGGTATTATAGGTGGACATTGCCACTTTCCTGCATGTTTTCGCAAAGACGGCTGTGCTACAGTATAGAATAGATACTAATAATAAAGTTGTACCCAAAGTCCACAGGTTCCCCTGTTATCTCTCTCAGTACTTCAAGTACACTAAGGGTTAGGTCCCTGAGTTGGCCTTAATGATCACTCATTTCTATGAAATTGTAGATAATTGAAAAAAAAAACGGGAAATTTATTTGGTGATGGCATATTGCATGGTCTTACTGTTCTTTTATCATCTGATTATGTAGGTCTTTGCTATAGATAAATATTTTGATGCAATGACAGGATTGTAACCCCCATGCAGATGAACTCAGTAGCTCTGTATACATGTAGCTTGTTCCCCACTGTGAGGTAAGACCCCTTCTACTCCACACCTACCCCTCCATCAAAACAAGCTCAACACCCAAGGTAACCAGGCCTCATTTCTAATCTCAAATCATCGCTTCATTCATTTTGACAAATCCTACAACTCGCATGTACAAGCTGCGCCTTCCTTGTGAGAATAACTGTAGATGGTGATATTTCGGTTTTCTCCGTATGGGCGGCCATTTTAGTTCTGAGCTCAGAATTGATGGTGAGACTTAGGCAGTGACCACACACCCACATACCATAGCTTGCAAGGAACAAGCTAAGTGGAGAGAGCAGAACCGGAACAGGAAATGAAATGGCTGTGTCAGTGTCCACACAACAGTCGCTGGAACAAGTTCCCTCCAGTTAGAGGCCTATAGAAGTCACCTTTATGTACAGTCCTAACTTGCTGATATGTGTCCCTTTATTCATTGTATCCTCCTTGAATACATCCTACACTGAGGAATCCTTTTTGTTTGGGTTCTCAGTTGGTGTTGGTCCTTGTCACCAGAGGGAGATACTGTATATAGCACTCAAGACTCTACCAGAGGTCTCAGCGAAGGAAATCCTTCTACTATATAATTTAATATAGCGGAAAACGCAATAACAGCTACCAGGACATTTACAATTTCTGAAAATCACCCTTGACCTAAAAGATAAATCTTTTCTACAAAACATTTCCAACCAAAATTAGCTACTGACCACGGAAAATTTGAGCACTGGTCTGTAGCGTAAAACCACCTGAATTCCGCCTGAATTTGCACTGAATAATTTGCATTTTCACTGATCCCCAATCTAGCCTTTGAAAAAAATTTAAACTCACTGAGAATCTCTTTCCTATTATTTGATTGAAACTGGCAGACATTCAGCAGCATGTGTACAAGTTTTCATAATCTTGGCATCATTTCCAACTTAATTATGGACCATTCAGTGCCCCTGCAGCATTCACTTCTGACCAGAATTGTATATGACTCTCAGTTTTCTGCGGGATTACCCTCACTGAGACCCAGAGTAACAGCAGCAATGGCAGTCAGAGGGCCCTGACACACTTTCCACTGCATAAACTCTCAGCATATAATATAAATAGACCCATCCAGGTCATTTCCTAGAGCTAAGATACCATAGAACATAATGTGGCCACAGTAAGCCCTCACACATCTGTGCATATCAGGCGGCCCTCCCAAGGCTCAGACATTCAGCTATTAGCCATTCTCTTCACTAATTTATGTCTAATTAACTCAAATAAAACCAGATTTGTTCATATGAGTGGAACGCCATGGTTCCGCTTTGCACAGTATTTGATTTACACAAGGATTTGTACATTTTTACTTATAATTGATAGCTCCCTAGAAACACTCTGCAGTAAAGTGTTATTTCGCTAGAGCCTACTTTAGAATAGATTCCATAGGAATGTTAACATAAAAACCTACATTTAGATATACCCCAGACTTTAATTGGCCTCCCAGGGCTTGATTTACGGCTAAAATATGTTCTTAAAAACATAAAATCACCTTTCAAATGTGGGATCCTAAATGTGTGGGTATATACATTAGAATCCCTTATCTAGGTTTACTAAATACTGTCTCAATCCCAAAGTGATTGAAAAAGAAATAGCTGGCGAATTCATATTTATGTGGAGAACTAGTACATTCCCTATATAAGGCACTCTGCAATCAACTTGGCCACACTACACCAGGGGAAGACTATTTCTGGAACAGTCCACAGCATGGTTACGGAGTGTTCATTTATTAGTTACAGGGGGGATGTAAAATTTTCCGACCCCTCCTGAGGGGGGGTGGCGTCAAAATGTCAGCCCCTTTTAAGCAAAAAAGCCAGTGCATTACTATAGTTCAAAGGGGGGGGCACGAAAAACTTTCGCCGCCTTCGGTGAGGGGGGCATGAAACGCTTTACGCGCTCTTGGAGGGGGGGCGTCAAATTTATTCACCCCTCCGCATGAAATCTCACCACCCCCCCTGTAATTATAAATGAACACTCCCTTAGACAGAACCCTCTTGTCCTCCCAAAACACCATACTTTTGCAAAAGGCAATTTAACCATGTTCTAGTGGCACTAGAGTTACAATCTTTTCAAAATTGCCTTATTCAAGATATCACCTATTTATCCTACACGAAACGTTTTTTGCGTATAAAAAAAATATCCTGAATGCCCTGCACTACCACAGATTTACAGGAACCACCCCTGCCTTTATGACCATCTATTTTTACCAGTGTGTAGGAATATGGCTCATGACCTCAAATTGTTGCCCATGGCGATTATGTAAATATGTGTAGCTATCAGTACATTATATCATAATGCATAGCATGTCAACATCCACTCATCCAAGAAATGTACACATGCTCAGAAACCAACACGCACACCAAGATTGGGGACTACATGACCCTTGCATCACCTACCCCATGACCAAATAGTGCTGTGAATCCCAGCCATTGTTCCTCAATATAGGCTATATATTCAATACTGTATCAAATCCTGCTAGAATAATTATGTACTTGTTATTCAATCACAAACCAAGGGCAGATCCAATGTAAAAAGGTTTTGAATAAATTATTAGTGAGATGTTCTCACTTTTTGATACTGGGTCAACCTGCCCTAACCCTGTTACATATTTCGTAATTATCATAGTACACACATGGTTTCCTGAAATAGAAACAAATGGGCTATAGCTGTAAAGGGGCTGTGTTTTTAAAGATGTATATAAATAAACATTGCTTTCCCTTTAAGTAATTTTTCATTTAAATCTATTGATTTCAAATAGCACTTTTTACGAAACATTTGTGTGAAATGATATCAGTTAGTTCTGTAAGAGTAGTTATCAGTAGATAGTTAACTATGATACACTACTATCAGCCATGGCCTAGATCCTGTATCTAAAGTGTAGTTATCAGGATTCATTTGGGAACTACGCTAAAACCTTGGGTATACTGTAAATGTAGATGTTTTCGAGTGTATAAATTTCCACGAATTTGCTAAAAAGTACGATTTTGTATGTACTTAAATTTGCGATCTTTGGAATATTTTAGTAGTGTGACTATACTGGATAAATATTCACGTTATACATATTTTCGGGGATCTTTCATTCCCGCGGATATCGCGAAAATATGTCCAGCGCAAAAAATATCTAGATTTACAGTAGGCCACGGCTAATATGCAAATCAGATCCCCAGCACAGCTTATAGGATCGGCAGAGAGTTAGGGTATGTCTTATATGTGGGTTTTTGCTCATATAGTACACAACAAATGTCACCATAATCAGATCACCAGTGTGGCTTATAGGATCAGGCAAAAGGCAGGGTGTGGCTTATACACAAGTTAGGCTTATAAATATGCATGGTTTTGGCGACACATAGACTGTGGTATGGGAGTTCAGCTGACTATCACTTTTTTCTCTGTGTAGGTTATCAGGTTCATTAAGTAATGATATCACTGCTATATTGTTGTTAAGGAAGGATGTGTTAAGGTGTGTCAAAAAATGTAAGTGTATAGGTTTAGGTATTCCCAACAGTTGGTATGTGACCTTATTTATCGTCTTGGCCTAACTTGAATACCAGGGGATGCTTGCTTGAAGGTGGTAGTGGTAAGTAATGGTTCAATTCATATGCTTGTGGCTGTGTCTCACGACTTCTGGCCAATATGAACGTCTTTGACCGGGTGCCAGCTTTGACCGGGTGCCAGCTTTGACTGCCTTGATGGAAAACTGTTTATTTAAAGGAGATGCAGGTATAAATGGGCCACTAATTACTAATTCAAAGTGTTATAGCATCTTTTAACCATTTCAGCCCATTTTGATCTTCATCTGCCCTAAATAAACTATTTTTTATGACACCCGGTCAAAGCTTGCACTCGGTCAAAGACATTCTCATTGGCCCAAAGTGGTGAGACACGGCCTTGTGCTGTGAGGTGTTACCATCTGTGTGCAGCCTAAAGTTTTTTGTGTTCTAAGTTTTCAGGCCACATCATGAAGACGTCCGTGCAGGACGGTGTGTTTGCGTGGCTGTTGTGTGTAGCCTCATTCCTGAACATCCTGATGATGGGAGGGTTCCTGTACGCCTCTGGCATCTTCTACCTCATCTTCAAGAACTGTCTGGATGCTACAGACAGTGAGGTAGCCCTGATCACCTCAATCAACATCGGTGCAATACACATTGTATGTAGGTATACATATCGTCTTTCATAGTTCAATTAGGAGCAAGAAATAGCAGCTTGAACAGTGATGTCAATTGACCACTTGAAAATTTGAAGGGTAAGGTTGGGTTGGCGATAAAATGACAGTCCAATGCAAAACAATTTATTATGCACTCCGTCCATAAGGCTGGTTTGTATCGGGTGTGTATCGATGGATAACGAGTGCGTTATCCATCGATACACACCCGGAGTGACCTTTTAACCATTCAATATTAGGTTTATCACTCGATTATTTGATTCAAATGTAAAAATTTACCTTAAATTCATCCTAATTTGGCCATTTTAAAGGATATTTACATGGACTATATGGGGCAAAAAGGGGCGCCATGTTGATTTTGACATCCCACCAACCCTGGTCTCTGATTGGCGGAGCTGAGCTGGGAGCATTCATTATTTCAAATCGACTAAACCTCAGTGTTAACGTATACGAGTGTACTCACGGCGAGCGACTTGTAGTTTTGATAACTAACTGCTCCCCAGCAGACTTGATTACAGGCAGCGTTTCCCTCCCGCAGTACCATCGCAGCTATGGCCAAGCAGCTAGCGCGTCAGACTCACACACCAAAGGAAAACATCTACCTTTATAATTAAAAAAGAATTATAAAGAAATATTGAGTTTCAATGAAATTATACCAAAAAATTTCTTTTCTTCTGTAACTCGGTAAATAATTGGGCTGAAACTCTGCTTGTAGACTCCTTGTTTTGTCCCCTTCTATTACCAGTGCCTCGACGGCGTGGTACATAGAGCGTTCAACTTCAACTCTTGGGACACCTTGTTCAAATTGCCATGAAACTGTGTATTTTATGGGTGATGAAATCTCGGAATTGCTCAGAGAGACCGGAAGGGTGCCAGTATCCACCGGAAGAGTCCTGATATCAACCAGATGAGTGTAGATATCACTAGATATCAGCACGGGGATATCCCCGAAAAAGCACAATGAGTGGCCCAATCGTGTAATAATCCAAGCTATAATAACCATCACATTTTGTGTATTGACCCATATTAATCTAATATGGTATTGAATGAATGATTCATTAGCAATTCCTAATTTGTGAATTATAGCTTGATAATAAGATCTCTTGTCAATAAGATGTCTAGCACATTAATGCTCTATGCACTTTGTAGCCATGATGCTCAAATGCAGCCCTGGATAGTCTGCTGACCATGGCTACATTCATGTATCTTGCCCTTGTGGATAGCCATCCCAGTGGGCACGAAATCCAGTTTAGCGTTGATTCAACATTGAATCAACATTGTATCAACATTGTCAACCACTTATCAATGTTGATTCAATGTTCTGTGCCCACTGGGATAATGCATAAAACCCACTAGGGCTAAATAGATGTATCATGACCACAAGGGGAATTGCACAATAACCCATCATGCTGCCCATAATGCTTTGATTTATTTACTTCCTAGGTGCCTTTGCTGGCCTGCTGAGTGGGAGGTATGGAGAAAGACTAGTATCCATAGTTGGTGCAGTATTGGCCACGGCTGGACTCGCTAGTGCAGCATTTTCCACTCAGGTAAATGATGTGATATGCTTGATAAAAGAGCAATCTGCATCAATTAGTGTTGAAGTCACGGTTTAGACATTTTTTGATTCTCCATATGGATTGCATGCACTTGATAATATTATGTTTTTTCTCAGGTTTACCATTTGTACTTCAACTATGGTTTGCTTACTGGGATCGGAATTGGGACAGTTTTCAACTGCAGTATTACAATCTTAGACCCCTACTTCAAGAGGCACAAGAGGACAGCTCTCGGCCTGGCAATGAGTGGGCTAGGAGCTGGATCCTTTGTTTTCCCACCCATTCTGGCATGTCTAGAGGGCCTCTATGGATGGAGGGGAGCAATTCTCCTAATGGCCGGGATAAACGCTCACGTGATGGTATTTTCCTCTCTGTTTACACCTTTTAAAACAGATACCCACAAGATAGATGATGCTATATGCATGGAAAATGCAACAATCAATGATGACTTAAACTGTGACAAGTATACACATCAGTTGGATATGCAGGAAAATGGTGCAAGTGATGTCAAAAGCCAAGTCATAGGAAACAAAGTGAAACATTTTCTGTTGATTTTTAAATCTCTCCCATACCTCTGCTTAATGGTATATACACTTATAGAGATTTTTGCAGTATCCATCATAATAACACACTTTGGGAGTTTTGTGTTAACCAAGGGATTTTCCTATCAACATGTTGTTAACTTGTATATGTTGTTTGGACTTAGTGCTACAATAATGAGACCAATGACAGGGATTGTCGCCCAGGTCATGAATGCCAACACAGCAGCATTCATTGCTCTAGCCACCTTTATCAATGGTATATTAACTTTGAGCCTAACATTCACCGAACAATTATGGATGTTGTATGTTTATGCAGGAATGTTTCATCTCTTGCTTTCACCACATAGTGTGCTTGGACCAGTGATTATCATGGAGCATCTGCCCACGTCCCAGGTTGGGGTAGCGTTTGGGCTGTACAACGTGGCCTGTGCACCTGGTTTTGCACTGGGGGCACCTATAGCAGGTGAGATGTCGTTGTTGTTAAGGCCACCCCAAAAAAATCACATCATACATGTCATAAAATTCATGAGGATAGTTGGGATCAAATTCAGTGTGAAAAGGAAAGCATGCACCTAAATGTTGACCCTAAAATTCTAAATTACTAAAATGTGAAATTAGGTCATCAAGTTTGCTATTCCCCACCAATTTGGTCCCCACTGAAAGAAAAAGGCCCTCATCATATATTATTCCGCACTTGGTTAGAAAATACACTTTTTTTGGAGTGACTTAAGGACAAGTTATATATTGGGGAATTGGTGGTTGGCTTCACAACAATTGTATGTATATAAGGGGAAAATATAATAGAGCAAAAGATGCAGCCCCTTTTTTAAAAAGGGGGTTTAAATGCATTCATCAGTTGAATCCTTTTTTTAGAAATATATATGAGGGAGTATTGTTATTTTTTTCTACACTTTACGGAATGGTGAAAATATTTATCAATTTATTACATTATATGGATCCACATTTTCTATAGTGGTTAATAGCCAATGTACATGGGGCTTAGTTATCCAGGAGGCTTTATAGTTACTTATCACTGACTCATTACCTTCAATGACAAGATAAAATAACCTATGGGCTTGTACTAAATGTGTGCATTCTTATTTCAGCTTGGCTCTATTCGTCTAAGGGAGTCTATGCTAGCTCCTTTTTTCTGGCTGGAGGGATTTTTATACTGGCCGGATTACTGATAGTACCTGCTGCTCATCACATCCAGAAGAAAAGAACTTTAAGATGTTCTGTTCAGCACATCACATCCTGACTTTGTTTGGTGTAAAAAGTGTCGATTATTGCACATGTTTGTCTCATAGACGGTTTTTTTTCAAATAATATAAAACACCCTCAAGTAGGGATGTCATTGACATGAAGTTTCTGTCGATTCCGATTATTGCGACTTTTGGTCTAGATTTTTTGTGGATGTCAAAATATAGCAGGACACAGGATGAAACCAGCCAGATAAACGTGTATTTTACTTCATGTGATGATCATCCTGTTCTATCCAAAGATCACAAATTGCATGGCCAAGGATCGACATTTGTTTTTAGGATTAATTGATAGGCTGTTTATTGATTGTAAGGCACTGTTAAGCTTATTTTTGGGCAGGTATTTAATTTCGAATGACATCTTTTGTTCTAGGTGGAATATTTACAAAATTCTTTCAATTCTGAAAAGAGGATTCTCACAGGTTTGTAGTGACCAACACTGGTATTGATATATTGATTTTCATATATATTTATGACATCATAAGAATAGGATGTTGAATAGGCATCTGTCTGGTAAGTAATAGCACCAACTAAATTGAAATGTGCCCAGGTGCATTATTGCAAAGGTAAGGTAGCGGAGAAATATATCTGACCATTCATCAATAATATATGGTTGTTACCCATCCCTAAATATTGGGCTATTACAGTATTAGAAACCCATGGCCATTTAGGTATGATGTAGAATTTCAAATATAAAATCGCATATAGCCAACTTAATGCATACAAATCCTGGTTGTTGCCATCTAATCCTATGTACTCTTGGCTAATAATGCCACCAGTGTTGAGTATGTCAGTGTTTGTTTGCATTTATCATGGGTCTATTTCATTATATTTGGTTGATGTAATCCTACCTAATGTCTACGTCTAGTGCATGGCTTTTCACCATAAATAAGAGTGACCAAAAACCACAAAGACAGGGAAAATTGATGCATCGTTAAATCCTGCTGCTCGATGTCAATGTCTTGTTCCCAACACCTGTGACATCAAATGTATTCTCATGTAGAGGTAGCGGTTTGTATGCGAATCAGACTCAGCTTTCATTTGATACCAAACATGTCTATATGTATATAGGGTATGGCTTATACAAGAGTCTTTTCAAGTATAATACGTACTAAATTGATATTTCTCAGACGCCTGTTATGCTTATAAGATTTGTCTAGGTTGGGGATGCCGCTAATATGCGAGTTAGGCTTATATGCTAGAATTCAAGGTACAAGAAATGAGCCCATTATGGAGACTGCTGTATGCCTCACAGATTGTGGGAGAATAGGGGAAACATGGGTGTTAACATTGATGCTTATGTAGATATTGTGAAAAATAAACTACAAATTGATTTACAAATAACCCTTTACTCGAAGTGTGGTAGTGTGGTAGTGATAGAGTTATGAGTTCCCAGCTTCTGACAATGCTGGACGTTGAAGGTTGAAGGGTTGACTGAGAGGGTCCCTAGAGTCCAGCTTTACCACACTCTGGCAGGAGGGTCCAGCATTACCAGACTATCGAGCCATGTTGGGAGAGTCTAGCCTCTAAATGACCCAGTTGATTCAATGTTGATTCAATGTGTGTAGCAACATGATATCAACAGTTGATACAGGGTTGTCATTTGCTTGATTTTGATGAGGTCATCAACATTGATCATTCATCAGTGATTCAACATTAATATGGTCATTGTGAATCAACAATGAATAAACACAATAAAATGATTCACATTGATTTAATATTGACTGCTGATGCATAATTTGAGATTCAGTATATTAGATGCAGCATTCTTATGTAGACACATCCTTTCAAAATATATATTAATATTACAACATCCCCCCCCATTCCCTGTGGATTAAATGCTAATTCTAGCACCATCCAGGGTAGGGGTACATGAGTGACCTCTGATGATCACACTAAGAGGCATTCACATCCATTTCAAACTGACCTGGTCAGGACTGAGGCTTTATATATTGTTCTTAGCAACATAAAGGGTATCTTACTGAAACCATGCATGTATTCTTGTCATTTAATTCCAAATGTCAACCAAATACACACACCATAGTTGTCAATGAAAAGGAATGACATTTTGATCAATTGTATACATTGATAAGAAAATAAGAGCGTACAATTAGGGAAAATAGATGTAGCATGTAGATAGAAATACTAAGGAGTAGGTTGTGGAGGCCTAGTGGGAAAGGTTAGAAACGCATGGTTGATTCAAGGTTGATATCCAAACATTGCATCAATGTTAAAACAGGTGTTGGTTGACAATGTTGAAATAGTAACATTGCATCAATGTTGAAAACAAGTTGATCTACCCTGGAACCCTATATCAACCAGTTGTCAACGTTGAATCAAGGTTTTGTGCCCACTGGGGAGGCTCCAGCATTGCCGCACCCTCACCACAGTGCTTTAGCCTTGTAAGAGTGTGCTTTTGGTGACATAGCCAGCGCCAGCTTGACGCTAATATTTTTCCCAGTGTAGACTCATAACTCATGACCTTAGTAGACATGCAGCCAGGGGACATAAACATCTATTAAAATCAATATGGGACATGAGCATTTCATAGACATGCAACATAGCAATATGTAGTAATTATAGGATGTGTACTAATCTGTACGCGAAATACAGTGAAGGAGCCTTTAGAGTTTATAAAGCGACAAGAACTTCACCATGAGACGACCTCTATGTTACGTGTGTTAGCTAGCCTTCCAAAGCAATGGTGATTCTGGAAGGAATTCTACATTTATTAATTCTTTTTGCAATGTCAGAAGATCATGAAAAAAAGAGATAATCAGGGAAATATAGAACCAATAAAATTCTATTATCATTTTCCTAAATAAATTGGGCTGGTCTTGATAGAAATATGAAAGGCTTCATATTATTCTGAGTAAGTTAAGACTGGTCGACTTTAGGTCAATTTTGGTCGACATTGAGTGAAAATAGGCCATATGAGATCTTCTAGTGTAAGGGCAATAATATACATGTAATATTGCTTATAAAATTGTCAAACATGATTATTTGGGCTCTTTGGGCCATTCTCTGATGTCTGGTACAGCATGTCTGTTGTCATTATTATATTACACCAGCCCCTTCAGGGCCGGTTGATTGGATGGAAGCATCAGCCTTGTACGCACCAGGCCCGGGTGGTTTTGTCCAACCCCAAAAAAGGTCAAACCACAATGGTCAAGTAAAAAGGGTCAAATGCCCCTCAGTCCCCCCTACTTTGAAACTGTTTGCCACGCCCCTAATACATAGGCTATTTCCCCATCCCGGCAGTAGGCCTATGTCCATATTTTTTTTACTTGTGTCAATCTTATTTACCATAGTGTAGGGGCTGGGGTTATACGGGGTTTTATATGACAGGTTCTGTTGGATGCTGTGTTGCGAACTCCGTCCAAGCCCTTCAGTGCCAGGGCAGGTGGCGACACCTGCTTCGGGCTTGGGGTATGGACAGAGGTCGCTATAGGCTTCCGGTCTGCATGTGCGCGCGCAGGCTGGCTGCCTATATATACCCAGCATCCAGCGGGACTCGTCGGTTACTCTGAGCCACGCTGGTGAAGAGACCCTGTGATCACTGCGGCTATATTAGCCTACTGACCCGTTCCGAACTCTATAGGGAGTTCGCACGACTAGAGCTTTGCCTGTCTAGGTTATTGAATAAACCTATTGATTTGCAACCTGTAACACTTGATCCGAACTGTGTTGACTTTGTTCTTTTACTTGATACTTTAACAATATCATAGAGGAGCAAAGTATCATTTATTACAATAGTTTAAGTTCTTTTTATTTTGACATAGGCTGTAAATGCTGATGTAGGCCTATCGATAGGCCTATACATCACTCTAAGTATGAATTTAATCTCTTTTTGGCGGGATAGCCCCCCCCCTATTTAAAAATGGGAAGAAATCATAGGCTCACTGGGGAGGGCCTACCGGTTCTACCGTCTACGGGGAGGTGAGGGGGGGGCAAAAACGTCATCGCTTTTGGACGAAAAGGCTTAAGTGTTACTAGTACGGTGGGGGGGGGGGGACAGCGCCCCCCCTCTCTCCCCCACCCACCCCTGGGCCACATCAGGGGTTGCCAGCCAGTAGCTCGAGTATGGTAGGCCTATGCCTACCGTACATACAATATATTTTTGGGGAATGCCTACCTACGCCTAACTTGTCCAAACTTCTAAGACCAAAACTGTACGCCTTAGCCTACGGGACCAAAGTGAAAAGCATTAGTAAAATAAAAGCAGATGATGTAGGCCTACCAAAAAAAAGAAAAGAAAAAAGATCGCCACTCCCAGCATCAAGGAGAGACCCCCATGCCCTCCCCTGCCTCCAAAACACATTTCACAGCATGGGAACAGGTAGACCCGTTCTAGTCCCACTCACGCTATAAAAGCAGAGATCCCCTCACCCAAACGGCGGCGGGAAACCACTACTGACAGAAAGCGTCTCAGTGACACAGTTGACGACGGAGCTATGACGTTATCACTACCGCAACATCGCTAAAGCCTTGATCGATTTTGACATGTACCTCTCATATATTTGATGGTATATTTATCTCATCTAACAGTTAACAGGTAACTATCAAATTTCATGGCATTTTACTGTAGTAATTACGAAAATGCCACCAACCTTTAGTTCACGTTTTAATCAAGGGGGGCACGCAGGTGCTTGCTGCGATAACTGGTTCCTGGATGATCCAGCGAAGAACATGATTCCTAATAATCTAAACTTTATGTAAAGTTTTCAAATTTCAGAAATCTAAGAGATCGTTAGCCCAAGACTATGGCGCAATAGAGATTAAACAATATAATCCCAAAGACAGACATGTAATAGAGTAGCAGAAAAGGGGATTGGATGTATAAAAATAATTGTCTGAAACAAATATTGAACTCGACACTTGAATCAATGTCCGTTTTGCCAGTTCTGGCGCCCACTTCCAGCGATCGGACCTTCTTTGAAAGATAGAGTCTAATCACATAATCAGGCATCTTCTGATGGTCATGAAAAAGTCTGATGGGAAGGGTCGACTTATGGTGAATCTACCCTAAGCTGCACCGGCAATCTGACTCACATACTAGCCATGGGCTCTATGCAAGGTTTTAAGGTAAATGGCATATTAGCAGATTAGGGAAAAGACTATCTCGTAGACTTATTTCTTTAACTGTCTGATATTTTGAGTTGCCTAGTACTTTATAGTTAGGCTAAGAACTTGTTATGCATTAATTCTCTAGCTATCCTGGCAAAAAGAAGTAATAAATGTAGAATTCCTTCCAGAATCACCATTGCTTTGGAAGGCTAGCTAACACACTTAACATAGAGGTCGTCTCATGGTGAAATTGTGGTCGCTTTAAAAACTCTAAAGGCTCCTTCACTGTATTTCGCGTACAGATTGGTACACGTCCTATAACTACTACATATTGCTATGTTGCATGTCTATGAAATGCTCATGTCCCATATTGATTTTAATAGATGCTTATGTCCCCTGGCTGCATGTCTACTAAGGTCATGAGTTATGAGTCTACACTGGGAAAAATATTAGCGTCAAGCTGGCGCTGGCTATGTCACCAAAAGCACACTCTTACAAGGCTAAAGCACTGTGGTGAGGGTGCGGCAATGCTGGAGTCTCCCCAGTGGGCACAAAACCTTGATTCAACGTTGACAACTGGTTGATATAGGGTAACAGGGTAGATCAACTTATTTTCAACATTGATGCAATGTTACTATTTCAACATTGTCAACCAACACCTGATGCAATGTTTGGATATCAACCTTGAATCAACCATGCGTTTCCCACCTTTCCCACTAGGCCTCCACAACCTACTCGTTTGCATTTCTATCTACATGCTACATCTATTTTCCCTAATTGTAAGCTCTTATTTTCTTATCAATGTATACAATTGATCAAAATGTCATACCTTTTCATTGACAACTATGGTGTGTGTATTTGGTTGACATTTGGAATTAAATGACAAGAATACATGCATGGTTTCAGTAAGATACCCTTTATGTTGCTAAGAACAATATATAACGCCTCAGTCCTGACCAGGTCCGTTTAAAATGGATGTGAACGCCTCTTAGTGTGATCATCAGAGGTCACTCATGTACCCCTACCCTGGATGGTGCTAGAATTAGCATTTAATCTACAGGAAACGGGGGGGATGTTGTAATGAAAATATATATTTTGAAAGGATGTGTCTACATAAGAATGCTGCATCTAATATACTGAATCTCAAATTATGCATCAGCAGTCAATATTAAATCAATGTGAATCATTTTATTGTGTTTATTCATTGTTGATTCACAATAACCATATTAATGTTGAATCACTGATGAATGATCAATGTTGATGACCTCATCAAAATCATCCAAATGACATCCCTGTATCAACTGTTGATATCATGTCACTACACACATTGAATCAACGTGAATCAACTGAAGTTTGCCCACTGGGTCATTTAGAGGCTAGACTCTCCCAACATGGCTCGATAGTCTGGTAATGCTGGACCCTCCTGCCAGAGTCTGGTTACTGTAAACGTAGATATTTTCGCGCAGCTATATTTTCGCGCACCTAGGACACAAAGGCATTTTCGCGCAATCAAAGTTTCGCGCAGCTGCAATCAGGTGATCTTTAGCTACATGCCAGTTTTTACGGTTTTTCAATCGGACAATTATTAAGGGTTTTACAGCCCAAAATTATTGTTCAAATATTTTGCACCCCCCCCCACCCCAAGCCCCTTCCAACTCTGTGTGGTCGTGGAGGGGGGTGTCTAAAATTCTTTTATTTCAGAAATATATATAATAGAAACCCTGTATTGTCATATTGATAGTCCTTTTGGTCTTGTTTTCTTTTTAGGATTTATTTTTAAGATTACATACAAATAATTCCCATCCTTCTAGTCTTTCAAATGATAACAATTCTGATAGCTGAAAGTCGTTAGGTTTGTCTTGTGCCCTTTGGTGATACCCTACACTAGGGAAAATCTTTTTTCAAATGATAGCGGAACATCACTTTTTTTTCGTTTGGCCTAATTGAGTCTCTACTGAAGTGCAATATAGAGTGCCAGATATCATTGGAAAGCTATTTTTTGTCCAAAATTTTCGCGCACATCATATTTTCGCGCACGTACCTATGTGCGCGAAATGCGCGAAAATATGTACTGAGCGAAAATTAATACGTTTACAGTATGCTGGACTCTAGGGACCCTCTCAATCAACCCTTCAACCTTCAACGTCCAGCATTGTCAGACGCTGGGAACTCATAACTCTATCACTACCACACTACCACACTTCGAGTAAAGGGTTATTTGTAAATCAATTTGTAGTTTATTTTTCACAATATCTACATAAGCATCAATGTTAACACCCATGTTTCCCCTATTCTCCCACAATCAGTGAGGCATACAGCAGTCTCCATAATGGTTTCATTTCTTGTAACTTGAATTCTAGCACATAAGCCTAACTCGCATATAAGCCGCATCCCCAACGTATAAGCATAACAGACGTCTGAAAAATATCAATTTAGTACCTATTATACTTGAAAAAACTCTTGTATAAGCCAAACCCTATATAGCCACGTTTGGTATCAAATGAAAACTGAGTCTGATTCGCATACAAGCGATACTTTTACATGAGAATACATTTGATGTCACGGGTGTTGGGAACAAGACATTGACATCGAGCAGCTGGATTAAACGATGCATCAATTTTCCCTGTCTTTGTGGTTTTTGGTCACTCTTATTGTCAGCTGTTTGTCACATGGTGAAAAGACATGCACTAGATGTAGACATTTTAATGAAATAGACCCATGATAAATGCAAACAAACACTGACATACTCAACACTGGTGGCATTATTAGCCAAGAGTAGATAGGATTAGATGGCAACAACCAGGATTTGTATGCATTAAGTTGGCTATATGCGATTTTATATTTTAAATTCTACATCATACCTAAATGGCCATGGGTTTCAAATACTGTAATAGCCCAATATTTATGGGATGGGTAACAATCATAATTATCCATTGATGGTCAGATATATTTCTCTGCTACCATACCTTTGCAATAATGCACCTGGGCACATTTCAATTCAGTTGGTGCTATTACTTACCAGACAGATGCCTATTCAAGATCCTACTCTTATGATGTCATATGTATATATGAAAATCAATATGTCAATAACAGTGTTGGTCACTACAAACCTGTGAGAATCCTCTTTTCAGAATTGAAAGAATTTTGTCAATATTCCACCTAGAACAAAAGATGTCATTCGAAATTAAATACCTGCCCAAAAATAAGCTTAACAGTGCCTTACAATCAATAAACAGCCTATCAATTAATCCTAAAAACAAATGTTGATCCTTTGCCATGCAATTTGTGATCTTTGGATAGAACAGGATGATCATCACATGAAGTAAAATACATGTTTATCTGGCTGATTTCATGCTGTGTCCTGCTAAATTTTGACATCCACAAAAATCGGAAAATTTAGACCACAAATCGCGATAATCGGAATCGACAGAAACTTCATGTCAATGACATCCCTACTTGAGGGTGTTCTATATTATTTGAAAAAAAAGTGTCTATGAGACAAACATGTGCAATAATCGACACTTTTTACACCAAACAAAATCAGGATGTAATGTGCTGAACAGAATATCTTAAAGTTCTTTTCTTCTGGATGTGATGAGCAGCAGGTACTATCAGTAATGCGGCCAGTATAAAAAACCCTCCAGCCAGAAAAAAGGAGCTAGAATAAACTCCCTTAGACAAATAGAGCCAAGCTGAAATAATAATAAATGCACACATTTAGTACAAGCCTATAGCTTATTTTATCTTGTCATTGAAGGTAGTGAGTCAGTGATAAGTAACTATAAAGCCTCCTGGATAACTAAGCCCCATGTACATTGGCTATTAACCACTATAGAAAATGTGGATCCATATAATGTAATAAATTGATAAATATTTTCACCATTCCGTAAAGTGTAGAAAAAAATAACAATACTCCCTCATATATATTTCTAAAAAAAGGATTCAACTGATAAATGCATTTAAACCCCCTTTATAAAAAAGGGGCTGCATCTTTTGCTCTATTATATTTTTTCCCTCATATACATACAATTGTAGTGAAGCAATCCACCAATTCCCCAATATATTACTTGTCCTTAGGTCACTCCAAAAAAAGTGTATGTTCTAACCAAGCGCGGAATAATATATGATGAGGGCCTTTTTCTTTCATTGGGGACCAAATTGGTAGCGAATAGTAAACTTGATGACCTAATTTCACATTTTAGTAATTTAGAATTTTAGGGTCAACATTTAGGTGCATGCTTCCCTTTTCACACTGAATTTGAGCCCAACTATGCTCATGAATTTCATGACATGCATGATGTGATAAACACTTTTTTACGACATCTTACCTGCTATAGGAGCTCCCAGTGCATACCCAGGTACACAGGCCACATTAACCAGCCCATACGCTACACCAACCTGGGACGTGGGCAGATGCTCCATGATGATCACTGGTGCTAGCACACTATGTGGTGAAAGCAAGAGATGAAACATTCCTGCATATACATACAACATCCATAATTGTTCGGTGAAGGGTAGGCTTAATGTTAATATACCATTGATAAAGGTGGCTAGAGCAATGAATGCTGCTGTGTTGGCATTCATGACCTGGGCGACAATCCCTGTCATTGGTCTCATTATTGTCGCACTAAGTCCAAACAACATATACAAGTTAACAACATGTTGATAGGAAAATCCCTTGGTTAGCACAAAACTCCCAAAGTGTGTTATTATGATGGATACTGCAAAAATCTCTATGAGTGTATATACCATTAAGCAGAGGTATGGGAGAGATTTAAAAATCAACAGAAATTGTTTCACTTTGTTTTCTATAACTTGGCTTTTGACATCACTTGCACCATTTTCCTGCATATCCAACTGATGTGTATACTTGTCACAGTTTAATTCATCATTGATTGCTGCATTTTCCATGCATATAGCTTCATCTATCTTGTGGGTATCTGTTTTAAAAGGTGTAAACAGAGAGGAAAATACCATCATGTGAGCGTTTATCCCGGCCATTAGGAGAATTGCTCCCCTCCATCCATAGAGGCCCTCTAGATATGCCAGAATGGGTGGGAAAACAAAGGATCCAGCTCCTAGCCCACTCAGTGCCAGGCCGAGAGCTGTCCTCTTGTGCCTCTTGAAGTAAGGGTCTAAGATTGTAATACTGCAGTTGAAAACGGTCCCACTTCCGATCCCGGTAAGCAAACCATAGTTGAAGTACAAATGGTAAACCTGAGAAAAAACATAATATTATCAAGTGCATGTAATCCATATGGAGAATCAAAAAATGTCTAAACAGTGACTTCAACACTAACTGATGCAGATTGCTCTTTTATCAAGCATATCACATCATTTACCTGAGTGGAAAATGCTGCACTAGCGAGTCCAGCCGTGGCCAATACTGCACCAACTATGGATACTAGTCTTTCTCCATACCTCCCACTCAGCAGGCCAGCAAAGGCACCTAGGAAGTAAATAAATCAAAGCATTATGGGCAGCATGATGGGTTATTGTGCAATTCCCCTTGTGGTCATGATACATCTATTTAGCCCTAGTGGGCTTTATGCATTATGGCTGTCCACAAGGGCAAGATACATGAATGCAGCCATGGTCATCAGACTATCCAGGGCTGCATTTGCGCATCATGGCTACAAAGTGCATAGTGCATTAATGTGCTAGAGATCTTATTGACAAGATATCTTATTATCAAGCTATAATTCACAAATTAGGAATTGCTAATGAATCATTCATTCAATACCATGTTAGATTAATATGGGTCAATACACAAAATGTGATGGTTATTATAGCTTGGATTATTACACAATTGGGCCACTCATCATGCTTTTTCGGGGATATCCCGTCCTGATATCTAGTGATATCTACACTCTTCTGGTGGATATCGGGACTCTTCCTGTGGATACAGGCACCCTTCCGGTCTCTCTGAGCAATTCCGAGATTTCATCACCCTTAAAATCCACAGTTTCATGGCAATTTGAACAAGGTACCCCAAGAGTTGAAGTCGAATGCTCTATGTACCACGCCGTCGAAGCACTGGTATAGAAGGGGACAAAACAACGAGTCTACAGGCAGAGTTTCAGCCCTGTAGGGCCATTATTTACAGAGTTACAGAAGAAAAGACATTTTTTGGTATAATTTCATTGAAACTCAATATTTCTTTATAACTATTTTTTAATTATAAAGGTAGAAGTTGGACTTTACTTATCTATTCTTTAAAATAATTCTAGCACCAGTTTTTTACATATATATATGCACAAAAAAGGGTCGTTTTTGCCCCAGGGCCGAACCCGCGACCTTTGGTGTGTGAGTCTGACGCGCTAGCTGCTTGGCCACAGCTGCGATGGTACTGCGGGAGGGAAACGCTGCCTATACTCAAGTCTGCTGGGGAGCAGTTAGTTATCAAAACAACAAGTCCCCCGGCGTGAGTACACTCGTATACGTTAACACTGAGGTTTAGTCGATTTGAAATAATGAATGCTCCCAGCTCAGCTCCACCAATCAGAGACCGGGGTTGGTGGGATGTCAAAATCAACATGGGGCCCTCCTCGCTCGATATAGTCCATGTAAATATCCTTTAAAATGGCCAAATTAGGACGAATTTAAGGTAAATATTTACATTTGAATCAAATAATTGAGTAATAAACCTAATATTGAATAGTTAACAGGTCACTCGGGGTGTGTATTGATGGATAACGCACTCGTCGCTACGCGACTCGAGCGTTATCCATTAATACACACTCGATACAAACCAGCCTTATGCACGGAGTGCATGATCAATTGTTTTGCCTTGGACTGTCATTTTATTGCCAACCCAACCTTACCCTTCAAATTTTTAAGTGGTGAATTGACATCACTGTTCAAACTGCTATTTCTTGCTCCTAATTGAACTATGAAAGACGATATGTATACCTACATACAATGTGTATTGCACCGATGTTGATTGAGGTGATCAGTGCTACCTCACTGTCTGTAGCATCCAGACAGTTCTTGAAGATGAGGTAGAAGATGCCAGAGGCGTACAGGAACCCTCCCATCATCAGGATGTTCAGGAACGAGGCTACACACAACAGCCACGCAAACACACCATCCTGCACCGACGTCTTCATGATGAGGTTCTGAGAATTTAGAACACAAAAAACTTTAGGCTGCACACAGATAGTAACACCTCACAGCACAAGGCCATGTCTCACCACTTTGGGCCAATGAGAACGTCTTTGACTGGGTGCAAGCTTTGACCGGGTGTCATAAAAAATAGTTTGTTTAGGGCAGATGAAGATCAAAATGGGCTGAAATTGTTAAAAGATGTTATAACACTTTGAATTAGTAATTAGTGGCCCATTTATACCTGCATCTCCTTTAAATAAACAGTTTTCCATTAAGGCAGTCAAAGCTGGCACCCGGTCAAAGCTGGCACCCAGTCAAAGCTGGCACCCGGTCAAAGAAGTTCACATTGGCCAGAAGTCGTGAGACACAGCCACAAGCATATGAAGTGAACCATTACTTACCACTACCACCTTCAATCAGGCGTCCCCTGGTATTCAGGTTAGGCCAAGACGATAAATAAGGTCACATACCAACTGTTGGGAATACCTAAACCTATACACTTACATTTTTTGACACACCTTAACACATCCCTCCTTAACAACAATATAGCAGTGATATCATTGATGAACCTGATAACCTACACAGAATAAAAAGTGATAGTCAGCTGAACTCCCATACCACAGTCTATTTGTCGCCAAAACCATGAGTATTTATAAGCCTAACTTGTGTATAAGCTGCACCCTGCCTTTTGCCTGATCCTATAAGCCACACTGGTGATCTGATTATGGTGACATTTGTCGTGTACTATATGACACATATAAGACGTACCCTAACTCTCTGCCGATCCTATAAGCTGTGCTGGTGATCTGATTTGCATATTAGCTGTGGCCTACTGTAAATGTAGATATTTTTGCACTGGACATATTTTCGCGATTTACGCGGAAATGAAAGATTCGCGAAAATATGCACAACATGAATATTTATCCAGTATAGTCACACTACTAAATTATTCCAAAGATCGCGAATTAAGTACACACAAAATCATACTTTTTAGCAAATTCGTGGAAATTTATACACTCGAAAATATCTACATTTACAATATACCCAAGGTTTTAGCGTAGTTCCCAAATCAATCCTGATAACTACACTTTAGATACAGGATCTAGGCCATGGCTGATAGTAGTGTATCATAGTTAACTATGTACTGATAACTACTCTTACAGAACTAACTGATATCATTTCACACAAATGTTTTGTAAAAAGTGCTATTTTAAATCAATAGATTTAAATGAAAAATTACTAAAAGGAAAAGCAATGTTTATTTATTTACATCTTAAAAACAAAGATCCTTTATAGATATGACCCGTTTGTTTCTATTTCAGAAAACCATGTGTGTACTGTAATAATTACGAAATATATAACAGGGTTAAGGCAGGTTGACCCAGTATCAAACAGTCAAAACATCTCAGTAATATGTTTATTCAAAACCTTTTTACATTGGATGTGCCCTTGAATTGTGATTGAATAACAAGTACATAATTATTCTAGCAGGATTTGATACAGTATTGAATATATAGCCTATATTAAGGAACAATGGCTGGGATTCACAGCACTATTTGGTCATGGGGTAGGTGATGCAAGGGTCATGTAGTCCCCAATCTTGGTGTGCGTGTTGGTTTCTGAGCATGTGTACATTTCTTGGATGAGTGGATGTTGACATGCTATACATTATGATATAATGTACTGATAGCCACACATATTTGCATAATCGCTATGGGCAAAAATTTGAGGTCATTAGCCATATTCCTACACACTGGTAAAAAAAAGTTTCAAAAATCCAACTGTGGCTGTTGGCGCGTGTCTAGCTGCGATGACACAGAGACCACCTACATGTATACATACACACTAAACCCGGTGGTACAGAGCTGCACCCTAGCAGCAGCAGCGGCTACTACAGGGCGTTCTAGTTACTGACCCCAATATACTCATGTTAACCCCCGGTTAACATAGATAGTAAATAGGTGAAATCTTGAATAAGGTAATTTTGGGAAGATTGTAACTCTAGTGGCACTAGAACATGGTTAAATTGCCTGTTGCAAAAGTATGGTGTTTTGGGAGGACAAGGGGGTTCTGTCTAAGGGAGTGTTCATTTACTAATTACAGGGGGGGTGGTGAGATTTCATGCAGAGGGGTGAATAAAATCGACGCCCCCCCCCCCCCCTCCAAGAGCGCGTAAAGCGTTTCATGCCCCCCCCTCACCAAAGGCGGCGAAAGTTTTTCGTGCCCCCCCCCTTTGAACTATAGTAATGCACTGGCTTTTTTGCTTAAAAGGGGCTGAAATTTTTACGCCACCCCCCCTCAGGAGGGGTCGGAAATTTCTACGTCCCCCCCCCTGTAACTAATAAATGAACACTCCGTAACCATGCTGTGGACTGGTCCAGAAATAGTCTTCCCCTGGTGTAGTGTGGCCAAGTTCGTTGTAGAGTGCCTTATATACGGAATGTACTAGTTCTCCACATAAATATGAATTCGCCAGCTATTTCTTTTTCAATCACTTTGGGATTGAGACAGTATATAGTAAACCTAGATAAGGGATTCTAATGTATTTACCCACACATTTAGGATCCCTCATTTGAAAGGTGATTTTATGTTTTTATGAACATATTTTAGCTGTAAATCAAGCCCCGGGAGTCCAATTAAAGTCTGGGGTATATCTAAATGTAGGTTTTTATGTTAACATTCCTATGGAGTCAATTCTAAAGTAGGCTCTAGCGAAATAACACTTTAGGGAGTGTTCATTATTTATGGCAGGGGGGGTGAGCGTTTGGCAAATCGAATACGTCAAAAATAATTGGCCCCCCCCTTGGAATAGGTTGAAAAAAAAAGGCCCCCCCCCTCGGAATAGATTGAAAAAAAAGCGCCCCCCCCCCTCACCCTGGATCGTTTTCAACTTTATTACAAAAACAATGTTGGTGTCTACTAATTGTATGCATTTAATCCTGGGCACTTTTTTACCTACAATTTACTAACTTGCAAGAAATACATCCATTCGTAAGGTGTTTTAGTGTAAACGTCTCATGATACTCGCTGGTGAGTGATAATAGTCAAACCTCAGACACTTGACTTACATACCGTTGAGTTTAAGGGCCCCAGTGCTTATAAATTGGAAGCTCCCATACCCTCAGTGCTGACATGAGGCCGGCACTTTTTTGAAGACTGACAAAACGGTGGGCTATTCTGAGTGTCAAAAGTGATGCGGTGAGAAATTTGCTGGGAGTTTGAGGAAAATCTTAGTAAATTTTGAAAATATTGACACAATTTGGTAAAATATAACACAGGCTGTTACCAAAATTCGCGACATTTCAACGTAATAAATTCGCGACATGTTTAGGAATACCCCTAAAAAAAAGGCCCCCCCCCTAAGAATAGGGTAAAAAAAAAGCCCCCCCCCCCTTGAATACCCCTAAAAAAATTTGCCCCCCCTCAAATGCCCACCCCCCCCCCGGCCATAATTAATGAACACTCCCTTACTGCAGAGTGTTCTAGGGAGCTATCAATTACCACTACCATAATGTGGGCCTGCTCAGGCAACACACCCTCCCCAGTTCTCACTTATTCCTTCACATAAAACTACAAGTAAAAATGTACAACTCCTTGTGTTAATCAAACACTGCGCAAAGCGGAACCATGGCTTTCCACTCATATGAACAAATCTGGTTTTATTTGAATAAATTATTTGAGTTAATTAGACATAGATTAGTGAAGAGAAGCTAATAGCTGAATGTCTGTGCCTTGGGAGGGCCGCCTGATATGCACAGATATGTTGGGGCTTACTGTAGCCACATTATGTTCTGTGGTATCTCTAGAACTGACCTGGGTGGGGTCTATTTATATCATACACTGAGTGTTTATACTTCGGAAAGTGTGTCAGATTCCTCTGACTGCCATTGCTGCTGTTAGTCTCGACTGGGAAAAGGATTATACTTCAATGTATGATGTATGCAAGGAGGATATAATGAATAAATGGACACATATCAGCAAGTTATGACTGTACATAGAGGTGAAGTCCATACACTGTGGTCACAGTTGTCCCTGCTCTTTACATCTACCAAACTACGGTTATTCTCACATGGAAGGCGCAGCTTGTACGTGAGTGGTAGGATTTGTCAAAATTAATGAAGTGATAATTTGATGTTTAGAAATGAGGCATGGTTACCTTTGGTGTTGAGCTTGTCGTGAGAAATAGCTGTGGAGAATGAGATGTGGGAGTGGTGGAGGGGTAGGTGTGGAGTAGAAGGGGTCTAACCTCACAGTGGGGAACAAGCTGCATGTATACAGAGCTACTGAGTTCATCTGCACAGGGGTTACAATCCTGTCATTGCATCAAAATATGTATTAATATCAAAGACCTGCATAATGACACTGATAATAATGAACCTGGAAATGTTAGTCACTACGGACTACATTTCTATAGTCACATGAATGTAGCAAAAACGACTATACCAAGTTAGTCACCTATGTCTAACATAAGTTAGTCATATAGTCAACCTATAGTCAGCCATTAAATTAACTGATTTGGGCTATATAGTCAAGTGACTATGAATTTAATGGTTTCATGGTCTAAAGTAGTCACTATGACTAATATATACAGTCAATCATGAGAAGTAAGGGAATCTTAAGAACTGAAGGCAGGATAAGGCAGGGCAGGGGACAGGCTAGGATAAAGCAGAGCAGGTGACAGGCTAGGATGAGGCAGGCTAGGGGACAAGCTAGGATAAGGCAGGCCAGGGGACAGGCTAGGATGAGGCAGGCCAGAGGGCAGGCTAGGATGAGGTAGGGAAGGAGACAAGCTAGGATAGGGCAGGCCAGGGGGGCAGGCTAGGATGAGGCAGGGCAGGGGACAGGCTAGGATGAGGCAGGCCAGGGGGCAGGCTAGGATCAGGCAGGGAAGGAGACAGGCTAGGATCAGGCAGGGAAGGAAACAGGCTAGGATTAGGCAGTCCAGGGGTCAGGCTAGGATGAGGCAGGGGTGGGATAGGCTATGATAAGGCAGGCAAGGGGGCAGGCTAGGATAAGGCAGGCCAAGGGGCAGGCTAGGATAAGGCAGGCCAGGGGGCAGGCTAGGATAGGGTAGGACAGGGACAGGCTAGGATAAGGCAGGCCAGGGGACAAGCTAGGATAGGGCAGGGCAAGGAACAAGCAGGGCAGATGACAGGCTCCTGTTTAGGCCTACCATGCTCTGTCCGTCTAGACATACGCAGGCCAGAGACAGGCTAGGATAGGGCAAGACAGGGACAGGCTAGGATGAGGCAGGGCAGGGCACAGGCTAGGATAAGACAAGGCAGGGGACAGGCTAGGATAAAGCAGAGCAGGTGACATGCTAGTATAAGGCAGGCCAAGGCACAAGCTAAGATAAGGCAAGGCAGGGGACAGGCTAGGATAAAGCAGAGCAGGTGACAGGCTAGGATAAGGCAGGCCAGGGGACAAGCTAGGATGAGGCAAGGCAGGGAACTAGCTAGGATAAGGCAGGCCAGGGAACAAGCTATGATAGACAAGGCAGGCCATGGGACAGGCTAGGATGAGGCAGGCCAGAGGGCAGGCTAGGATGTGGCAGGGAAGGAGATAGGCTAGGATAAGGCAGGCCAGGGGGAAGGCTAGGATAAAGCAGGGCAGGGATAGGCTAGGATAAGGCAGGCCAGGGGGCAGGCTAGGATGAGGCAGACCAGGGGGCAGGCTAGGATAAGGCAGGGAAGGAGACAGGCTAGGATAGGGCAAGACAGGGACAGGCTAGGATGAGGCAGGGCAGGGCACAGGCTAGGATAAGGCAGGCCAGGGGACAAGCTAGGATGAGGCAAGGCAGGGAACTAGCTAGGATAAGGCAGGCCAGGGAACAAGCTATGATAGACAAGGCAGGCCATGGGACAGGCTAGGATGAGGCAGGCCAGAGGGCAGGCTAGGATGTGGCAGGGAAGGAGATAGGCTAGGATAAGGCAGGCCAGGGGGAAGGCTAGGATAAAGCAGGGCAGGGATAGGCTAGGTGAGGCAGGCCAGGGGCCAGGCTAGGATGAGGCAGACCAGGGGGCAGGCTAGGATAAGGCAGGGAAGGAGACAGGCTAGGATAGGGCAAGACAGGGACAGGCTAGGATGAGGCAGGGCAGGGCACAGGCTAGGATAAGGCAGGCCAGGGGACAGGCTAGGATAGGGCAGGACAGGGACAGGCTAGGATGAGGCAGGGCAGGGCACAGGCTAGGATAAGGCAGGCTAGGGGACAAGCTAGCATAAGGCAGGCAAAGGGGCAGGCTAGGATAAGGCAGGCCAGGGGGCAGGCTAGGATAGGGCAGGGCAGGGGACAGGCTAGGATAAGGCAGGCCAGGGCACAGGCTAGGATAAGGCAGGCCAGGGGACAAGCTAGGATAAGGCAGGCCAGGGGGCAGGCTAGGATGAGGCAGGTCAGGGGGCAGGCTATGGTGAGGCAGGGAAGGAGACAGGCTAGGATAGGGCAAGACAGGGACAGGCTAGGATGAGGCAGGGCAGGGTACAGGCTAGGATAAGGCAGGCCAGGGGACAAGCTAGGATAAGGCAGGCCAAGGGGCAGGCTAGGATAAGGCATGCCAGGGGGCAGGCTAGGATAGGGCAGGACAGGGACAGGCTAGGATAAGGCAGGCCAGGGGACAAGCTAGGATAGGGCAGGGCAAGGAACAAGCAGGGCAGATGACAGGCTCCTGTTTAGGCCTACCATGCTCTGTCAGTCTAGACGTACACTGTTCATGTTCTTATATGTTATTAAAATTGGAACAAAATACCATGATAACTCTATCAAACATGAGAACTCATGCACCCTATAACATCTTAGGTTGTTATAGTCAACTGTAACATAACATATAACAAGCAGGGATATCTATAGAACAGTAGTTTAGGAGAGGATGTGCCTACCTGAAGTCAATGGACCATTCAAATATGAATTCTTACTGTTTCCTATGCACACATTCCTGTGACATCATCAATTTGTGTGATCCACATATAGTCACTCCTGACTATCTTTATGACTAATATGTGACTAAGTTGTATAGTCCCCTGACTACGGGGGTCAAAATATGATGGTATAGTCAGCACTGACTATAGGTTTTATTATCAGTGTAGATGATAAAAAACAGTAAAACCATGCAATATGCCATTACCAAATGAATTGCCCTTCTTTTTCATCATCTACAATTTCATATAAATGAGTGATCATTGAGGCCAACTCAGGGACCTAACCCTCAGTGCTTTTGAAGTACTGGGAGAGATAACAGGGGAAGCTGTGGACTTTGGGTACAACTTTATTAGTAGTATCTATTCCATACTATAGCATACAAAGGATTTTGCAGATTTTAATTGTATAAGAAAATAATAAAGTATGACTGCAGTCCTGCCAAATTAAAGACTTGTTGGGATGACCTTGAAGCCCGTGACCTTGAGGCCCGTGCCTCTACATTTGCGAACGGGTCAATACTGAATCTGCCAATGGTGCGTATACTGACAGCCTAATAACAGCTGTGATAGATGTACTGGTCTACAAGGGGGGGAGGCGGCTCTGCCAACAACCCCCGTTTTCTTTGTCCTTTATCAAGACTACAATCTTTTGCATATCTGGTGCTCTGCCTCGAAACCCCATCTCTTTTTCTTGTTAAAGACTTGCTGTATTTTGGGGAGTTAAGCCATTATAGAGCCGGCTTGAAAGAGTTAAAAATACGCACCATTTGCATTTTAAGGTGATGCCCCCTTTGTGCAGAGTGTGTGCAGAGGCATTATACAAAGCACAATGGCTTGGATTCACAGCCATGTCTAGTTATAGAATAGGTGTCACGTGGTCATAATCATGGTCCCAAAATCTGACGTGTGTGTTGGTTTTATGGATGTACATTACTGTCTGATTGCATGCTGACATGATTCTCATTATAACATCAACACCCACATATTATCCCAGCTAGCACCTTATGTACAAAGCACATCTTTTACTGGTCATATTTATGTCAAAGTGAACACATCATGACGTCTTGAGAAAGTAAATTATTTTACATGGTAGTTTGATAGTTACCTGATGTATTGTTTAGATCTAAATGGCAATGTCGAAGAGACTTTAGTCATACATATTTAATATTTCATGTAGTCACTCTTTAATTAGAATATTACTTCTTTTTAGAAATTTAGAAATTATACACACAATATATTGATGTCAAATGTATGCTTAAAAATGTATACTAAACGGAGATTTAAAAGATCAAGGAAAAAAAGTAAGCATCCATGATATATGTATAATTGGTGTTCTTAACATATGTCCCACTAGGGGCTAATCTCAATAGACATCTTGATATTGTCATAAATGAGTTTATGATCTGAACATTGGCAATGTCGAGAGACAAATATGCAGAAGTCATACTGTAGGAAATTGAGGAATAGAGATGTAACTAAGATGTATTTTTATGGCATCTGAAATTGGTTTCCATCTGTCATGTGATTTATGGCATGTTTTAGTTATTCAACTTGCTTACATCTTTATATCACATCTATTGCATCTTATCAACATATTTAATATATTTTTTAAATAAGATCAAAGAAATATCATTATGTCTAAAGAACCACATTGAAACAATTTATCTATAGGACATCATGAAGCCATTGATATGATGTAACCAAATGTAGTAAATATCTAGTGAGAACAGATGTACACATAATGTTGTTTACTACGAGTTTGGCTAGCTGGGGTTACTTTGACCTGAGTGCTGGGTTTCTTGGTACAACTTGGGGTCATATGTCATACTCCCTAAACACTGGTTATGGTTAAATACCGAAAACAAAGTGTACAAATGGATGGGAATGCGATCCATTACCCTGTTTGGCCCGGTGCCATTTTGTGATATTGTCCCCAAACTAGGCATGTATGTTACTGGTGATAATGTGGGTACATTGCCTCATATTTACATTCACCAGGTGCTATTACTTACCATACAGGCCCTTATTAAAGATCCTATATTTATGATATCATGATGTCCTTCCTATGAAAGTCACATTCCACTTTCCTCCAAAAGTACCAATAATACATACAAACATATTCACTAATTTTATTTAAACCATACAGAGTCAGGATTCTATAATGTTCTATAACGAAATTGGTTCAAATTCTTTTCCTGTGGATATGATATGCGGCAGGTACCATCAATAATCCGGCTAGTATAAAAATCCCTCCAGCTAGAAAGAAGGAGCTAGCATAGACTCCCGTAGACAAATAGAGCCAAGCTGCAATAACAATGCACACATTTAGTACAGGCCCATGAGTTATTTTATCCTTGAAGGGGGTGAGTCAGTGGTAAGTAACTAACCAAGCCAGGAATAATATATGATGAGGGTCGTTTTTTTCCTTAAATGGAGACCCAACAGGCAGGGAAAAATAAACTTGATGACCTCATTTCACATTTTAGTAAATAGAAATTCAGGGTCAGTATTCAGGTACATTGTTTTTCTTTTGTCACTGAATTTGATCCCAAATATATTCATGAATTAAATGACATGCAGGGTGTGATGAACAAGATTATTTTTGAAGTGGCCCTAACAACAATGACATCCTACCTGCTATAGGAGCTCCCAGTGCATACCCAGGTACACAGGCCACATTGTACAGCCAAAACGCTACCCCGACCTGGGACGTGGGCAGATGCTCCATGATGATCACTGGCGATAGTACACTATGTGGTGCAAGCAGGAGATGAAACATTCCTGCATATACATACAACATCCATAACTGTTCGATCAAGGGCAGGCACAATGTCAATGCACCATTGGTAAAGGTGGCAAGAGTGATGAATGCTGCTGGGTTGGCATTCATGGCCTGTGCTAGGATCCCTGTCAGTGGTCTGGTTAATGTAGCGCTAAGTCCAAACAACATATACAACTTAACAACATGTTGATAGGAAAATCCCTTGGTTAACACATAGTTCCCAAAGTGTGTTATGATAATGGATACTGCAAAAATCTCTATAAGTGTATATACCATTAAGCAGAGGTAAGGGAGGGATTTAAAAATCAACAGAAATTGTTTCACTTTGTTTTCTACAACTTGGCTTTTGACATCACTTGCACCATTTCCCTGCATATCCAACTGATGTGTGTACTTGTCAATGTTTAATTCATCATCCATTGTTGCTTTTTTCATGCACATAGCATCATCTATCTTGCGGGCATCTGTTTTAAAAGTTATAAACAGAGAAGAAAATACCATCATGTGTGCGTTTATCCCGGCCATTAGGAGAATCGCTCCCCTCCATCCATAGACGCCCTCCAGATATGTCAGAATGGGCGGGAAAACAAAGGATCCAGCTCCTAGTCCACTCATTGCCAGGCCGAGAGCTGTCCTTTTGTACTTCTTGAAGTAAGGGTCTAAGATTGTAATACTGCAGTTGTAAACTGTCCCAATTCCGATCCCGGCAAGCAAACCATAATTGAGGTACAAATGGTAAACCTGAGGAAAAAAAACATAATATCATCAAGTACATTATTCCACAATGTGAATGAGTGGGGGTTTATCCTATTGCATCTCTTGGCCATGTAGGACACAATACCTCTTTCAATTCCTAAGGGTTTATGATAACCAAGTTGTATCATAAGATTACCATCTATACGAAATGTCTAAACAGTGACTTCAACACTAACTGACGCAGATTGCTTTTTATCCAGCACATGACGTCATTTACCTGAGTGGAAAATGCTGCACTAGCAAGTCCAGCCGTAGCCAATACTGCACCAACCATGGACACACGTCTTTCGCCATACCTCCCACTCAGCAGGCCAGCAAAGGCACCTAGGAAGTGCATAAATCAATGCATTATGGGCTGAATGATGAGTTAATGTGCCATTCACCTTGTGGTAATAATGTTGGGCAATATAGCACTTGCCATATAGCAAATGAAAGCTCTTGATGAGCTGTACACAAATCTGGCATTATCAGAACATATTATATATGCGACTTCTGACATATTTCTTTAAAACAGGTCACATTTATTGAAACAGGATTTTAAAAGGAGATCTTATTATGAAGCAATCAATCACAAATTAGGAATTGCTAATGAATCATTCATTCAATACCATATTTAAGTAATATGGGTCAATACACAAAATGTGATGGCTATTGTAACGAGTTCATAGCTTGGATTATAACTTGAGGTGACCTTGCCTTGGACTGTCATTTTATTGCCAACTCAACCTTACCCTTCAAATTCTCAAGGGGTCAATTGACATCACTGTTCGAGTTACTATTTCTTGCTCCTAATTATGAAAGACAATATATATATACGTACATACAACGTGTATTGCGCCAATGTTGATTGAGGTGATCAGGGCTACCTCACTGTCTGTAGCATCCAGACAGTTCTTGAAGATGAGGTAGAAGATGCCAGAGGCGTACAGGAACCCTCCCATCATCAGGATGTTCAGGAATGAGGCTACACACAACAGCCACGCAAACACACCGTCCACCACCGACGTCTTCATGATGAGGTTCTGAGAGGCTGCTACCTGGTAGCAGGATAATCTAATGGCTGTGTCTCACCAAATCATAATAAGCTGAAGCTTATCATGAAATCTTTACAAATACACGCACGGCAGTGGCAATATCCTCCTAAAATTACACTGGTCCAGCAGATTCACAAGTGTGGCAGGACCGAATGTCCAGTCACATGTTGGGCTTCTTTAACTAAAAATTTTATGATTTAGATGGGTTTCTAAATATGAAATATGTTTGTCAATATAGCATGTAAAACTGTTTATTTTTAAATGGTTTGACAAAATATCAAGTCGGGTAGCCCTAAGCACTGAGCCTCGTATTTCGCAAAAGCTGAATAACCAGCCCCCGTATTTCCTCAAATCTCCGTATTTCCCGAAAACTTCACTTCCGGTTGCACGTAAGGATACATAAGGTCAGCGGGTCAAAGGCCCCAATTGAAGCATCTGTTGCCAGCGTGGCAGAGATGGTCCAGTGGTTAGCGCTTTTGCTTTGCACCGCGGCGGCCCGGATTCGATTCCTGGACGAATCTAGGACAAGAAGGTTTTTTTCGTTTTTGAGACGATATCGTTTTTTTTCATTGACTTCGTTTGGGGGTTAAAATACCATATTTTTGCTTAAAACCAAGCACAAGGACTACAAAACATCATATATTTACACATACAATAGCTGAATTAGGCCCTAGCCCCCCAGAAAATTTGGTTGAGGCTTTCAAACATGATGGATCGGTGAAAAAATTGAGACGATAAAAATCTGCCGCCTGCCTTGTGCTTGACAGTGGCAGGCTGCGAGTAATAAGGGAGCCAGTCTGGCATGTAGGAGAGGACCTGGTACGGCCTGCAATAGATGGTATGAATGGTGAACTAAGGTATTTTGAGGGTGCTGATTCCATTTCTGCTATGTGTAGAATGATATCTAGGTCGGAACAAGGTCAAAAACAAGGTCAAAGGTCACGGTTTTAAGGACCTCTAAAGGGTACATACACTTTGAGACTAATGCAAAGATACCAAACCTGAGTGTTATTCATCTTACATAGACATTCTTATATATATGGTCCATTACCTGACTGACTATGGGGGATATTGACAGAGTGCAAGGTCATGTTTTCAAGGTCAAACATGGAAACTACTTATAATTCTCAATTTGCTTCCTTTCTCTATGCACAGATAATAGATACATATCTATATAGGCAAGATTTTCTGTCTAAGTGAATGACCACATATAGGCCATTGAGAACTAATGGCATCAGAGGGTTAAACCATGGTATTTCCATGATAATCCAACCTTTATCTGAATTTGATGTTAAAAAGGTAAATCATCAGAATGGTTTATTCAAGTTTGAGCCCGTCAATACTCTGTGCTGATACTTGCTATTGCATTTAGGAACCAACTATGACCTAGTATTTAGTTTTGTAGTGTCATATGACCTTGTGAAAGGTCAAGGTCACATCTAGTAAAAGGGAAATGCTACAAAAGGAGTAAAGTCAAAATGGCCACAATATAACAGAGGCAATTAGGAAAGGGGGTATGATGCATTGGGATAAATAGGTGAATAACCTCTATTGTGAGGACATTCTGGTTGAGAGAAATGGTCTAAATTGAGATCAAATGCATGGTAGCATTTCCTGTAGTGGGCACTTCAAATATTCTATTTTGCCTGCCATGTTGCTTTCCTGCTTTGCATAAATGAACATAAGACATCCACATGACCTTGAACAGGGGTAATCATGATGCATGACTGATGAATATGCTCATCTTTGCACCATTATGGGTATATCCACAATGCTTAAGCTTTTAAACCATCTAAATCTGTCATGACAGCATTGTGCTTTTTCCAGATGATGCATCTGAATAGGTTCTCCTCTTTGAATATATGACCCTTAGAATTTTAATCATTTGCCTTATAAATGGACCTATCTCAGTTCAAGGTCATTTGGATGTCTGATATTTACTGATGTTAGGCAGGAAAGCAACATAAAAGAATAGTTGAAGTGCCTACTACAGTCAATGCTAGGTTGCATTTGATCTCATTTTAGACCATTTCTTTCATTCATCATGATTACCCCAGTTCAAGGTCATTTGGATGTCTTATATTCATTTATGCAAGGCAGGAAAGCAACATGGCAGGCAGGATAGAATAGTTGAAGTGCCCACTACAGGAAATGCTACCATGCATTTGATCTCAATTTAGACCATTTCTCTCAACCAGAATGTCCTTGAAACTATTCAAATGACACTTGGCATGTTACAATAGAGGTTATTCACCTACTTATCTCAATGCATCATACTCCCTTTCCTAATTGCTTCTGTTATATTGTGGCTATTTTGACTTTACTCCTTTTGTAGCATTTACCTTTTACCAGATGTGACCTTGACCTTTCACAAGGCCACATGACACTACAAAACTAAATACTAGGTCATATGTGGTTCCTAAATGCAATAGCAAGTATCAGCACAGAGTATTGATGGGCTCAAACTTGATTAAACCATTCTGATGATTTATCTTTTTAACATCAAATTCAGATAGAGGTTGGATTATCATGGAAATACCATGGTTCAACCCTCTGATGCCATTAGTTCTCAATGACCAATATCTGAGCATTCACTCAGACAGAAAATCTTGCCTATATAGATATGTATCTATTATCTGTGCATAGAGAAAGGAAGCAAATTGAGAATTATAAGTAGTTTCCATGTTTGACCTTGTAAAACATGACCTTGCACTCTGTCAATATCCCCCATAGTCAGTCAGGTAATGGACCATATATATAAGAATGTCTATGTAAGATGAATAACACTCAGGTTTGGTATCTTTGCATTAGTCTCAAAGTGTATGTACCCTTTAGAGGTCCTTAAAACCGTGACCTTTGACCTTGTTTTTGACCTTGTTCCGACCTAGATATCATTCTACACACACCAGATTCGGAATCAGCATACTCAAATTACCCTAATCCAACCGTTATATCATCTATTGCAGGCTGTACCAGATCAAAGTTAAATATTGACATTTAGGATGCTTGGCTCCCCTATTAGAGTGGTTTATTCACATTCCCCGGAAAGTAATATGGTCGTTTTTAGCTTTAAAATCGAGTTATATTGAAAAAAACATAGCGCACGCCAGAGAAAAGATCCTATATTTATACACCTAATAGCTGAATTAGGCCCTACCACCCCAGAAAAATTGGTTGAGGGTTGTTTAGTTGAACATTCTAGGAAAAAATGGATCTTTTGAAATCCCCATAGACAAACAGTGGCGCCAATGTCGGGTCCTGGCGGAATTTCCTATCGTAACTCGGACAGTGTGAACGAGCCTAATTTTTTACATTTTTTGGGGGATCATCGTTTGATCGTCTTCATTTCTTAATAAATTAATCATTTTTAATCGTAAAGTAGGCCTAATTTGCACAAAAACAATGATAGAGTACAAAACAGGGGAGGGATTACTTTTTTGCGAAACCAAATTACGCACGCGCAGATACCGGAAATGGGTCGAGCAAGGTGTCATAGCGGCGTTCGGACATGTTTGGGAACGATGCAGGTTAATAAATTGTCTTTTTCTCCTTTAATATGTGACAAATGCATTTAAAAATTAACACAGGATCAGTTTAAGTTCTGTATTTCCCCGACAGATTGAAATAAAGGGTTTCAACGAAATACGGGGCCTTTCGATTTCAATCTGTCGGGGAAATACAGAACTTAAACAAATCCTGTATACTTATTTTGCTGATTTAGGGAGTGCTCATTTTTTAACAACAGGGGGGGGTGGCGAGATTTCGCGCGGAGCGCGCGTAATTTTTTTCACCCCCCCCCCGCTAGAGGGGTCGAAATTTTTACCCCGCCCCGGCAGGCCGAAAATCACGCGCGTTCGCGCCCCTTTGTAGCATAGTAACGCGCGGGCTTTTTCCCTCAAAACAGGTTGAATTTTTTTCACCCCCCCCAAGAGGGGTCTAAATTTTTTACCCCCCCCCCCCCGGTCAAGGGGTCCAAATTTTTTACCCCCCCCCCCAAATCCACCACCCCCCCCTGTTGTTAAAAAATGAGCACTCCCTTACCCATAGATAATGAGAAATAAAATTTGAAACCCTTTATAAGGGTTGAAACGAAATACGGGGCCTTTCGATTTCAATCTGTCGGGGAAATACAGAACTTAAACAAATCCTGTATACTTATTTTGCTGATTTACCCATAGATAATGACAAATAAAATTTATTTTCAATGGACACAACTATTGGCATAAATTGTCAGATATGTGGCTATCCGGTCCTTCAAAAATGTAGCCTGTCCTGTGACATGAAAAAGTTTTCGCAAGACTGTCTATGACGGACGTACCTCTATGACCAGCAGGACTCAAAGTTATCCAGAGCATGTCTATATGGAAATGTAATTATTTCATTTAACCATGTCCTAGAAAGTAATAAAACTTTATCTTCTTAACCAGTTATTTTCTTATAATTAGTTACAGTAGTGAACCACGCTACCCGGTCATAGAGGTGGCCAGTTATAAAGTTTTGACTTGTTTAGATTTGGTGAGACACAGCCATAAAAACTTCTAAACAATGAGTGCAGCTCTGACCTCAGACCCAAGTGACCAAGGTTAGAGCGCTTTCCAATGGATGACACAGGCCTCAGGATTAGGGCACTTGGGTCCAAATGATGGAGAAAAGCTCAAGATTTTTGTTGTCATTATCGCACAAAAACAAATAGAATCTACCAACTTAGTCAGTTGTGAAAAAACATAATGGGGTCCAAAGAGGAAATTCATTAGGCAAAAAAACAAGTTTGTTAAAGGTCATCCGACTGACCCTATCAAAACAGAGCCGACCCTACATTTTTTAGGCAAATTTTGAAGACAGTTTTATTTCTGTACACTTTTTTGGGGTCAATTTTAGGTTTATAAAGATTTTGAAAAAATCCTCCCTTTTTTACACTTTTTTGATCAATTTAAGGGTAGATCTATGGTAGAGGGGCTGTATAATAAAAAAATGTTTAAAAAAATTAAAATCCAACCTTCCGACCCTAGACTTTCTGTCCATGTTACCTGAAACAAACCTTTTTTTTATTTGGCCTTATCAATCAATGAGCAATAGTAGTAGAAGTATTTAGATTAGAATTTCAATACAGATTAATAAAAAAAGGAAGATAGATACATTAGATCGATTAGAGTCTTGATTATTACCTTATCGAAACATAGGCTTATGATCCTAATCTTGTGCACAATCTCGTGCAAGAAGGCTACTGATATATATGCACATGAGCTACATTTCATAAACAGGGCCTGGCCCTATGTAATGCAGGATAAATAAATGAAATAAAAAACAAACAAACAATGACAAAAGTCTGGAAACTTTACATACCTTTCACCACCGGCAGTTATTCTGCGTATAACAATACACCAAGGACCCTGGGCTAAAGCAGTCGGTACTTCCACTGCACGAGAATATCTATTTAAGTATACCTTAAATGTCATTTTTATTACTTAAATGTCACATTTAAGTATATTTAAGGTGAAACTTAAATGTCAATTTTTGACATTTAAGTAACTTTTGGCGTACTTAAAAGAACACTTTAAGTCGACATTTAAGTCGAATTTAAGTTGATTTAAGATGATTAAATGACATGGCAAGGTAGTACTTAAAGGCCATTAAATAACATGTCAAGGTCGAGGTCTCCCCCACTAAAAAATGACATTTAAGTACTTATAATGACCTTTAACCCTTTAAGGGCCGCTGCTGCCTCTAGGCAGCATCTAAAATACCCTTGAAAAACCGCTGCTGCCCTAGGGCAGCAAAATATGCTACCCAAGGGCAGCAATACTACTAAATTACAGCTCCTACTATGAAACAAAGAATAAGAATTTTTGAATCAATCCAAAAATATTTAACATGGATATTACGTCCCCTTGTCAGAAAGGTGTAAATTATGTCTCCAATACAACTTATATCACTCCTTAGCCACTGTCCCAGGGAGCACATACTTGTAAAGTTGCATATTCCCATGGCATAGGGCCGGTGGTTAAGTCCCAAATGACATTTTTCAAGGCCAGCAGGGAAAGGGTTAATAGACATTGCCATTTTCTCTGCTTTTTACTTATATGTCATTAAATTTCGTCATTTTATATTGGAATATCTTTTATTGAGGGGGTTATTTCATCAGTTTCATCTTTTTATTCAGAGTTGGGGTGCCTCTAGGGGGTCTGGGGGACCGGCACCCGGCCCCTGGCGGCTGAGGGCGCCTCCTGAGGCACTGGGGGAGCCTTCGGGGAGGCCGGGGAGCCTCTAGGCAGGCCGGGAGAGCCTCCAAGGAGGCCGGGGGAGCCACCAGGGAGGCCGGGGGAGCCCCCAGGGAGGCCGGGGGAGCCCCCAGGGAGGCCGGGGGAGCCCCCAGGGAGGCCGGGGGAGCCCCCAGGGAGGCCGGGGGAGCCCCCAGGGAGGCCGGGGGAGCCCCCAGGGAGGCCGGGGGAGCCCCCAGGGAGGCCGGGGGAGCCCCCAGGGAGGCCGGGGGAGCCCCCAGGGAGGCCGGGGGAGCCCCCAGGGAGGCCGCGGGAGCCCCCAGGGAGGCCGGGGGAGCCCCCAGGGAGGCCGGGGGAGCCCCCAGGGAGGCCGGGGGAGCCCCCAGGGAGGCCGGGGGAGCCCCCAGGGAGGCCGGGGGAGCCCCCAGGGAGGCCGGGGGAGCCCCCAGGGAGGCCGGGGGAGCCCCCAGGGAGGCCGGGGGAGCCCCCAGGGAGGCCGGGGGAGCCCCCAGGGAGGCCGGGGGAGCCCCCAGGGAGGCCGGGGGAGCCCCCAGGGAGGCCGGGGGAGCCCCCAGGGAGGCCGGGGGAGCCCCCAGGGAGGCCGGGGAGCCCCCAGGGAGGCCGGGGGAGCCCCCAGGGAGGCCGGGGGAGCCCCCAGGGAGGCCGGGGAGCCTCCAGTGAGATACTGGGAGAGGTCGATCTGCAAATAAAAGTAAAAGAAATTAATTACATGTTTTTTAGGGGTCGGTTTTTACAATACAAATAGAATTCAAATTCATAATTAATGTATTAGGTTGTTTGATTGGTCATCAGTACAGATAGTCTTCCCCAAGGGACCAGGTATTGTGGTACATGCATGTACAGTTAGATACCCTAAATCTATTGTATATTATTATATTATTGTATCAAAAGTATAGCTTATTGCATTAATCTCTGTATGCACAAACTATGAACAAACATGATAAACACACTGTGTTCATATACCTACCTATAACAGGATGATACTACATGTAATACATGTATATCATGTAACCATGTGTCCTTGGCCATGTCCAACTGTATAATGGTTCAAACTGCCCACTTACTCCTGCTGCTGAATTCCTATTGGCTGTTTATAATGTATGTAGGTCACATGTGTGCTACATGTATGTGGCCTCAGCTTGGTGTAGGCATGGAGGCTTATGTCTATATATGGAAACCGTTATAACACCTCCCATTGTTTACCTGTAGCAGTGTGGCGGTCTGCTAGGGGTGCTTGGGGTGGGGGGGGGGGGGGACAATACCCTCTGTTATAAATATGGGCTTAGATATAACCCCTTATGATATGATATTGAAGAGTTGCTTGAGGAGGGGGGGGGTTACCCCTGCAGAATGCCTCAAAATAATGGATATAATACCGGGGTCAGGTCCCCCTTACTCCCCTGGTCAGTATTATGGGTTGTACCCCTCCAGAAACCCTCAAAATAAGGTATAATACCGGGGTCAGGGTCCCCTTACTCCCCTGGTTAGTATCATGGCTTGTGCCTCTGCAAAAACCCTCAAAATAATGTACAATACCGGGGTCAGGGTCCCCTTACTCCCCTGGTTAGTATCACGGGTTGTACCCCTCCAGAAACCCTCAAAATAATGTATAATACCGGGGTCAGGGTCCCCTTACTGCCCTGGTTAGTATCAAGGGTTGTACCCCTCCAGAAACCCTTAAAATAATGTATAATACCGGGGTCAGGGTCCCCTTACTCCCCTGGTTAGTATCAAGGGTTGTACCCCTCCAGAAACCCTTAAAAGAATGTATAATACCGGGGTCCCCTTACTCCCCTGGTGAGTATCACGGGTTGTACCCCCCGGAAACCCTCAAAAGAATGAATGATGATGGCATGTAATACCACCACCACATTTTAATGCTTAAAAACACTTGCATGCAATTTGCAAATTTACAGAATTTAAGTTTACCACAAATGTACCGGAAATGTCATTCGACATTTACAGAAAATTTAAGTTTACCTTAAATTTACCAGAAATGTCATTTCACATTTTCGGAAAAAAATTAAGTTTACCTTAATTCACCGGAAATGTCATTTGACATTTCAGGAAGATTTAAGATTACCTTAAATTTACCGGAAATGTCATTTGACATTTCAACAAGATTTAAGTTATCCTTAAATTTACCGGAAATGTCATTTGACATTTCGGGAAATTTTAAGTTTACCTTAAATTTACCGGAAATGTCATTTGACATTTCCGGTAAATTTAAGATATCTTATATTTCATGGCAAGCTCCAAACGACATTTCCAGGACATTTCCCGATATTTTGGTAAACTTAAATGTACTTAAATAGGAATTTTCATGCAGTGTTCACAGTCTGCATGTTAGCACTAATAACCTATGGTGTAAGGTCCTATCTATGAACCACATCCCTAACCAAGCATCCAGCGGTTTCCAGGTCAGGCCTATAGGTTATCACCAAATATGGGTCAGATCAAATACCAACTAAGGCCACTCAAAGAAAAAAGTTGTTTCTCACCACCTGGTAGTGATAAATCTGATGAGGTTGTTTTTTTTCTTTTTTTCTAGGAGCTGAAATATATAGGGGAATTATAGGCTTTTTACGCACAATTTTCAAATTGAGGGTAGTTTATTGATCTGCAAAAAATGTTGTGATGCAATCTCACAGTATTACCGACAGTATAAGCTTTAATTTGATACCAAATATGCAAATTTTGTCCACTTTTTAACAGCTTTCTCATTAAAATCTAATTTTTTTTAAACAGTTTGCTGTATTCTGGAGAGTTAAACCATCATGGAGCCAGCTCAAAAGAGTTAAGAATACGCACCATTTGCATTCTAAGAATATGCGCCCTTTGTGCGGAGTTTATGTAGAGGCACGGGTCTTCCTTCCTACTAATTAGTTGTGAACAAGCACACCTGGTCCCTGAGTTAACGCCCCTATTAATCATTTTAGGTTGCATTAACGGTTTAAGATAAAGGAGGTTTCCTCACTCCTAGAAATGGCTAAGAATGCACAAGCACCACCATATAAGTCAGTGCCAATAAAACAGATCACCCCACATTTTCCTATGATAACATTACTTCTCACTTCAAGTATTATATGTATCAAGTATTTATCTAGTGACAAGCATACTGGTAGTATAACTGGTTGGTATAATTCTCATATTGTTAAAAATCCTTGGACCCTAGATACAAATCAAATGTTCTGAATATCATGTAATGTGAAGGTCATGAAATAAACAAACTTCAAACTTCAAACCACAATACAAAGCACAATGGCTTGGATTCACAGCCATGTCTAGTTATAGAATAAGTGTCATGTGGGCATAGTCATGGTTACAAAACCTGGCGTGTGTGTTGGTTTTATGGATGTACATTACTGTCTGATTGTATGCTGACATGATTCTCATTATAACATAACAACCACATATTGTCCCAGCTAGTACGCAGCTGACGGATCAACACACCTACGCCCCCCCCTGCTGTTCCCCCTGCTCCCCTCTGCACCCTACATCCTTCTGATAGCCTGCAAGGCTGCATGTGGCCCTACCATGTTTATTTATAGTCCCCAGGACTATGTATATAGTCCCCAGGACTATGTATATAGTCCCCAGGACTACAATTGTAGCTCCCAGGACTACGGTTGTAGCCTACAGGACTATGATTGTAGTCCCCAGGACTAAAACTTAGTATAGAGCTGCTTACTGCCCCCTTTTCATATCATAAAGTAGGCTGTTCGACGACCTGCTTCTTTTCCTACTCCCGATCTGTCACAGTGCTAAAGAGGCCCGTTTTGTACAGCATTATTTCACCCCTTCTATTAGGCTTATCAGAATGTGGCTTACCTTATTAGAAGGATCCATTATTTCTCTTATGATAATGATAGGAAATATATCTTTATCTAGATATGTTTTATAAGAATTAAATACTTTACATGCAGGTCCTTATGAAAATGTCAGTGATGTGGGCTGGGGAGCACGACTCAGAGGGCATACATGGTGTGCGGTTTTAGGTAAAAGGGGGGGCTAATGTAACGATATCTGTGCCATTTTTGGAGTGTTGATACCAAAGAGAATAGGCTTTCTATATATGCCACTTCTGTGTTATTATCTTTAATATTTTAGTCACAGCTATAGTACCAACTTTACCAACTTTAAATAGCCACACCGACTGTAATAATCACTAGAAGACTCTAGAAGAATGGGAATGAACCATTCATATATTGATATTATCATATAAATTAACATAAACCCTGTATATATAACCGCATTCTCCCGCAAACCATTTTAAAAATATGATATATAGACCCAAAGAGACCGCCTCTGTAGTGTGTACCCAGGCCCGTGGCAGCAGGCCCCGGTGGGTGAGGGTCAGTGCAGCCCCAGTCTGTCCTGCACCCCTGCTGCTACCACTGCCGTGGTTGGGTAAGTGACAGAAAGGGGGCAACCCCCAAATCATAGAGAATGGTTTGTAATCATCCCAATATCCACTGGATTTCAATTTATTATTAGTACCTATACATATATACATAATATCTTTCCTTTAAACCCAATTTTATATCAATATTCCGGGTATTTGTCTTTTTGGTCGAACTACCTACATAAAGGGCCTATGCCTCTGCTTGACAATGAATTCTAAAAGTGCTGAACAAATTAGTGCATAGTCCTGGGGGCTAAATCTGTAGTCGGGGGGACTACAGAGGAAGTCCGTAGGACTGCAGAGGAAGTCCCTAAGACTACAGGTATTAAACTTGTAGTCCTGGGGACTTCTTCTGTAGTCCCCAGGACTACAGAGGAGGTCCTTAGGACTTCAAGTATAAAATATGTAGTCCTGGGGACTAATAAAAAAAGTAGTCCTGGGGACTATAGGCATAGTGCTGAGGACTACTACAACAAGCTGCATACTGCACAAACATATTTTCGCGCAGTTCCAATCAGGAGATCTTTAGCTACATGTCAGTTTTTACGTTTTTTCAATCAGACAATTATTAATGGTTTTACAGCCCAAAACTTGGGTTCTAATATTTTGCCACCGGGCCCCTTCCAACACTGTGTGGTGTGGGGGGGAGGGGGTTATCTGTGAAGTCTATTTTTATCTCTATTATCTCGGCTATTTTACACATTTACTTCCCTTTCCTTTAGATCTGTAAAATAGGTGAGAAAATTGATTTTGAAGTAGACTTCTCAAAGAGAGATAATCCTTGGGGACCTCATACTATCAATGCCGGAATGGGCTCAAGCAGGGCGTGAAACAGCAATCATAAGACGGCAAATATAGAGTGCCATACATCATTGGAAAGCTAATTTTTTGTGCAAAATTTCCGCACACATCATATTTTCGCGCACATACCTATGTGCGCGAAATGCGCGAAAATATGATGTGCACGGAAATTAATACGTTTACAGTAGTCCTAAGGACTACAGAAACAGGCCTACATAGTCCTGGGAACTACATACATAGTCCTGGGGACTACCAACCCCCAATCTCTCGTCCCTAGGACTATGCTTCTATAGTCCCTAGCACTATGTTGCCCTGTCCTATCTACCTCTCTGGTAGTAGCAGTCTTGGGAAGTCCCTAGGACTATGTGGGTAGTCCTCAGGACTACGACAGTAGTCCTCAAGACTACACCTATAGTCCTCAGGACTACACCTGTAGTCCTCTGGACTATGCAGGCCATGCAGCCTATAGATTCATGTATTTAGAAGGCCTGTGCACAATGGTATGGCTTTAGGTCCCTAGGACTACATGTATAGTCCCTGGGACTACATGTATAGTCCCTAGGACTACACATGTAGTCCCCAGGACTATAACTTTAGTCCCCAGAACTATGCCATAGCTTTTGCTGTATAGGCCTACATGAATCCTTAGTGCCCCCCCCCCCTCAAAAGAAATTTGTCCATCTGTCCATGTTTGAGTAGTAGCAGCCAGGAGTGACGTCTCGGCGTCAAGGCGGGAAGGCTGGTACAGTCAACTGCCTCCTAACGACCACCCCTCTAGAGCGACCACCTCACTATTACGACCACTTTTGGAAAGTCCCAACCGTTTTTCCCTTTATTTTGATATAAAAAAATCCCCCTAATGCGACCACCCCTCCAATGCGACCACCCCGCCCTCCGACCACCAAATTTACAGTCACAAATAGTATTTCAATCCCTCTAATAGTATTTCTAATCCCACCAGTATCCACCCACAGGGATTCTATCCTTCTACACCACGACCAATAGGTGTTTGCGGTGACCTCCGTCCTCCGACCACTGTACAAGTGTTTGAGGTGGCCTCTCTCCCTCTTCACTCCGACCAATGGAAGGGTGTTTGACTTGGCCTCTCTTCCTCTTCACTCCGACCACTGTACAGGTGTTTGAGGTGGCCTCTCTCCCTCTTCACTCCGACCAATGGAAGGGTGTTTGACTTGGCCTCTCTTCCTCTTCACCCGACCACTGTACAGGTGAGGAGGGAGGGGGGGTGGAGGGGGGGGACTCTGTCACGCTCCACCCCGACTACTCTCGTTCCCAAATCCTTCCGAAGGAAGGCTCTGGTAACTGCCAAATGTTGGGATTTTGCTGGGTCTGGGCAACTCCTGCTGGTAGCTTGGAACCAGCGAACAGGACCAGGAAATGGAACCAGAAAGGCTGACGGTAAATCTACCTAAAACTACCATCATACATTCTGGTTCCATTTCCTGTTCCTGTTTGCTGGTTCCAGCCTACCAGCAGGGGTTGCCCAGACCCAGCAAAATCCAAAGTTCAAGGTCATTTGGCTGTCCCCAGAGTCTTCCTTCGGAAGGATTTGGGAACGAGAGTACACCCCGACCAGTGGTACTGGCAGGTGTGAGGTGGCCTCTATCCCTCTCCACTCCGACCACTGCACAGGTGAGGAGGGAGGGGGGAGAAAGCTCTGTCGCTCTGTGTCCGACCAGTGGGCAGGTAAGGGGGTGGGGCAGCGTGGGGGGGGGGGGTCTGTCCCTTTACCACTGTGTTGCTCAGTCTCTAATTGTCACTTTACAGCCCTGGTCGCAAGTCCTGCATGCATGCATCATCCCGACCCTCTGGGGAGTGTATCAACCCAGTATGGTCAGCATGATGCTTGAATACAGTACATACACATGGTAAATAATAGTATAAAACATTGCCTAATAATAGTATTTTATAATAGTTGGGAAACAATAATAGATACAATAACTTCCATATAGGCCTGTGCATAACCTTGACTCCTCCCAGTGCGACCACCCCACTATTGCGACCACTTTTGGATAGTCCCAAGGGTGGTCGCAATAGAGGGAGTTGACTGTACTACCCCCTGGTGATCAATACTAGTACTAACTAGTTAGTCCACATCATTATTAATTTAAGTACAAAGAGTTTAGCAGGACAACTCTTCTGTGGTTATTAAATCTATTCAAATATAGATACTGTCCATATGGCTAAATAAAGAAAAGGTGTGTTTCAGGTTACCGGACCCTTCCTAACAGAACAGGGCCGACCCTTGAAATTTTTGTCCAATTTTGAGAAAGTATATTTATTTTGGGGCTAATTCATAGTCAGTTTAATAGTCCACGGATCAACACCATTATTTGGGAGTCAGCACTGAAGTTTGCGAGTACATTTTTCAGACCAATGTTGTTGTTATTTATTTTAAATTTAAACATTTTTTAATTCGACCTACCTTACCTAGATTTTCAAACTACTGTAAATGTAGATATTTTCGCGCTGTACTTATTTTCACAATTTTCATGATTGTTAAAAATGTGCGAAAATATTTACATAGCAAAATTCTATACAGTACGGTCGTACCACTACAATCTTCCAAAATTTTAGCAAAAAGTTATGTACACCAAATTATTACACGACCTAACACTATTGGTACAATCCTGTGTAAGAACACAGTAAGAAAACTGTACCACCTGGAGGTGTGGTACGTTTTTCCATACCACCCCTACGTGTGGTACGGTTTTTAGGCCTCTTAACCAATCAGAAGCCAGCATGTTGGTCACGTGATCTGGCAATGGCGGCGATGTAAACAAAGCAGACGACGATGTGAACAAGGCAAATTAACGATTTAAACAACTAAATTTGCGATGTAAACAACAAGTAAAAGGTAGGGGGGGTAGAAAATTGTCTTCTGGTCGTGTAATAAACATCGGTACATCTGCCTTATGAAGGCAGATGTACCTCTGTTTGGTACGGGGCAGACGTGAACCCATCATACAATACTGGCTATGTATCTACATTTACAGTATGTAACCGTATGTAACACACCTTCTTTTTGTTTTGGCCTAAGCTGGCACCACATCCGGGCACTGACCTAGGGTTATGTGCTCATTCTCTGATCTGAGGATTGGTAAGGGCCGAGTTATTTATTGCCAGCTGGGGGGGGGGGGGCGGGCTCTGTGGACATAAGGGGGGGGAGGTCAAATGAAAAACATGCCTCAGTGAAAACCTGAAGGCAGTTGGGGGCTTGAGATTACTTTCGGCTAACTGGTGGGAGGGCGGAATAGAAATTGCTGTTTTGGGTAAAATCCACTAAGCCCCCCAAATAGTGATAAATGACTAGGACCTAATTGTCTGTAGACAAAATATGGAGAAGTCATATTGTAGGAATAGGCATGTAAAATAGATGTCTTTTCATGAAATCTGTCATCTGATTTATGCCATGTATTATAACCATAATTTCTTTTTTTTATTAAACCTACCTAACACAATGTTTTAGTAATTGCACTTGCTTACATCTTTATATCACATTTATCGCATCTTTCAACATGTCTCATATCCTCCAAATCAGGTCCTAGAAATATCATTATGTCATATTGAAAAGATGTCTAAAGAACCACATTGAAACAATTTACTTATAGGACATTATGAGGCCATTGATATGATGTAACCAAATGTAGTAAATATTCTGTGAGAAAGGATGTACACATAATGTTGTTTACTACAACTTTGGCTAGCTGGGGTTACTTTGACCCAAGTGCTGGGTTCCTTGGTACAACTTGGGGTCAAATGTCACATTCCCTAATCACTGGTTAGGGTACAACACTGAGAACAAAGTGGACAAATGGATGTGAATGAGATCCATTACCCTGTTTGGCCAGGTGCCATTTTGTGATGCTGTCCCAAAACTAGGCATGTATGTTACTGGTGATAATGTGGGTAAATTGCCTCATATTTACATTCACCCGGTGCTATTACTTACTGGACAGGCGCATAGTCAAGATCTTATTTTATGACATCATAAGGTCCTTCCCAGTAAACACCTTCCCATGTAATCCAACATAGCGCAGAGGCTTCTCTAGGTAGTTTTCCAACCAAAGGTTTGAGATGAATTCGATATTATCCAAATGAACCATATACAATTGAATATTCATGTATAAAGGACAGTAGATGAAAGTATTGCACATTTGTGTGTGCATTGTGGCACTTTACTGAGCAGACACCACATTGGTGGTAATGGAAAAAGTACAAAGCCTCTCTGCAGCCAAAACTATGCAACACATCTATACATACTGTCAGGCTGTTCAAGAATATACTACTTAGAATGAAATGAGATTGAAAATTATGGTAGTTGGTGTAAATTTGTCTGCAAGATCACACAAGTTTTTGTCTGAATCCCACTATTCAGAGCTATATGTAATGTGTCTAGACTCCAGTTGAACGTAGATTTACATCTAAACAATGTAAATCAGACCTGCAGGTTAGGGATTGGTAAATAAACCTTAACATTTTGATTACGTAGTTCAGGCCACGAATTAATGTATATTTATGTTTGACCTACATAGTTTACTGGGTTCCTATAAAAGTCACATTCCACTTTCCCTCAAAAGTATCAATAATACATACAAGCATATGGAATAATATTAGTTTTTTTTAAACCATGCAGAGTCAGGAGTCTATAATGTTGAACGAAATGGATTCAAATTCTTTTCCTCTGGATATGATATGCGGCAGGTACCATCAATAATCCGGCTAGTATAAAAAACCCACCAGCTAGAAAGAAGGAGCTAGCATAGACTCCCGTAGACAAATAGAGCCAAGCTGGAATAACAATGCACACATTTAGTACAGGCCCATAAGTTAGTGAGTCAGTGATAAGTAACTAACCAAGCCAGGAAATATTTATGATGAGGGTCATTTTTTTCCTTTAGTGGGGACCAAATGAGAAAGGAAAAGCCAACTTGCTGACCTAATTTCACATTTTAATAATTTAGACATTCAGGGTCAGCATTCACGTACATCGTTTCTCTTTTGACACTGGATTTGATCCCAAATATCCTCATGAATTTTGTGACATACAAGCTGATGATATACAAGGTTCTTTTGGAGTGGCCTTAACAACAACAATGACATCCTACCTGCTATAGGAGCTCCCAGTGCATACCCTGGTACACATACCACGTTGTACAGCCCATACGCTACACCGACCTGGGACGGGGGCAGATGCTCCATGATGATCACTGGCGATAGCACACTATGTGCTGAAAGCAGGACATGAAACATTCCTGCATATACATACAACATCCATAACTGTTCGGTGAAGGGTAGGCACAATGTGAATATACCATTGATGAAGGTGGCTAGACCAATGAATGCTGCTGTGTTGGCATTAATGACTTGGGCTAAGATGCCTGTCAGGGGTCTGGTTATTGTAGCACTAATTCCAAACAACATGTATAACCTAACGGCATCTTTATGGGAAAATCCCTTGGTTAACACATAGTTCCCAAAGTGTGTTATTATGATGGATACTGCAAAAATCTCTACAAATGTTAATGCCAATAAGCAGAGGTATGGAAGAGATTTAAAAATCAACAGAAATTGCCTCGTTTTGTTTTCTACGGCTTGGCTTTTGACATCGCTTGCACCATTTTCCTGCATGTGTAACTGATGTGTACACTTGTCAATGTTTATTTCATCATCAATTGGTGCATTTTGGATGCACATGGCATCATCTATCTTGTGGGTATCTGTTGCAAATGGTATGAACAGAGAAGAAAACACCATCATGTGAGCGTTTATCCCGGCCATTAGGAGAATCGCTCCCCTCCATCCATAGACGCCCTCCAGATATGTCAGAATGGGCGGGAAAACAAAGGATCCAAGTCCTATACCACTTGCCGCCAGGCCAAGGGCTGTCCTCTTGTGCCTCTTAAAGTAAGGGTCTAAAATTGTAAAACTGCAGTTGTAAACTGTCCCAATCCCGATCCCGGCAAGCAAACCATAATTGAGGTACAAATGGTAAACCTGAGAAAAAAAACATAAGATCATCAAGTACATGTAATCCACATTGTGAATGAGTGGGGGTTGAATCTTTTGGCTGTGTAGGAGACAGTATGTCTTTTAATTCCTAAGGGTTTATGGTTGTATCATAAGATTACCATGAATATAAAATGTCTAAACAGTGACTTCAACACTAACTAATGCAGATTGCTCTTTTATCAAGCATATCACATCATTTACCTGAGTGGAAAAAGCAGCACTAGCGATTCCAGCTGCAGCCAAAACTGCACCAACTATGGACACACGTCTTTCTCCAAATCTCTCACCAAGCAAGCCAGCAAAGGGACCTAGAATGTGTATGAATCAACCCATGTAAATAGCCCTGGTGAGTTTTATGCATCATGGCTGTCAACTAGAGCAAGATGCATGAATGCAGCCATGGTCTGCAGACTATCCAGGCATCATGGGTACAAAAGCATAGAGCATTTATGTGCTAGTCATTTTATTGAAAAGATATCTTATTCTCAAGCTATAATTCACAAATTAGGAATTGCTAATGAATCATTCATTCAATACCATATTAGAGTAATATGGGTCAATACACAAAATGTGATGGCTATTATAATGAGTTCATAGCTCAGATTATAACAGTCCATGGGAAAACCAGCCTCATGCACAAAGTGCATACAGTTTGTTTTGCATTGGAGTGTCATTTTATTGCCAACTCAACCTTACCCTTCAAATTCTCAAGTGGTCAATTGACATCACTGTTCAAGTTACTATTTCTGGCTCCTAATTGAACTATGAAAGACAATACACATATACGTACATACAACATGTATTGCAACAATGTTGATTGAGGTGATCAGGGCCACCTGACTGTCTGTAGCATTCAGACATCTTTTGAACATGAGGTAGAAGATGCCAGAGGCGTACAGAAACCCTCCGAACATTAGGATGTTCAGGAACGAGGCTACACACAACAGCCACGCAAACACACCGTCCTGCACAGGCGTCTTCATGATGAGGTTCGGAGAGGCTGGCACCTGGAAGTAAGATAATCTAATGGCTGTGTCTCACCATATCTATACAAGTTGAAGCTCTACAGGTTAAGTCCCAACACTGAAAGGAGCAACGTCCCTCCATTGAGGGACGTCCCTCAATTGAGGTATGGTTACGTAAGAGTTTAAGGGCCGTTGCCACCCCCCCCCCTACCTGTGCACTAGGACTGACCCCTCAACATGTCAGTCTATGCAAATTCCGGGGCTTATTGTTCATCCCACATTGTGATTAAACATACAGGGTTATTATATACACACAGGCGCATATCCCAGACTACCCCCGCCCTTTCTATGATAACTAGTTTAGAAGTTATGGTTGAGTATGGGTGCCACCAGTTTATATCTGTTTTCTCAGTAATGAAAGGACTTATGAGAATTATCCCAACATACATTTAACATGTATTTAACACCCTCTATGATATGGGTAATGTCAATTTAATTAGATGGGGGACTAACTTAGCAAATGGAATTATGTTAGACAAGACACCACACTTTTTTATTTAGTGTATGGTGTTCATTCAATTAAGTAAGGCCTTAATTGCTCAATTTTAAATATGAAAACACTGGTTGTAAGAGAAAATCAAACTCTTTACAATGGAGATACCAATTATAATTAAATTTGAAATTAAAATATAGTAATTTGAAATCTAAAACTCCAGGGGTCAGTTGAAGGGCGTTGCTCAATCGAGGTATGGGGTTCCTTTGAGGTACATCCTTCATTTGAGGGTAGTCTCAAACCTGCTCTATGACTGACGTACCTCTATGACCGGCAGAGCTAAAAGTTATTTAGAGCATATCTACATGAAAATGTAATAATTTCATTTAACCATGTCCTAGAAAGTAATAAACCTTATCTTCTTAACCAATTTTTTCTTATAGTTAGTTACAGTGAACCGGGCTACCTGGTCATCGAGATTTGGTGAGACACAGCCATAAAAGCTAGATTCTAAACTTCTTAACAATAAGTGCAGCTCTGACCTCAGACTCAAATGACCAAGGTTACAAGGCTTTACCATGGATGACATGGGCCTTGTGACGAGAGCACTTAGGCCCAAATTGGAGAAAATCTCAAGATTTGTGTCGCCATTATCGCACAAAAACACATAAAAACTACTGACTTAGTCAGTTGTGAAAAGAAATAATGGGGGTCCAAAGTGGAAATCCTTTATCAATCAATGAGCAATAGTAGTAGAAGTATATAGATTAGAATTTCAATACAGATTAATGAAAAAAGGGGATAGATACATTAGGTCCATTAGCGTCTTAGGTCCCATTACCTTATCGTAGGGCAAGTACCATGTGCATGGCCTATGACAAACAGAGCCCATGGACCCTAATATGTGCACAATCTCATGCAAGATGGATTTTGATATGTACCATAGATTCCCGCATACTACCCGCACCTTGCGTATAACCCGCCCCCGACTTTGAGAGAATCCTATAACCCGCATTAGGGGTTTGAGTGCTCCCTGGGAAAAACCCTCGTATTACCCGCACCTAGTGTTTTGACCTATCACCCACACCTATGGCCCAGCAGCCATGTGCTTATAGTTACCTGTATACATGCACTTCGGGGCCGGGGGGGAGGTTGAAGGTGTGACTGCCAAAGATGCTACCCTAGCGTACTTCCCGTGGGTAGAAGGGGGGGGGGGGGGGGGGGTTGGGAGGGAGGTGTGACAGCTATAGATGCTACCCTGCTCTACCTGTAGTGGGTAGGGGTGTGGAAGGTGTGAGCGCTAAAGTTGCATGTACATGTATTACCTACTGGTAGGTCTATTTAAGATATTTTTGAAATTGACAAAAAAAACACCCTTGTACAACCCGCACCTAGACTTTGACAGAATCGTATTACCTGCACTGGCGATTTGGTTCACGTACAACCCGCAGGTAGTACGCGGGAATTTACGGTATATATGCACATGAGCTGCATTTCGTAAACAGGGCCTGGCCCTATGTAATGCAGGATAAATAAATGAAATAACAAACAAACAAACAATGACAAAAGTCTGGAAACTTTACATACCTTCCACCACCCGCAGTTGTTCTGTGTATAACAATACACCAAGGACCCTGGGCTAAAGCGGACTGTATGGTGTAAGGTCTACCCACATCCCTAAGGCCACTCCAAAAAATATCCTTGTTTCTCATCACTAAGCCATGACAAATATGATGAGGGCGTTTATTTGTTTGTTTTCCTTTTTTGTTTTTTACTGAAGACCAAAATAGGTAGGGGGATCTAGGCTCTCAGCAAACTTTACATTCATATTTTCATGATTAAAGAATATATAGTCTACAAAAACTTTAAATATGTATTTCCTCTAGCCCACTGTATTCGTGCCCCTGTTAGCTTCAATTTGATACCAAATATGTCCATATTTGTCTATTATTATCAGTTTTTCCCTTAACTTTTCCCACAATTTTGATGACGCGCGCAGTGATGAGAAACAAGGATATTATTTGGAGTGGCCTAACCCAGTATCCAGAGCCAGGTCAGGCCTAAAGGTTATCAACAAAGTCAGGTCAAATACCAACTCATGTTGCTGGTACTTAGGCCAAACAAAAAAAAAAGGTTGTGTTCAGGTAACCCGACCTACCCTATCGTTTCGACCCGACCCTAATCTCTTTTTATCTATTTATTTTATATGTATCTTGGTGTAGGGTACCTAATGACCCATGGACCCATCAGATTTATCACATGTTGTGGGATAAGAGGGGAGGAAAGTCACATTGTTGTGTCACTTTGTGTAGCAGAAAGTGGCAACATTCAGGAATTGAAAATACATACATGTACCTTAATTAGACTATTTAGTGGGTTTTTATATGGATAGTGGGGGGTATTAGTTACAATTAACATGATTATTAGCAGTGTGAAATATACCCACTGTAAGCATGTTGCGAATCAAAAGTACCCTTCCTTAACCTTACCTCATCATCTCAAAAAGAAAATTCTAAAAAAAGAAGTTTGACCTATCTACCCTATTTTTTTTGGCCATGTTACCTGGACATGACTTATTTTTTTGTACGGCCTTAGATGAACCTAGGTGCACTCTAGATACTGTAAACATAAATAGTTTCTATTTATAGGGTCTCTGCTGCTAGTGACACTCTACTCCCTACTGTAGGCATAGTAACCACCCAGTAAACACAATTACGTTGGTCAGACGTAAATCAACGTTGCTTTTTGGTCTGAACTATGTAATTTCGGAAGGTTTATCAACGTTAGAACGTTAAGGGTTATTTACCAATCTCAAACCTACAGGTCTGACTTACGTAGCTCAGACGTAAATCTACGTCCAACTTTGTAAACACATTAACATAATATTACATAGTGGGATTCAGACAAAGATATCACAGACACATTTACATTAACAGACAATATTTATAGTTTAACTGAACAGCCTGACAGTATAGATCTATTGCATAGTTTTGGCTGCAGAGAGGCTTTGTAATTCTTCCATTACCACCAATGTGGTGTCTGCCCAGTAAAGTGCTTTAATGTGCATATCAATGCTTAATTTTTTAACCTGCTGTCAATAATACATAATTATCAAATTGTATATGGTTCATTTGCATAACATTTAATTCATAATTAATGAGAAATTACTGTGTGAATGTGGTAGATTCTTTAAAGAGCTTTCATATTCTCTCCACAGTTGAAAGTGCTGCCACCTAGTGTGAAACTGAGAAGTTGTATACCCAATTGAAGTTGAAAATTACGTAGTTTAATGTAGATCTACATAGATTTGTTACGTAAATTTACGTCCGAATGAGGTAGAAAAACGTAAATCAGACTTCTACGTCTGTTGAACGTAAATAAACCTTCATGTTTTGACGTCTACAAACCTTCCAAATTTACCAATCTCAAACCTTTGGTTGAAAAACTACCTAGAGAAACCTCAGAGCTACGTTGGAATTACGTAGGGTGTTTACTGGGCAGGGGGTGGTGAACACCGTTCACATGTACCGTAAAACCTAGCGTATAAGCCTACCTCGCGTATAAGCTGCACCCTGACTCTGTGCCAATCCTGTAAGCTGCATCAGTGATCTGACTTGCATACTAGCCAGGGCCTGTATGCGAGGTTTTAACGGTAGTGGTGGATATATGAATGAAAGGGCACAAGCCTTTCTCTGCACATTACCGTAATACTACTTCCAAGTGACGGTCATAAAATGAACGAGTCAAAAACTCGTCTAAGTGACAAGGAAGCGGGTCTTCTAGCTGGAGATAAAAGACCCACTTGGCATGTGCCAGCCCAAAACCCGACATTTGCCAGCTCCAGATTTTATTTGTGGGATGGTAACCTGATAGGTTAGACAACTTTTGACTCGTTCATTTTATGATAGTCACTTTGACGAGGATTTACCCTTCTCTCCCAAAGCCAGAAATGATCTACTATCAACAAGCTTCTCTGGGGCATAATTCATGTATAATTGGAAATGTAAAAATTGTATATGATCTGTAACTTCTCACCCTTAACTTTGATGAATTTTATAAGCTTCAGAGAGGGTTTGGCAATTGCTAATCTAGTACTGTAATATACTTATGTAGTAACTCTAGTTTACACTAAGTGTTGCTAGATCATATTATCATTAACCCATGTTCATTAAGAAAAGGCAGATGTACCGTAAAACCCCGCCTTTAAGACGACCCCGCCTTTAAGACGACCCCTCAACTTGAGAGAAAAATTTGTCTTGTACAAAAATGATATGACAATTAGTTAAACCCCGCCTTTAAGACGACCCCCGACTTTGGGGGTCTTGCCAAACCCCAGACCCCCTTAAATTCACTCAAATCACAGCTTTTCAAAACAATTTTCCCGTGATCTTCTTATAGGTTACATGACATTCCATGTAACCTTGAAAAAAAATGAAAAAAAGTTGATAAATGCTACCAATTCGTTGATGTACTTTTTTCATTTTTTTCTATTTTTCCAAAATCAAAATTGTCAAAACCCCGCCTTTAAGACGACCCCCCTCTTTGGGAAAAAAATCCGTCTTGTAGGAAAAATAAATCCCAAAATAAATTCGTCTTAAAGGCGGGGTTTTACAGTAGTCTCTATTCAATCATGGTAGATGGTGATTATACACAAGGTGTACAGGAGGCTCAGCAAAGGCTACACTGTGTGTAGATAGATGGCGATTACACAAGGTGTATGGCAAAGTGGTAGACCCCAGTCTATACGAAAAAATTTCACCTTGCAGGACATTTGGGTCTGCAGATTTGTTATTCAGCAGGCCCGGCTAAATGTTTGCAGGCCCGGATACCCGGAGGAAATGATTGTATTAAAAGATTTATCACAAAGCTAGAATTTACATAGGAAGTGATGGTGAATAGAGGTTACTGATATATTCAAATCATTTTGATGATTACAATTGTATAATTTTGGGTAACTTTCTACGAAATATCCAGGCTTTCTAGTTTACTCTCTAGAAACCTTAATAATGGTCCGATTTACAAGCCGTAAAAACTGGCATGTAGACAAGGATTATAGCCAGCCAGTATAAGATTTTCTGCCGGTCCAGCAGGCTTTTAGACGGCTATAGCCGGTGTCCGGCAGGTTTTCATTTAGACTGCAGACCCTGACTACATTGTAGTGTGGAGATGTTAGTAGGTGTCACCCAAGGTCTGCCCAGTCCCAGAAGGTAACACCTGAAGACCAAGACCTGGCTGGGGAGTTCTGGGGGTGTAGTAACACAGTGTGGTGTTGTCCAAACTTTATTGGTCTACATTTGACAGTTGGTATGTAAACAAGGCATCAAATTAATCCTTGGAGTGTATACTAATTGATTCTAGCAGTATTTAGGACGGGATTTGATGTTAGATAGGCCTACTTAGGCGAAATTTAATTATGGATATATCCCAAATTTGTCACTGGAGAACTAGGGAAATTGGCTATGGCCACAACAAAAGGGCTGTACAAAATATGAAGTCATTATGTACCATATGCCACAGCCCTAGATATTTGGAATAAAAGGTACATGGGTGCACTATCAGAAGATACCAGGGGCTAAGCTCCACAGACAGCATGGGTACTTCATTTTGGCACATATGCTCTATAGGTCTATAGTGCGAAATATTTAGAGTATTGCAACCTCTACAGGTTGAATGGGATATTTTATCTAATCCCACTAAAATATGTTTTTTCTGCTTGGCCTAAGTTAGACTAAGATTAAGGCCAAAAAAGTTGGGCTAAAATTAAGGCCAAAAACTGTGTAAAATCTGCTGGGACAAGTGAGAAATCATTGAAACTCATGTTGTGGCTATTCAGGCCTCTGAGCAGTCTCCGACAAATTTACTGGTTAGAAAGCGTAATCGTGGTATCCCTCTCTAGGGCCCAATAGACACTCAAAACTATATTATTCCGGGTGGAAACCATATAAGTTTTACTTTTCCTATGTATTTTCATCCATTGATATCAACTTTGGTGCTCTATGGGAAGCTGTTTAATACATTTTATATATAGGCTACTTTTTTTACTCAGAGGTACGCAACCAATCAACATCTGTTGGCATGTGAAAAACTGGCATTAAGGCTACCAAGCCCAATTAATTTGATGGCTTATGTAATACTAAAGAACTAATTTCCCCATATATAAGGCGGGTCCTGTTTATGAGCCTGACCTGTGTATAAGCTTGGGGAAAAGGTGAATTAGTGTTCTAGGCCCCACTAGTGGAGTCCTTTTCACAAGTATCACTCCTGGAAATGATGGGAATGTCCTTGGAATTTGACACGAGAAATCTCATGTGTAACTCCTCGCAAAAGCTGTCCATATTTTCTTTGGCTTCAATCTTGCACATTCTTTGTAGGGATCAAAAGTCATTACCTGACAATGTCCCTATTGAGATCCAGTTTGCAGTATCTGCTTATTATATATAACACTTGTTTCATCCCTCAAATTGAAGGATCAGATAAGGCTCTGAATAAAATCCAATTGTCAGGCATGGTACAATGGATTATTAACCACTGAATGGCTTTGATAAAGTAGTAAAGGTGTGGTACGTGTACATGCAGTCCAATGTAACATATTTAATTTACAATCACTCTTTTGGACCAATCATAGATGTGGTTATCCTCTTTTCGTGCGGATGTAGTGCGCTGCAGGTGCCATTGTGAGTCCAGACAGCAGGATAATACCTCCAGCCAGGTAGAAGGTGTGGGCATACACCTGTGTGTAATCATACAACCAGGCTGGAAGAATACCAGCATATTTATGACTATATGTAGTTATGTAGACATTTATTGAAAAAAAAGTATTGATGTCAAGGAAACAAGTATAAAGTGGTATCATACCTGCATATTTCTGTTAGGTTGGGCACAATGAACACAAAGCTTACACAGGAGAAAATTCTTAGATATGATGAGAATATTATTATTCATTACTGATTACTGTTTACCATACATCATTTAAACTGAATTCAGCATTTAGCATTGTCAAAACAAATGCAAATGTCTGTATATTTCTGAAAGTGAGGAGCATTTTAATATTGAGATTCAAATTGAGCTCCTTTATGGGTTGCATAGTGCATTAACATGCACGTGTCATCATGATGCATTCATGCAGCCCTAGTGAGTATACTCACCAGCACTGCAGTCACGTATCATGCTAACACATTGGCATTTCATTAACCCTGTATGGTCGGCATGATGCTTGAATGCAGCCGTGATGGATTACCTAAATACTAACCCAGCTAATATGTTATTTTACATCAAAATAACATTTTTAACATTATATAACATTATGCCATGATAAGGAGCTATAGAGAAATATTATATAAGGGTTGTTTTTTGTTTACTGGGTAAAGCCTCACCTCCCATTGGAGCTCCTAGTACAAATCCTGGTACAGCCAAGAAGATGTATACACCATACCCAGTAGCCACCTGAGCCTTAGTCACATGCTCCATGATGATAGTTGCTCCCAGACCAAGGTAAGGCCCAGCCAGAAGCTGGTATAAAACAGCATACACATGCAGCATCCAAAGTGACTTCATGAAGGGGAGACACAGGGTCAGCATACCTGTAACAAGAAGATAAAGAGCATCAGGTTTAAGACTAAACTTGTTCAATGCGCCATACTGGCACAGAATGACACTTGCAAACACAACTATGACATTGAACATGGACAAACAGGAACCTGAACTGGAACCATAATGTAAGATTAGAGAACTACCATCATACATTTTGGTTCCTGTTAACCAGCAATGATATCTCAAAACCAGCAAAATCAAAGTTCACGGTCGGAGTTACCAGCACCAGGTCAAAGACTTTCAACTTGTTTTGATGTGATAAGACGCTGTGGAACAGGTAATGGAGAACAAGTGCATAATTCAAAATACTGAATCTCAGAAATGTGAATGCGAGATATCTCTGTTTTAAAGGACCTACAACATAGCTAGGGTTGTACAACTGTTTCCTTCTACATACCGTTGAGTAGGGCGGTCAGCATTATAAACATGGCCGTGTTGGCATGGGTGAATTCTGCAATTATTCCTGCCAGTGGACGTGCGACTGTGGCACTGACTCCCAAGGTCATGTACAGCTTAACAACATCTTCACTGGTAAACTGCAGAGTTAGCAAATAACTGCCAAAGTGAGTCGCAATGATTGATATCGAAAAGACAAAAATCAGGTTACAAGTGCTCAGACAGACAAACGGTATGGCTGTAAAAAGGGATAGCATTTCTACAGCTTTTCTTTTGATATTTCCCTCTACATGTAACACAGCATTCAGTTCTTTTGTGGTTCCATTTTCAGAATATTTCTCCTCATCCTTAAATATAACAGTGTCACGAACTTGAGGATTTTGTTTCTGCCCTAATCCAAATGGTGTTAGCAGGGAACAAGTCACCATCATGTGAGCATTAATCCCAGCCAGGAGAAGAATCGCTCCTCTCCAGCCGTACACATCCTCCAGAAATGTCAACACGGGTGGTATAATAAAGGATCCGACCCCAAAACCAGACAAGGCTATGCTGCATGCTGTTCTCTTGTACTTGTAGAAATACGGATCTAGTGCCGTAATGTTGATGACCAAAAAGACTCCTTGTCCAACTCCAGCGATGAAACCATAGGTTATGTAGAGATGAGAGATCTGGAAAAAAACATTCTTGCTATTATTTTAATACTGGCCTAACCTCTTGACTACCATACTATGGTGAAAATGCACCTGTGAGCTCTTCAAGTTGAGCTGGTGTTAACCACCCCTGCTAATACAATGCAACACTTATTCAAGACCAAGTGTTTAATACAAATTTGGAAATCCACTCCCCCAACCTTTATTTAAGAGAGCTGCATCGTCGTGATGGTATTGTAATACAATATCAGTACTGATGGATCCCAGTAAGCTTCAACTTTCTTTTAATGTAATCTTTATTCTGGAGTAATCAGGCTAGGTTCCTGCTTAAAAATAGTGGTACCTATATTCTCCTGGCTCCAGAGGACCTCATTTAAAGATTTAATTACAGGCAATATAGGCATGTACTAAGCAGTGACATAATCTAGTACATTTTAATGATAATAACAAAATGTAAACATCCAAAATATTGTATGTTGGTAATAGGGTCACAAGGTAACTTTGACTATGACACTGATAGCTTCCTTACCTGAGTGGAGAAGGCACTACATGCCAGTCCGGCTGTTGATATAACACCAGCTCCTAGCACAACAAAACGACTGCCAAAACGCTCACATAGTATACCCACAAATGGACCTGGATAACACGTGGAACATCAGGCTATGGTTCTAAGTCTATGATTGGGTAAAATCTATGACCCGCATGAAAGAAAACTGCTTATTTAGGGCAGATGTACATAGAAATGGCCTGGCAAGTTAATGCATGATAAGTTCCTGGTACTAATTTATTTATATTTTTTTGCAGGTCATAGATTGCACTCGTCTTAGACTTTCAACTTGTATCGATTTGGTGAATCATGGTCTTCTGAGCGCATGGTGGTTAAAATCAAGCATTTTTTGGGGGTGCACAGGAGAATTCAGAATTTGAGAAAAAGCAGACAAAACAACTTAGATCTCTACTTACAGATAGCATGCATCACACCAATGTTGATTGAAGTTATCAGGGCTACTTCACTGTCTGTTGCCTCCATTGAGTCCTTGAACATCAGATAAAACATCCCCGAGGCAAAGACAAAGCCTCCTATGATAACGTGATTCAGGAAGGACATTGTACACAACAGCCAGGCAAACACCCCATCCTGAGTTGATGCTGCCATCCTCTGAAAATTGAACAGAAATGAGGGCTCTAGTTTACATGATAGTTTAACATGACCAATACAAAAAAAACTCCCAGTGGGAATTATGTCATACTCATTAGAGTAGGGACGTCCGGTGGTTTTTGTTTTACAAGAAAATACATAATATAATCAGGGAATCCAGTGAAGGAGACTCTGAGAAGTCCATTTCCACAACCTAGAAGAAAATACTGTAAAGAGCAAAAGCAGTTTAAAGGTGTATTTTCAAAACCCTAATCTGCCAAGTAGATTATAGTATAATCAGTGGCACTTCCAGGTCAGTCATGCATGACAGTCAGCAGTGGGGTACATTGGGTTTCATGACAACTGCTTATCCATTTGATATCTCATGGATGGGCTTCCCTAACTACATACCTTTCATTAAATATTCTCAAGAATTATGAGCCGTAATGAAAGGTTTGTAGCTATTAAAGCCCCTCTATGAGAGATCACATTGATCAATAGTCGTTATGAACCACTATGCACTCCACTGTTGAAAAAAGTAGTTATTTAATTTTCCTATGAAAACTTATTTTTATATGTCTAATATCATGAATCTATATTTTACCTTGCACATTGCAATTTATGAAAATCATACGCTCCTTAATAATACCTACTTCTTCCCTGTAGACTGAGAGGACATAAATCTCTTTTCTTGCATAGAATCTCTCCTATTCATCTAATTCTAAGGAGCCTTGGTGTAAAATGACCGCATGTCAATTTTACTTGTTCCTATGGTCTAAGTATTGATTCATATATATTGTCGATATATTATTGTCTGAATAATCTTGTTTTGAGGTTAGACTTATAGAAAGAACACTGTTAGCAATGTACATCAGTAGTATAGTATGTATCGGAACGGGACTATAGTTAACTACTGTTTATTACTCAATCGACCTGCAGCCAATCAGAGGCCTCCATTTGGTCACGTGACCGGAAGTGACCTACTTAGGGGATTAGTGGTGACGTCACGTGACCTAGTTAGCCAATCAGAGGCCGCCATTTGGTCACGTGACCGGAAGTGACGTCATATGACCTACTTATGGACCGGAAGTGACGTCATATGACCTACTTAGGGGACCGGAAGTGACGTCATATGACCTAATTTAGGATCACGTGACCGGAAGTGACCTGATGAGTCACGTGACCGGAAGTGACGTCACATGACCTAATGGCCAACCGGAAGTGAGTGACCTCATTGAGGATCACGTGACCGGAAGTGACCTGATTGACCACGTGATCGGAAGAAGAAGAAGAAGAAGAAGAAGAAGTTTTTTGTTTAGGAAGTGAGGGTCTTTAGGATCACGTGACTGGAAGCGACGTCGTCACATGAGTGACGCTTTAAGAGACTGCACGACTTACTAGTAAAAGAAGACGTATGAAAATAAAAACACAACAATAATTTATTTTATTTTTTTTATTTATTTTTTTTCAATCTTGATAAACACTCTATTTTTGAAAAGATGCACTCAATCAAGCAATAACACGCTTATTTTTTTTTTTCATATCTCTAAAGGACTCGTTGTCACACCGTCAGAATGCACGCGACGCTTATAATACAAGTAGCGCACGCCGTCTTTCTCTATGGTGTAGGTGACCATTTTGTTTCGCACCACTTTGAAATTTCTATTTACAGCAATGAGAGTTTTTCGTTGGCGAAGAACATCCAAGAAGTCGTCTGGTTCCTGAGGGTTTTGTTTCTTCTGTACGCCTTTTGCACTCCATTTTTTGGATTATCTTTCACCGGTGTCGCTGACTCGATCGTAGCAAATGTAAGTCTTAGGGTTGAGACTTAGGATCCCGTCACCTTCCCACTCCGCTTTCATGAGCCCCGAAGTTCTCAGATCGTGAAGGTACCGTCTCTCACAACATCCGCCGGGCGGCGGACACCATTCTCGCACTCCTTCCGTTTTTGTCTTCACGAAAAGCTCTAAGTGATCGTCGCACACCGCTGTCGGAAGCCACTTTCGTTTCTCTCTGAAGTACGTCTCTCTCAGGCGAGGTTTGACTAGGTCATCCAACGTGTCACCGCTGAGAGCCATGTAAAGACTGTCGGTGTCCATTTGACAAAGGGCATAATCGCGCCGATCGACGAATCTATCCAAGAAGTCGTATGTGAACTCTAACATTTTCAACTTCGCGTACTGGTATACCATGAACCCTATTTGAATAGGGAGGTTGTTCTTGACTGTTTTCGGTTGTAGTTCGACTTCAAACAGATCGGAACTCAACTCGGACGCCTTTTTGAAGCGCCACGAATTGGCCAATAGTTCGAACTTCCGACTGTCAGTGTATCTCACCGCCGTGTGTTTTTCTTTGTTGCAGATTGTTTTACCGTACGTAGCGTTTCCCATTAACTTGTAACAGTCTGACAGAATTTTCTCGTTCTCGTTCACGTCGCCACGTCTTCGCGCCGCCGTTACTTCGTCCGCGAAACCGGCAAAGGAGCGTTTAGGTAGGTATTCTACGACCAGCTGCACTTTGGTGACTATCAAACCGTGCTCTAAATACCACTTGAGAAGCGGCGTTCCCAAGAGAATATTTTTTCCGTGGTAACTCCCTATCAGACATCTCTGAGGCGTGTTCAACAGCTTTTCTTCCTGCGCAAAGTCTGACATGTGAGGTCCTATGTCTGATTTTGAAACGGTCACGTTCTTGAAAACGGGGGTCATTTCTTCGAAGTAGTCTCGTAGGTGAGGCGGCGTAGTGATGTCCACTTGAACTAAACCGAACATTTTCCCGTCTTTCACAGCGGAAAGGATGTCGCTCTCGCTCATCGCGTTTCGAGACACTTTCAAAGCGTCAACCTTCCAGCGTTGTTGGGAGGCCTTAACCTGCTCATCTCGACGCTTCATCTCTCTCCATTCGCACTCCCACACGACGACCAGCTTGTAACCTAGCGCTTTCAAGTACGCGCTTACTCTAGTCGTTCTGTCGCGTCTCTCCTCCCTCAGTGAAGCGCACTGATATCGGTGCGACGGTATGCACTCGTGAGCGTGGAACCAACACCCGTGAAACTGGAAAACCGTATTAGAGGCCGCGTGAAACCCGTCCACGCGAATTCTCCGACAGCCTACAACCATCTCGCCGCCGTTCAAAGCGTGGCGCAGTTTCACGTCGCGGTCGTGCTCTACGAAGCGTAACCACTCCAAAGCGCTGTGAGAGTTTCTTTGCCTAATTTCGGGCTTGAACTCGGTCTCAGGTCGTCTCACCGCGTAATAGCCCGTGCAGTGCGCTTCGCTCATGCAGCGCAAGTACAGAGAGTTAGCGTCTAGTCCTAGGATGTGTTGGCACGGTCTCGCTTCTTCGCCGTACTTGTGCTCCCTTATCCGCGTGGTGCCCTTCTCGTGAAATCTATGGAAGATGATGGAAGGACCGCCGACTAGATTTTCTTTGATCAGAGCGTGGAGGACGGCGTCGAACTGGGGGAACGTTGTGAACGCGTCTTCTAGGTTTTGGAAGAGGAACCGTAAAGTCAAACCGGCGAGAGAAACTCCGTCTTTCAACATGTCAATGCCGCGATCTTGGAAAAATTTAGCGTGATTTTTCAGAGCTTCTATGAAAGGTTTGACGTCTTTGTTGTTGTAGTGGATCAAGTAATCTTCCATAGTTTGCATCTTCTCGTCGGACCAAACTTTCTGACATGCGGCGTAGTCGGATTCGGACATTTTGACGCCCGTCAGTTCGCTGTCAAAAGCCGATCTCGGTGGCAGCGTTCTGTTTGCCAGTTTCCTGGTAGACGTCATCCATTCGTAAGGAAAGTGACCTTTCTCTTCGTTCCTGGTGAAAGCTCGCAAATAGGTCGCGTAGTTGTAACCGGGTGCCAAATAGTTGACTACGTCCAAGAAAACCGTGTGCTGTGTGTAAACCGCCAAGTATTGATTGCTTCTCTTTATGACGCTGAATTCTTGGTTTCTTCGGTCTCCGGAGGCAAAGAACGAGTGAAGGCGTATTTTGATCAGGTTCAAGTCGTAACGCCCCGAGTTGAAGCCCACGACTGGAGCTTGACGGATGTATCTCAGAAGACGCTTCTTCAGTTGAACTAACGGGTGTCTGGTCTGAGCCGCAGCGAAGCCGCCTGGAGAAGGGGTGAACGTCGCCTCCTCCAGCAGGAGAGCTTCACCTATCGCCGCATCTAACTTCGCTAACGTCGGTCGGTAAAGTTCTAGCACAGCTTCCCCGATGACTTTGGCGTTCTCGTTTATGTGATTTAAAACTCGGTCCAACAAGGGGTCGGAATCTGCGTCGGATTCTCTGACGAAGCAGACGGGCCCCTCCCACCCCGGAAAGTCGGATGCGACGCTAGCCGACAAAGGGACGTGATCCCACAGCAGGGACACGTGTTCCGTCGACGGTTCTTTGCACGGTCTGAAGAAAGCCTCGAAATCGAAGGCGATCTTGTAAGGGTAGATTCCGGAATGTCCGTCGGGGGGAAAAATGGAGAAGTCTGCTAGCGCTTCGAAAATCGTTCTCGAATTTTGGTAGATGCCACCTACGTAGCGCAACTTGACTTGTCGGCAAGAGGAAAGCTGGTTCCTGTGTCTCTTCAGCAAGAACTCGGTGGTGAACGCCGCCTTACACTTGCAACATTCGTATATGCCCGCGTACGCGTTGAAGTCCGTGACGAGGGAGACGTGCAAACCGCCTTTCGCCGTCAGGTGTAGGTTGACTTTACCTCGGGCGGCCAGAGTTCTGGAAGGCGGTCTGATCAGAGTAACGCGTCTTCTCAACTTCCGCCCCGGCACTTGACGCGACGCGGTGTAGACCGCTATTTGTACGTCAAACAAGTTCTCTAACGCGGGTAAGTCGCGGATGTTCAGACCCGGAAAGGATTCAGGTGTGGCAGCGGGACAGAACTGACGTAACAAATCTGAAGCGCGCTTGCTGGTGTTGTATAAGTGAAAGGAAATGCAGCGGAAGATGCAGAGGTTGTCCTTGTTGGGAAAATCTAACACGCCGCTTCTCTTTCCAACTCGACCGGCCTGAGTGATCCTACCGCCTATGGGGAATTCCCCCGGTCCCATGTAAACGCAAATGTTCAAATTGGTAGGAAAAAGAACGTGCCACTTTGTGTCAGTGTCGCAAAGTTTCCGTACTTCCTCGCAAGCGACGGTGTTTTCCATCTTTGAGAGGAGCTCTTCCAAAGTTTCTGAATTAGTTATAGTAGGGAGCGGTTGTATGAGAGTTGCGTTGTTCTGGGAGGCGTGAAAGTAGCGCAGTTTGCTCTTGTCTTCTCTGTGTTGTAAGAGTAAGCCTACCGAGAAACCCACTTTGTATCTGAATCTTTGTGTCAAGTGAATGCGACGCATAGTATCTACAGCGTCACTCAACTCGCCGGTTGGTAGCCTGAAGTTTGTTACACTCACGCGAGTCCCGTGCATCCTGACGCCCGTTTGTATCGCAGGCCAATTCGCCGTGAACGTTTCCTCCCCGTTCGGTACAGCACGTATGCGCGGAGGGATGGTCACCCCGTCCAGAGATTCGCGTCGACAGGCGATCTTTCGGCAATCGCCTTCGCCGCATAGAGGGCAAAACTTAGGTATTACTCTACAACTTTCTACGTGTCTCTCGTGGTTGTACGGTCTTTTAAAAATTTTGAAACACTTTTCGCATACGTACTGTGTCATGTTTTTTTTCACTCAGTTACCAACTACTTAGCCGTCTAACTATCTATCTATCTATCTATCAATCTATCTGTCTATCTATCTATCTATCAATCTATTGTCTATCTATCTATCTATCTATCTATCTGTCTGCTGTCTGTGTATCCGTCTGTCTGTCTCATACAGCGTACGTCAAACGCTGTGTGTGTGCGCGCGTGAGCGTTGAGCGTCTCTCATTCCGAATCTATACCGAGATATTTGAGAATAATCTCTGTTTTGTCATCCAACTCTTTGAGCGCTCTGGCGGACAGCGTCACCCCCTGCTGTGTGGGTTTTTTGTCAGGACCTTCGTACTTGCGCACGTGGACGAGGTTCTTACCGCTGTAGTAGCTCACAGCTGCGTACACTTCGCCCTCCTCATCCAGCACTGCGAACCAGGGGGTGTGATTAGGTCTTCCTTGCGCGGCCGCTGTGTCGCGTATGCGCACCACTGCGCGGATATCGGCGATGCGTGCTATTAGCTCGCGCAGCGCGTCGGCCGTGAAGTGCACTCGCTTGCTTCTGGTCAGAGACGCCTCTTTCACCTGGCCGTCTTTTGTGTAGCGCGGCCTCCTAGACAGTCTAGCCACGTCCTTCCAGATCTCCAGCGTCAAAGCTCCGTCTAAGCAGAACTCTAACCCGAGAAGACGGGAGAAGGGTTTCTCTGCTTCTTCTCATCCATCTCGTTCTTTTTCTTGTATTTTTCTCTTCTTAGTAGGCCTTGTTGTTCTGGAACTCACCTTAGAACGTTTCACACCCGCAGGAAGAGTAACACCATCAGCGTGAGCTGAATCAGCAGCAGAACCGATAGCAGGAGCAGCGTCAGCGCTGGTGGTATCCGAGGCCTCGTTGTTGGAACAGAGCAGCCACACGCCGTCGGTGCTGAGTGTAGCGGTAGAAGATGAAGCGCCGCCGCCCTCGTAAGGTGGCGGTGAGGGCAGTCGCCACGGACCGGACGGGGCGCTACTAGTGGAAGTGAGGTCGAAAGGTCGAAGAGGGGAGCCGAAAAACGTACCGCCCACCCCTTTCCCTTCGGGTTCTTCGTACGCCTCGTCGTCAGCGTCGTTCTCTGTCTCACCCTGTTGCTGCTGCTGCTCCTCCTCCTCCTCTTCTTCTCGGTTTAGGGGCTGAGTGTCCGAATAGCTGTCACTCTCAGCGCGAGCGGCGTCGAGGGCGTCGGTCGATGTAGTGGTGGAGGAGAGGGGCTGTGCAACGTGCGGCAGGTCATCAAAGTCATCAACAGTAGTGGGGAGGTAAAAACCCGGTTGCCAGTACTGCGCTGTGCCAGGAGCGTTGTCGTCAGTAGTAGTAGCGGTAGCAGCAGGTGCAGCAGAAGCAGCAGCAGCAGCAGCAGCAGCAGACGCAACAGTAGCAGGCGCAGCAGCCTCAGCAGGCGCAGCCGTAGCAGGCGCAGCAGTAGCAGGTGCAGCAGCAGCAGCAGCAGCAGCCGCAGCCCGAGGATCACCAGCAGCAGCAGCAGCAGCAGGCGGAGCGGCAGTAGCAGCGGCAGCACGCTTAGCAGCAACGTGTACCGTCGCGAGTGTAACAACGTCGCTAGCACGACGAGTACTACCAGTAGTACTACTACCACTACTACTACTACTACTAGTACTACTACTACTACTACTACTACTACTACTACTGCTGCGAGCGCTCGCTACAGCGGGAGGGTGATAAGACCAAGCGGCTGCGGCGGTAGTCTCATTTTCAGTAGCAAGAGGAGGCACTGACGCTAAACGAGCGCTGTTCCGCGTAGTCTTCTTGTTCTTGGACGGCGCTAGGTGTTGTCTTTTGCTCATGGTGGTGACTGTAGAGAGCAGCAAAAGAATGAGTGAGTGAATGGAGGTTTCCAGGCCCCTTATATACGCCTTCTCGCTTCTAGAGCTAAGCTACTTACTGACCCTGTTCAGCTGCCGCCGGCTGGCCGGCGGCCATTCACAAAGAGAAACAAAAGACATAAGGCATGACGTTTTCAGCTGGATCCCTTTCCCCCCTTTTGAGAGATCGACTGTCATGAGCTAAGCCGCTTACCACCCTGTTCAGCAATTCAACGCGCATTAGTTGTATAAAGGATTAAGCGGTTGCTGCCGTCGACTGACCGGCGGCCATTCACAAAGACAAAAGGTATGACGTTTTCAGCTGGATCCCTTTCCCCTCTTTTTTTGAGGGATCCACTGTCATGAGCTAAGCTACTTACCACCCTGTTCAGCAATTCAGCGCGCGTTAGCTGTATAAAGGATTAACGAGAACGACGGACATGTGAATTGTTGTGTTTTATTTTCATACGTCTTCTTTATTAGTAAGTAAAAAAAAATATCATAACAATTAAGACGCGCGCCCTCTTAAAGTGTCACTTCCTCCAGTCGCAGCTGATCGCCTCATCGAGGCACGTGATAAACAAAAAAAAATGAAGAGACACGCTTCTTCCTCTCGAGAGGAAGAAGCGTGTCTCTCGATTGAAATCTTTTTCTTTTCTTTTTTTCTTAAAAGAGACAAACGCCCCTTAGAGTGCCCCCCCACGCCCCTAGAGTGCCCCCCTCCCCCCTCCCCCCCCTCCCCCCCACCCGCCCCATGCATCCTAAAAGCGCCCCCCTCCCCATGCATCTTAAAGGGGCCCCCCTCCCCTTCCCTCCCCTCCCCTCCCCTCCCCCCCCCCCTTATACACTCTAAAGAACGCTTCTACCTAGTTCAATAAGTCACTTCCAGTCGCTCGTAAAACAATAAAAAATGAAAAAAAAAAAAACTTATATCGTAGTGTTTTTTATTAGTTTACCGAAAAAAATAAGAGACTCGCCTCCTCCTCCTCTCCTTCTCCTCCTCCTCCTCCTCCTCCTCCTCCTCCTCCTCCAAAAAAAAAGATATCACATTTTAAAGCGCGTGACCCCTTAAAGACGCTCATCTCTTCATTAAGTCGCGTGACGTCACTTCTTCTTCCGGTCACGTGATCAATCAGGTCACTTCCGGTCACGTGATCCTCAATGAGGTCACTCACTTCCGGTTGGCCATTAGGTCATGTGACGTCACTTCTGGTCACGTGACTCATCAGGTCACTTCCGGTCACGTGATCCTAAAGTAGGTCATATGACCTCACTTCCGGTCCCCTAAGTAGGTCATATGACGTCACTTCCGGTCCATAAGTAGGTCATATGATGTCACTTCCGGTCACGTGACCAAATGGCGGCCTCTGATTGGCTAACTAGGTCACGTGACGTCACCACTAATCCCCTAAGTAGGTCACTTCCGGTCACGTGACCAAATGGAGGCCTCTGATTGGCTGCAGGTCGATTGAGTAATAAACAGTACTTAACTATAGTCCCGTTCCGATACATACTATACTACTTACATCATAAAATAATACTGGTTGGTAGGCTGAGAAATCATGTAGAAGAAGAGACAGCTTTGAACATTGATTGATTGATTGATTGATTATTCGTCTATTTATACTGCCAGACAGCGGAGCCAGGCCCCGTTAGCAAATAGCAGTTCTTGCTGCAGCATATGGTAGATGATAAAACCAATATGATATATATATTTGCCTTATTGGCTAGTTAGGGTACACTTCTTATTCTGAAAGAGTTTCTATACATTGGAAATTCCAGAGATATACGCAAGTAGTCCCAAAGATCCCCAATATACATTCTGTCCTGGGTGTTATAGACAGAAATAATAGGGATCATTTTCCCTATAAAAAAAACATGATAACTGAGCAATGAGGGCTGATGTTATTTAAAATGTACAAGACAATGGAGTTACCGTCACTTCATTATGTTGACTACGTTTGGCCATGGGATAGGGATGATAAAGGGGAAAATCAAGAACTACAATACTTACAGAATAAAGCATTGAGGATTGAATATAAGGTTATTTTGGGGGGTAAAACAGACTTAATACTATTATGTTACATAATGAAAGTAGATGTCACATGCTGAGCGATAGGAGAGACATGCATCTCTTATCTTTTGCACATTATTTGCACGTTAAATTTACATGAATTATGAGATCGAAAGGGCCCTAGTGTGAAAAGGCAATTTGCAGAAGCTAGGTATAATGCATTACTTGTATTGTATTATTTTAACCCAATAAAACGCGTTTAAGAAATGATAGTGATGAATAGATGTGCCTACTTGTATCTATCTATAATGTGTCCCTTGTTTGTGCAGCATTTGGTGACGTCTAGGTGTGAGGGGTGGTTAAAATGGGACAGGGTGACAAGGAGGGGGGGGAGTCGGTGCCTGGGGGGGCACCCCTAGAGATCTGAATACCATGTGTGAACCCAATGTGTCCACGAGGGCCCTTGATAAGAGGTGCTTTTTAGGCCATTTTGGAGGGAAAGTGGTACTTTCTAAAGCTATTTAACAATCTCAAACAAGAGTAGTCATTGTTAGAAATTACACACTGAAAAAGCTAGAAGTATGAGATCGCATGAGAACCCTCTATCAGCCTGTCAGTTGGTATGATTGCTAAGATTAACTCTCATCTGGAATTTACAGAGGAAACACGATATACTATATAATGCCCAGGGGGTCACTTAGTATATTTTGTATACAAATGTGTGAGGCTGGCAAGGGTGCTTTTTCTACAAAATTCCCCATGACAAGGGTCCACTTTTTAAGAAAATTTGCCATGACAAGGGTCCAGTTTCATGAAAATCCCCATGACAAGGATGTACTTTTCAAGAAAATGTCCAAAATGTCCAAAATTTCCGATTTTTCACTAAAACATCACATTTTCTTACAAGAATATTTGCACAAGAGTAAATTTTTCGAGGAGATTTTACTAAACATGGTCTATTTTATTACTTTTTTCCCCTAACCTAGGAGCTTTTGGCCGAACATGCCATAACAAGGGTAACATTTCGAGGTAAAAATCGCCATGACAAGGGTAAGGGGTGTCGAAGGTCCAGCCGCACACCCGTGTAGAAAAAACTTCAAGTGCCCCCCCCCCCGGATATAATGGTGATAGTCAAAATCTGCATTATTACCATGATCAATAAGTGTATAACCTCACACGCGATGTTACATACACTAAGTACCAAACTATACACGGGGTGTGTAAAAGTTATGATCGTGTGAGTTTATCACTTACTTGTCCTGGCAGCAGTCTATACAAAAACCTGCCGGACACCGGCTATAGCCGTTTAAAAGCCTGCTAGACCGGCAGAAAGTCTGTGTCTGCCGGCCCCAGTGGCTGGCCTTAATCCTTGTCTACATGCCAGTTTTTACGGCTTGTAAATCGGGCCATCATTAAGGTTTCTAGAGAGTAAACTAGAAAACCTGGATATCTAGTAGAAAGTTACCCAAAATGAGAAAATTGTTATTATCAAAATGATTTGAATATATCAGTAACCTCTATTCATCATCACTTCCTATGTAAATTCTAGCTTTATGATAAATTTTTGAATACAATCAATTCCTCCGGGTATCCGACCTGCAAACATTTAGCCGGGCCTGCTGAATAACAAATCTGCAGGCCCAAATGTCCTGCAAGGTGAAAAACTTTTCGTATAGACTGCTTGTCCTTAGTTCCCCTCAAGGGCTCCATTTCTGACATGACACCAGTACAGAAGTGACAATAGTTGCAGGACAGTTAGATAAGTAGTACATGTGTAGCTGAGCACGGTCTCAGGGTACATGCTTGGTATAACCTTAAAGGGAACTGCTAGTTCCTACACAGAAGCCACCTGGCGGCAAAAAGCGAAGCTCATGAAAAGTATTCTTTAAGCTGTATTCATATTCCTCCATAGACCACTTTCCCTAAATCAACTATTTGTGTTTGCTATTTTGACAGTATACCTCCATTGTTCACATAATTATATTCACTGCTAGGACACCCATAGGATCCTATAGTTAAGGCAAAAGAAATATTTTCCCAAAATTCATGCCTTTCTCATTTCATCCGTGACCCCCTGTTTTATTGGTCCTAAAATGTTTGTAAAGATGTCCATTATACATTCCCAAGGTTTTGTTGTAATATTAATAGAAGAAGGGGATGATCCATGACAGATAATGTGAAAATGATGTTTTCCTATTCATTTCTATAGTTAAGGTACTCCTTTGCTCAAATGGCCGTATTATGAAAGTTAGTACCGTGACATAGCAATTTCTTTTGATTTTCTATTAGATAATAAATCAAACTAACATAATCCTGAGTTATATGCAAAAGTCAATAGAACATCAGTAATCCTGCGACAAGTAACAAGTTCCTTTAAAGTCCTTTAAAGTACCGTAAAGCCTCACGTATAAGCCTAACTGGTGTATTAGCCGGACCTAGACTTTGGGCGACCTGACTCACATACTACCATAATACCTTGCAGCTACACACACAGAAAAGTGAGAGTCATTGTCGCTAAAACTACCCTCACCTGAGGGTCAGACACTGCCTGACTCTCAGGTGAGGGTAGTTTTAGCGACAATGACTCTCACTTTTCTTAGGGTGTAGTACATTTTGAGTTTATAACGTATCTTTATTGCACAAAGTGATTTTCTAAAGAAAATGTACATTCAAAATGTAGAGATGTAGATGCATTTTCAACAGAGCAATGATATGGTATAATCTCAACCGGTTGCATTCAGGCAACCGGGAGATATCATAGGACTACAATGGAATAACGCATCACTATACTTCTTGTTTTTATATGTGACATTTAAAATTATAAGTTATACAGTTTCGTACATGAGTAAATACATTTATGATGTCATGATGGATCTATAATATGTGAGACACATTGCGTGCAGTAGATGTTGCCGGTTAATTGCAGTAATAAAAGTAAACATATTTATCACACTATTTTTACAATGTGTACTGTGCTTTGGGTACCATTGCACGTGGCGTGTGTTTGTTAGCATAGCATTTCCATCTATACCAACAATACTGTCTAGCATTTTCAAAGCAAATACTAGAACAGTTATTCATTAATTTTATAGCTTCCAAGAGACAGTAGGTGCATTATTTAAGGAAGCATGCGAGCATCACTAGATCCAAGTCATGTACAGAACACAAGTATATATTAAGCAAACACAATTTAACATACAGGCGTCAGTAGGGAAACCATTATGGTAATTAGTGTATAATCTTGATATATTCTCATTCATTAAACGCTGCTCTGACTATCAGACTATCCATTGACACAGGTTAATGAGCAAGAGTCATGACACGTAGTTTCGACCAGACTAAACACAGTTAAGACAAATTATTAAGTGAAGTACGGATACTATTGCTTCAGCTTTAGCTCAAAGAGCTCCAGTACTTTATCCTTTGCTTTTGATCTAAAGACGTCCTTCGATTTTGCCAACCTACATGAGATATTCAGTTTATTCTAAAGTTCAACCCCACGATAGAGTGGGCTTCTTCTATAGCCTCGCTTAATAGACACTGGGTATACTAGCAAGCCCGTTCCCATTTGTCTAGTGACCCTAGCATCTGGGTAAATACTGTTGGAACCTGAGTCCGAGCTCATCAGGGTCATGGGAGTGTTCGTACATGTATTTATAAATCAAAAGTAACAGTTGTAAATCATATCTGATGCTGAGATAATCTACTCCAGTATCTCTGTGCAAGTGAGATACGCGGTACTTTATTCTCACACTTAAGCAATTTCGCAGACAACGATTTTGAGTTAACTGTAGCCGCCTGTGTTGCGCAGCAATTATTCCATTATACAAATATCCACAATATTCTAATACAGGCAATATTGTTTGCTTATATACTAAGGTAGCGGTATTTTGAGTCACAGCTCTTCACATTTTACCCAACATATGGTTGCGGTTACTAGCAGTACTGATTGACTTACTTATGGTTTTCACCAGGGTGAAATCAGCATCTAATACTATGCCTAAATACTCATACTCGTTAGTATGCTCCAGCTTAGTAGGACCCATTGATATGCTAACAGTTTCATTATATGATGGTTATATGAATCAGATCGCAGGTGCGGCTTAGAGGATCGACACAGAGTTGAGGTGCAGCTGAGTTTTTGCAAATATAATATAGTACAAAAGTCACCATAATCAGATCGCTGGTGCAGCGTATAGGGTTGCTCTAAATCTGGGGTGCGGCTTATAATGAGTTAGGCTTATATGCGAGGTTTTACAGTAGTGTCCTCTATGCAAGGTTTTACGGTAAATGGCATATCAGGGAAAACACAATCTTGTAGGCTTCTTTCTCTAACAGTCTGATGTTTTGAGTTAGCCTAGTACTTAATAATTAGGCTAAGAACTTGGTCCTTGTTATGCTCTTGTAGGGGTTTACTACGGTAATCATTTATATCCAGGTGACCGAGGAGGGTTAAGTTCGGGTTGTTCCCGCCTGGCGTTAGTGTGGGCGGTATCCCAGAGGGGGCGACTGTCCTCTCTCGGGTACTGCGCACCACGTTTCAGGCGGGAGCCAACCGACACGTGACCATGTCCATTTCACATCCAAAGGGGGTATATAAACCTCCCCTCCTCGTATAGTCGCCAGTCAGTGCAGGCCCGGCTGACTCCCAGCATTACCCTACCCCAATCACTAGATTGAACCAGGACTGCTTCGTCTTACCCTTCGGGTTAAGACTAGATTCAATTGTAATAGGGATACGTTGAATAAAACACGCTTTCTACTTCGCACTTGGAAACTGACGTTCTTGTTCTCTTTTCTGAGATTCCGAACCACTACACTGGTGCCGTGACCAGGATCAGTTTCGAGTAGCAGTCAGGTGAACCTGGCCGGAGTAGGAGAGTATGGGGACGGTAACGTCCCGGAGCGGAACAACCCAGTTGTTCCGACCAGCTTCGAGGGTTTCATGCGTGAAACCGAAGGAGCTTTAAATCCAGGAGCGCCTTTGGAAGAAGGAGAACTGGAGTCCACCCGAGTGGACCAGATGGATCCGGAGGAAGCGAGGGGGTTCACACCGAACTTCATTGCCACTCAGGGCCAAATCATGTTGAACACTGGGCGTTTTTTGTTCAACACAACTGACTCCGTTTTCTTTCCCGGAGGAAAGAAAAGAGCGAATCAGAAAGGCTCATTTCTGGACCCGACGGTATTAGAAATACCGCCACAACCCCTTCGGGTCGTACCCGAAGGAGGTCCCATCGTCGGGACCCAACCTGATCTTAATCAGGACGACACCTTGGATCGGGACAACGATTACCGGAACAAGGAAGAAATGAACAAGCAGTACGATGCTCTGCACGACGAATTGGTTTCGTTGATCTCTGAAAGGAATAGGTACATCTTAGAGAATAGACAGGTCCATCAGGATATGGAGTGGAGAACAGATCAGTTGACCCGTGACAACCAACTGGAAGACCAGATGGAGAAAAATCAGGAAACCCTGAAAGCGGAAAAGAAAAGATTATCCGAGTTAGGTCAAGCTAACCGGAAGTCTTATGCCTGTCAACAACAGTATCAGGCGGACCTGGAAAGATACTCTAGGGAATGGCACGCCGCCAAGGACGCTCGCAACCAGCAGGTGGAAGACAATGAGGCAGTAAGAACCGCTATCATAAAAGCAAACGAAGAGTTAGATCAGAAGAAGCTCGAGGGCATGAAGGCGGTATCTATACTGGAAGCTAGACGGGTAGAGTTGGAACTCTACCTAGGTAACCAGAAGGTACCTGACCCAGAGGTGACCCTCACCCCTGGGGAAGGAGTGGAGAACCCTCCGCTCCAAGGAGTTCTAAAACCCACCACCCGATACCCTTCCGGAGGACAGGTAGAGAAAGATGTCTACTACACATCTGCTCCCCCTGCTCCGACGGGACCCTCGGTAACCATCGATCCGACGGCATATCCCGCGGGAAGTGCGTTGGGAGTCGATAGTTATGACACCTTGAACCCCTTCGCTGGGGATAGTCCATCTCAGTATGGAGCTGTTCCACCCCCTTCGGGTACGAGCAAGAACACCACCACCCATGAGGATCAACAGGGGGGGTGGTATGGTTATGATAATTGGGGTGACCTGATTTTCCATCATAACCAGGAGGCAGAGACCAGAGAAGGGAGAAATCCGGGAAATCAAACCCGGGGGCATGCAACCCGAGGCAAGAGAGCCGGGGAAGGACCTTCTGCTGGATGGTCTAGGGATCAGAACCAACAGTACCCCCGTACTGATAGTCCTGATAGGCCCACCACTGGTCAGGGAAGTCGGCCTAGACCCCAAACCCATGACCAGACCACCACCGGGAGTGTTCCCCCTTATCCGGGTACCACTTCTCGCCCTCGACCCACCCGGTTTCCCGGGTGCGAACCAGTCTCTCCAGTCCGACCATTGACCCGAAGAACCTCAATGGCTCCCGGACTGAGACAGGTTTATGATACTGATCCTTGTATCAAGAGCCTTGGCTTAGATAGCTATAGCCGGGGACAAGATGCCACTGATATAATGGACTGGAGCCGGAATCTATCAGATCAGCTGATAGAGGGGGCCACCAGGGGTGCCCGACGCACCGCCAGGATCACCAAACCCTACAAAGGGAAAGGACCCTGGAAAGATGAATACCAAATATTTGTGGATGACTGCAAATACAATGGGTGGTCTAAAGAAGACTCATTAGGAGCCTTCGTAATCTGGCTAAATGATGGGCCAGGTAAATCAGCAGTCTCCCAATGGAGAAGTACATATGGCCCTTCGGGTACATATGATCAGCTCGAAAGTACTGCTGTATATATCTTTGGGAACCTGGTGACCGTGGATCACTGGTTGGTCTTCAAGGGACGAACCCAGAAACCAAAGGAGTCCCCAAAGATATATGGTCTAGAGCTTCAACGGATTTTGCATCAGGCAAGACCCGAATGGGCTAGAGACGCCGATTACTATATCGAGACTCTCTTTGTCCGGTTTATTAGCGGACTAAGTGACCCTGATCATCAGGAACTAACCAGAAAAGCTTGGAAAAGCGATTCCTCCCTAGCTGATCTATTTTTAGCCATAGATGGTTATGAGAAGAAGAAAATTCTTCTTGCCGGATTGGTGCCCAACCAATCCCGAACGTCAGCGGTAGTTGACTATAGCAGCAGCGGGGGATCCTCGGGTGAGGATTCCGAAGGAGAAGAGACCATTGGGGCTGTAGCCTTCAGTGGGAAGCGCCGGGACAAAAAGTCCGGTGATAACAAAAGGCGGAAACCTTTTGACAAATCATCCTCTAGCAAAAAGCCAGAGAGACCTCCAGGGGACAATTCAAAAAACCCTTCCAAACCTCCCTCGGGTCCACCAGAACCCAATGTTCCGAAGAAACCGGAACCCGACCAGTCCCTCGGATTGGTAGAAGCCATGATGCAGCGTATGATGGCATTGTTTGATAAGAAACAGGAACGAAAAGTTAAACCCGAACTGAGTACTGTAACATGCTACAGATGTCAGGAGAAGGGGCATTATGCCTCCTCATGCACAGCTGAGAAACCTGTGATGCGATTCTCCGGAAAGAACTCGGAAAATTAAAGGGGATCCCTGAGGAAGGCGACTCAGAGATCCCGAAGGAAATATGCCATGATACTCCTGACGGAACAGGAGTAAGTTCACACTCAGTAGTGACGCCCGGACAAATGGGGGACAAGCAGGCGCAGCTTGGGAACCCTGGGGCCGGGGCCATCAGCATTCCAGTCATACATTCGGGAAGTGAGTCGGGGAAACCCGGTGCTGATGCGGAGGAGTATAGTGCAATGGTTTGTGGAACCAGGCTCCCCCTAGATCACCCTTGCCTGGAATACATAAGAGGGCGTGGATTAGATCTAGGTACTGAGAGTGACTTACAGAAGTTCACTAGTAACCCTTCATTGAATGGAGGAAAAAGGTGGTATTTAGCCGCTTCTGTGAAGGGTAGAGTCGGGGGATTTCTGATAGATACTGGAGCCAGCCACTCCATCATCTCTCAGAAGTTCTACACTCTTCTGCTGGGCACAAATGATGACCTTAAAATGAGGGTAAATGCATGCACAGCCGACGGTAGCAGATTGCGGACGTTTGGACGTACTTTCCTGTGTATCTCGGTGGTGGGGAAGGAGTTTGTATTCTCCCCAACCATTGCTGAGATCGAGGATGATGGTATCATAGGGATGGACTTTGCCGACCTGTTCGGGATGATGTTGAACCCGAAGACAGGTGAATTGTCCATACAGAGTCCCTATAATATCAAAGCACAATGTGTGCTGAGAGTTATCAGTAGTGTAGCAAGTGTCGCACAGACGGTGAAGCTTCCACCAGGGACCACATGTGATGTGTTAATCAGCGCTTCCTCGGAACTAAGAGGAAGGGCCGGGGTCATGGAGCCCGACGTAGCTTATCTCCAATCCCTCGGGTTGGAATCTGCTGATACGTTGGTGGGAAATGCCCAATGGACTCTTGTCCCCATTTCCAATCCTGGTGTTCATATGATATATCTCCAGAAAGGCGCTAAAGTAGGCAGTGTGGTACTCGCGGAGGCGGTCACCAGCAGCCTTCTGGGGTTGCCATCCGAAGAGCCGCCGGGTACGGCCGTAATTGAAGAGGAATTAGAAAAGCTAATTCAAGATGCTTCGGAACTAGATCCGAAGGAGCAGAGGGACCTTCGGGTAATGTTAAAACGTTGCCGAAGGGCCTTCGCGTTCCCAGGAGAACCCTTAGGACGAACTGATAAAGTCTTACACGGAATTGACGTGGGGGAAAGTTCCCCCTTTAAAATTCCTTACCGTTGGCTACCTCTGAAGAAGAAGGAGGTAGCAGAAACTGAGATCAATAAGATGATTAAGGATCATGTTATTGTGCCCAGTTCCAGCCCCTGGAGCAGTTCAGTCTGTATGGTCACAAAAAAAGATGGGACCATACGGTTCTGTATTGACTACAGGAAACTGAATGGGATGAAGAAGAAAAATTCATATCCTCTGCCGAGGATTGATGAAACCATTGACTCCCTAGGAGGGAATGAATGGTACTGTACCATAGACTTACAGTCTGGGTACTGGCAGGTCGGAATGAAACCTGCCGACATGGAGAAGACGGCCTTCTCTAGCCATGTAGGATTGTTCCAGTACAACGTCATGCCCTTCGGGTTGTGCAATGCGCCAGCCACCTTCGAGGCCATGATGGAGACATTACTGAGCGATCTACTATGGAAGAAATGTCTAGTTTACTTAGATGACGTCATTATCTTCGGAAAAACATTCCAGGGTTGTCTAGACAACCTGGAAGAAGTCCTCCAGAGAATAATGAGTAATGGGTTGAAATTAAAACCTAAGAAATGTCAGTTGTTTAAGAAAGATATTAATTATCTGGGGAGAATCATTTCCACACAGGGTGTAAAAGCAGACCCGGAGAAGATCCGAAGTGTGACGGAGTGGGAAAAACCCAGGTGTCCCAAGGATGTCCGTTCATTCCTTGGGTTCTGCTCGTATTATCGAGATTTTTTACCAGGCTATGCCCAGGTGAGCTATCCTATCCAGTCACTGTCTCATTGGACACCTGGTAGGCGTAAGGAAGTTTTTCCATGGGGAAAAGAGCAAGACGAGTCTTTTGAATCCATCAAAAGACTCTTTGTTGAAACACCAGTGTTGAAATATCCGACGGCCGCCGGTCATTTCATCCTGGATACTGATGCCAGCAATGAGAGCATTGGAGCTGCTTTGAGTCAGGTCCAAGACGGAAAAGAAGTTCCCATTGCTTTTGCTAGCAACACCATGAACAAATCACAGAGGAATTACTGTACCACCAAGAGGGAACTCTTGGCAGTAATTGTTTACACAAAGAAATATAAACATTTTTTGTGGGGCTCAGATTTTACGCTGAGGACTGACCATTCCTCCTTGAGGTGGTTACTTAATTTTAAAGATGCTGAAGGTATGATAGGCCGGTGGTTAGCACACTTATCAGAGTTCGGGTTGGAACAGAAGCAGATCCAACACCGACCCGGTGTGAAGCATGTAAATGCTGATGCACTGTCCCGCAGACCCATAAGGAGTTGTGGAAATGAGAAATGTGATGATTGTGGAGCCCACGGGGCGGTCCTAGCTGGAGTCCGGTTGCCACTGGAATCCAGAGGAACTGGTATCCTTCAATGGTCTATGGAGACTATCCGAAGGTTCCAGGAGAAGGATCCGAACGTGGGGAGGTTGCTCGGGTTGATTCCTAAGGGGATCAAACCTGTTCGACCTGAAATCTCGCTAGAAAATAGAGAGATGAGGAGATTTTTAGCTCAATGGACAGAGCTGGAAGTATCCGAAGGTGTTCTATATAGATGGAAGATCAATCCTTCGGGAAGAAGGATCAGACAGGTAGTGATCCCCTCCGGTATGAGGAGGGATTTGATGTATTATTGTCACGGTCATATGACCAGTGGTCACTTTGGGAAGAAACGTTCATTAGAGCGCCTGTCCCGGAGATACTACTGGCCAGGAATGAGCACTGACTTACTACGTTGGATCGCCACTTGTCCCGATTGCTGCAAAAACAAACCCGGCCCTGGGATGGGTAAAATGCCCTTGTCCCAGGAACTGTTCGGAGTTAGGTTTGCGAGAATAGCAATCGACATCATCAGTGGTTTTAAAACAACCCCTGATGGTAACACGTGTATGATGGTAGTTACTGACTACTATACTAAGTACACGAGGGTGTTCCCCTTACCCGATCACAAAGCAGCGACCTGTGCGAAGGCCTTTGTGAAAGGGTGGGTATTACACCTAGGAGTGCCTCTGATGATGCATAGTGACCAAGGCCGGGAATTTGAGTCGGATCTATGGCAGGAAATGTGCCATGGGTTAGCCATCTGTAAGACCCGAACCAATCCCTACCGACCCCAGAGTGATGGGATTGTGGAAAGGTTCAACAGAACGCTAATTCAGGTTCTGAAACCCTTGGTGAACGAAAGTATGACGGATTGGGATGAACAATGTGAATATGTATGCCATGCATACAACAGCACTGTTCATAAAAGCACCAATTGCACCCCAAACTTATTAGCGTTTGGGGAAGACATGATCATGCCAGCCGATCTTGTTTTTGGAGTGGTCGGGGTGAATCCCGACGCACCCTGTCACGTGATGTTTGTAGAATCACTAAGAGACCAGTTTAAATTCGCATATGAACTTGTTAGAACGGAGTTACAAAAGAACGCGAAATGGCAGAAGACTGGTTATGACCATGGACTAAAAGTCCGTCGGTTCAAGGTAGGGGATCAAGTGGTGAGACTACACGAACCTCTATCCAATTTAAAATTGGCAAGCAACTGGGATGGTCCATTTGTGGTGACTAGAGTAGTAAGTGACTGTACTGTCATGATTAGATCCTTAATTGGGCGGATCTATAAATCCAACGTGGCTCGGCTCCGTCCCTGGAAGGGGAGGGATCTGACCACAGAAACGTATGGGTTAGGAGTAGATGAATTACTCCAAGAAGTTAAGAACAGGAAAATGGATCAAATAACCCCAAAACGTGGCCGAGGAAGGCCTAGGAAGTTAGGGGTCCGTGATCCGAAGGTGCAGAAGAAGGAAAAAGTCTCGCTAGCTGTAAGCAAACCTAGGCGGAAGAGGAAGGGGACGGCTAACCCTACCTCTGAAAAGGCGCCTTCGGGAGCTAGGTCAAAGAAAATACCCATGGGAGGTACCCGACGCAGTCCCCGCCTGATAGAAAGGGCTGCGGTAACCTAAGCTGGTACACAACGAGTGTGTTGTCCTGTACTATGTTAGGAGAAGGAGGGAGGATATTCCTGGCGGGAACAATTATAAATTGATTTCCTCTTTTTCCGAGAAATTGTTTTGTGTTGTCATCTGTTAAATGTTGGAATATACACGAGTGACCGGGTATGGAGCGTGTAAACCCCCCAGCAGGGTACCAGTGGGTGGTGAGCGGATAATCCGGTGGGTTTGCGGGCATGCTTCCCATAAAAACCTCACTAATACTCCAGCAGAGCTGTTGGTTGCGAACGGTTCGGCTACTACCCGAAGCACCTGTTTATAATAAGAAGCACCGGCACCCTGCGGGCGCGGGAAAAGAACTGGGTCAATGAGTGACCTAGTTAGGGCAGTCTCGCGGAGGGCCCGAGACGCGCGTGGATGCGCGTGACCTCTGCGCAAAGGGGTCGTTTTGGTTCATTACATTTCGAATCTTCGCCGGCACGGTGTGCTGGCCAACGAGGAGGATCTAATAGGAACCGAATTCAAGCGTCAAAAGTAGGTGAATACGTTTCAAAAGGAGAACAGGTCCTCCACAAAGACCTGTAGGATTAGTTAGGACTCTTATTCAGTATAAATAAGAGCGCCCAACCCAGCATGGCCTCACGGCAGCTCGAGTTGGGCGGAGGGGAACGGCCACGCAACATGGCTGATCTGCCCCACGAAGACAGTGCTGGTGCCGCCAGCCCTGTTACTCGCTTCGAGGAGCAACTCCTCGAAGAAGAAGACATGGATGTATCCACGTCTGAATCAGCTCTCGTTGAGGCTGAACGAAGGAGTCTTCATGAAAAAGATTGTCTTCTTGCTCTAAAAATAGAGAAGGAGGAGGCCCAACATCTAAAAGATACGTGGGATATGTGTGGTAATCCGAACATCGACCCGGATAACCACCCGAAGGATGAGAAGCCAGCGAGACTGGTGAAGTCAACTGGTAAAAGTTGCTACGATGGAAGGGAGATGAATCTCCATCCAGACGTGATGTGCGCCACGGAGATAGGCCTAGCCAGACCTATCCCGAACGACATAGTGGATATGTTGCAAGAATTTATTGATGCGGGAGCTCTCCGCATCATGCCCCCAGAGTGGTTTGCCACCTGGGAAAATCTACAGCAAGGCCTCCGGGTGTGTAAAGCACTTCGGACGGTCTCGATCCACCAGCCCGGCTACTCACGTCAGGAGAGGAGGGACCCTCAGTCTGGAGGAGATTGACTCCCGTTATTACACGGAGTCTTCTCATAGTGGCCTTAGCTATGAGGCATCTGCGGATAGAAATACTGACTATCCGGAGATGGATTTGGCGCCTGGACAGGAGTCTCAGACGCTCGGCCAGACCCCCCAAGATACCCGAAGGCGCGAGAATGAACTCGCTCACCAGAGGGAGATTGATAGGGAGCTGGCCCGACGGGGACGCAGGAGTCCTGGGGAGGAATCCTCCCGGTCCTGGTACGACTTGGTGCGACATGTGGCGTCCACCTCGTCTGCCCAGGGGGGTGTCCTACCCGACGCCGGGTACCGAGGAGGCCCGACAAGCAGACCGTCATCTGCTTCAGGACGAATGGAACCATCCGCCCCTTCGGGAATACACCAGCAGGTGTTAAAGCATGCCGGTAGGGATGCTTCGCGGCACCAACAACAGCCGCCATCACACAAGGCATTCAAGCCTGCTCACCGGATCACTGGGCCGGATGGGGAGGTTATGAAACCTCCTCCCCCGCCACAGAAAGGTCCAAAACCAGCTCCGGCGACACCACCCCATAAGCCGGCGCCACCACCAGGGAAGCCGACTGTGGTTGGGAAACCAACCGCAGATCCTCCTGTTAAAACACAGGAGGTCAAACCTAAGAAGGAGAAGCCGGCGGCCACTCTTAATGTAACGCCTATAGCATCCTACTTTCCTAAAGATGCTCCACTGTCCAATCAGATAGGACAGGAGATTCTGGATGACTTCCAGAAGGAACAGCGGGTGATGGCTGAGGATTACCACAAGAGGGTGGTACAACACTTCAATGAGGGGGTAAGGAAGTGTCACCGGAAGGAAAAGGAGAGCCTTCAGAAGGACACTGCCGATGAGGTAGTTACCAAGACCAGGCTCTTGGAAGCACAGCGCGACAAAGCCGCTGTGCTGGAAGCTACAGTCCGAGAGGAGTGTAAAGATCTCCAGGAAGAAATTCGGGAGATGAAGGCCAAATTTAAAATTTGCCTCGGGATGAAATTCTCGGACTGGGATGGGAGCATGGATCAGCTGAAAGATGCCATCCAAAAGAAGGAGGTACCCGAAGGCTGAAACAAGGCTCCTTCGGGATAACTGAATACAGCTGTACTTGTTTCATGAACTCTTCGGCTATGAAAGCCGAAGGTAAATATGAAGGGACTATCCCTTCATATTAAAAGAACCCTTAGGTTCTGAGGTAATGATATCCATACCAAGTGTTAATAATATTTCCACATATGTAAACGTTTAAACATACATTGCACCTACAGGAGTCTACCATTTGCTGGTAGACCCGAAGAGGAGAGCACCTCACTCAGTCGTCCAAGATGAAGAGGAGAGCACCTCACTCAGTCGTCCAAGATGAAGAGGAGAGCAACTCACTCAGTCGTCCAAGATGAAGAGGAGAGCACCTCACGTACTCGTCCCGAAGCAGATCCGGAGATCAGCCCAGTACCCGACTTTTTAAGTCGACATAGCACTTTTGTGAGGTTCTGCAGTATACCGCTGCAGTTCCAGATTATTTATTAAAACGTACATTCTCGTCCATGTTTCTAATATATATATTTATGGTGCTGGTACACTACGATAGTTTATGATACTCAGGATATTACCAAAGATCTGTATAAACCATAACTGTGTTCAAACGTTAACCACTTCGGGTGGGTGTAAATAAGAGTATGTATATCTAGTTGTAGATATATTTTGTTATGGAAAACGGAGGTGATGAAAATTTTGATTCTGGTGCGGAGAAAGGTTATCATGTATCCCTATGTAAAATTTTTTAGGCTTGTGAGTCCTTTTTAGGACTGGTAATAATTCTTCGGAATTGGTACACTTGCCGATCATATTTTTTAAAGGTCCTTATCAGGACTATATATGTATTTCCTATTAGAAGATAGTTACAAACTGTTAGTAACTACTTCGGGTACTACTTAACGTAAAAGTCATATCATTAGGTTTCAATGACAGTGTAATGCCTTAATTCCATTAATATTGTTCATCATATATTACATATGACTAATGGTAGTAAAACCCTTTGTGTATAGTGTATAGACAAACTACTTCTGGTTGTCAAACTATTTTATTATGAGTCTACTACTCAGGTTTTTACCACACCTAGTGTTGTCTAGGGGGGGTAGTGTAGGGGTTTACTACGGTAATCATTTATATCCAGGTGACCGAGGAGGGTTAAGTTCGGGTTGTTCCCGCCTGGCGTTAGTGTGGGCGGTATCCCAGAGGGGGCGACTGTCCTCTCTCGGGTACTGCGCACCACGTTTCAGGCGGGAGCCAACCGACACGTGACCATGTCCATTTCACATCCAAAGGGGGTATATAAACCTCCCCTCCTCGTATAGTCGCCAGTCAGTGCAGGCCCGGCTGACTCCCAGCATTACCCTACCCCAATCACTAGATTGAACCAGGACTGCTTCGTCTTACCCTTCGGGTTAAGACTAGATTCAATTGTAATAGGGATACGTTGAATAAAACACGCTTTCTACTTCGCACTTGGAAACTGACGTTCTTGTTCTCTTTTCTGAGATTCCGAACCACTACACTCTCAATTATCCAGCTGGCTCTTATTACGTTATGCCTCACATGCACTCAATTATATCTCCATACCAATATCACTAATACACGTCACATGATGGTCCTAAAGAGGCACTGAGTGGTTAATTTCTATCATTTTGGATTCATCTATCCCCTTGCCCAAAATATCTCCATTAGCCTAGTCATGTATTTGTAGTTATCCTAGTAGTCTCAATCAATAATTCACCACTTTTCATACACATGCACTGAACTATCCCAGGGTCAGTCCAGGCCAGATCTTGCAGACAAGGCTGATGTGGGGACCTGTATTGATGATAATGCCATGTTTTATGTATACAGTGTCACTTTTACATTGAGGCACATCCGGTACCTGCTGAACTCAGCCAACCTCAGGCAGAATGAGCAGGCGTCTGACTAACCAGCTGAAAAACAATCTCAATTTTTAATTTTTAACCCAACTATTTGTATTTGCTACTTTGACAATATACCTCCATTGTTCACATATATTCACTGCTAGGACAGCCATAGGATCCTATAATTAAGGCAAAAGAAATATCTTTCCAAAATTCATGCCTTTCTCATTTTATCCGTGACCCCCTGTTTTATTGGTCCTAAATGGTTGTATAGATGTCCATTATACACTCCCAGGTTTTGGTTACAATATCAATAGAAGAAGGGGATTATCCATGACAGATAATGGGAAAATGCTGTTTTCCTATTCATTTCTATAGTTAAGGTACTCCTTTGCTCAAATGGCCGTATCATGAAAGTTAGTACGTGACATGGCAATTTCTTTTGATTTTCTATTAGATAATACATCAAACTAACATAATCCTGAGTTATATGTAAAAGTCAATAGGACTTCAGTAATCGTGCGACAAGTAGCGAGTCCCTTTAACACCCATGCAGGCACAGACTTAAACTGAACAGACTGCATATACTGGGAGGAGATAACTGCATACAGCACAAGGTATAACAGAGCTACACTGATATTCCTAGGCTCCCTATACGACCAATCTCTCAGTCACTAGTGCCTAACTTAGTTAGTCATTTTTTCGCTCCCTATACGACTAACCTAGGTAAGTTATTAATGTCAGATTGGTCAGTACTGACCAACTCACCTTAGTCTTTTCATTTCCAGGGGGAGCCACGGAGTGGTGATCATAGTATCTTACAGGTGGCCCCAACTAGTGGTATACAGATATAACACACCAATGATGAACCTAGGTTAGCCACTACTGACTGACCCCTCAGCCATTTTTGAATATAACTTTGCCATTATAACTAACACACATATGACGAACCTAGGATAGTCTGTACTGACTAACCCTTTCAATCTATGGATTTTCAGTGTAGACGCCCATAATCTTCATACCCTAGATGGCCCTACTGTACCATGTATTTAGCCATAGACAGGTGGCACTATCTGAAGTATAAAGATGATGGTGGGCTTAGCAGTTTGTATACTGCTAACCAGACGGTCCTACTGTCTATGCATATAAACGCATGAGTATAGATAGAACGTACTTTAAATGGACAGTAGTATTTTAAACTGAAATTTCCTGTGGGATGAGAACCTTTTCTCAAAGACTGAGGGCCGCTTTTGGGGGTTTGAGCCTGTTCTCCATCTTCTCCGCTAAATGAAGAAATAATTATTTTAAAAAGAAAAGAAATACGTATCTCACATCAAGGAGTGGTAATTAACTTGGTGAGATGGTGGATTTTAGCATAAGGGCGTTAGAATTCTGCATGGGGGGAGGGCCGGAATGGTCTAAGAAGCGACTTTGTGACCTGGGGCCCTTAATTTCGGCGACTTTCCGGCTTGAGGGGGGGGGGCTGCACCCCCTTTTTCGCCCCTCCCCAATAACCAACCAATCCCCTCCCCCGCCCCCCCCCCCACTGTCGTTGGTAAATAATGACCACTCCCTAATCTAATCTCATTTATACTAATAATCAACCAGAAGGGACCACACACATTTTCACAGTAGATGGCACCATAGTGCGAAAGTAATGGAGAGCGCTCTTATGACACATAGAACCAATATCATATCCTTCAAGATCACTGATAACGACCGATAATATACAGAGGTCAATTGAACTAGGCTACATAATAAAAAAGGGAGCTGTCACATCAGCATTTTATGAGGAATTTCGGATAAAATAATTGTAAATCATGGCAGGAAAAGTTGTTATAATGTCTGAGACTAGCTACATACCCAGATGGAATCAATGATAATTCTGTTAGAGAAAGGGAATATGTGACCGTTGCATTTTAGAACCTGTCCTCTTGTCCTAGTTGAACCTTGAGGGCCCTAGCTTATCTACTAGGCAACTAAGGCCAAGAAAATAAATTGTTGTTAGGTAATAGGTCGATTTCTCTTCCTTTCTTAAACTTTTGTCCATGGTGGAAATAGTTAGTCTTAAGGATGTTTTAATGAAAATGCGGCATTTGTGAAAAAATGATTTTTCCGTAACAAAAAAACACACTTTATGGTAGGACCAAAGAAGCTAGTCAAGTTGCTTGAATACAAGTTTGTATAGGCCTAACAATATCAATATCACTATTATTGAAGACACATTCCCTGAGTCACACTCGTAAGCTTGGTCGTCAAGATGGCTGCCACGACCGATGACCTGATCAGTAAACTAGAGGATATTGTAGAATGCCCGATCTGTTTGGAGCTGTTGGAGGAGCCGCGACTGTTACAATGTCAGCACTCGTTCTGTACCAAGTGTCTGCAGGGAATGTTGGGGAACGGGAGGAGGATACGGTATGGCATGAGATCGAGTTTAATCATGCTATTGCATGGCATAAATTCTCTACACTGATATTCTTTGCCTCCCTACACTATAAAAGTCGGTTGCCATTTCTGTAGGTGTACAGTAGATTATACTGTAGCTGTACAGTTTATTGTAGGTAATAAACGGTAGAATCTACTGTAAATCTACAGTAGTTTATACTGTAAATCCATTCTACAGTAGATTCTACCGTAGATCTACAGTAGACTATACTGTGTACCTATACTAACTATGTATTTACTACAGTGGCCCAGGAGGGTCAATTTTTTTTTGTAAATTTTGAAATTGCAAATTCACTTCAACTTGCAATAAATCAACTTGAGTTGATTGATCCTGGATTGGCACTCGATTGAACCTTGCTGGGCACTTGATTGGCACTTGATTGACACTTGATTGAACCTTGCTGGGCACTTGATTGGCACTTGATTGACACTTGATTGGCACTTGATTGAGATGTGATTGACACTTGATTGATACTTTTTGAGACTTGGTAGCATTCAAAGGATTCATGGAGTGAACTTCAGTGCTTATAGATACCTGTCACAAGCTGTTGTTCCTGAATTGACAGTTGACAGTTGACAGTAAGTGACTGAAGTTGGAGTTTTTACTTTCAACTTTGACATTTGCATTGTTTTTGGTTTGATGTAGTGTTGACAGATAGCAGTCACAAGTTGCTTTACTTGAATTGACAGTTGACAGGTGACAGTAAGTGGTTGAAGTTGCAGTTTTCTCTTTCAACTCAAGTTGATTTTTTGCAAGTTGAAGTGAATTTGCAATTTCAAAATTTACAAAAAAGATTGACCCTCCTGGGCCACTGTAATTTACAGTGTATACGACCAATCTCTCAGTCACTATAGTGCCTAACCAAATTTACTCTAGGTGCTAGGAGGACTGATATATAAGGAACCTCCTGTTATGAGGATAACAGTAATACAGTGAAATCTCAATATAGGGTAGATTCACCTGAAGTCGGATACATACGTATACCCTAACAGGGACACTTGGTTTTGGGGCTATACAAGCATTTTAATCTCTTTATTTGTGAACTATGGTAAAGTTTAAATGTTATTCTTTCCAAAAAACGTATACACTAGAAGTTATAGTTTATATGCTGTCTCAGACTCAGTCTTTGCGAAAACTTTTTCGGCATGCAGGACTGTTGGTCCTGCAACTAGTCAATTTTGCAGGACCGGATAGATTTTTGCAGGACCGGATATCAAAATCAAAGTTTTGCATAATATCTCGAATAGCATTTATAAAAGAAAATAATAACAAAAAATTGCTTTAATTTGCCTTGAATATTAGTGTGCACTCTTGAACTTCAGTTCTAGTTGGAACATTTGAAAAATTCCTTCAGTTTTGGAAAGCCCAGAACGTGGAGGACATCTGGTCCTGCAACACCAGTCATTCTGCCGGACCAGAGCCATTTTAGGCGGACATTGACTGTCCGGCGTGTTTTGGCAAAGACTGACTGTCTCTGCTGTAATTCACGAGTGGGGGCTGTGGCAGTATCTTACAAAGCTGCAAGCTGAGTCTGATTCCCCCTCATCGTAGTTGGCATTTATGTTTATTTTTTTATTTGAACGCATTAATTGAAGAAAAGAAAACGTTTTCGTAGCCCATTGAACACGGCCACATTGTAATCAATGGGGGGGCATTGAATATGGCCCTTCCAGCAATTAAGCATACCGTAAAACCTCGCATATAAGCCGCGGCTAGTACGCGAATCAGATCCCTGGTGCGGCTTATAGGATCTGCACAGAGTCCAGGTGCGGCTTATACGCGAGTTTTTGCTCCTATAGTACAGTACTAGAGCCACCCTATTCAGATCGGTGGTGCGGCTTATAGGATCGGCCCAGACTCGGGGTGCGGCTTATACGCGAATTAGGCTTATATGCGAGGTTTTACGGTAGTAAATCTTGTATCCCCCCAGAAAATAGGGAAAAAATCAGTTTTTACCTTGTTTTATTCTAGGTGCCCCTGCTGTAATGAGGAGACCCCTGTTACTGCACCTCATGGTGTCCGGGGGCTGCCTGTGGACTTTAGGGCTAACAGACAGCTAGACATCATGTCGGGGTACCAGGAGGCTAAGGCAGCCAAGGTGACTGGGGCAGTGATGGGGGAGACAGAAGGATCACTGCCGACCTCTCAGTAAGTACTATCATAGTGGCCCGTTTAAGTGCCCTGTATTCGTAGTTCAAGCCTCTGTTAACCCCTGCACTTATACAGGGACCTGTGCTTTATGAGTCCCTTTAAAGAGAGATTTGGGTTTCAGAGGGGTCCTAGAACTGTGCTTAAAGGAGACATGCCTTATTTGACACCCCTTAAACGGGCCATAACGATGAGGCCACTCAAATGTAATGTTTCATGAGGAGCAACCGAATGAAATGACCCTCAATGGGGAACTATACGAGTGCTTTATTTCATGTCATTATTAATAACAATATTTGTCAAAATCTCACTTAATTGATCTGAAAAAGTTAATTATATTGTGCTTTTCTTAGACCTGAGGTTGTGGCTGGGTACATATTTTTAATTCTATAAACTCTTTTGAGTAATAATTATGATATTGTGTTTTCCCCTAGACCTGAGGTAGTGGCTGGGTATGGGCCGGACGCCTGCCCTGTATGTGGCCAGGTCCCTACAGGGTCTAGCAGCCTGAGCTGTGGCCACATAGTGTGTGGGGCCTGTGTGAGGTGCCTGCTACCTGGGGGAGGGGACACCCTGCACTGCCCCACCTGCCACCTACACACTGTCATAGTACCAGACACCACACCAACACCAAGCAGGCACACAGGTAAGGGAATGCTAATTTTTTAAAGCTTGACCGTCATGGTAGAATTGAGGCCAAAAGCACTTTTGGATATAGTTCAGTTTTGGTTCACAAGAGGGCTCTTAAGGGCTGGGAGCTCCACTCTTACAGGCACAAATAGGGTGAATATGTTGTAGCTGGACAATGCTCATGGTCCCCTGTCCAAACACTGTTGCCCTCTGGTGTTATTTTAGTCTATGTATGGAAAATGCTGAACTTATTCCCTGATGGCCCAGCTTTAACAACAGGGGGGACGGGGAGATTTTATGCGGGCGTGCAGAATTAGCAAGCAGCCAGGTAAAGCCACTCAAAAAGTCAGGGGTGAGAATTAGAAAGAATAACCTAGTGAATAGACCTACCTTGCCTCTCTAGTATACCCACATGAATTAGGCTCTGAAGATTTTTTTGTTCAAGGAAATTAATACACACATATACACTATAACTATAAGGTAAAATATCTATAGTTGTTGAGCAATTTATATTTTCTCATATATGATTGGTGGAAAAGTGATATTTTGGTGTATTTATACCCATAAATCAGGGGGAATTGAATGTTCATCAATAATTCTCAAGGACTAATTGTGGTTATTATCATTGTCAGCCTCACAATATAGTTATATCTTTAAAAATATTGTACTAGAAACCATCAATTCTTGGTCATAGATTCATTAAACTTTATAATTCGGGATAAATCCTCCAAATGGCGGCCATTTTGTATCGAGAAATGAACTGTCCATCGGGAATTTGAAAAGCCTGGCTCCAAAAAGCATGATTCTGTCATACATTTCACATTGAACAGCTGACTTTTATCACATTTCTTTAGGGGACCCCAATCTGTACTGTTTTCATCATCACTGTCAGCATTTGACTTTTTGTGCAAGTCGATTTTCATCTTTTTGGTATGCTTGATCATGTTGTACAAGTAATGGGGTGAAACATCCATTTTGAGCCAAATGGCTAAAAAATGCTAAAATTTAACATTTCGCTACCAACTTTGAATGAATCTTTTTCAGAGACCAGACTAGATACATTGCCCTAAATGGTCTCCTTTGAAAGATAATTTAGTTTCAGAACTACCCCTCTTGATACATTTAGCTAAATGGGGTCACTCTGGTTGTCATGGCAACTTTGCCTGGCAAAGAATATTTTGAAATTTCAACATAGATTCTTAGAATGCTTGTTGCCATGGCAACAGAGTCCATAAAAAGATTCTCTGATGCAAATTCCATGTTCTATGATGTCTTGGCTTTAAATTGGTATCAAAACGTTTTTTGTGTGCCATTTGGTTCTTAAATAAATGCCATTTAACTAAAAGATTTAGATTAAGTTTAAGACTTCTTACCTATACTTCATGACTGGAGCTATAACATCTCATCATATTGTGACCTTCAAACATAATGCATTGGTACTAATAATCTGCAAATTTATGAGTTATAGTATCATAGTTTATTCCCAAGATAAATCTACAAGACTGACTACTAACAAGCTGGCCCCAACTCGTCCTCAGACACCCTCCGCGGTACCCATCCACACTTTTAATATTACAGAACCAAGTGCACCGGAACTTACGGAACTACTTTCACCAGCAACCTTTGGTGCCAGGGATGATGCTCGGGAACAGAGGTCGAGGTGGGGCCAGCTTGTGACTACTACCAGTGCTAGGACCAGCCCCCAGGAGGTACAAGAGCCTACGCCCAGACAGCAGTTATGGGGATACTACCGACAACCTGCACCTCGCCGAGGGGGTGGTGAGAAGAGTCTCTTTCTTTTTTAATTTCATGGCTGAAATGGTCACCAAGATATGACTTGACAGGGATTTGAGCTTAGGGCCTCTGCATCATGAATCCACCATGCTAACCATTACTCTATGAGGGACAGGTGACATACTGAATGCCCAGGTACAACCCACTCACAATACTCACACCCTGTTTGTACCCTAATCTCAGACCTGAGATTTGGCTGAGCTGGTTGCTGGTGACAAAGGGGATACAATTGGTACCAGAGCAACTCCTGGTGGCAGAACCAGTATCTCGCTAGTGCCTAATAGGTAGGGTGGCCGGAGGCTCTAGATGGTCGCTCAATCTATATCTGATCCTATGTTAAGTGACCCTTTTATGATGGCCTCTCATTTTGGCTAGGGTGCAGATAGAGACCTATAGTAACTTGGTATCAAGAGATCTTGAATGGATCCTTCATACATGAGCTGGAATTGGCATAA